>OY744603.1:99251517-99261517 GCA_963556255.1 Allolobophora icterica
CTCATTCGCCTTGCCTTCTTCCTCTTCTTACCTTCCTTCTCCCTGCCTTCTTCCTCATTCTCCTCCTTCTTGTCGTCTTCCTCCTCCTCCTCCTCCTCCTCCGATTCCTCTTCCGCTCCTTTTCCTTGTCTTCCTCCTCATCTTCCTCCTCCTCCTGCTCCTCATCCTCCCCATCTTTTTGCATCGCTTTCCTCCAAATGAAATTATAAACACACTTGAGAGCAAATGCTATTAGCAATTCCATACACTCGGATAGACAGACAGACAGACAGACACGGACACAGACAGACGGACAGACGACGATACGGAACGAGTCGGAGACGCAGGCAGGGAGAGAGGAAAGGAGGGACGTATATCAGACGCACAGAGGGACGGACGAAAGAACAGATATGCAGACAGACGGAAGGATACAACGACGGGTGTGCAGACGCACAGAGCGACAGCCCCTTCCCATAATGCACCGGTGTGAAAAGGACCGAACGCCATCTGTCGTCTGCCGTTATATATGATTAATGCGATTGACTTAGTCGTCGCTAGGCGGCTAGGCGCCTGAACGCAATTATTAAAGCGCAACCTGGGTAAGTAAGTGAGTGAGTAACTAAGTAAGTGAGTAAGTGAGTGGGTGAGTGAGTAAGTAAGTTGGTAAGTAACGTTTTATTACTGCAAGACAAACGCTGGCATTGAACCAAACTAATAATTAATAATAATAATAGTAATAATATTCTTTATTATTTCAAACTGACAGACGCAGTAAGATTACATTGAAACATGAAATTACAATCAAGATCTTAATTAAGCACACGGTTTGGCAGCTACGCAAGGAGCCGGCCTAGAGAGGGGGGGATTACGGGAATCGATCCGCGTACCTAATGCTCTCCTGGCCATGAGTGTTACCTTTACTCTACTGTCAGTGTTTTAGCTGCAAAAAAACGGCTGAGGTGTCGAAAATTTTACATATTACCAAAGTACTCGAACGTAGGTCAGAATCTAATATTATATCAATATGTTGCACGCGAAACAGCTGACGAATCGGAAGGGATTTTATCTTCTTGACACCTTCCCCCAACACCTTTTCAGTCATATGATGGTTTAGAGAGATAGGTCTTGAGCTGTGATTGAATGTCTCCAGATATAGCAAATTGCTCGCACGGTCGGGAAGACTGTTCCAGGCAGTGGGTCCACCGACAGAAAAGGAACAGTTGTGTTGCCCACGCGAAGACCCACGAGATAAGAAACGCGTGGTAATTCCGGATGTTCGTGTTTAGTTTTTTTCAAGAACATGGCGCCCGTCGTACGGTGATAATGCAGGACCTATTTTAAGTCACCCATTAACGAAAAAATTCCACGCGGTTGATACGTCGACCATCACAAACAGACTGAAAGGCAATATACCCACAAATATAAGAGACATTAAATGTGAGTATATAAAAAGCACATACGCACATATACATAGATATATACATACACACAGATACATACATACATACACATACATACATACACATACATACATACATATATACACATACATACATGCATTCACACATACATACATAAACACGAACATACAAAAATACACACATACATACATATACATACACACATACATGCACACGTGCACACTTACATGGATACACACATACATACAAACAATTGTCAAACATACATACATCTATTCATACATTCACACATACATACATACAAACATACATACATAAATAAACACATACATACATACATACCCACATACATGCATACATACATACACACACATACACACATACATACATATATACACATACATACATACAAAAATACACAAACATACATACACACATACATGTATACATACATACATACATAGATATACATACATACATACATACATACATACATACATACATACATACTACATACATACATATACACATACATACATTCAAATACACACGTACATACATATATACATGGTATCACATACATGCATACGTATATACGTACACCCCGCACAGAAAACTATAGAACCCGACACCGAGGTTCTTTCTTTCCATTCAGCTTCATCTCGAATCGTTACGTGCCAGCCTCAGTACCATCTGTCTGCTCTTCTCGTCCCTTCTCTGCTTTCTTCGTTCGCATGCAAGTGCGTGTCGAACGCCCGCGAAATACAATCGGCATCGTCAGACTGACGGGCAACGATTCTCAAAGAAACTTCAGTCGTTTACCTGCGGCGAGTATTGACGAGCAAGGTTTACAAAACGCGTGATTGTGCGACCACGTGATTTCCCGTGGGATGCGTTGCTTTAGGTTGCAACACGTGATCTGCCTACAGTTGGTTGCGCGATGGTCAAGTGATTAGAGTGCTGGACTGTCGAGCGAGAGGTCGGAGGTTCAAATCACCGGAAGGGCAGAAACTTGTCTGAAGATTCCTGCTCCACCTGCGCCCTCTAGCCAAATCAACTGTAATGAGTGCACTCACTGTACACTGATGATAGAAAGATCAGACGGCAAAGGAGAGGACAGGTCACCCGCTCTAAGCTCTCATACGCCAAGGCTAAGAAAATGAAGTCGCTAACACTTTGTAGCCTCTCGGGGATAGCTTAATAGGCTGCTTTTCTTCCTCTTCTTCTTTATCCTCCTCCTCGTCTTCTCCCTCTTTCTCATCCTCCTCTTTCTCCTCCTCTTCCTCCTTCTCTTCCTCTTCCTCCTCCTCTTCCTCTTTCTCCTCTTCCTCATTCTTCTCGTCCTCTTCTACTTCTTTTTCCTCTTACTCTTCTTCCTCCTCTTCCTCCTCGTCCTCTTACTCCTGCTTCTCATTTCCCTCTTCCTGCTTTTCCTCCTCTTTCTCTTTTCCTCCTCTTCTTCCTTCTTCTCCTCCTCTTCTTCTTTCTCCTCCTCGTCCTCCTCATCCTCGTTTTCTTCTTCTTCCTCCTCCGTCCTTCTCTTCTTCCTTTTTCTGTTCCTCCTCATCCTCTTCCTCTTCTTCTTCCTCCTCCGTCCTTCTCTTCCTCCTCTTCTTCCTCTTTCTCTTCCCCCTCTTCTTCCTCTTTCTCTTCCTCTTCATCCTCTTTTTCTTCCTCCTAAATCCTTTTCTTCTGCCTCCTCCCTCTTTTATTCTCTTTCTCATCTCCCTCCTCCTCTTCCTTCTCCTCTTCCTCTTCCTCTTTCTCCTCTTCCTCTTCTTCTTTTTTCCTCTTACAATTCTTCCTCTTCTTTCTCCTCCTCTTCTTCCTCCTCTTCCTCCTCCTGCTCCTCCTCGTCTCCCTCCTCCTCTTCTTCTTCCTCTTTCCTCTTCCTCATACTGTTTCTCATCCTGTTCATCCTCATCTGTTTTCCTCCTCCTCTTCCTCCTCCGTCCTTCTCTTCCTCCTCCTCTTCTTCCTCTTACATCCTCTTCTTCTCCTTTCTCACTCTTCCTTTTTGTCCTCCTCTCCCTCCCCTCCTCTTCCTCCTCCTCCTCGTCCTCCTCTCCTTCCTCCTCTTCATATTGTCGCTCTTCCTCAGTGTTAATTATCGTAAAGCAAATCATTCCTAGGTAAACCGTTTTCTTCGCTAGTGGCTTCGTATTGCTAGTTTGGAGTCTCCCTGAGGAGTCGTTAAACAAAGCCTGATTACAATAATAGTATACAGCTACGCATTGTGACGTAATTTAATATGGCGCGAAGCGTCTGAGAGGACGTCATGAATATATGTAATAGATATCATGAATAATGTATTAGGTGTGACGTTTAACAGCGGATATAACGGGTTTCGGATCTTCTCTTGATGGGCAGACGACAGCCGTTGCAAGTCGGCGGGAAATTGTTTTTGGAATTGTTCAGACGACCGCCAGATGTCGCCGTGGATGAATGCGGGAGCGAAAGAGGAGGTGGTGGGCGGCGGCGGGTTTTGTATAAAGCGCGAACATGCGCAACATAAAACGGCGCCGTGTGACGTCAGAGGAGGTCTATATATGTCTGACGATTGGATATACTGGAGAGTGGAGACAGCTTTCGATGTCCAAAATATGCAAGACTATTTCAACACAATGCAATAAAGTGCTATACAAAACAATACAGACGCGATGCAATAGCATTCTATTGCATCGCGTTATGGAATAAAATGTCATGCTACATAAAACTATATATACAATACCATGAAAGCTATGCCATATTATTTTTTGTCCTCGAGGTACCCCAGATCTCTCGGGAATGAAAAAATTATCAAAGGAATATATTATTATTGTTATTACTGTTATTTTTATTAATATTATTATTATTATTATTATTATTATTATTATTATTATTATTATTATTATTATTATTATTATTATTATTATTATTATTATTATTATTAATATTATTATTATTATTATTATTACTACTACTACTACCGCTATTATTATTACTACTACTACTACTACTACTACTACTACTACTACTACTACTACTACTACTACTACTACTACTACTACTACTACTACTACTACTACTACTACTACTACTACTACTACTACTACTACTACTACTACTACTACTACTACTACAACTACTACTTCTATTGTTACTATTATGCAATGAAATGCTATACTACTTTACTTTCATTATCATTATTATTATTTTTTAAATTATTATTAATTTGGAAGATTAACTAAGGGGCCATCCATATATTACGTACGTAAAATCAGCGAGAATTGGACCCCCTTCCTGTTCGCACGGATTCTTTTTTCCACCCCCCCCCCCCCCACCTGCGTACGTACAGTTGACGCCCCTCCCCCAAGACCAGCTGCAGAATGTGTCAGTTACACAGGTCCAGGCAGCGACTGTCTGCACTTTAGGCCAGATTAAAGGTTGAGTAATCCATGGACTCACTGTTGAGTTGTGTGATAGTTTAATAATAGCGTTCAGAGGTAAGGTGGCATACAAGTGACACCTCTCGCACAGTCCTACTTCCTCTTGTAGTACCGGATAGCTGGAAATACTGAATTCTAGCTCATTTGAAGGTCAATCAATTTGCGTACGTACATTTTCAGTAGACCCCCACTCCATTCGCAAGCGTACGGAAGCACATGCATTTCGGTTACCCCCCTTCCCCTCCACGCGTACGTAATATGGATGGCCCCTAAACAGAAATCAAATACCATACAGTACAGTGTATAATGCAATACAATGTCGCTGCAAAACAATACAGTTCATACGTAGCTTTTTCTTTCCTTGCAGACACCATTTTACACAGAATAGGTAACCTACCAACGTACGCCTGTCTTTTCCCTTCCCCCTCAAGAAATCTTACCCTGATTCATCCTAAGCTTACCCTGGTCCATCCATTCCGCCGCTTTCCATTAATATCATCCTAAACACAAGCCAACGTAAAAAGGCTGTTCTGTCTGTGTGTCTGTGTGTCTGTGTGTCTGTGTGTCTGTCTGTGTGTCTGTGTGTCTGTCTGTCTGTCTGTCTGTCTGTTTCTCTTAGTCTGTCTGTTTCTCTTAATCGTCTCCAGCCAAGCGAAGTTTCCTCTTCACATTGCATCTTTGATTTAACGCAGCGCTCGTGATTCAGCTAATGCCATAGATTTAGCTTTTCAGCCATGCTTTATACATTTCCAGTTTGAGTTTAAGCTCATTTCTGATTTAATTTTCTTCATCATCATCTTCTTCATCACCTTCACCTTTAATCGTCTTCTTCTTCTTCATCATGTTTTTCTTCGTTTTCATCTCATTCTTCATCATTTTCTTCCTCATCATCACCTTTATCATCCTCTTCTTCGTCATCTTCTTCTTCATCACCTTCTTCATCATAACCTTTATCTTCTACTTCTTCTTCATCACTTTCGTCGTCTTCTTTTTCGTCAGCTACTTCTTGATCATCTTCTTCTCGGTCACATTCATCATCTTCTTATTCATCTTCTTCATTATCTTCTTCATTATCTTCATCATCTTCTTCATCATCTTCTTCTGTACACAGATCGGAGCGATGCATCGTTGCTGCCCGTCCTGATCTTCGTTCACTCAGAGACCTATGATTTCGGAAGCGGGAATCCCTATGACGGGAGTGCACTTTCCGCCTACGGTCACGTGATAGTCGTCACCATCAACTTCCGCCTCGGAGTTCTCGGTAGGAGGCGCTTCTTCAAGTTTCTCCACACTCTTTTCTCGAATACAGTGTTGGACGGTGGTGGTAGTGGTGGTGGTGGTGGTGGTGGTGGTGGTGGTGGTGGTGGTGGTGGTGGTGGTGGTGGTGGTGGTGGTGGTGGTGGTGGTGGTGGTGGTGGTGGTGGTGGTGGCGGCGGCGACAGTGGTGGATAAAGTTGTAGCGATGATGATGATGATGATGATGACGACAATCATGATGATGACGCGACGGTGATGATTACTACGATGATGATACTAGTCGACGTCATCCCACTGATTGAATGTGACCGATTTATTGGTCCAACTGCCACTCCCTACAGGCGTTGGACACGAGAGAGAGAGAGAGACAAATAGAGACAGAGACAGAGACAGATAGAGAGAAAGGCAGACAGGGAGACAGAGGCAGACAGAGGGACAGAGAAACAGAAGCCGAGGAAGACACAGACAGACAGACAGACAGACAGACAGACAGACAGACAGACAGACAGACAGAATGAGAGACACACGCAGAGAGAGAGACATAGCGACACAGACACTGACAGAGGAAGAGAGAGAGACAGATGCAGACAAAGAGAGAGAGAAACACAGAGAGACTTAAGCGAGGTGTCTCGGAGTGTTTTGATTCAGTCTGCTAATTGAAAGCCGGATCATTCGTCGCTGGATTTTCGCAGATATCGGATTAGGCTTCCGGCTGATCCGGTGACGCAAGCGGTGTTGTAATTCAAGGCAAGGTATGGTAGGAGAAGATATGGTATTTTCAAGGTAAGGTTATTCAAGACAAAGTAATTCTATCCGACTGTCTCTACACATGCATGCATGTATGTATGGGGTATGCATGTGTGTCAGGGCCGTATTATTCACTAGAGGGGTATGGGCCTACGGAAGTCTGACAATCTGAAAATGAGATACTGAATGACTGACCGGGAAAACGAGAAAGGAAAATTGCAAATAACAGCAAATTCAAATTCGTGAATCATGATTAAACATGACGTCAAGAAATAACGTCAATGATTTTAGCTTTAATGCAGAGTTGGCAGTTGGGCTGGGGTCTACGAATGCAAGAGTGCCTAGGGCATACGACGACCTTAAAACGGCCCTGAAGTATGTATGTATGTAAGACTGTAAGTATGTATGTATGTATGAATGCATGTATGTTTGTTTGCGAGTGTGTATGCATGCAAGTGTCCATGTATGTATGTCTGTACATATTTATGTATGTATGCATTTTTCTATGTATAGATGAGTGGATGTTGTGTGCATGGAGGAGGATAAGGAGGAATCCTTTTCCTCCCTCTCTCCTTATTCCCCTTCTGCTTCTTCCTCCTCCTCCCCTCCTCCTTTTCTCCTTATCGTTCTACCCTTTACGTCTTTATCCCGTATACCGCCCTCCTTTGATATCACCGCCGCCTTTTTTCTTCAAAGACACCGACTCCACCAACACAAAAACCTCAAACTACCGGTCGTTAATTATATAGCGACAAATTCTCCACAACCGCAGACCCGACAACAAACGCACGAAACGCCGCCCGCCCAAACAGTCCAGCCCAATAACCGCCCAAGTAACGAAATGAACGCCGTAGCCACTGGCCAGGGTGGCCGTCACGTACGTATTTCTATAAGCGCCGGGTTACGACCCAGCTACGTCTTTGTGGGGCGCGAAAAATGCGCTATAAAATGTATTTATGTATTGGACGCCTATAAAAAAAACATACGGTTTGGAGGCTTTGGTAGAATATCCCGTCTTGGATGAATACTTAAGCAAAACGACTATGAAAATAATATGCTGGTTGTTAGTCTGAAATGCGTCGACTGCAAATTGTTAGTTAACAGAGATTGATTGATTAATATCGTCAGGCATTTATTAAGCGCCTATCTGATGGCCAAGAATCAATCGATGGCGCTGAGCAATTGTGAGCGAAGGACTTGCTCAAGGTCCCTACACAGTATTCGTGTCAGGGGAGGATGATCGAACCCGTGCTCTGCGCGTACAAGGCGAGCGCTGTAACCATTCCGCAGGTGATAGATAGTGTGTGTAGTGGTTAGCGTGCTGGACTGTCAGCCGAGAGGTCGGAGGTTCAAATCCCCGCCTAGGCAGAATGGTGATTCCAGGTCTCTGCTCCACTTGGATGGAGGGAGGGATGGAGGGAGGAATGGATTGAGAGATGGATGGAAAGAGGGATGGATGGATGGATGGAGGGAGGGAGGGAGGGAGGAATGAATGGAGGGATGAATGGAGGGATGGATGGATGGAGGAATCAATGGAGGGAGGAATGGATGAAGGGATGAATGGAGGGATGGATGGGGGGAGGAATCAATGGAGGGAGGTAGGATGGAGGGAGGGAGGAATCAATGGAGGGAGGAATGGAGGGAGGGAGGAATCAATGGAGGGAGGAATGGATGGAGGGATGGATGGAGGAATCAATGGAGGGAGGAATGGATGAAGGGATGGATGGAGGGAGGAATCAATGGAGGGAGGTAGGATGGAGGGAGCGAGGAATCAATGGAGGGAGGAATGGAGGGAGGAATCAATGGAGGGAGGAATGGAGGGAGGGAGGAATCAATGGAGGGAGGAATAGAGGGAGGGAGGAATCAATGGAGGGAGGAATGGAGGGAGGGAGGAATCAATGGAGGGAGGAATGGATGGAGGGATGGATGGAGGAATCAATGGAGGGAGGAATGGATGAAGGGATGGATGGAGGGAGGAATCAATGGAGGGAGGTAGGATGGAAGGAGCGAGGAATCAATAGAGGGAGGAATGGAGGGAGGGAGGGAGGAATCAATGGAGGGAGGAATGGATGGAGGGATGGATGGAGGGAGGAATCAATGGAGGGAGGAATGGATGGAGGGATGGATGGAGGAATCAATGGAGGGAGGAATGGATGAAGGGATGGATGGAGGGATGAATCAATGGAGGGAGGTAGGATGGAGGGAGGGAGGAATCAATGGAGGGAGGAATGGATGGAGGGATGGATGGAGGGAGGAATCAATGGAGGGAGGAATGGAGGGAGGGAGGGAGGAATCAATGGAGGTAGGAATGGATGGAGGGATGGATGGAGGGAGGAATCAATGGAGGGAGGAATGGATGGAGGGATGGATGGAGGAATGGATGGAGGGAGGAATAAATGGAGGGATGGATGGAGGGAGGAATCAATGGAGGGAGGTAGGATGGAGGGAGGGAGGAATCAATGGAGGGAGGAATGGAGGGAGGGAGGGAGGAATCAATGGAGGGAGGAATGGATGGAGGGATGGATGGAGGGAGGAATCAATGGAGGGAGGAATGGATGGAGGGATGGATGGAGGAATGGATGGAGGGAGGAATGGATGGAGGGATGGATGGAGGGAGGAATCAATGGAGGGAGGTAGGATGGAGGGAGGGAGGAATCAATGGAGGGAGGAATGGAGGGAGGGAGGGAGGGAGGGAGGGAGGGAGGGAGGGAGGGAGGGAGGGAGGGATGGAGGGATGGATGGAGGGATGGAGGGATGGATGGAGGGATTGATGGATGGGGAGCGGATGGATGGATTGCATGACTGACTGCCTGGCTGGCCGAGTGATTGGTGAATTTTGCATTGTTATGTTTCTTAATCCATGTATCTCTGGCCGTGGTTTGTCTGTAAACAGGATTCCTTAGTACGGGCGAGAGCAGCGCGCCTGGCAACTACGGTCTCTTAGACCAGATTGCAGCTCTACGATGGATTCAGGAGAATATTCGTCCCTTTGGGGGAGATAGGGACCAAGTGACCCTGCTGGGCCATGGACACGGGGCAGTGATGGTTAACCTTCTTATGATCTCACCCGTCACAAAAGGTAAGCTATTACGCCCTCATCTTATTTGGGGTAGGCGATGGTTTGCCATTTTACCCTATTCGCGGAACCCCGTCACTCTCCATTGTAGT
>OY744603.1:99264017-99521517 GCA_963556255.1 Allolobophora icterica
CATCGACCGTCGAAGCGTCCTCCTCAACGACATCCGGGCATCGATTGCGGAAATGACGTCAGACTCTGTCTTCGGGAACGTGACCCTGATGGTGGGGTTTAGCGCCCACGAGGTCGGCGCTTTCTTCAACGATACCGTCCACACGCAGGGTTTGACCGTCGACGCCATGAGGGATACCGTAGCCGCCTTCGTCGATGCTGCTTACACCTACCATCGCCAGGCAATCCATGAGGTCCTCACGCATCAGTATCGCGACTGGGATGGGGTCCTGGACGAAGAGGCCATACGGTATAGCCTCATGGATCTACTAACCGATGCCCTCTATACCGTCCCAGCTTTCGAAGTTGGACTCTATCACGCGGCGGTTAGCTCTGCCAAGACCTTCCTCTACTGTTTCAATTTCACGACGATCGCTGCAGGCAGGACCGATTCAACGGCCAAGGTCACGGAGTCTGCGCACAGGGAGGGTGCCTGGCACGGTGATGACCTGACCTATATATTCGCCGCCCCGATTACGGATGGAATCGATCCATTCCCGTCAGTCTACACGAAACAGCAAAAGACATTTGCTGAAGAGATATTGAAGTTCTGGATCAATTTCATCAAGACGGGGTAAGACAAAGAAACAGACAGACCAGACAGACATACAGACGGACAGACAGGCAGACAGACGGGCGGACGGATATACAGGCCGACAGACAGAGAAAAAGAGAAAGAGAAAGAAAGAGAGAGAGGCAGGAACTGCCAGGAAGATAGAAACAGTCTCAAACACAGACACACAAAAAAGACATAGAAAGACAGAGCCAGATAGATAGAGGGACAGGCAGACAGACGAACGGAGACAGAGATAGAAGAGAGAAAGAGAAAGAGACAGGCAGACTCAGACAGACAGATAGAGAGACTGGCAGAGAGAGAGAGAGACCAGTACATAATCAGGCACATTCAGTGGCACAGATACAAACAGAGGCAAATTAGAGAAAGAAGCAGAGATATACGAAGAGAGATAGAGGCACAGACAGACAGACACAGACACATATAAGTACACATACAGGAACATGAACACACACAGAGGCAAGGTCATCCATACATATATGCACACAGACAGACAGAGGCATAGACACATAGAAGCACAGATACAGAGACATACACACGCTGACTCAAACAGCAACATAATCAACAGGCCGACCAATGATGGATTGGTTGACCGGATGAACTATATATATATATATATATATATATATATATATATATATATATATATATATATATATATATATATATATATATATATACATATATATATATATATACATATACATATCTACATATATGCATATGTATATATATATATGGGATGATCTATGTATATTTCACTTTTGATATATATGCGTTTAAATATAGATGCGATCCTCCTAAGAGCGCCACCTTCCGGCGCCAAATGAAGGTCGGTGTTTGAGGCGCCTGAACCTGTCTTCCAAATTCTACAATGACTCTTCGAAATTCCGGACTCGCATTTGAGAAGTCCGTCTTCTGGCAACTAAGGGCGCTTTGTTATACATCCCTATTGTACTAATATCGGAACCGAGCAATAACATAACATAGGAAGAAGAAGAGGAAGAAGAAGTAGGAGGAAGAGGAGGACAAGTACGAGGAGAAGGAAGAGGAAGAAGAAGACGAAGAGGAAGAAGAGAGGATGAGTACGGGGGGAGGAAGAGGGAGAGGGAGAAGAAGAGGAGGAAGAGGAAGGAGGAGGAGGAGCAGGAAGAGGAGGAGGAAGAAGAAGAAGACGAAGAGTAGGAGAAAGAGCAGTCCCTTAAACTAGCCTGAGAGGCAGCCAAGCGTAAGAATTGTTAGCGCCTTCATTTTCTTTGCCTTGGCATATGAGAGCGGGTCCTCTCCTTCGCCGTCTGATCTTGCCATGGTCAGTGTACTCAGTATAGCTGAGTTGGGTAGGAGGCGCAGGTAGACCAGGAATCTTCAGACAAATTTCTGCCCTGGCGGGGATTTGAACCTGAGACCTCTCGTTCGACAGTCCTGCGCGCTATAGCCACTAGACTAACCATGCAATATATTGGCCATGTATCAATTTATCTAGAGCCACACTATGGTCTACAATTCCACTGATTGCGAGTCCGATTTTCCGGGCGATAAACAATCGGAAATATCGACGCTTCGACTCATATATAGATACATACATGTATATATATATATATACATGTATTATACATGCGTATAACTCATATATGCACATAAATTTATATATATTTATGTAAATTTATGTGTTATACACAGTTGACTATATTATACCATGTCTTGAGGTTCAGATATATTTACACAATACACCCATATTCATGACAATAATGTTTATATATATATATATATATGTCCTATGCAAATGATATATATATATATTGTTTATATGAGTTTAATTATCTATGTGCATATATGCGTATATAGGTCTATACATATTTATGAATGAATGCAAATAGGAATGTGTATATATATACATATATATTCTATATATGACTTTACACATTTACATATTCTTATATGTTTATATATACATACGGATGTAATGTATATGTAGTTCGTGGTCGATATTTCTTGATAGCAAGCGCCCTGTATCTCTCGTCCCACAGCCGAGACTTGCACTCGCTTGATCTACGGTGTCTCATAAGGGGGTCCATATACCACCAGCGCTGTTTATTTAACGGCCATTTCCGGACCTTTATCGAAAATTTCGCGCACGACCGCACCGATTCACGCATGATTGAACGTATCTTTGCGCAGATCACCCAATGATCCAGTGCCGCAAGGGCATCTGCTACAGAATTCTCGTCTCAGAATTCGACTGCCAGACTCGCCGTCCGAATGGCCGGAGTTCGACGCCGAACGGCAGGATGTCATGATCTTAGGTGAGCGGATCGGTGATCGATGGAGTGAGCGATTGATTGGCTGATCGATGGAATGTGATTGATTTTTGATCGGTGATCGATATTGGGAGGGATTTCTAATTGTGATTGGAAATTTATCTAGCGCTTCTTCATCTTCTGTAATCCGCCTTAGCAGCTCCTCCTCCTTTTACACATAGACTTCTGGCGGCTGTGCTTGGACCTTCGCTTAGTATCTCTGAACAAACCCTCGGACACGACGCAGCGCTCTTGAATAAGCTGGTGCCCTGCGCTTAGGTTTTGACGGACCCGGGCCACGTCCTGCACCAACTGCTACCTCGAACCAAACCAACCTACTACTTCCTCCGTCCTCGTGCCCATTACCGCATACCTCCCCACCCCAGACGACAACCTGATGCGTAAGGCATTCATGGTTAGGATGTTAGACACTTTTAACTGTGTTTATTAGATGTCTGTACACCAAAGTGCGAATAACAATTGGTTAATAAAGAATATACTTACTTAATTCAAAGTAGCGCTTTAGATACTTCGAGATTAAAATTCATATTAATTGAAATCCTGAAGCAATGTATTTAAGGAAATAACGAAGTAAAACCGTGGATTGTTTAAAAATTACCTTTCAGACTCTCGAAGCCACTCCCGTCGTCAGTTCCGTGCCTCGCGAATGGCTCTCTGGCTCAGCCTCATCCCGAAGATCCACCGCCCTGACGATCTGGAAGTCTGTGACGACTCCAGCGTTCATTCACAAAACAGCGCCGCACAACTCGGTGTTAATCAATCTCACCACCAGGTCTCCCGTCGTGTACACTGCTCGACGGTCTCAACGCGGGGCACGACCGTCCACGAGACGCTACTTCAGCGATCGCCCACTCAGCGAAGTCTCTCAGCTGGGGGCGTGCCTACAGTCCTTCCGCTATCCGCCGTCACCGCTCACCGGAGGTACCCAGTCGGAGAGCCCTCCGCAGAGAGACGAGGGCTCAAGACGACACCGACTCAATTGGAGACCCCACTTCGCGGTACCAATGTTCACGGTGAAATCCCACTTCGCGGTACCAAAGTTGACGACGACACCTCGCTCAACGGTCACGAACCGATGCAGGTGGAACCGCCTCCTAGAACTAACGTCGAACCGACACAAGACGAAACCTCGCTTCGCGGCTCTGGAGGTACCAGCGATCAGGGAATTGCCCTGGTCGTCGTTGTGGGCGTCGGGTGTTTTCTTCTTACCCTCAACGTCCTTCTTTTTCTCTGCGTTTACCGGAAGAAACTGCGGCGGTGGAGGGAAAGACGGAAGCGAAGGAAGACGGACCTTGAGGAGGCCGAGGAGAAAGGAGAACTGACTGAACAGTCGTACGGGCTCAAGGGGTCAGCAGTTGCAAACGGACCGGATGCAGAGAAGTGTTCGCACTACCTGACCCCGATTCCGAGTCATCATCACCTTTACTGCCAAATGACGTCGCTACAGAACTCGTTTCACGCGTCCTCGTGATCTGTAATCTAATCTTATATAATCTAATCCAATGTAATCTAATCCAATCTAATATAATTTAGTATAATTTAATTTAAACTAAGCCACTCTAATGCGCCTCTGAGTAGGTCTGTTGAAGAGGCGTTATATAAATTCTCAGAACGAATGGATGAATCCAGACTTTCCTAATCTAATCCAATCTAATCTAATCTAAGCAAATCCAGTCTCGTCGACTCAATAAATTGGTTCCAAAGCGACGATAGAAAAGCGCTGCTTAGCAACGACTGTAAAGCCCCATCTACCGAGGTTCTTCTGTTTTTACACCTTATCCTAATCTAACCGTCCTGTCCTTAACTTATGGCCTAATCTATCCAACCTCGACGCTAACCTACCGTTCACTTTCTTGTCCAAATCGTCTACTCTATCCTACCCTCATATCCAACACTACTGGTAGCCGATTGGTTAGAGTGCTCGCCTTGTAAGGCGGAGAGCAGAGGTTCGATCCTCCTCTGAGACGGTTACTGTGTAGGGACCTTCAGCAAGTCCTTCACTCACAATTGCTCAGCGCCACCGATTGATGCTTGGTCATTAGATAGTGGCGCTTAATAAATGCATGATAATAATTTTGCTGCATTCATGTATGTACAAGTATGCATGTATGGATGTATTTGAACAATATCATAGCGTCCGTCAATAACCAATTTCTCGTACGATGGCCAAGTTCTCACAAAGAAACGAACGAACACTACTCACAAATTATACATTTATGTTTCTAAGGGGCCATCCACATATTACGTACGCACTGAGGGGGAGGGGGTCGGATTTGGGCGATTTTGCGTACGGGTGCGAACGGGGGGGGGGAAATGTGTACTTACGCAAAATAAATTCTAATTATGACGTCCACATTAGCTTACTTCTAACTCTGTATTGTCCTATAGTCGTCCGATTGCATTTTATTACATTATATATGTGGCGGTCTGCGCCCGCCCGGACGCCTGCACTCTCGTTGCGCCGGGCGGGTGTCCTGGTGGTGGTGACTCCAGCCCACTGCCCGTCTGGAGCCCCACCAGAGTCACTTCCTTGTGTACTTTAACCGTAAAATGGCTGTTCTCTATCTCTTCCCATAGTGAACGTTCCTATCAGAGGAGATACAGGATTGGCCGCTTAAGAAAGGCAACACTATACAGTTCGGTCTCTGGGTCTGACTCTGCCTCTTCCGCGGTCGCCGGATGGGCAACGTCCTGCAGGATGGCCGTCCTTCAGAACAGGGTTCGTTCTCTTAATCAGCAGCAGTCTTCCCTCTTTGTGTGCCTTCTTAACTACGGTTTCCTCTTACTCTCCAACCGATCTGAACTTTGACATACCATTCTACATCTCGTGACTCTTGAACTATCGCCATTTATAAGGGACACCAAACGTTTTCTAAGTATCGGGAACAAGGAATACATGTGACAAGTCTTTACGTCATATCGTCCTAGACACCGGTCTATTAGGCAACTGTCAATTGTACCTCTCTTCGTGTCGTCTAGGCACCTGTCCATACGTCTTCCCACCGTACGTATCTCTCGCTCCATATCCGTGCAGGGCATACCGGCCTCACACGTATATTATCATGCACCACATTTACGGAGTAAGTTTCCTTACCCGTCTTCTGTGTTGGCAATTGTCGACCAACACAGTGATAAATTCTGCTTCGAAAGATACCTGAAGGGGTCTCTACGGCACTCTGATAGTGAAGGTCCTCTCTTTAACCTTCGCTATCTACACACAGAACTTCGTTCCGACCTACGCACGAGGGGGCCCAGCCTCGCACTTCAGTCAGTTCTCAGAGCTGCGTGTTACGACAAGCAAATATGTCTCTACCAGGGAATCCGACTACCCGGCCTTTCACGTATCGCACTCTTGGTCTGCGTTAATATTTCCCTTCATACATGGGATTATCGTACTCCTCACCTAGGGACTCTGACTAGCTGAACTTCGGCTAGCAAAACGCGAACTTGTCTCTTTCGGACCCGGGTACCCGACTACCCGACCCGAACTTTGAGGTTAATCTCTTCCTCTTGGTCTGATTTAATCTCTGTTTACCTGGAACTCGTGTACTCTTCACCTAGGGATCTGGCCCGCTGTATCTTCTCGTTGCGGTGTATCCCTACCCGGTTTACATAACCTTTTACATGGTTGTGTTTTCCCGGGAGCTCACAGACTCGTAGGCTTCATTTCTGAGTACACAGACTCGATTCTGCTAACGGTACCAATGGAGTAACTATCAGTACTGTTACCCCATTATTTCACACAGACCTGTGTTTTCACTTCCCACTGCGGGAATTTTCCCGAACACCGTAACACACAACGGTCGGATCGTCCGGTTGGTCTCCCGGACGGATATTTGCCGGTAAACCGCGGGAGTAACTATGACTGCAAGGGAACCAAACGCGGTGACCGCGAATGGAAAATTTACCGGTTGTTCCCCGATGTTATCGAACAGTTTCAACAAGATCGTTCCGGTACTTCACCGGACGTCACCAGCGGAATGTTTCTCCGCACTTTACCGATACAGACCTGTGTTTTATATTTCTCTCACGATCGGTCTCTCCCCGAGGTTTACTCAGCCTGCTAAACTTCCACAATCGGGATTCAGACCGGCTCGCGATCTAACGGCAGGGTGGGCCCCAAACCTGTCGAATCGGCGGTCAATCCAATACCCAAGAGTGATTAGTTTTGCTGTACTCGGGATCGCACTGGTTAGCCAATATTTGACGATACTTGAACTGAGTTATCACTAATCGGGTCTTTGCCCGCGTATCTCTCTGACTGCTACCACCGGGCTTTGCCCGTGTATCTCTGACGGCTACCACCGGGTCTTTGCCCGTGTATCTCAAACGGTCAACTGCGGGGCCTTTCCGCGTGTCTCTCAGACGGTCACCAGCGCGGTCTTTCCGCGTGTATATCTGACACTCAACACCTGGGTCTTTGCCCGTGTATCTGTGACGGTTACCACCGGGTCTTTGCCCGTGTATCTCAGACGGTTACCAGCGCGGTCTTTCCGCGCGTATATCAGACGGTCAACAGCGGGAACTTTGCCCGTGTATCTCTAACGGTCAACACCGGGGCCTTCCCCGTATGTATCGAAATGTCACCTCACGGGATCTTTTCCCGTCTTTGTCGCACGGCCACCGACTGGGGCTGCTTCCCAGTCTTTATCGAACGGAACCGCCGGGTCTTTCCCCGGACTATCGAACGGTTTACCAGCGGGGTCGCCTTCCCCGGACTTTACCGATATAGACCTGTGAGCCTTTATTTCTCACGATCGGTCTTTCCCCGAATCAGCCTTCCATGATCAGACTCGGTACTGCTCGCGATCGACAACAGAGTGGGCCCTTACTCCGTTGGATCAGCCATTTGCCAGCACTGGTCAGACCGCGTTTGGAGCGGCTGTCACTCGGGAGCGCACTGATTAGCCTTGTAAATAAATATTTGTAACCTAACCGGTACCCGATCGAATCACTCGCCGTATACTACCACACGGAGTGCAGTATTAATCGCTAACCAACGACACTGAAGAACAGTATCGCTGTACATGCAGGATGCAGCGTCGCCATCCTACAATATTGGCAAAACACCGTGAGGCAGCCTTTACTTATCCCTCACCACACTATACCGTGGCTTGTTCCTTATATACTAGCCTACGCACACCTTCTCAAATACAGGTGTCTAAGGTATCGAAATCAACCTATTATACTAAGTGCCGCCCTAGCTTTAGGCCTTATTTATTGGACCTAAAAGCGTGTAATATTATACTAATTAATCCTTTGAATCGCTTAAATGACAAAAATAAGCTAGAACTTAAATATTGGCTATTTTAATATCAAGTTAGCGCTACCATTTACGCATCGGCCGCTGATGCATTTCGTCGCCAGATACCGCGTCAACAACACAGCTATTATTGATTAAACCTACAATCAAGACCTCTGGCCAGTCCGCCACATATAAAAGCCATGTCGTTATTCTGTGCTGTGAACGATACACCTATAATTTGTCTATATTGGCCCTCACTCATCCTTCAATCTGGCCTAAAGTTCAGACAGCCTGGAGCTGTCGAGACACTTTCTGTAGCTGGTCTTACGGGGGGAGGAGGTGGAAGAAAGTACGCTTGCGAACAGGGGGGTCCAATTTTCCTGGATTTTTGCGTACGTAATATATGGATGGCCCCTAACCTGAAAACTAAATTTCCTTCCGCGTAAAGTTAAAACTGATCTATTAATGCTTTTAAACAGCTATACATATAATATCCATAGAGCGTGCGTCTGTCTATAAACGCTACGTCACAAACGGTTTCTGTTCTATTGTGAAACAGAAACCGTTTGTGACGTCAGTACTGTGGCCTTGGCTACGGCGATCAGAGCATTTTAACCAACGACATAATTATATAGGCCTACACGGCCGTCATAATATGACAGGCAAATACTCTAGTATAATAATAATAATGCAATTAATACAATGCTAACACAATTAACACGTCAGCTTTATTATTTTTTTTATTTCATGTGGTTAATGACTGTTGATGACTGAATACAACAATACGTTAATTCGTAACGATAACAAACGTTAACATCGAACTGTTAATCTATAACGCGACCGTTTATCGGCCGCTGATCGTTAGGTCATTGATAAATGAATTGTTAACGTCGACAACAATAGGGAATATATTCAAGACAGCGATTCTTTGTGGCGTTCTCCCTTGACAATCAATGATGACAATCAGTCAATCACAGGAAAGCTGTCTCTGCCATTGTTTCGTTAAAACAATGATGATAATTGTGACGATGATCATCATAATGATGTTTGAGATGATTATGATTATTATCATTGTGATTATGATACGAGTATGGTTATGATTACGGTGACGATTATGATTGTGATGATTAACGTGATTATAATTATTGATGATGACTGTGATGATTATTATTATAATTATTATAACTACTGACAGTGATTATTGTTATTACTGATGATACTAATGACTATGATGATGATTGTGGTGATTATTACTAATGGTGATTATTATTATTATTATTACTGATGATGATCACGAAAACAATGATGACTATGATTACGATGATGATGATGACGCTGGTACTGCTGCTGCTGATGATGGTCAATGAACAATGAAGATGATGACGATTGTTCCTGATATCAAAATATTAGTCATCCTCAATCTTTCTTTCACTCACTTGACACACACCTAATCATCAGTAATTACCAATTAACGGAACACCATCTACCGTCAATGACAATGACAACGAAACTAAACAACAGTGATCGTGACTGAGAAGGACCGACGCTTGGTCGAAAGTGATGGGTTCAAATCCCGGCCATTGAGTTGATTCCCGTCTGGGAAACACTCCCAATACACACGTGCTTCTTGTGGACGACGATTTCAAAATTCAAACATTTTTCACATCATTATTACATAGTATTCTTATTATTATTTTACACAATATTACATTTTATTATTACTATATTATTATTATAACATATTACATAATATTACATCATTACTTTCCAAACATCTTTTACAGTATTCAGTCATTGATTTATATCACATTCACTGATTTAAAAGTTTTTTAAACAGTAAATACCTAAATTTAACAAATTTTACAATATTAAATAATCGATTTCAAACATTTTCTACAATACTGAATCTCCGATTTACAAAATTGTTTTGAATAGTAAATAATTAAATGTCGCACAAGTCTTGTCAGACTATATATATACACACACACGAATGCTATCTTACACAACTAAGCCAGTTACCATAGAAACGTCTAAATAAATATATTTGTATATCTACACAGACAAAGATTTGGGCACAGACAGGTCTTGAAGTTGAGGGGTGATGAGACAAAGAGAATCACTAGTTGCATCACAGAATCATATCAATAGTCTTGACAAATACATACACATTCTTATAGGTTACATTTTTGTAACTGCAACTGGACATTTATATAGAGCCGCTCAAAGAGCAGACCCAATCAGAGGAACTCTGCGCTACCCTGTATGTTACTTATCCTATTACGACCTCGATTCTCAAAGGGACAGCAATTCCACTTGAAGTGACCCTCAATTGTGCATTGTGATAACGGCAATGTAGAAGTCATTCAATTAGGTAATTATTATTATTATTATTATTATTATTATTATTATTATTATTAGTAGTAGTAGTAGTAGTAGTAGTAGTAGTAGTAGTAGTAGTACTATTATCACTATTATTATTATTCTTATTACTATTATTATTAATATTATGCATTTATTAATCGCCACTATCTAATGACCAAGCATCAATCGATGGTGCTGAGCAATTGCGAGTGAAGGACTTGCTCAAGGTCCCCACACAGTAACCGTCTCAGGTATAGGAGGATCGAACCCGTACTCTCAGTGTTACAAGGTGAGTGCTCTAACCAATACAGGTAATACAGCAAGAAGCATTGTTCTACCACAGACATCTCAAGAAACAGTTTCAACCTCAAATTGCACGTTCAAAGATATAGATGCTTTAGCGCCTTCATGATGTTCATTAAATGCTCTACACAAATAACCAGATATATACATATCAATGCAAAATCTGATAAATCAAGTTCTTAACTTGGGTCGTATGTTCCACGGCCCCTCTCTCTATCCGCCACAACACAGAGATGCAAACATTTAATGACTAGAATTAATCACATTTTTCGTAATTTCCACATAATAATTAGATAAATAGTCATCTAATACGAAAAAGAAAATATATTTGTACATATACAATGGCATGTATGCGCGAATAAAAATCTGCTTATATACACAGACAGAGGAGATACGTGTGGAGGACAACGCTGTCGAAAGCCTGACACTGTTTGATTCTATTTACACATGATCGTCATTGTCAGCACAGAAGAAAATAAACAAGAAAATAAACAGAAAATAAAGAAGAGAATTTACAGAAAATATATGGAAATAAACGAGGAAAATAAACACAAGACAGAGGGAAATAAACAGAAAATAAACAAGAAAATAAACCAAAATTAAAAGGAAAATAAACCCGGCTAGTGCGGAAACATGAGCTTAAAAGCAGACTAAAGAACAGCAAATACTGTCTAACAAACCTCAGTATCTGTCTGTCTTTCTGCTTGTTAGCATATCTATCTGTGTCCGTCTGTCTGTCTGCCTTTGTCTGTCTGTACCTGTGAGTCTTTGTCTGTCTGTCTGCCTTTGTGTGTCTGTCAATCTTTGTCTGTCTGTGAGTCATTGTCTTTGTCTGTGAGTCTTTGTCTTTGGCTGTCTGTAAGTCTTTGTCTGTCTGTCTGCCTTTGTCTGTCAGCCTACCTTTGTCTGTCTGTCTGTCTGTCTGTAAGTCTGTTTATATATGTCTGTCTTTGTCTGTCCTTCTCTGTGTCTACCTGTCGTCAGTCTTTGTATATCTGTCTTTCTTTCTTTCTTTCTGTCTTTGTCTGTCAGAACAAAACAACTCAAAGATGCTCCTGGGATGATGACGACTAGTTCACAAAGTCCAAAAGGAACAGCTGGTTGCGGAGGCAGAGTTCGAATGGAACCGACGCTTTTGATTGAGCCCAATACGTCCTCGAGATATCACGCTCACTTGCAGAATACTGACACATGATCAAAGTCAAAATACTAACACATGATCGCAGCCATAACACGCAGCCATAACATTAACACATGATCGCAGCCATAACACGCAGCCATAACATTAACACATGATCACAGCCTGTTGTAAATAAAAAACATCTGCTACGAAAAAGATTCTAGAAAATTTCGCACGTCGTAATCATAATCTCGGAATTTATAAAGCTAAAAATCAAAAGCTAAGCACATGGTACCAGCTTATTCGTCTCACACTGACAAGAAAAAATTAAACATGAATAAATGTGAATCGAACATGAATCGAATTTGGCAGGTGCCCGGAACAGCAGTTCAACAACAAGTATGCCAAGCACTAACAAGTATACTAAGTACACCAAGTATAACGACTATAACTTATCATATGCACGACGTTAAGTATGCCAATCGCTAACAAGTATGGACTTGAAGTAAAACGATCATAATGCAAGCTAAGTATATCAAGTATAACGAGTATAATTTATCATATGCACTATATGCCAACTGCTAACAAGTATGCTAAGTATACCAAGTATAGCAGGTATAATTTATCAAGTGCACGGCAAGCATGCCAATCGCTAACAAGTATGCCAATTATACCAAGTACAGTATAACGAATATGCCAACAATACGATTAAAAACAACCATACTGGATCCCTGGATTCACTTCCGGAATGTGAATACTCAATGACTGGGTACTGAGTTTACCAAGTATGCTATCCATGGAGGAACACAGAAATACGTTTGTACATCAGAAATGACAGGTTCTAACTGCAACAGTTAGCTCGACGCGTAGAAATAGGTATGTTCGGAATGCAATAAAACTCCAGTTACAAATTATATGAAAAAGTTACTGGGAATTACAATCTTCATTTGTTACTTGAATTTTGATGGTTTTACCATCTCATGTGGTTGAATCATATAATCTTATGCCTTTGTTTACATATCTTGCATGGTTGAACCAATTATCTTACACCTTTGTTCACTATCTTACGTGGTTGAACCAATCATTTTACGCTTTGGTTTACCATCTTACCATGCTTACCATATCCCAAACCTTACGCATTACGAGCACACGCCAGTGTACGGTCAGTGTACTCATTATACAACCGAGTTAGGCAGGGGGCGCAAGTGGAAAAGAAGTCTTGAAACTTCTTTGCAAGGATTTGAACTGCCAACCGCTGAGTAGGCAGTTCAGCTCCCTAACCACTAGGCTATATCGTCCACAGCCTTAGCAACAGCGCAGTATCTGGCACAACAATGAGTGGATGCTACAACAACAAAGAAACTGCCATGGCAACCAGTAACTACCATGCAACCAGAAAACTGTCTTGACAACCAAAAACCTACCACTTCAACCTGTTAACTGTCATAGCAACCGGTAAACTATCCCAAAAAACCAGTCAGCCACATGGCAACTGGTAGATTACCATGGCAACGAGTAAACTACCATGGCAACTGGACCCGGAAACTGGGAAGACGCTCCGATGGATCTATTTGTTGAGGATGAGGTCCTGAAGACGCGCCACGAGGTCACGTGCGATCTGCATTACTGTCTTAACGTCGTGTCTTTCGGCCATTTCTACAACAACAGTTCTACGTTATGTAGTTGTAACTAAGAACTTGAGAACATAAATTGTCGTAGACGATTATTTACCATTTGAGAGTATTTAAGATTTTAACGACACTTGAAATTCAAGAATGGATATAAAGATGAAGAGCAGTCCTTTAAGCTACCCTCAGAGCCAGCCATGGGTATGAAGTGCCAGCAACTTCATTTTCTTAGCCTCGGCATAAGAAGGCGGGTAGTCAATCCTCTCCCTAGACACCTCAACTTCCCACTGACAGTGTAGGTAGGATCTGTGTACTCATTACAGCTGAGTTGGCTAGGAGGCGCAGGTGCAGCAAAAACCTTGAACCAAATTTCTGCTCTGGCTGGGATTTGAACCCCCGACCTCTTGACTGACAGTCCGGCACACTAACCACTTAACTATCAAGCACGGATATGACTGAAGCACAATTACGACTGAGAGAAAATGAGGAATGATTACGACCTTACCATTAACACCACTTATCATTAAACACATTTTTCACATAAGAACAGGGAAGGAACTGCTTGGTTTTTCTTTTGACCACTGAACCATACTTACACTTAGAGCTGTTCCGATGCATCGGGTGCATTCGTAATCGGGCCGATTATTAGAGGAATCGGCATAATCGGTATCAGCGAAAAAGTATCGGCGCCGATGCAAATTATTTTACAGTTGACGTTTTTTGCACAATAATAGTTGCAAATAGAAAAATGAGCCCAAGTATCTATGTCTTGTTTCTTATTATTGATTTATATTTAGCATTGCACTACTTAGCAGACACCGTAGAAACCAAGGACCTATTATACACAGGACTGGAAACTCCTTAATAGCCCTTTTACAACGTCGTATGCGTAGTTTTTAGGCGATTATAAAATAATCGGCATCATACGCGGTATCGGCTATTACAATAATCGGCTATACGCGGTATCGGAATAATCGGCAAAAAGCCTTATCGGTACAGCTCTACTTACACTTTACGAGCAACATTTACCACTGAACCATACTTACAATTTACAACCATTTACCACTTAACCATGCTTTAGAAAAATTTTACTACTGAACCATATTTACGCTTTACATTTTACCACATAACAATAAAGTCATTGTTACCATTAAAGAACTTGATAATGTCGGTGAAGTCCATGTCATTGTCGATGATGATCTCGCGGTAGAACTCGACGAGCGCAAGAGCGAAGAAGAGAGCAAATTGAGCGGAACTCAGTCTGCGAGCAGACCAGATCAACTCCCAGACTCTGAAGACATCGCTGTACAAGAGTTCTGTAAGCAGAAGAAACAACCACTAATCTAATCTAATCACAAGCTCTGCAAAAAATGCAACAGATTTACTGATTTACTCTAATCACTTCCAACCTCAAATGATTACATATACTCTAATAATCTAATCATGATTTCCATGTGATAAATAAGCAACAAAGTAAACAGGAAAATAAATGTAAAATAAAATAAAATAGACATAAAAGACTAACTGATTTAATCTAATCTTATCTCTTGCATCCCACCCATAGCAATCTAACCTAATCTCATCTAATCATGAGCTCCACAAACTCAACCCATTCACTGACCTAATCTAATCTAATGGTGTGGGTCGTCATCGTCATTTGAGGATGACGACCCACACCAGGCTAATCTTATCTATACCAATAATAATAATAATAATAATAATAATAATAATAATAATAATAATATGTCAAAGCTACCCGGAGCCAAAGAACAACAAACCCGTCTTTATACATCGCCTTCTTAACGGAGCAACTGCACTTTCAGTGCTAGAAGTAGAAACTTCATCTCGCAAAGAATTTGAAAAATGTAAAAAATACATTAAAAAGTGCAAAGGACATAGTAACATAATAATAATAATAATAAAAAAAAAAAAAATTTAAAAAATAAATATATAATACTATAAAAAAAATAAAAAATAAAATAAAAAAAAAAAAAATAAAAAAAAAAAATAAAATAAAAAATAATAATAATAATAATAATAATAATAATAATAAATAATAATAAATGAATAGATAAATAAAAGCATAATATATAAATGAATGGCTGAGCCTCTCTTAGAGAGCGAGAAAAGCAGAAGACCTGACCTCTCTTGAAATCGAGCAGAAACCATCGATAGCAGAAGTAGAAGTGCGTAAAATCACCGTTTTGGTGCATGTGTTCAAAGAGTTCCGGATCAAGAATCTGGATCAGAAGACAACCAGCGATCATCGTAATCGACACGATCAACAGTGTGCATCATAATGTTAAGTCTGTTAGCTATGCTAAAGAAAGGTAAGCTAAGGCATGCAGTGATTCATCTAAAGCGGTTATCATGTGTGCAAATCCAGTACAAATTGAGCTGCAAATCTGGGATAGGTACAAGTTGCTAAGATTGCCAGATACATGGGTAGCCAAAACAGGAGGACAAAGAACGCCGGAAAGCAGGACAAAGGAGGACGCATTGAATGTTTCATTCCGGAGTCGCACGGCCTCCTAAGTTACCAAGAAATGAAGTCATATTGAAAGCTGCATATAAAATCAATTGAGGCTTTTGTCATAATGTTGCAAAGTATCCAAGAATTTGCATTTTCTCTTAGTACTAGTAGTTTAACCCTCAATGGGCCCTTGTCAGAAAGTTGCGTTCCAGGTCCTTGGGGTTCAAACTGCACCCCCTATTTGTTTGAGAATATAAATCAAGGATACGCTGTGTCTACCGGTAATCGAATACCATGTATTTTATATAAACATAATGACATATCTAAATTGTTCAGTTACATACATTTGTCACATTTGATACATTGACAGAGTGTGCCGGACAAGCAGGCCTACAGCACTTATCGCAGAATTTGCGCGTCTTCCTGTCAAACTCGTGCGGGCACAGATGACAATGTCCCTGTGTCCTCTTCACTTTAGCTGGTATCTCAGTTCCTGCTTCGAATTCTCCAGAGTCCAGTTCTATAAGTTGGATTGCATCCATGATCGGTCTTCTGAGCAGGGCAGTACCAGCTCTTACACGACCTCTTCCTCTTGTCTCCGTGTAGTAGATGGTTCATTTACCTGCTCTTCGTCAGACGCACTGACATCTTCTGATTCGTCGAATTCCTCGGACACAATGTCATGATCTTCGTTATCAGAGGCAGTACCAACTTCAGGCAAATCTCCATCTTCACTGTCATCGGCATCACCTTCACCTTCATCAACTTCTGTATCCTCTTCCATAATCAGTCAAAGAGCTTCAGCTGTGGAATACCTAGCCATGGTGTTATTTATTTTCTAATACTTGAAATGTAAGCAAAACAAAATGGCTGACTTCTAAAAAGGTCAAACAAATATCAGGAAGTGTTCTAAAATATAATAACATAACAAATTATTGCAGTAATTAGCACCAGTTACCTGAATTTGTTCATCATATCAACGTCATAATTTGGGGGTGCAAATTGCACCCCCGATGAACCTGTGCTGGCAAAAATTGGCGTCAACTCTTTTTTTTCCGTTTTATGCATGACTATAGGGAAAAATGGTACACTTACAATGTCCTAGAAGATAACTGCTGAAATTTTAATAATAACACTTGAGTAGCCATAGAAACGGCCAGGGGGTGCAGATTGCACCCCAAGGAACCATTGAGGGTTAAATAAAAAAAGCATAGCAAAATTGCCAATAAAAACAAATCACAGACGACCCTCTGCTACCGGAAATCAAATTAGCAATTTGACCACATACATTGTAAAGATTACTCAGATCATGGACTAGAAACGTCTGGAAAACAGAGCTACAATAAAAAAGATTAATAAATAAGTTGATTAGTTAGGAAAGTTAGGAACAACATACGCGTGTAAAGTCGTTAAAAACGGCCACAAAATAACAGCCAATAGCCCAATACAACAAACATACATAACGCCGGACATTTTCCAGGTTTTTAGCTCTGCCTGCCGGACGGAGGACACATTAGGAAAAGCAAGATAAGGCAAGGCAAGGAAAGATAAGGGAGAGAAGGGCAGATAACCTTCATGAAGACCACCCTTGGTCACCCTACCTGGATGAGTGATCTCATGTTTCCGAAATGCTGGTCCATGGCTCCTCCATGCTGGAAGTTTCCACTCATGCGTTTCATCAGCTGAGTAAAACAACCGTATGTCTTCGCCTCTGGTAGGAAATTAATACAGGTAGGAAATTAATACAGGTAGGCAATCAACACAGGTAGGCATTCAAACCAGTTAGGCAATCAAAACGGTTAAGCAATCAAAACAGGTGGGATCAAACAGGTAGGCAATTAATACAGGTAAGCAATCAACGTGATTGACATCTACCCATAACACAAAGCTTTTTCTCTAAATATATATATATATATATATATATATATATGCATATTTATATATATATATAGATATGTATATATACTATCATGGTGATAGGATGAAAATTAACTCCGCCAAGGTGGAAATCGACATTCCAATGGCAACAGTGTTCCGAGGACGGACCGTCTGGACAACCCCTCTGCCATGACGCTTAACTTACGAGTAGTGCTTTAGAAATATGCAGTTTACGATTAACATTGGTGAACGTAGGAGTAGGACAGTAGAAATGTGGGAACAGGTGGACGCTTACTTACCATCATCGAAAATGACGAGCAGAGGAGCGACTAGGTCACACATTCCCTGAATGTAGCCGACATCAATGTTTTCCCAGACGTAACTACAGCCAAACATTTCAACATTTCACCTCAACATAATGCAGATAATGTAAGTTGTAATGCACGTATATGAACATATATATACACATACATATTAAAATATATTATTAGAATCTTATTTATATAAATATATCAATATTCGTTTAATTCAACAAATCCAGTTGACATTATACATTATTATAAGAAAATCGCTCTAACATGTAATTCAATGCAATTTAATGTATGCATAAACACAGCACACCCACCCACCCATACCCACCCACCCACACCCACACAAACCCAAACATACCCACCCACTCACCCACCCCCATACCCACCCACCCACCCATACCCTCCCCATACCCACCCATACCCACCCCCATACCCATCCACCCATACCCACCCATCCACCCATACCCTCCCCCATACCCACCCATACCATCCCACCCATACCCACCCACCCCACCCACCCACCCACCCCAACACCCCACCCATACCCTCCCACCCATACCCTCCCACCCACCCATACCCACCCTCCCATACCAACACCCTACACATACCCTCCCACCCATACCCACCCTCCCATACCAAAACCCGCACACACCCACCCACCCCCATACCCACCCACCCATACCCTCCCACCCACCCATACCCACCCTCCCATACCAACACCCTACACATACCCTCCCACCCATACCAACCCTCCCATACCAAAACCCGCACACACCCACCCACCCCCATACCCACCCACCTATACCCACCCATCCACCCATACCCTCCCACCCACCCATACCCACCCTCCCATACCAACACCCACCCATACCCACACACACACACACACACACACCCACATATATGGAAATCACTCTAATATAATGTAGTTATTTAATCCAATTAGCATGCACGCATCATACACTCACACACTTGAAATTACTTACTCTAATATAAAATCATTAAAATGTAACTTAAATCTATGTATACACTACAAAAATGCAAATATATAGATACATTCCCATATCTGTATATACATTACATGAACAGTTTCACTTTCGATTTCCATGTACATTAATTGCTGACCTTTTGTGTTGGCAAGAAATCAATAGTCTGGAGAGTTAGCTAAGATCACCAATTCAGCACCCTCACTGTATTCGCTATATCTGGCATAAATTGTTCTAGACATTACGTGGTATAAATATATAGTTGCGTCTGTGACAACTGTATGATGAATAAACGAAAGTTGATTGATTGATTGATTGATTGATTGATTGATTGATTGAT
This sequence comes from Allolobophora icterica, assembly GCA_963556255.1. Lineage (NCBI taxonomy): Eukaryota > Metazoa > Annelida > Clitellata > Crassiclitellata > Lumbricidae > Allolobophora > Allolobophora icterica. The sequence continues at coordinate 99,283,593 of OY744603.1, forward strand.
TGATTGATTGATTTGCGAAACTCACGTGCAGACGATATTGCGCAGTTTCTCAAGGTTTGGCGTCGTAAAGTAAGCGTAGTTGCGATCGCATCTCTGGACATCTTTGTCGATGCGATGGATGTTGATAGCGATTGTCTCAATGAACTCAGGCTACAGACACATATAGGTAACAAAACAATACAATCATAAGCGTCTGAAGCATGGGGGCAAGGGGTATTTGCCCCCTGAATTTTGTCCATATTTTACAAAAATTAAATCTTTTTGATTATTATGACTATTACAACAGTCCCAACACAACTCTCAAAGCGAAAAAACACTTAATTATTTCGGTAAAGTCTTTGACCATTAATTATTTATAAAGTTGTCACATGTTCTGCTACACAATACAACACTATACTATACTAAATGATACTAAACAGTACTAAACTGTACTATAACATACAATACAATACTATAACAAAAGATATCATACAAAGCAATACAATACCAAAACAATACCATACAATACTATACAACAGAATACTAGATGATACCATACAATACAATACAATACCAAATGATACCATACAATACAATACAATACTATACAATACTAAACGATACTATACAATACTGTACTATAGTATACCATATTAAATCATACTATACAATACTATACAATACTAAACGATACAATACAATACTATGCTAAACGATAGTATACAATAAAATAGATTCTAAAAACAGATTTTTAAATCATTTCACTAGAACATTGCCACTGCCAAATGCAAAACTGAAACCGAAACTGAAACAGAAAGTGAAACTGACCGAGTAGACGCCTCCGTTGGATGCGTTCGAGATGGCGGGCGAAGTCGGTGGGACGAGGGTTTCGTTTGTCGGTGAGACTGAAAACAAGTAGAAGAAAGATATCACCAGTCACAGTTCAACAAAATGGAGGAGACCAGAGACACACAGACAGACAGACAGACAGACAGACAGACAGGCAGACAGACAGACACAGGCACAGAGACAGAGACAAGAGTGCCAGACTGATAGACAGACAGACAGACAGACAGACAGAAAGAAAGAAAGAGAATATAATATAAAAATAATATAATAATATATCCGTGTTTATTGACAAGCTCACTGACAAACAGCAGTAAGTAATATTGAAATATAATGCTGCTAGAATATATGTATATATATATATATATACATATATACATACAGACAGACAAGACAGGCACCAGACTCCAAGACAATGGCGCTAGAATCGAAGACAATGGCACCAGTCTCTAAGACAATGGCACTGGGATCAAAGGCAATGGCGCAGATTCTAAGACAATGCCACGAGAATCAAAGACAGTGGCGCTGGACTCTACGACGATGGCACTGGAATCAAAGGCAATGACGCCAGACTCTAAGATAATAGCACTCATACCAAAGACAATGGCACCGGACTATAAGACAGTAGCACTGGAATCGAAGACAATGGCACTCGCATAAAAGACAATGACACTTGTATCAAAGACAATGGTGCCAGACTCTAAGATAATAGCACTGGAATCGAAGACAATGGTGCCAGACTCTAAGAGCATGCTAGCTGAAGGATAAGTAAGCAGGCAGGCTGTGGTGCAGGCAGGTAACAGGCAAGCAGGAAGACACTGGCATGTACCTTCTATGAACACGAGAAACTTCTTAACACAAGATCCATTAAAACACGAATTCTGGTATAGCATGCAATGTTGTAAAATAATATACTCTTAATAAGACATTAGGCTTCCAAGGACAGCATTATCAATCAATCAATCAATCAATCAATCAATACAAACTTGATATAGCACCCCTTCAAGATACCTACTCAGAGGCGCTTCCAGCCCAGACGCAGCAGAAAAGAACAGTTTTTAGTGATGAGTAAAGGCCGAAGAATCTGTCCTTGGGAGCAAACGTATTTCCAATGGAAGGCCATTCCAAATGGTCGGGCCCGCGACAGAGAAAGCCCATTGTTGCATGAAGGAAGAGAGCGTAAAGGGGACAAGCAAATCGCCATGGACCGTAGAACGCTGAGATCGGAGCAGGACAGTGGTCGCCGTTATAACACTGTTTTTGCAAGCCATATCAAGCATCGCCTTGTTCATGCCATTCTACCAGCCATGACATTATATGGATATATAAACCATATAACAACGCATGCAGGTATGCAACAGGACTTTTAATTAGTACCTTCAAGCTACTATTCGCTAGAGTACGCCAGTGATGTAGTACTCGAGTCCGGCCAAGGACTCGAGTCCGACTCGAGACCGACTTTCTGCGGACTCGGACTCGGCCTTGGACTGTCACGACTCGGACTTGGACTCGGACTCGAGCCCTGGACTCGAATTTGACTCGCTGACTCGTTTTCCGAGTCACAATTTCTGGGCAGAACAGGCAACAGTATTGACGTGTCACGGCTAAGACCACCCGTCATGCGAGAACTGACGTGAATACCCAGCCGACCGTCGCTACAGGGATCAGCCAGAACAGGTGAAACTATTCCGTTTGAAGACGAGTATCATGAATAGGCTGGGGTATAAGACAGAGGGTCTCTATTTGGCCTGGTATAGGCATATAATTATAGGCCTATATGCATACGCCAACCAGTTCCTACGGCAGACAATAGGAACTAATGAAGTGTCATGAATAGACAGAGGTCTGTTATCGGCGTGGACATAATTTTATTGAGGCGAACACCGTGAAGGGCATGATATTGAACCGAATACTAGGGATTGTCAATTTGTAAATATATCTTCAATCATAATGTTATTAATTTATCGCTTCATTAGAAGAAACTTTCGTATCGCCCTTTCCAGTGTAGAGTAGGAGCGAGGACGTGACATGACTGCACTTGACAATTGTGGCATTTACAGTTCTAACTTATCTTATCTTATCTTATCTTATCTGAACATTTATAAAGCGCTTCTCTCATCAGTGCTATACAGAAGCGCTCTCAACGTGACAGGCCCGTAAACAAGTAAGTCTTTAGGCAGCGAAGAGAAGCAGGTGTGATCCCCTCTAGAATCCTACTACGGACTGCAGGGGGAAGGTCATTCCATAGTGACGGACCCACTACAGCGAAGGCCCGATGTTGGGTCAGAGAAGTCCGCGATCGAGGGACAAAGAGATCAAGTCGGACGGAGGAACGAAGAGGACGAGATGAGCGAGCAGAGAGTGGTTTACACATCAAATCACAGAGATATTTAGGCGCTAAACCCTGCTGGGACTTAGTTGCTAAGAGCAAGACTTTAAATCTGATCCTACCTGTTCTAACTGTTCCTACCTACTGAACTTGTGTTTAGCAGTGGAAGAATTTTTATGTGTCCTCATGATCGTGCCAGATTATCGAACAAAACTTTATTTAATTTAGTGTTTTAATGTGAAATTTGGGTAATTACATTAAAAATTCTTTCTGCATAAGGCCAAAATAGTCCTGTTATTTTTTATGGCATTGAATTGCGTGGTTCAGTGCGTTTTGATGTGGATGGACTCGGACTGGAACTTGGACTCGATCTTTAGTGACTCGGACTCGGACTCGAACACCTCAGGACTCGGACTCGACTCGGACTCGGCTTAGATGGACTCGAACTTGACTCGGACTCGGCTTAGGTGGACTCGACTACATCACTGGAGTACGCTAAGAGGGAACGTACTTTGAGTTTCTCTAATCTATCGGATATCGACCCAACTTCTCCAGTGGATTAAGAACTATGACTGAGATGTCACTTAAAGCGACAATCGACCGAAGAATATCTCTGACATTCTTATAACAGCGTTATAGAAGTCATTGGATAAGTGTCTTCATGCATCCATTATGCATACATACTTAGAGATACATACAAACATACATACGTACAAACATTCATACATACAAACATACATACTTAGAGATACATACAAACATAAATACATACAAACATACATACATACAAACATATAAACACACTTATACATACATACAAACATACATACTCAGAGACACATACATACAAACATACATACGTACAAACAAACATACATACAAACATACATACACACATACACTCACACATACATACAAACATACATACATACAAACATACACTTACACATACATACAAACATACATACATACAAACATACACTTACACATACATACAAACATACATACTTAGAGATACATACATACATGCAAACATACATACATACAAACATATATGCAAACATACACTTACACATATATACAAACATACATACATTCAAACACTCATACATACATACAAACATGCATACTTAGAGATACATACAAACATACATAAATACAAACATACACTTTCATTCATTCATTCTGGACATTTATATAGCGCTTCTTCAAGAGACCTACTCAGAGGCGTTCCCAGCCCAGCCACGGCTAAACAGATAGGTCTTGAGTTGTCGTAAGAAAACAGGTGAATTATTCCGGGGGAAGCAGCGTAAGGATATCGGAAGACCATTCCAGGTAGACGGGCCAACAACCGAGAAGGCTCGGCGTTGCCTGACTGCGGAGCGGGTCCGAGGGACCAATAGCTCCCCATTAGTCGCAGAGCGCAAAGCTCTGCGAGAAGCTAAGTCAGAAATCGGGCAGCAGAGTTCAGACAGGTAGGATGGGGAGCTACCGGAGAGACACCGCCAAACTAGTGCTGCTATCCTGTAGGAGATGCGCTCAGAGGCAGGAAGCCAATGTAAGATGTCACGCATATAGGCAGAGACTGGGGCATATTTTGGAATGCGACCAATAAGTCTAGCAGCAGAACGAAGGACCCGGTCAAGTCGCCCCATTAGGCCCTTGGAGTGACCAGCAAGGACCGAGCAACAGTGGTCAACTCTACCAGTGACAAATGCATGAACTAAGATCACTGCAGCATCATGGGAGAGGGACCTCAGAACAACACGCAACTGCCGGAGCTGATACATACATACATGCAAACATACATACTTAGAGATACATACAAACATAGATACATACAAACATACATACATACAAACAAACATACATACATACAAACATACATTTATACATACACATACATAATAAATACATACAGACACACGAAGCAACCATCGACCGATGTCTGGGACATTATGATAACAGCACTATAGAAGTCATGAGATTAGATTAGATTGGATTGGATTGGAATGGATTGGATTGGAATGGATTGGAATGGATTGGATTGGATTGGAATGGATTGGATTGGAATGGATTGGATTGGATTGGAATGGATTGGATTGGAATGGATTGGATTGGATTGGAATGGATTGGATTGGATTGGAATGGATTGGATTGGAATGGATTGGATTGGAATGGATTGGATTGGAATGGATTGGAATGGATTGGATTGGATTGGAATGGATTGGATTGGATTGGAATGGATTGGAATGGATTGGATTGGATTGGAATGGATTGGATTGGAATGGATTGGAATGGATTGGATTGGATTGGAATGGATTGGATTGGAATGGATTGGAATGGATTGGATTGGAATGGATTGGATTGGATTGGAATGGATTGGAATGGATTGGATTGGAATGGATTGGATTGGATTGGATTGGATTGGATTAGATTGGATCAGATTAGATTAGACTAACTGGTCGCATCTGGTTCTGATCTCAGACATCCGAGATCCACTTGTTCTCTCATCCTTCTCGCGTCATCTATCGTGTGCTCGACCGAGTCAGGCATGTCGAGCGTCGGATTCGTGACAAGAATATGCTGCAAGTCGGCATGCTCGCTGTCGATGCTCGGCACATTTTCTCTCTCGATGTCGCTGCTGTCACATCGCTTGGAGTCGCTCGTCGAACCGTGAGCGATCGAGTCGCCGAGCCCGTCGTCCGTGGAGGTTGTGCCCTTGCTGTCGTTGCTGAGCACGCCGGTGAGCAGGGCATGCTCGCCATTGAGCACGCGTGATGCTGGTGTCCATGTGGCGCTTGATGGCTCAGTACCGTCCAACGATGCCGGCTTAGACTCTGGGAGCATCATCTCTGACTTCAGAGCCACTGTCTTTGATTCCAGCGCCAACGTCTTGGAGTCCGGTGCCATTGTCTTCGATTCCAGCGCCATTGTCTTGGAGTCTGGCGCAGGTGACGTGTGCCCCGACGTTTCCTCCTGGACCGTCTCCGGAACGGACAGGTCATCCGACTGGATGCTTTCGAAGACGTCGTTGCTCAGAGTCAGGCTGTCCTTGTGCGACATCATGACCGGTCGTTCCGCTTGATCGCCCGTGAGCTTGACGAGGTTTGCTTCCATCGTTTCGCGGTCCTGCTGCTGGACGATCGCTTCGACAGCCAGCCATTCGGACACGGTGTTCTCATATTGTTTTCTCCAGGACTCGTCCAACTGCTCACGTTCCTTGACTGTGCTTCCAAATTTGTAATAACCGAGTAGATACGGCCAAACCTGAAAGACAAATCATTTACGCTAACAATTTACTGCCAACATTATTATTATTGTTCGTCTGTGAAAATAACCATTATGATTATTATTGTTGTTATCAATTAATCTGAGTATTGTTATTCTTATTATTTTTATTACTAATATCATCATTACCATTATAAATCTGTGTTGATATCTATTAATGCTAATATTGTTATTTTTTATTGTCATCACTCAGTGATATTATTTTTATGCTTCATAATTATTATTTCTATCAATCTTTATCAATATTATCATTATCATTATAATAATATTTTAATTCTAATTAGCAACTTCTACTGTTGCGGGACACGGTAGCCAACTGGTTAGAGCACTAGCCTTGTAACACAGAGAGTGTGGGTTCGATCCTCCTCCTCTGAGACGGTTACTGTGTAGGGACCTTGAGCAAATCCTTCACCCACAATTGCTCAGCGCCATCGATTGATGCTACGTTATTAGATAGTGGTGCTTAATAAAAGCATAATAGTAATAAGCAATAACAATAAAGAAATAATTATTACCGCTGGTCTGATGCTGTGTTCGCATCCACCAAAGTAGATAAGCCTGTAGATCTCCACTTCGTCAATCACCTGCAAACGAAATGAATGACTGCCAAAATATGACACTACCAAAAATGACTGTAAAAATGATACTGACCAAAAAGACTCTATCAGTATATGACACTTCCAAATCACTATCAACATACGACACTGTCAAAAAATTACACTGCCAAAGAGACACTGGAAGAAATGAAAATGTGAAAAAGGACACTTGTAAAAATGTCAAAAACGACAGTATAAGAAAATAACACTGCCAAAAAGACACTGTCAAAAAATTACACTGCCAAATAATGACACTACCAAACAAATAATGACCTTGTCAAATAATGACACACACAAATAATGACTTAAACACCAGCGAATAAGCCCATTCGAACCAAGCCCAGAACAAAACAAGAATGGATCGACTGAACGAAAGAAATCTTTCAACCTCTCCAGACTGACTCATGGAACGCCAGAGGTCCTCGGTGAGTCCACCCCCAGACGGCGTCGGACTGTCCGGCAGGATGATGTCCGGGTGGACGAGACCGGTCAGATGGGTCCGAACGGTCTTCAGGTGACGACAATGTGACAACCCTACACAGTCAATCACACGTCATGTAACAAAACATTTTTATAGCACCTTTAGATTACTTCCTAATAGTGCTGATAACACAGAACCCAAACTAGGACACGGTAGCTGATTGGTCAGAGCGCCCACAATAAATCTGACCTAATCTGATCTTATGCAATACAATACAATACAGTTGTATGCTGATATTGCCCTCACAATACAATACAATACAATTGCATGTTGATACTGCTCTCCGTAAAAAATTCAGAAATGCACACATAATATACGACACAACATCGATGCGCCTGAGCAATTGTGAGTAAAGGATTTGTTCAAGGTCCCTACACAATAACCGTCTCAGGGAGGACAAGGCTCGAACCCGAACTCTCCGAGGTACAAGGCAAGCACTCTAACCAATCAGAGTTAGTAGTTTTGACTTACATTATTGCACTGTCAATGGTCGTGAAATCCTATGTAGCATTGGCTGACCCAATTTTAAAGGTGTGTAAGAGATCACTCTTACCAATCGGCCAAAGTTTAGAAACATCGACTTAGTTTGTGTGAATGACAGGAAAGAGAAAAAGGAGCTGCAAAAGAAACACTCATAATCTCGAGACAATCTCGTACTCACATCCGTAGAACGCTCTCGAAAGGATCTGACATTTCATCGAGTCACACAACTGCTTCACAGCATTTCTACTTCGAAAACGAAACACAGCAAGATATAGCATTAATATATTGTAATTATTATTCATATTAATATTTTTCTTGTTTTTTCCTGAGGTATGCATGATTCGTCAGAAATAAGTAAATAGTTATTAATACTATATTCAGCTTTATTTAGATTACATTGGATTGGATTAGAAAGCATTGAAAAAATCCTTGATGACTTATAATTATTATTATTATCACTATTATTATTATTATTATTATTATTATTATTATTATTATTATTATTATTAATCATTATATTGTTGTTATTTTGCATTTATTAAGCGCCATTATCCAATGACGAAGCATCAATCGATGGCGCTGAATAATTGTGAATGAAGGACTTGCTCAGGGTCTCTACACAGTAACCGTCTCAGGGAAGTAGGATCAAACCCGTACTCTTCGTGTCACAAGGCGAGCATTCTAACCATTCGGTTACTGGTTCTTATGCTTAGCTAGTGCTGACGTAGTGTAAGGAGTCTGTGTTGTACCTGTGAACGGAGCTCGAATAGAGGGCGTTGCTGTTGCACAGTTCCTGTGCCCTAGCGTACGTCTGGATGGCGCTTTCGACGGTCGACTCGTCATCGTCGAAGAGGACCTGGTTCGAGGTCGACGTCCCCGGTCTGTCCTCTGTTGGCCAGTCGACGATTCCGTTGAGGCCGTTCTTCGGTTCCATCACCGGTTCCGCCTCTTCTGCTGACAGAAACGAAACTCAGAGTGGAACCGGAACGCAAAAACCTTGGCTTATTTTTTACCCTCTGCCCTCGTGGGAATCTCAACCCCCCACACCACTAGACTGGCCTCCAGCTGATAAATACGTGTAAATTATGAGTTATAATAATTCAGCATTAATGAATAAATAAATAAATGGACAAATGAATGAATGAATCTATAAACGAATGAATGAACAAATGAATAAACAAGTGAATGAATGAATGAACAAATGAATTACCGATAATAAACTAATGAATATATGAGTGAATGAATGAATGAATGATTAAACGAATTAACAAATAATCGAATGAATGAATGAATGAATGAACTAATGAATGAATCTATGAATGAATGAATGAATGAACAAAGAAATGAATGAACAAAATGAATGGATGAACAAATGAGTGGATGAACAAATGAATGGATGAATGAATGAATGTATTGTATTGTATTCGGTTATTTATAAAGCGCTTCTAGTGGGAGGCCATTCAGAAGCGCTCCCAAATGAATGGATGAACCAATGAATGAATCTATGAATGAATGAATGAACGATTAAATAAGTGAACAAATGAATGGATAAATAAGCAAGACAGCACGTAATCTGTCGAAGACAATGTCCAGAGAATCCGTTCTCACGCAAGTTTTCCGGTCGAAAGGCCGTAACAATTCGGAAGACGTAATCCGTAGCCTCTTCCTCCTCGACCATCATTTGGCCGAGGGTTCCGTCGATAGAGGACACGACAGAGGATTGCGACGACATAGTCGATGTGGAACCTGCACTACTCACGCTTCCTGACAGACTGCTCGTCTTGCGCTTCAAGCGTGGAAAGACTTTGCCTACGATGAGAATGTCTTCAGCTTAGACAGCGAAAACAATATTATTATTATTATCATTATTATTATTATTATTATTATTATTATTATTATCATTATTATTATTATTATTACCATAATTATTATTATATAACAAAGTGAACAATAGTGCATGGTAAAGTCAAGGAAAAGCATTATTATTATATCATTATTGCTATTATAATTATTTTTATTTATTATCATTATTGTTTATTATTATCTAATGACCAAGCATCAATCGATGGCACTGAGCAGTTGTGAGTGAAGGACTTTCTCAAGGTCCCTACACAGTAACTGTCTCAATGGAGGAGGCTCGAATCCATACTCTCCACGTTAGAAGGCGAGCGCTCTAACCAATCGGTTACCATGCCCCACACATGCACATACCCCAAACCCCCTAAAAATTATGCCCTATCCCAGAACGGTTACCTTTTCCCTTGTGGTTCCAGAGCGGAGGGTCGAGGCGTCCATGTGGCAGGAGTCCAGTCTCAAGACAGGACAGAAAGGCCAACAGATGTCCTCCCTTTGGGAAATGTAGCGGAGGTCTCTGGACTCCGTCCTGGCTGACCAGAACAACCGTACCACCGCTGTTCGCTACAACACCCACACACAAACACGTTCATCATCACTGGTATCATCAGTTATATTATCATCATTACCATGATTATCAATCACTATCATCATTATCTATCATCATCATTATCTAATTTCTTTAGCTCTTTGAGCGGTGCTGTACATATATCTTCACATAGTCCATGGCCTCTTCGTCCTCGACCAATAAATCACAATCGTAAACTCCAGAATTCTAAAGTGCTACTCTAAAACTAAGCGCAGGGCACCAGCTTATCCACGAGCGCTGCGTCATATCAGAGGAGTTGTCCAGAGATCACTGTCCAGTGGAGGTCCGAGTCAGGTTGCCAGAGAGACCAGAGAGTGAGTGGTAGAGCAGTTGTTATGGTGGGTTTGAGTAACCTCTGGTTCCATTCCGTCCCATAATTTTTGCTTGTTTTGCTCTTTGATCGGCGCTATATAAATGCTCAATTACAATTATCATGCTCATCATAGTCGTCGTCATCATCATTGTGATTGTGATCATCCTTGTTACGATGGTGACAATCAATGACGAATGACGATTGAGATGATTAAGGTAAATGAAGATGACAATTAAGATAATGACCAACGGTGATGATGACTGATGATGATAGATGATGACAGTGTTGGTGACGGTGGTTAAGATGACAGTAAAGATGAAGATGATCGTGACGATAAGAAATACGACATCTGGGCTTACGCTGCTGGTGACAGTGTATGTAGACGATGTCATCGAGACAGATCGTGACGGCATACTGCCAGTAGATGCTACAAGATAGCAAAGCAATGGGTCTGACTTATGACAAAATCGCTGCTTGAAAAGGATGGAACAAGGAAGGAGGAGGGGGAGGAGGAGGAGGAGGAATAGTAAGGGAAAAAGGAGGAAAAGGAAGAGAAAAAGAAAAAGAGTAGGAGGAAAAGGAAGAGGAGGAAGAGGAAGAGAAAAGAGGAGGAGGAAGAGGAAGAAGAGGAGAGGAGGAAGTGGAATAGGAAGAGAAAGAAGAGTAGGAGATGGAGCAGGAGGAGGTGGACGAGGAAGAGGAAGAAGAGGTGGAGAAGGAGGAAGAAAACAAACATAAGAAGAGGAGAAGAGGAGGAGGAAGAAGAGGAGGAAGAGTAAGAGGAAGAGAAGGAAGAGGAAAAGAAAAAAGGAGTAAGAGGAGAAGGACGAGGAGTAGAAGACAAGGAGGAAGGGGAAGAACAAGAACAAGAAAAACAAGAAAAGCAGTTCTATAAGGTACCATGAATGGCAGCCACTGGTATGAAGTGTTAGCAACTTCATTTTTCTCAGCTTCGGCATATGAAGGCCGATGGCCAGTCCTCTCCCTCGCCATCTCATCTTCCCACCAATGGTGAAAGGTCAGTATGCCCATCACACACTAGTTGTCTACGGGCACACGTCAAGCAGAAATCTCAAAACAGATTTCTGCCCTGGCAGGGATTTGAACCCTTGACCTCTCAGTGGACAGTCCAGCACGCTAACCGCTACACTATTGCGCACGACCAATGGATAAGCTCCTTATGATGCCCTTCCATACCTAGCTGTGTAGATTTCTTCGCTCTGCTGTGCAGTGCCCTGGCTGTCATTCTGACATGTACTTCCACAGACCATCAACGTGGAATGAGCTGCCTTGCAATCTGCGATCTCAGCTTCTTTCTATAGCACCTCCTCAAGTCAACTACTACTCAGAGGCGCTCCCGACTACAGCATTGGTATACTGTGACGGAGTTTTCACGCTGAAGCGCCAAGAGCAATCGCGAGCGAAGGACTTGTCCAAGGTCCGTACGCAGCGGCTAGAGTGGGATTCGAACCTGCAACCCTCAGGTCACAAGGCGCCGAACTTACCACTGAGCCACCACGCCCCACTAGAAACATCTAAAGACTCTCTGATTGAACTCCAGACAGTGGAGCTATAAAAATCTGTTTACAATTACAACCACAATAAGGATTTGTGTTTCTCTGAAGTTGCGGTCCAGAGCCAGTTATCTTTTGGCGGGATTCCATCGATCCGTTACCTGGTGGGGGCGTTTTCGTCGTCGCCGCATCCGTGCATCAGTTGGTTTGGCGTCCACTTGATGTTCAGCTTTGAGTCCTGATGCAGAGACAGGTATCCAGGCAACGGTTCCACGTCATCCGTCTATCGTAAACAGCAGCAGCAATACACGGTATATAGGTCAATTTATGTATCTAGCCCAAGTACAATAAAGTGAATAAACAGCAAGTAGGTCAATGTATGTATCTAGCCCAAGTGTAATACACGGTATAAAGGTCAATGTATGTATCTAACCAAAGTGCAATACAGAGTATGTAGGTCAATGTAAGTATCTAGCCCAAGTGCAATACACGGTATATAGGTCAATGTATCTAGCCCAATTCAATACACGGTATATAGGTCAATGTATGTATCTAGCCCAAGTGCAATACACAGTACGTAGGTCAATGAGTGTATCTAGCCCAAGTGCTATAAAGTGAATAAACAGTATGTAGGTCAATGTATGTATCCAGCCCAAGTGCAATACACGGTATGTAAGTCAATGTATGTATCTAGTCCACGTGCAACACATGGTATGTAGGTCAATATATGCATCTAGCCCTCGAGCAACACTTTGTATGTAGGTCAGTGTATGTATCCAGCCTAGTGGTTTTTACAATCAATCAATAATTTTTTACTGATCCCAGAAAATTTTACATTAAATTTTACATACAGGTATAAAGGTTCTATACACAGGTTGTGTATGACTAACTAGGGTTGAGGAGGCCAACCCAGAAAGGACCAGCATCCCTGTTTAAATAGGATCACCTATTAATACCAGTTAAATCTGGATAGCGATCGATGTTCAAAATCTGACGCTAGTCTATATATATGGAAAAAACGTTTCCAACGTTTCTCAGAGCCAGTCACCTTTACTAGAAGTCATTGAGTCAACAGCACCTGGTCTTAATTTTATTTGTTTTCCTTCCAGTTAGATCTTTATCTTAATGACGAGCAAAGTTCCTTGTATTCAATCGCAGTATTGCACTTCTTTCTACACTATTTTAAGTTTTACAAAATAGTTTAACTTATAGATCTAAGTCAGTAGTGACAATCAGGAGTTTTCACATTTTTTACCCATTCTGCCAGCCAGCCATGGCACCCCAGAGCAGGTTCACGGCAACCCTGGGCACCCAGGCTGGGTTTAACTACATCTTATGCCAGCGGTTGCCAACCTTTTTCACAACCAGGCATTCTTACTAAAAGACATTCAGTCAATGGCACATGGCGTTAATTTCATCTATTTTCCTTCTGCAGTTTATTTTAATTTTAATGACAAGCAATGTAGCTTTCTTGTAGATGAGGAGTAGGAAGAAGAAGCAAAGGATGAAGAAGAATATGAGGAACAGGAGGAAGAAGAGGAGGAAGAGGGGAGGTAGATTCAAAAAGAAATAATGGAAAATAAATAGAAATGATGCATAGGAGCTAAATAAGCGTCTAACCGGTTGTACGATGACGTTGTTCTTGCCGTACAGGAGAGCGGATCTCGTGTTCTGATGAAGGGACTTAACATAGTCTTTGGCGTAGACGAGAGCATGGCTTTCCTCCATCGACGTAGAACCAGCGCATCGCCTCACCTTAAAAGAACACCATGGCTAAGTATACTATTAATAGAATTATTATTTTTATTATTACACCTACTAATACTATAAATATTTTACTATTATTATCACTATTATTAGTATTATGCATTTAATAAGCGCCAGCGCTATCTGATGACGAAGCATCAATCGATGGCGCTGAGCAATTGTGAGCGAAGGACTTGCTCAAGGTCTCTACACAGTAGTAATAATAATCTTCATTTATTAATTCAAATGACAGGTATACAGTAAGATTACATGATATAGTAGTAGCAGACGATAACAAGTTTAACAGAAGTTGAATTTAACTGAACGGCAGCCATGCAAGGCGACCATCTGTCCTACTGCTCATTTTGCAGTCGCCCCTTAGGAAGTGTAGGGAATGAAGGCTGAGTTAACCTGGTGGGGCTTACAGGGGCAACACCCCTAGAAGATTTCTTGATGATATACATTAACCCTAGTGTAGGGACCTGCGAATCACAAATTTTCAGTCGAATCGAATCTCGAATCGAATCGGGGGTAAAGGTTCGAATTCGAATCGGATCTCGAATCGAATCAGCGGGTACCAGTTTGATATGCGTGAAGCTTGATAGCACAGCCGTACCACAGTATCAATATATCAATAACCTTTCTGCAGTTTAAAATCAATAAACTAATATAGCTAATTAACAGAATTAACAATAACACAAATAATTTACGAGTTAAGTAAGTAAGTATATTTTTTATTGTACCAACTGCATAACCGCACTTTGGTGTACATAGGCCTACATCTAAGCGGAGTAGGCCCATGACTTTCTGATTATAAACCCTTTTCTTGCCAGAGGGTTTGCTGTCATCGCGTGCCGCGTTTCAAGCAGAAATTCAACAACAATCCACGCGCACTAAACAATTAAAACTAGGGCTGCTGTTCGATTAAAAAAATGCGATTAATCGGTAGATTAAATTTTTGACCCAGACGACAGTTCCACAAGTGACACTGAGTCTGAAAGCGATAGTAAGCGACCCCGACACGTCACACAGAAAATGCTGTCATCACCCCATGCAGTCACTACTTACCTCAAGTTCTCCAACCGAGCCATATCCAACACAGCACCACGCCTCTGGAATGATTCCCCCCACCTCTGAATTCCGCAGTTTCTAGTGTTAATCGCACGAGTTAACGGCGAATAATCAGCAGCCCAAATTTTAAAAGAGTTCTTTTACAACAAAGTGCGTCAAGGGCTAATCATTTTCCGAAAACGATTCGAAAATTTTTCGAATCATGACTTCGTTTTCGAATCGAATCGAATACCGCCGTCCGATTCGTTTTCGAATCGAATATCGAAGCTTCGCAGGTCCCTACCCTAGTTGTGTCCCATCCTTATATAGCACTGTTTAACAACGTTTTCAAGGCATCGAAAAAGAGCCCTCAAACCAATCGAGTGAAGGACTTGCTCAAGGTCCCTACACAGTACCCGTCTCGAGGAGGATCGAACCCGTACTCTCTGCATTACAAGGCGAACACTCTAAGCGATCGTGTACAGTCCCACAGTTTATATAAACAACCTTTCAACATCTTCTCAAATAAAGGTGTCTAAGACAAATGAGTCTAGAGTTTGATATCTTATGACGACTGTTACAAAGCCCGTTGACGTCGACAGCAATGGTCATCTTTTATTAATCGCCTGTCGTATTCCTTCCTTATTATAGCATCGGTTGACACCGCTTTAAAGGTGTCTAAAGCGACCACAGTTTGGGAAGCACAGCTCTAGCCAATCGGATTACTAGTTTTCACTGTTTAACGACATTTTGCCGCTGCCAGGGCAGAAACCATCAACCTTACGTTTCCAGAGATATTCAACCACAAGTACTGGACGTCAGGTAGTGGCGAAATCCTATATCGCATCGGTTAACACAGTTTTAAAGGTGTTCGAGGCGATCGCTTTAAGCAATCGCGGCGCTACAGAAGTTACCAGTCGTTATTCCACACAGTCTGAATACAACTCGCTTCTGGGGAGAAGATCCCATTTTACTTCCCGTTTCTGTCTTCGTTGCCCTCTGCCTTTCTATTGCCTTGCATCTCTCTTCTCTCCTACAATCTTCCCTCCTCAAGGAAGGAAGGCATGATCAACTAATTACCATATAAGAAAAGCAGTCCGTTAAGATAGCCTCAGAGGCAGCCATGGGTGTGAAGTGTTAGCGACTTCATTTTCTTAGCCTTGGCATATGTTGGCGGGTGGCCAGTGCTCTCCCTCGCCATCTCATCTTCCCATCGACGGTGTACGGTCAGTGTACTCATTATAGCTGAGTTGGCTAGGGGGTGCATGTAAATCAGAAATCTTGAACCGAATTTCTGTCCTGGCGGGGGATTTGAACCCCTGACCTCTCGGTCGACAGGCCAGCATGCTAACCGCTAGAGCAGAGAGAACGTGATATCGTACCTGGAGTCCGGGTCTTTTGGGGGATCCGCCGCCCCCAGCTCCTCCAGCCCCTGGGAGAACACGGTAGCTGGAGTTGCTATGGATACGGTGGCGCTGGACTAGTTCGTCAGCAGATGGATCTGTCCAGTAATGATCAGGTATCTTCATACGACTATACTCAAGGCTGCAAGGTCCAACTAAAATAGGCAAAGGACCATCTTCGTATTCAAATGCAGTCAAGCACACGTGGAAGCAAAGACAAAGGAAGGTAAGGTATGTAAGGAAGGCAACATAAGATAGGGTAAGGTAAAGTAGGGTAAGGTAGGGTAGGGAAGAGTAGAGTATGGTAAAGTAATGTAGGTAGGGTAGAGTAGGGTAAAGTAAGGTAGGGTAGGGCCAGGTAGGGCAGAGTAGGGTAAGGCAAGGTAGAGTATGGTAAAGTAAGGTAGGGTATGGCAAGGTAGGGCAGAGTAGGGTACGGCAAGTTCAAGTAGGGTAAAGTAAGGTAAGGTAGGGTAGGGCAAGGTAAGGTAGAGTCGGGCAAGGTAGGGTAGAGCAGCATACGGTAGGGTAGGATAAGGTAGGGTATGGTAAGGTAAGAAAGGCAAGATAGCCGAAAGTAAGGTAAGAGACAGCAAGTTAATGCAAGGCAAGGTAAAGCAAGGTAAGACAATTAAGGTAAGAAATAAGGCATTTCAACAGACACCTAATCACAGGTAGACAGACACCTGTCCAGGTAACGTCTTAGCACAACAACACCTGTATCCCTTACCTAGCAGTGAGGCCAATATGAGACCGTCAACCTGTTCGGCCATCAGAGCGTCCTTCTCGTAATACTTGCTGAAAGGCAAAACGAATGACGTTGAAAGCAAGCAATGAGAAACAAAAGACGTCAAATCTAATCTAATCTTCAGAAGGCAGAACAAAGGGATTAAGACGACAGACAATGGATGATTTAGGGGACGTCATCATCATCATCATCATCGTCGTCGTCGTCATCATCATAATCATCATCATCATAATCGTCGTCGTCGTCGTGGAATTGGGGAGTTTGCGGGTTGGACGGTAAGTAAATGAAGAATAAGTAGGTAAGTAAGAGAGTGAGTAATTAAGGAAGTAAGCAAGTGAGTAAGTGAGTAAATAAGAAAGTAAATAAGCTAGTTAGTCGGTCAGTCAGTAAGTAAGTATGTAGGAAAGTAGATAAGTAAGTAAGGAAAACAAGTAAGTCAAATAAGTACGTACAAATATAAGGTAGTCAGTAAGTAAGTAGGTCAGAAAATAAGTCGGTCAGTAAGTAGGTATGTAGGTAAGAAAGTGAGTGAGTGAGTGAGTGAGTAAGTAAGACGGAGCATACGTGGCATTGTGGAGCAGGTAGTCGACAATCTTGGTGAGCTGTTTGTCGAGTAGAGCGAGGCGAACCCAGAGATATCGAGCGTTGCAGGTCACCCTCTGGAGTGTCGGGCTTCGACTGCCAGCCAGCTTCCTGCGACAGAATTGAAAATTAGAAGTGCCTTGATTGGTCAAACCCCATTTTTATGACCAATATTTCGTTTTTCATTATTATTGATTGCCATTGTATCAGATGATCGCTTTTGAACAAAAACAAGTAAATTGAATTACGAGACAGAAATATGTATCTTGAAAATCAATCCTCATCCGCAGGGTAGTCCGGCAATTATTACTATTCATTATCATTTTTACTCATTATCATCATTATTTGTTATCATTATTATCATCATTATTATAATTATTTCCCCCAAGATACATATGATCCCACGGGATTTAAAAATCTCCGGAAAATCACTAAATTGTTAATTGTTACATATCATTATCATTATTACCATTAATTTACTTATTTTTTTTGTATTTTTACGCCATTGATCGAACTAAGAGCAAGAAAGGAAGAATCGATGACCTACTGAGCGTTTTCGTTGTTCTTTTCCGTGTCCCTAAGCAGCTGGACGACCCTGGCGGCAGGTTCGAAGGTCTTGCCCACCTTCTGAAGGAGGGCAGTTGTTGTACTGTTCTTGAACAGACCGAGAGCACGTTTACGCAAACGATGATGTAAACATGACTCAACCGCACCTACAATACAATACAATACAATGAAATACAATACATTGGAATACAATACAAAACAATGATATACAATGCAATAAATACAATAAAATACAGAACAAAACAACTGAAATGTGATAATGTCACTCTCAAAAAACCTGAATAAAATAAAATACAATACAATTAAAAAATACAATGCAGTGAAATACAATATTTTACAAAATACAATACAATAAAATACAATTAAAAAAATACAATGCAGTGAAATACAATACAGTAAAATACAATACAATAAAATAAATAAAAACACAATAAAATACAGTACAATACAGTACAACTGAAATGTCATAATGCCATTCATTTAGAACTTACAACTTTCTTACTAATCCTAAAGCCCATTAGCTTCTGGATTTTCTGACTTCTCAAAATTCAAAGTTCTGCTTCTCCAATGGATAATGATTTTTCATCACAATTACAATTTCTATTCTTGGCTTTGGCATTATGATGACCACGCTACAGACGTCATTAGATTCGATCATATTACAAAGTTCAGAAGTCCACACTGAAACCGGGCATCTGAAAGCATCAATTGGATTGGAAACAGCAAGCTTTCAGTTTGGAGCGAGATATAGTAGTATTTCAAAAGATAATTCAATGTTAGTTATCTTTCGTAAACAGCTACTCTGTTGGATCCATAAACAACATACACACATACATACATACATACATACATACATACATACATACATACATACATACATACATACATACATACATAAAACTCATACACACACATACATACATAACACTGAAACATACACATACATGCATACAAACATATACATACATACACACATACATACATACACATTACACACATACACACACATACATACATGCACACAAACAAGTATACATAAAACTCATACATACCCACATACATACATAAAACTCATACATACACATACAAACATGATACATACATACACAGGTTATGTTTATGTGTATGTATGTATGAGTGTATGTATGTATACATTAGGGATCAGCCGGAAATCGCCTCGGACATTTGCCTCGGCCGAATATCCCGTTTTTCGGCACTATTCGGAAGTATTCGCCTCGGCAAATACTGGACACGCAAATAGCAAATAGTTGTCAATAATTTTTTTTAACTTATTCAATAAACTTACACATATAAATGATATAATAAAGTGTAATTCATTGTTTGTGAAACTTTGTATCATTTATGATTTGCCAGAAATCACAATATACAATAGTAAAATATATTAAAAAATTTAAATAAAGTAATTAAATTAATGATTAATTTTTCACTACATGAAAATGTGAAGCTTCGCATATGGAACAAATGGTACTCGGTTCGTACCCGGATCCGGCAAATAGTACATCCAAATACTCGGATCCGGTACTCGGTAGAAAATGTCTACCCGGCTGACCCCTAGTATACATACATACATACATACACACATACATACATACACACAAACAAATACATAAAACTCATACATACACATACATACAATACATAAATGCACACATACAAGCACATACATACCTATAGACAGGGGCGTCTACACCATAGAAACCTTGGAGCAAATGCTCCATCCAAGAAATAGTGTGGGAAGATTTTAGTGGGGGGAAGGAACAGGGAGGGGGGGAAGAAGAGGGGAAAAAGGGACGTTGCTCCAATGACTTAGGGGGAGATAGACGCCCCTGCATACAGACATACACATACAAACATACACACATACATACATACCGTACATACATACATATACATACATATATACACATACATACAAACATACACACACACACACACACACACGTAGACACACACACACACACACATATATATATATATATATATATGTATATATATATATATATGTATATATATATATACACACACACACACACACACACATACATAATACATGCACACATAAATAAATACAGTAGAACAGGTCCATAACAGGTCTATCATTGTCTGTCCTTTGATCAGTGTTTATCACTCGATTGGTCCACATTCATATCAATCAAACCTGTTATTGAACCTGCCAACAAATCTACAATTCAACTTGCATCAAACCAATCAATCACTCACCTTTCATTCAACTTTCCAAAGACCTCAACCCATGATTAAGAATCATACTAACAAGCATTACATCAATCAATCAACCAATCAAACAGACACACACATACGTACACAAACACACACATATATCAACCAAACATTCAACCAATCAACCAATAAATAGCCATATGCATACAACCTGCCAATCAACCCACCAATCAATCAACCAATCAAACAACCAATCAAACAAACAATCAATCAACCAATCAAACAACCAATCAATAAAACAAACAATCAAGCCTACAATCAACGAATCAATCAACCTGCCAAACAACCAGACAATTCGCCAATCAACCAGTCAATCAAACTGCCAATCAGCCCATCATCAGCCAGTGACGTACATACCACAGAAAGAAGTGACGCTGCTGCTGTCCTCATGGACGAACTTCCTCGTAACCGCTTCCTCCATGATCTGCTTCACCTGCAGAGAAAAACCAAACAACTTTCAGCCATTCATCAATTCATCAATTCATCCATTCATTTGACTTCATCTATTGTTCCAAAAAACAAAACATTACACGATGCAGTGTCCAATATGTTTCAACATTGTCTGTTTTATAATGAATCGATGAAGCTTTGCCACAGATGCCGTAATTCATATAGCACCAAGACATATACATACACACGTACATATATACATACACACATACATACGTATCACGTACATACATACACGTACATACATGCACATAACCATTTTCTACGTGTATTTAAATATTATGCATGCATGTATATACGCATGTACTACGTATGCAAGCACCCATCCATTCATCGATCCATGCACTCGTCAATTCATAAATTCGTCAATGCATCCATTCAATTGACTTCATGTATGTACGTATTCATGTATACGTAGTACGTATGATTGTGAGCATGTGTGTATCAATGCCATTAACACTGCGCCCACTGACTATCACCTCAACGCGTAAATTGCTGCGTACAGAGGAGGATTCGTCGTCAACATCTTCCACTTTAATCAGGATTTTTATGGCCCAAGATCTTCCACGAAGGGAGACAGACAGACAGACAGACAGACAGACAGACAGACAGACAGACAGACAGACAGACAGACAGACAGACAGACAGACAGACAGACAGACAGACACACAGACAGACAGACAGACAGACAGACAGACAGACAGACTGCCTGTTTCCGCTGTCTCGTACACAGACAGATGAAAGGATTTATTTGTTTGTCTGTCTGTCTGTCTGTCTGTCTGTCTGTCTGTCTGTCTGTCTGTCTGTCTGTCTGTCTGTCTCCTCAATCTCATACAGACACACAAATGGATTTATCGTCGGCCAGCGCCTGCCTGATCCCATCAATCAACTGATAAAAAGTGGAACCTCCTCCTTTTTTGCACTAAGAACTATCAAAAATCATGGAGCATCTCAAGACTCACTACATCTCATCACTAATGCAACAATCGTATCTAGAACCTTATATGCTTCTCCAGCCTGGTGGGGCCTTATAAGTGGCAAGGATAAATTGCGCCTTGAACAATTCCTGAACAAACGATTTGGATATGTTCAAGCTATCTCTCCCTCCATAGCTGAGCTTGTGCTCAAAGCCGAAATGGCCTTATTTAAAGCAGCTTTACTCAATGAAAATCACTCAATTAGATGTTTATTCCCAACCAACCATATTACTCCTTACTCCCTAAGAAATCGTCCTCACAATTTTAATCTACCAGATAAAGACTCTCGAAACTTCATATCTAGAATGTTATTTTCTAACTCTTACTAAGCTATTATTAACAATTAACAATTTTAATTCACTTCCTTGTACACCTACAGCGTTATGTCTGTTGTTTCATTAAACGAATATAAACATAAACATCGTCGCCTCCGATGGGTTCCACCAGGCGTTATATAAATGCCGGGGATATGAAAGTACACGCGTACTGTCCCCATGAAAATCGGGTTGGGGATTCTGTTTGGCAGCCCTACGAACTGCATCATTGTAGCCATACGGCGATACCGTCCGCCTGCCCTCTCAGCGTACACAGTTTGCGGATAGTCTGGATTATTGTGGCGGTCCGTTAAAGACGGTATACGCGGACTTGTGCTTGTTAACGCCTTGTTCTGGATGATCTACCTGAAGATAACGGCGGGATTAGTCTAGCGTCGTGTGGTATGTCCTCATGAAGCGGCCTAAAAACACTATACGGACCTCGTTTATCGCGACATTAATATTTGTGGATGAAGAGATTTCATCCGCTGGCGAGCAGCTTAGCCTTGTGTTGAGGACTTGAGGTTAATAAAACTGTTCGATCCTACATAGTCTCCTGTCATACTCAGGAAGCCTATCCTACTAGCGGACGTCTTAGGTGCGGGGGCAGCCTTTCTGGTCGGTTTAAACGAACTCCCGATTTCCGCAACAATCTATCCATATAATATTCATATAGCGCATGTCTGTCGGAGGACGCTACGTCACGAACGGGTTCTGGAATCTATTGTGAAACAGAAACCGTTTGTGACGTCAGTATTGCGGTCTTGACGACGGCGATCAGAGCATTTTAACCAACGACATAATTACATAGGCCTACACTGCCGTCATAATATGACGGGCAAATACTCTAGTAACATAACATTTTGCAACTGGTTTCCATGCCAACTGCGCAGTAAGCCTCTTCTACTTTCCACGCATCTATTTCGCAAGCGATTGAAGACCATTCTGTTCGATGACCGTCTTGTCTAGTCAGGTCGACAGCTGCCCTCCTAATGAAGCGCTGTACGAACAAGCGCAGAGACTACAACATAACAGTCCAGGGTTCAAAGCGTGTTTCAGGAGACATGCAATCTCTGTTAGAACCAAAATCTCTTAGACAAGACGGAACAAATTCACGAAGAACACGAGAAACAATTATTATAATTGTCATTGTAATCAATAATTGTAATCTGTAAGTGTATTCTGTAACTGTAATATGTAATTGTAATCTGTAAATGTAATCTGTAAATGTAATCTGTCATTGTAATATGTAATTTTATGCTGTAGCTGTAATTTGCAATTTTATGCTGTAATTGTAATCTGTAAATGTAATCTGTAAATCTGCAATTGTAATCTGCACTTGTAAAGTTGTAATCTGCAATTATAACCTGCAATTGTAATATATAACTGTAATATGTGATTGTAATCAATAATTGTATTCTGTAAATGTAATCTGCAATTGTAATCGGCAATTTTAATCTGTAATTGTAATCTGTAATTGTAATAAATACTTGTAATCCGTAACTGTAATCCGTAATTGTAATCTGTAAGTGTAAACTGTAGGTGTAATCTGTAATTGTAAGCTGCAATTGTAATCTGCAATTATTGTACTCTGTAATTGTAATCAATAATTGCAATCTGTAAATGTAATCTGTAATGTAATCTTTAAATGTAATCTGTAACTGTAATCTGACATTTAAAGAGCCCACTTCAGGAAGAAACTCATCAGTAACGCTTCCGCCCTGAACCAGTGAAATTACTGTAGTTTGCGAGACTGTGGGGGGGGGGACACACTAAGGAGATCGAGCCACAGCTCTCGAGAAGGGCGATTCCAGATGGTGGGCCCAACACAGGCAAAGCTCCTGGACTGAGCTGTAGCAGTACATACAAAGTGCGACCGTACGTTAGTAACCGGAATAACGTATGCGTACCGTACGTAGGGCCTACACGTACGTTATCGAAAGAATAACGTACGCGTGCCGAACCCGTACGTTAAAAATCATCAGTTTAGCTCTACAGTATTAGTCTCCCCGTACGCAGGCCTAATTATTTACAAAAGGTACCGAAATCTAGCATTACCAATTAAATGACCCCTGGCACTGACAATCCTATAAAGTGTGCCATAAAATCTTAATTTTCTTCATACACATTAGGTCTAGACGGATTATTAGCAATTTGGAATTTAAAGTTTGAAAGTAGAGATCATTGAACAGCCACAGATGACTGATGTAATGGTTAAAATTGTTCACGACCGTCAATCACCAACTATTATTGACTTTTGTTGTGCATCATGTTATGTAGGCTATTTTATTTTCGTCATGAACTGATGTTAACGTACGCCAAAATAACGTACGCGTGTACGTTATAGAAAAAAAGTACGTTCCGTACATACGGTCGCACACTGATACAAAGGTCAGTGAGGACTCCATGGGCAGCAGACCGAAGGGCGCCAAGACCCGGGACTGAGATGCAGAAGTTTCTATGGTATGATGGAGAAGAGAGAGAAGACAACTGCGCATAAAGGTCAGGTTCTTAAACGAATACGCTGCTGGATGGGGAGCCAGTGCAAAGTATCCTGCATAAAACAAGCCATACGGCCAAACCCGATACCGCAATTAGACGCCAACGCCGTGCAGTGAAACCCGATACAGCGTGTTTCCGAAATACAGAAGCCCTGTGATGAGCAGAATTTCATACGCAGGCATATATGTACCAAGCGTTTCATAAAGACCGAAGCCATCCAGGTGTGCAACACATCCGCAGAAACTCAAGAAAAAATAAATTACCAAAAACAAAAACAAGTTGAAGAGCGAAAACATTTTACAGGGCAAAATAGTCGGCACCCGAGAGATCGTCAAATGACACCAGAGACTTGAACAACTCATGACATTACGTTCTAGTAACAACAGACATTCTTGTTCTGTGTCAGAG
Organism: Allolobophora icterica; assembly: GCA_963556255.1. Classification (NCBI taxonomy): domain Eukaryota; kingdom Metazoa; phylum Annelida; class Clitellata; order Crassiclitellata; family Lumbricidae; genus Allolobophora; species Allolobophora icterica. Next base: position 99,308,874 of record OY744603.1, read on the forward strand.
GTGTACAACTGACCAAAATGACGGACTGTAAATGCTGTAACGTATTGTGTTATCTTACTGTATCGTTTCGTGTTGTCTCACATTGTATACCAATGCACTGTATTGTATCTTACATTGTATTTATGTATCACAATGTTGCACTGTATTGAATTGCATCGCATCTTGTCTCAAACCAAACGCGTCAATAGGGTCAGAAACCTCTGGTTTTCTTCCCTCCTCCTTCCTTCTCCTCTGTTTCCACCTCCTCCTCCTCTGTTTCCACCACCTCCTCCTCCTCCTCCTCCTCTGCCCCCTTGTCCTCCTCCTCTGCTTCCTCCACCTCTGCCTCCTCCTCCTCTGCTTCCTCATCTTCCAAATCCCCCTCTGCTTCCTCCTCCTCTTCCTATTCCTCCTCTGCTTCCTCCTCCTCTTCCTATTCCTCCTCTGCTTCCTCCTCCTCTTCCTCCTCTGCGTCTTCTGCTTCCATTCTTCCTCCTCTGCTTCCTCCACCTCCGTGTCCTCCTCCTCCTCTGCTTCCTCTTCTGCTTCCTCCTCCTCTTTCTCCTCTGCTTCCTCCTCCTCTGCTTCTTCTTCCTCCTCCTCCTCCTCCTCTCCTCTTTCCTTCACATCATCCTGCTTTTTCCCTCCCCCCTCTTCCTCCTCCTCATCATATCATCCTCCCCAAATAACATCTCCAACCAAACTCGTCAACACGGTCACAAACCACCACCCCCGCCCCTTTCCCTCCAAGGGTCGACTCAATTATCTCCATTAACTCAACTACACCGAACACATAACACGGCGATCCTCAGCGATCCCCAGAGCAAAACAAAGTCAACACAATAATACGTGTTATTATGCTTCATAAACGCAACTAACAGTCGGACGCCTTAATAAACAGAGTATCGATTGTCATTTAATAAATATCCAGGTTTGTCTAAGGCTGGAGCAGGTTTCAAAACAGACGAAGAGTCTGGCGCCTAAGCTGATTTCTCGTGTACTGCAGTAGAAGTCAGAAGTCTGCAGCTTCATCGGAATTGGCCAGCCTGAAGTTTTAGTTAGCTCTAGCAATTGTCTTGAATTCAATCGTGGTGGAGGTGGTAGTGATGATGACGATGATGATGGTTATGATGATGATGAAGAAGATGATGATAATGTTGGTTATCAAAATGATGATGGTGGTGGTGATGATGAAGATGATGATGATAACGGTTATGATGATGATGACGATGATAATGGTGACGGCTATGATAATGACAATGGTGATGTTTACAATGACGGTTATGATGGTGATGATGCTGATTTTGATGATGGCGACAGTTATGATGATGATGATGATGATGATGATGATGATGATGATGATGATTGCAGTGCTGACTATGATGATGATGACGGCTATGATAATGATAATGATGACTAAGATGATGATGATAACGATGGTAATGGTTGATGACGACAACGATGAATGATGACGATGACTGCCTATTGTGGTCGCGAGCAAGCCACCGTTCACTCACAACAGCCTCTCCACAATCGAGCACTTCATTGTCACTCGAACAGAACTGGCGCCTAATAATGAAGACCAACAGCAGGCTATTTATTAAGCTCCTTTTTAAATTGTCCAAAGCCTTTGCTCTCCACGGACACCATTGCGTGGGTGGAGTTGACACTGGACAAATAAATCATTATGACCACCACTCGATGGTCAAGCAGTGAAAGGAAGAACGGATGACGCACAGACATTGGACATAAGTAGGCAACAGTGCTAGATTGTTCACAGATGGCGCTATCTGCACAGGCCGTTCATAGATGGCGCAAGTAGACAGTTGGTTGGAGCATTTATTAAGCACCACTATCTAACGGCCAAGCAACAATCAATGGCGCTGAGCAATTGTGAGTGAAGGACTTGCTCAAGGTCCCTACATAGCAACTGTCTCAGAGGAGGAGAATAAAACCCATATTTATTATTATTATTATCATTATTACTAATTAATATTAATATTAATATTAATCAATTGATTAATACTATTTTTATTATTATTATTATGCATTTACTAAGTGCTATTATATAATAACGAAGCATAAATCGATGGCACCGAGCAATGGTGATGAAGACCTTGCTCAAGGTCCCTACACAGTAACTGTCTCTGAAGAGGAGGATCAAACCCTACTCTCTGCGCTACAAGGTGAATACACTAACCAATCAGCCACCTTGTCCCACAGTTGGATATTCAATTGCATGGAACAATTATATGTACATACACAGTTGTAACGAGCCGACCTATAAGAAGAGGTCCCATGCTCACCTCTCATACCCAACAGATTAGTATCTGTGACTGGCGCTATAGAAGTCATTAGATAAGGCAGATTAGATTAGATTAGTGGGAGGAACATGTGGCGATTGAGAGGAATGACCACCAGCGATCGTATGCCAAAGCAAAGAAAATGAAGTCGCTAATCCATGGTTGCCTTATGGAGTCAGCTTATAGTATATCCTACTCATTGAGAATGTAAATAGGTCTCTAATCCAACGACTGTGAGTGCCAGCCTTCTGAGGAGACTCCTCATAATGACTCCAGATAAACTGTTCGCAATACTGTCCCTGAGCTTATAATAAGTAAATAAACAATTAAAAAATATAGATGAACAGTAAAGAAATATTTAATAAATACATAATAAACAACAAATGCTAAGTAAATAGTAATTATAAATAGCAAACAAACTAACAAATAATAAATATAGAAAAATAATAAATTACATAACAGCTAAATAACAAATTAAATAAAAAATAGTAAAATGAAAGTATTTTGATAAACAGTTTGTGGTGGATATCTGTTTGTGTGCCACAGTGACCATAAAAGTGACAACATTTGCTTCAGTTACTGAACACGAAAAGAATTGACTAACCTCCTTCTTCACATTTTTCAGCAGCTGTTCACGAACTTCTGCCTCACCTAAAGGATGGTTGAAAACAACAACAATTAGATTAGACCAGGGCTGTAAGTAAGTAATTATATTCTTTAATAAACGCTAGCAAACGCACAGCGCTTTACATACAATTTAACACAAAGAAGAAAGAAAAAATATAACAGTAATAATGACGTTAGATGATATATTAAATAATACCAACAGAGCCTAACTGTACAGCATCCTACCCAGGAAACCTCGTCGGGTAAAGAGTCAAATCTAGGGAGAACCAGATTTTGGGAACAAGGGCGCAAATCATACCCGGTCTTTAGAACGGGACGTAGAAGGCCATGGAGAAGGTGACTAGGGTTTTTGAGAATGTTATTAGAGATCACGATCAGGTTTTTTGCAGAGTTCTTCAACAGTAGGAAAAGAAGGAGGGAGGTAGCCAAGACGAACCAACTTACGAGGATATACGCAGGTATACAGCGTGTATTCACCTCTAGAGACCGTATACTCACCTCACAAAATATTTGTACTCAACTCTAATATGTTTTGGAAAACTAACCATTAGCGAATACTCATCTCCAATTTGCTTTGGAAAACTAACCGATAGCGTGTACTCACCTCTAATTTTACCACTACAGACCTGGATTAGACTCGATTAGACTACATCTGAACATCACGACCACAGCATTGATCAACACCATCACCACCATAATGGTGGATGTTTTAAGGAATTTTGACTACTGGGACAAAATCAGCCATGGGTCTAGTTCATGACCTTTTTTGGAACTCGTCTCAGAAAAACTTTCAATGGCGGCGATCTTGTCTGAGAGGCGGGGCGACAAAGTAGGCCATGGTCTGGTCGATGACCTTTTTTTAGGAATTCATCTCCACAAACTTACCAAACTTTATGAATTTTCAAGGAATTCATCTCCAAAAAAAGTTGATGACCTTTTTTGGGAATGCATTTTACTAATTCTCATTTTACTACTGGGGCAAATCTTAAACCTCTTGCAACATTTGTCCCACTAGTTATACTTTATACATACATTGCCTGGGACAAATCAACCTAACTACTGGGACAAATCCTAAGACTACTGAGACATTTGTCCTGCTAGTTATACATTTAAAATATGCCCTGCCACCATTACACCACCACTGCCACCACACCATCACCATTACACCACCATTACCACCACACCACTGCAACCACACCATCACCATAACACCACCACCACCACCACCATCACACCACCCTACCATAACCTCCACATCACCACCACGACCAGCAACAACAAATGACCTTAAAACAAAAACAACAAATACATTATCATGACGCTCAGCACAACCGTAAACAAAACGTGACTCTGTTTCAGATACCAAACTGCTAGAATTAGACGGCTACGGTTTCATTTTAAACGACATACCTGATCGTTCGGCCATACTGCCAAGAAAACGATCGCTAACGAATTCACACCAACTTGCTAACCAACGACAAAAGTATCTCAAATGTTTGCGCTATAAAATTCGCACGCCCTGCGCACAGACGCTGCTAACGTGCAATCTCGTCATCTCAATTTATTCGCTAACTAAACAACCGGCAATCAAGATGGATGGAATGTTCGCGCTGACGACCGCATAACAACGAACTGATAAAATATTAATCGGACATAATTTATCTCTACGTTCATTCGTGATTTTCATAATTTTTGCAACGCAAACACGACAACCAAGTTCACGGCCAACCACGTGATTCTGTAAATCTAAAAATAGCATGATCGGTTTTTATACCGCTATCTTAGAATTATAAACTGCCAGTCCTTACATTATCTCTTCAGATTTCTTGCACATTTAAAGTGATGTTGATATTTGGTTAAAATGCAAGATAAACAGATTTCATCTATGCCTGTGAGTGAAACTGCTTTTAAACGAAAATCAAATAGGTTCTCTATTTGGACGCGAAGAAGGAGAAACCAAACAGCCCGAAACAGTTGTTTATTTCATAAGACAACAGCATCGACCTTCAAAAGATCCATTAAGACTTTTGATGAAAAAGGAATATTTGAAATTGAAATAAGTAATCTTTAATCTGACAACAAAACACTTTATTAAGGCGCTATAAAATATGTTAAACGGAAGTAATGTCATAAAGCTTGTACTTGTTGCCGCAGAAGTATCTAATGTCACTTTGGATGGTTTTTCATCTACATCTAGTCATTGTCCATTAAAAACCGAAGTCTCATCTGCAGATTTTAAATTATTGGTTGCAGACTCTTCCATCGCAAGCATTCTAATCGTAAGTAACGGCCTCATCTTCATCCCTCTATGCTGTGAGAGTCCTTCGAACACATGGCTTTCCATCACCAGCATTGCATGATAAAAATTATAGCAAGGGCAACCACATTATCCTGTATTATGTAGCCCCCCTCCCACTTGGTGGGGTTACCTGAGTAAGGTGAAAAGGACAGCTAGTTGATAGGATTTTAACGCGTATGCACAAAATGGATTTCCTCCCTTTGTCTGTCCAGAATGCAGATGAACTCGCTCGGTGGCTGACGACCGGGTTTTTTAAAGCAGTGATCTCCAACCCACAACATGGTCTTTGCCCTTCCCAGAGATCCGACCCACTCCTTATCTTTTTCGCCCTCGGGCTTCCAGTTTATCCCTTTGAACTAAAAAATGATAAAAACTTTATATCAAGGGTGTTATATCATAACTTGTACTAGCTTTGAATTGAGTGAGATACAGCTGATAGATTTCTGTTCATTAATTACTTATCTATGATTGTTACCAATTTGCGTTGTGTCATGGTTAGAAGAATAAACAAATATTTGATTTGATTGATTGAAGTAAGACTTCTATTGCATGTTGGCAATAATACTTATTATTATTATAATTATTCCCTATTATTACAAACATTTTAACGTGCGCAAATGTAATAAGGTCGCCGATAAAAACTAAAACGTAACTTTGTTCTATTGCTATTCGACCTTACCCTACCTAGAATGTGTACTGGGACTAAATACACATTTTCGTATAATTTGCAGGTTTTTCTCAATAATTAATGTAAATCTGCGAAGTTTCTCACCAGTTTATTTACCAGCATTAAAAGTTGTGACTATTGATAATTAACGCTAACACTTTAAAGTTTCTAGTAATGGATTAGACGTTTATGCTTTTAACTTTTATGTTTCAGCGTGCTCAGTTATTTACAGCCACGATGCTGGAGTGGAGTCGAACAAACGTGCTTGCCCTCTACAAGTTACTATTAAGGAATGGGGAGAGGTTAAAGTTCACAGATAAAGACTTTTATTTGCGGCGGATCAGAAACGAATTCGAAGAAAACCGCAACGTTGAATCTTCATCAGAAAGACTCCGCCTGCTTCAGGTCAGTCCGTAGAGGGCGTTGTGCTTTCACAACTGTGTCTTGGGTTCAATTCCTAGTGTTCTGTATGAAAATACGGTGCTGTCATCAAACTATGCAAGTTGCAACACTTAGGAAGGCTGCTTGAATGTTGTATTACCGCATTTTTTTCTCTTAAATAAATTAATTCATTCACTTCAGGGTTGTGCCTTTATGATGATGATTTTTGTTAAAAGTGCATAAAACAAAGTACGCATGTGTTGCTCTTGATTTGAATCTGTACGCTCGAACCCCTTTGTAACGCAATCCGTTCAAATGGATTCTCTGGTATGAGATGAAAAAGAAGAGCTAGCCATAGAGATTGAGGCAGCCTTGGGTATAATATGTTCCTGACCTCATTTTCTTAGATGCGGTTTATGAGGATGAGTGGCAGCATCAGTGTACCCCCTCATAACATTTAACCCTGCAGGGTCAAGAGGTTAGCCTAATCTAGTCTTTAGTACTCTGCTATAGTGCAGACGTCCGCACAAGGGATGGGGTAATGCAGAGAGGGGAGGGAGGTTCGAACGTAGGTCATTTGTAGCAGATGTTCTTTATGGATGACTACTTGACCTTTTTACATGGTTCCCAGTGGTAAGAAGGTTTCACCAGTGTATCCAATTCACAAGAATCATTGCACAGTGTGTCAAAGTCCAGATAAAATCCACTCAGGTTCCACGCTGTGCCTTGTCACAGCCTTTCATTTCCAAAAGTTCTCTTTTTCTGGGTCAAATATGAGTAAAATGAAGTTGGAAATGTTTTCTTTCAGAAAGGACACGAACTTTTAAAACGAAACAGAATCGTCTGAAATGCTATTTGCCGATCCTCTGAGTGTTGTCAACTGCAGAACTATGAAGCTGAAATGTGCAGGAACTGACAGAAACCATCGTACTGACACATTACCACAGTATGTCGAGACTGTAGCGTATGCTTTGATCAAGTCACAATTCTTTACACATGTAATACTGTCAAGAATTTCAGTGTGAATAAAGGCTTGGATTTTAATTAGATCATTTTCTACAACTGAACGTCCCAGCTTCAGTATACATAACAGATATTGTGTTGTAACAAAGCATGCTACATTTAGTCGAGCAGTGTTTAGTGTAGACGTCTTTGGGGAATGTCCCCCCAGGATTGATGTTTCCCCCCAGAGGCCAGCAATATTACAATGTAGAGACCTTTAGGGGAGGAAAATCCCCCCAGGATACATGTGGATAGATGGTTTCCCCCCAGAGAGATGATTTCCTAAAAAAAGGTCATCAACTTTTTGAGAGAGTAATTGCTGTAGAAAAAGTTAAAGAAATCGGACAAAGGACTAAAAAAAAGGTCATCAACTTTTTTTTAAGATGGATGAAATTACAGACAAACATCTTGTGTAAATTCGTTGGTCCCCCAGAAACCTTGTTTCCCCTCCCAGAAGAGGGGGGCTAGATTAAACACTGGTAGTCGAGAGTGTAGAAGTTGAATAATTTTATCTTCTGGTCAATGTTAATACAATGCAGTGCGACTGCATTTGACATTGCCCTCCTTCCAAAGTTCCAAACTGCACATATGGTCATTGATGGCAGAATTGTAAGTGAAGGACTTTGCTCAAAGTCCGTAGACATCAGCCGTCTCAGAGGAGGAGGATCGAATCCGTACTCTCTGTGTTACAAGGCGAGCACTCTAACGAATTGGCATTTGTGATTTTTTAACCGACTGTAAGATTTATAAGAATCGTGGGGGGTGTGTTTGTGTAAATCGCAGACAAGCTTCTTCCAGCTCCAAGTTACACGGTATGTTGTTACATGTATGTGGCATGGTGGATGAGCGCTCGGCCTGTAACACGGAGAGTATGGGTTCGATAATCCTCCCCTGAGACGGTTACTCTGTAGGGACCATGAGCAAGTCCTTCACTGACAATTGCTCAGCGCCATCAATTGATGCTTGGCCATTAGATACATGCTGTGGTGCTTAACAAATGCATTATAATTATAAATAATGATGTGATACAGAGGTAGCTATTTAAAACGGAATAGCTGTCAGTTCCAACTCTAACAACATGACAGAAACCAGCAGCGAATTCCGGCAGCAGCGAGAAAGCCCGATAACCCCGTACTGTTTTGATTCAGGGCACAATAAGGGTCAAAACATCCAATGAACGAGAGAAGTATTTGTGAGCATCGGGGTGAGCAAAGGCCAAAGATAATGAGTTGACTGGCCAATTTGTATCTCTTCATAAACTGTGAGACACGTTTGAAACTGAAGAACTCGTTCTGTACGAAGGTTAGACCCACCAGAAGCCGGAACGCTTTGACGAAGAGGAATTGCATGAGACTGAGATAAGCCAGACATACAATCAGTGGTAAAACAGAAATGGATACAGTTACATACAAAACTTCCGTCTGTGTGGCAATCATAGATTGGTACAAAGAACATCAAGTGTGCCTTAGAGCTGTACCGATACGGCTTTTTGCCGATTATTCCGATACCGCGTATAGCCGATTATTGCAATAGCCGATACCGCGTACGAAGCCAATTATTTTTTTGTTTAGTGAAAATGTTCGGTTACCAAACATAAACCTATTAGTACTATAACTACTATTACAATGCATTATGCAAGCATGTGTTTTGCTGCTTGCGCTTGTCGTGATAAAAATTAGCAAAACTTCTCGTGATTTGAATTTTCTAATTTTTTAGAATTTTACGAAGAATTGGGTGGGCTGGATAAAGTGTTGGGGGCAGAATAAAAAGTGTTGGTGGTCCAAATCTGGCCAGCGGCTCGTAGTTTCTTCACCCCTGTGTAAACTGTATAATACGTCCTTGGTTTCTACTAAGTAGTGCAATGCTAGATATAAATCAATAATAAGAAACAAAACATAAGATATTTTTGCTTATTTTTATTTTTTGTAACGATTATTGTGCATAAAATGTAAATTGTAAAATAATTTGCATCAGCACCGATACTTTTTTGCCGATACTGATTACGCCGATTCCTCTAATAATCGGCCCGATTACGAATGCTCCCGATGCATCGGTACAGCTCTAGTGTGCCTAGCCGTGGCTGTTAATAGTAGTTAGAGGCACAGGCGTAACTTTGTATTGTGACGGTGGTGTGCGGTCATAACCGCTTTTAAAAGTGGTGGTGACAGTTACCACCACTTTTTGGCCCGGTGCTCGTGGGCGTCTGGTGGGGGGCATTTGCTCATTGGATTTTGAAACTAACTTACAAAAATAAAATCTTGATTATTATGATTACTCCAACAGTCCCAATACGATTTTCAATGCTAAAAAGACAATTAGTTAGGTAAGTAAGATATTCTATGGAAAATACGTCATTTTGCTTCCCCCACCCCCAGAAAATATTTGCTCCCCTCCCAGAAAAATTCCTGTGGACGCCCATGCCGGTGCTAAAATAGTTTTTGAGACATGCCAGCAAGTTGAAACAACGTGGCTGTTGTTTAGTTCCATTGTGGTGTCAGTGTTGTCGACATATTTACAGCTATGAAATAGAGTGTAAACATGTACTCTGTTTATCTGCGAATGACATTAAAGGGTTGGATAAAGGATGGATGGATCGAGAGTTTAACGACATCTTACGGCAACAGAGGCCGTTATCGTCGACAGAGATTATTTTGAACAGTTCTCACCGTTCCTACGGCGTAATACAAACGGACAAAACATACCAAATTCCAGGGGCGTCTATCCCCCTAAGTCATTGTAGCAAAGTCCCTTTTCCCCCTCTTTTCCCCCTCCCATTCCTTCCCCCGCCTAAAATGGTGGCGCACACACTGACAGATCTTCCCCCCCTTTTTCTTGGATGGAGCATTTGCTCCAAGGTTTCTATGGTGTAGACGCCCCTGCCAAATTCGTATATATCAGGGGAAGGGGACGGAGGGAGAATGGAAGGGGAGGGCGGGGTTGATCTCCACCAGACCACCACGTTGTATGTAAGACGGATGGAGCATTAAGGGAGCGGGCAAGAAACAGTATACAATGCAACTGTGTATTGCCCTTCTTCCAAAGTTCATAAGTCCACGAACGACTGTACGATAGAACATCGATGGCGCAGAGCAAATGTGAGTTAAGGAATTGCTCAAGGTCTGTACACATTAACCGTCTCAGGGGAGGAGGAGGATCGAAACCTTACTCCCCGCGTTACAGGCCGAGCGCTCGAACCATTCGGCAACGTCCGTGCCCCATGATAGACGTGACCATCCTGTCATCTATCCGTCCCAGTTTCTATCAGTCCGCGTCCAATGATCGCAAGATAAACGAAGAGATGACGCGACAGTAATCCGTCGTAAACAGATCCAGAGATAAGGATCGAGAGAGACGGTCGCATCGGTTTCGTGTGTGCTGAAGGCCGAGCACACATTCCAATGTTCAACGAATGAACCCGTCGCAAAAGCAGACTCAACAGGCTCTGGTGTCGTATTTATTTTTATTATTACTACTGCTTTCGGACTATCCCTCCTCATGTCGGTGTACATAGAGGGGGTTGGGGGAGGTAACAAAATGACGCAGCGTTTGCATGGTGTGTATACAGAGCTGTCGGTCTAGTCTAACTCTCACTAGCTACACAGAACTGAAAGAAGAGGAAGAAAGGAGTCCCTTGAGCAAGCCTCAGAGGCAGCCATGGCATGAAGTGTTAGCAACTTCATTTTCTTAGCCTCGGCATATGAAGGCGGATGGCCAGCCTTCTCCCTCGCGCTCTCATCTTCCCACCGACAGTGTAGGCCCCTACGGTCAGCGTACTTATTATATTATAGCCGAGTTGGTTAGGGCCGCGGGTCGCGCGTAGAACAGAAATCTTGAATCGAATCTCTGCTCTGGCGGGGATTTGAACCCCCGACCTCTCGACTGACAGCCCAGCACGCCAACCACTACACTATCGAGCACCCCAGGACTGGACACTCCCTATTTAATGTCGTGTGACTATTTTCTGGGCGATTAATATCGCGTCCTGCTTACATAATAACAAATGCGTTTAGTTAATTAAAGTCATGAAGGAAAATCGATGAACAATTACGTTTGCGAAGCACGGAAATTGCCTGTGGAGGTTTAAAACGCCATATTTAATATCCGACGTAAAATTGAATCGGGGCGACATCTGTGGGTAAAAATGCAACCGGTTATATAATTATTTTAACGAGTTCAACATTCCTCTGTGTATTAGGCTATAGATGGGTTGGTTGGCTCTCGTGGTGAGAATTGAGACGGTTGTCAATGCGCTACTCGTAAGTCGTAACTCATAACCGGGTCGGACTATCGTTCGATTAGAATATCTGTGAATGCCTTGACACAGAAGCGATGTGAAAGTGTCGTTATTATCGCATACACGCCGGACGTTCGGTTAGCCGAAGAGGCGGGGCGATCGTCAACCGACTGATCCTATGAACCTTGAACGGTCAGGTCGAAAGAGCGTTTTTGCCAGAGCTGTTATAAGAAAAGACATGCGGGGAACGAAGAGCGCGTGCCGGTCTCAGATGAAACAGACGAGGGACCAAAGATCGTCTGGAGTCGAATCTTCTAGATTTCGGTTGTTTTCCCACAGTTTCTGTTGTAACTCGTTCACGTTACTTAATTTGCCTCAATCCGGATTCGGACTGACCGAGTCCTGGAGAGTCCCTCCTGATTAGGTTTCTTTAAAGTGACTGTACGGCTTTCGGGACAGTACTGCTTATCTGTAAGAAGCATCTTCAACCCAGAGTCCGACCTGATTAGGTTTCTTTGGATTGACTAGCGTTTACTGGACATTTCTGCTTATCTGTAAGAAGCATCCTCAACCCGGAGCCCGTCCTGATTAGGCTTTTTTGGATTGACTCGCGATTAATGGACGTTTCTGCTTAGGCCTATCTGTAAGAATAATCTTCAAACCAGAGTCCGTCCTGATTAGGCCTAGGTTTCTTCGGACTGACTAACGTTTTCAGGAATTGTTTATCGCGGCCTGTTCTATAGGCCCACACGAAGGATCTAAAACCCATTTCTGCTATACCGAGCCGTGAATTCTGCAGAACGTTTTGGATATTTCTGAACGCGGATCACAAGTTGGATATTCATCGACTGTAGCGGAAGCCTAGCGACGGAAGCATGCATTGCCGGACAACAGATCAGCTGTGGTCACAGTTTGCCCGACCGTTCATATTTGTTCCCGCTTCGTTCCTTAGTAAGTACACTAAAATACAAATTTGCCATAACGCAGATTGCATGCAGTAGGCGGGCTACTGGGTTAAATGTAGGAGCAGAAGAAAAGCGGCCCCTTAAGCTATAGCCAGAGAGGCATCCATGGGTATAAACTTTTAGCGACGTCACTTTCTTAGCCTTAGAATTGTGAGGACAGGCGGTCAGTCCTCTCCCTCGTCGTCTCATCTTCCCACCTACAATGTACGGTCAGTGTACTCATTATAGCTGAGTTGGCTAGGGGGCGCAGGTGGAGTAGAAATCTCGAAACAGATTTCTGCCCTGGTGGGTATTTGAACCTCGACCTCTCGGTTGACTTCCAGCGCGCTAATCACTAGACTATAGCGACCGTAGGCTGTAGAGTAGACTAATTATGGCATCGACACTGCTCATTTTTCAGCGAATTGATCGGGTGAGATCCTGCACCACCGCTGCCCGTTTGAATAGGCGCCCTGCACGCCAGTTAAGATTCCCGTCAGATACGTCTCTCAAATAAGCAGCCGTGGGCTGCGATGGGCATGCAAACCACCAAAATTTCACAGAGAGTTTCGTCGGACATAAGCTTCAACCGACGCAGCTAACTGGGCCCATAGGATTTCAGAGTATGCGCCCAATTTGCTGGCTGTGTATTGTGTATTTGCAAACACATGTTTAGGATTAGGTTGATGCACTTTATAGTCCTACCCGTTGCAAGGACGATGTTAAGCGGATAAAAAGCAACATCATTGTCAGTTGCAGTACGACTTGCAAGTCGTCGACTTGTAGGCAGAGCATAATTTGTTACAGAAGGTGAGAAGTGTATACAGGTCAGAACACATGTCTGAATATTTGCATAGCGCCTGTAAGGAGCCGCTGAAAGGCAATTAGTAGATTATGTAATTAATAAAAGGTTAGGCCTAGTAACTTTGAGTCATTGTTGCAATTCTTTTAAACTTTCAAAATTTCTGTTAGCATAACGAGCGTCTGTAGGGCGAAGCGGGCACATCGTTGCTTGAACTTCCTTCTTGTGCTTTGCTTAAGTCATCCTCGTCGAACAGTCTAACATTAAACTTATCAACTATTTCGTCGACACCTCGAGAAACGTTGTTAAGCCATCTTTAGACGCAGATTTGATGAGTACACTGACCGCACACTGTCGGTGGAAAGATGAGACGGCGAGGGAGAGGACTGGCCACCCGTCCTCATATGCCGAGGCTAAGAAAATGAAGTCGCTAACACTTCATACCCATGGCTGCCTCTCTGACTAGCTTAAGGGATCGCGCTTCTACATTTAACCCTCGCCCTAACCCCCTTGTGGCTTTTTTAAAAATACGTACAAACATGTGGAGCACGCATTGGCAAGCGCAGAAGTGTACAGAGGGGTAAAATGGCGATGGGGTGGGGTCACGGCCAGAAAGTCAAGTTCGAGCGAAGGGGTGTCAAGCCCTAGCCAGATCTCAAATGGTCGTATTGCCTCTGGATTCGTTAGTGCTTGGAGCACACACGGTAGGGTCCCCTATGCTGTTACACTGAATGGGTCCTTAGAAGGTTGGGCAAATCTCGGATGAATGGACCCTCTTGCTAGGTTATAATAAGAACTGTCCGTTCAGCTAACCCGAGAGGCAGCCATCTGTATGAAGCGTTGGCGACTTCATTTTTCTTGGCCTCGGCATATAAGGGCGGGTGGCCAATCGTCTCCCTCACCGTCTCATCTTCTCAGCTTCCCACCGACAGTGTTTGTGGTCAGACCGTCAGTGTACTCGTTACAGCCGAGTGGCTAGGGGGGGGGTGCAGATGGAGCAGAAATCTTTAAACAAATTTCTGCCCTAGCGGGGATTTGAACCCCGACCTGGCTAACCACTAGACTATCACGCACCCCTATACAACGGTGCACGTATGGTCTACCATTTTGCTGTTGCACTGAATATTAATTCGGCAATGCCTTGAAAGAGTCAAGAGCAAGGATCAATTTCCTCCTTTCCTCTCTATTTATCTCAGCCCCACATCAATTAAAAATCACGATAACAAGCAATTAGGTAATTAACTTTCAGATGATCACGACAGCCATTTGGGTTATCATCCGCATCCGGGCCAAGATGATGAGAAGCCAAGAAAATCAGAGATTCTTCCAGGCTCAGCAGCTCTCGGTTCATCTTCCACGTCTTCATTTGCTTCCAGTCTTCTATGCTCGAGCCAAACCAGCGACTTGCCAGTGGGTGACAACTCACTGGTTCCCTCTGTGGAAAAATCGACGGGTAGAGGACGCTTACGAAAGGCCCGGCTTGCCGACACGAAAGGGGTAACGAGGGCGGAAGATATACCAGAGTACAGAGGTCAGATGTCGGTTGATGACCTCGTCGAGTTTATCAACAGCGGGAGGGCACGGGAGAAGGATTCTACAAGAACGAAAACGATAAGGAACAACGATGCGAAGAATAACTCCAAAAAGTGTCTACACGAGTCTTTTGAAACAGGGTTAAAGCTTGATGTCAGGAGTGGCAAGCTCTCTGAAGAGGTAGACGTGGAGGAGGAACAAATGAAAGAACCGGAGAAAACTGAATCGACAGGTAACAAGGGTGTAAATCCAAACGATGCTCTTGATCTGGATTCAGAGGCGAGTGATGTCGCATGGAATGATTTTACCATCGTGAGCAGGAAAAGGAAAGGGAAAACACAGCTTAACCGGGAAAATAGTCCTAATGAGGTGAATTTGACCTTTGACATAAAAGGAAGAACAGGGTTTAACAGGGAAAACAGTACAAATGAGATGAATTTAACCTCTGATGTTAGAGTAAGAACAAGGTTTAACTGGGAAAATAGACCCAGTGAGGTGCATTTGACCCCACAAGTGAATAAAAGCTGTCCACAAGTGGAAAGAATAATTGGAAAACTAAAAGGCAATAAGCAATCCAAAGCCGTGATGTGTGAAAATAAGTCAGTCATCCTAAATGCACAGTACTCTTCAGCCCAGGATATCACTAGCAGTCAGAGCAGAGAAGTTACTGCAGTACAAGATGGTGCTGATAAAGTAAATCCTGCACTCGCTGCAACATATCGAAGTTCTAAGAATGGTTGCAGCATATTAAGTCAAAAACCAAGTCAAGACTTACAGATTGAAATGGAACACTGCAACACACACCAAACTGGAAGTCACGATTATGAAAGCAGAGTTAGTCTAGAAAGCAGAGTTCAGAGTCCTTCCACAAAGGTTGCTTCTGATAGGAATTCAGAAACTAAAGGTTCAGTTGCAAAATCAAGCTACCTGTGCCCGCCTGTGGTATTTACCAACAGAAATCACACTGAATTTGAAAAACTTGTTGACATTTCGTTTGGGTTTGATGTACAAGACGCAGAATCTGGACTTGAAGAATCAGCGAATTGCGTTGGCAGTGAAACAGCGGATTGTTCTTCAGCTTCTAATGACTGCAGATGTAGTCAGGAAGATGTCACAAGCTGTACTGATAAGAAACTTCCTGACAAGTCACCGTCAGTTCTTCTGACCAGAAATTGTAGCGACGAGAACAATCATTCCTTCAAAGTGACAAGAAATACCACAGCACAGAGTGCCACGCATGGCGATTCAGAAACAAAGAAGATGCTAACTTGTGCCAGATTGTTAATGAACACAACCTACCAACACAATAGTATATCGAGGAATGGTGAAGTGGAGAAGCACAAGGTAGATTCTACCAAAGAACAGAAGAAAGCTACCATGGGTACTTTAGATAACACAGCTTCTGCAAAGGAGAACCCAGACAAAATGTTAAGTTCTGATAAATTTGAGGTACAACGGGTAAACTGCACTGCATCGAGTAAGAAAAACTTGACAGCTTCAGCCAAAATAAAGAGGGTAACGAATTCGGTAACCGTCAGAGTAATTTCTGCCGATCCTTGTGTCACGTCGCTTTCCAGTACAGGTCGACCAGTTTCTGTTGTAGCTCCCAATCAATGTAGTTCAGGTCAGAGTTCATGTTCAAGTTCAGGTTACGGGTCAAGTTCATCAGGTCACAGCGAAAGCCCAAGTTTGAGTTCAGTTAAGAGTGAATGCTCGAGTCAAAATTTCTGCTCAAGTTTAGTTCACAGCTCGCCCTCCAGTTCATGTCACGGTTCAAGCACGATACTGGGTCCATGTGTTCGGGCTCCTGTTGTAAAGGTGGCACCCATGCCAGTGGAAAAACTGGTATCCAACCCAGTTAGAGGTGCAACAGCAAAGTCCTGCACAGAAGATCCTCTAGTACATATATCAAATTCTCGCTGCAAGGAACGTACTCTCCAAGACGATCAAAGTTCTCCCTGCAACACTTTTACAGAGGATGAGGATGTCCATGAATTTAGTTTTCTGACAGAGGGCTGCGAAGTTGTGAAACTCGAATCAGGACCTTGTGAACATGATTACAAAGTCTGCACGCAAGAACCGTTCTCTCATAAACAGGATTGCAATGTCCACAAACAAGAATCATGCTCTCAAACAAAGGATTGCAATATCCACAAACAAGAACAGTTACTTCATAAACTGGACTGTGATTTCGTCAGACAAGGGCCCTGCCTTCAGAGAACTCAATGCTCCCTTGCAACGAAATCGGACGGGACTGATCCTGACCCCCGTCCAACAACAAACTCCCATCCACTAGGAAACGCATTTCACCTGGTGTCTGCTCAGATATACCTTTATAAATGTAAGTTTCACTTTACTTCCTCTGTTTGCAGTTTTCACTTTGTGCACAGATTCAGTTACAGCATTTACATAGGCATCTGCCTATCTTGTAAATTGTAAAGACATAATTACAGTATTTACACATATTTACGCAAAGCTACATTTTAAAGACATAACTACAGCATTTCAACATATTTACGCATGCATCATATTTAAAACTTGTACAAAGCCTTTAAGGAACTATCGTTGACTGTGAATAAGAAAATTAGGTTAATGTTTTGTTTCCCGGACACTACTGCACTGATTGAAACTGTTGAAGATCGGTTATTACAGTGTATTGTTCGATCAGTTATTACAGCGTATTGTTCAATCAGTTATTGTAATGTATGTTTGATCAGTTATTACAACGTATTGTTGTTGTTTTCTTTTTAGCATATCTGGATTCTCTTTCCGATCCGCACAATGGTACACACACATATGCTACATAATCTACTTGCAATATATTGTAAAGAGTTGTATATTGTTGTAAATGTTGTAAATATCTGTAACGCAAGTTTGGAGAAACTAATCCCCTTGCTAGGCTAATGTAGAAGATGTTGGTAAGACAGGTAGCTATTTTAATCTCCAGTTACTCAGGACTTGATAACTTAATATCAGTAGTACAATTCATTACAATACACAATACAATACAATATACAATGCAATATACAATACAATACAACTGCATTTGATACAAAACAATACAATTGTATTTGATACAATTCAATACAAAGCTTCCTACATAGTCACCAAATTGAGTGAGGCTTTAAACCCAAACCTTCCAAGTTACAACCCAAGCACACTAGCCAATCCACTACTGCATCCCAATCTAATCTCACAAATTGTTTTGCTTTCCAGTTTACGAGGAATTTCCAGCAATCCACCAAGATCCTCTGGAATTTTCCACTCTGGAATAGGAAAAGCAGCTCGTTCACTGACTTCCGTTCTAAATCCGACAACTGTGATGCACGCGTTATGTGACGCACGTTGCGAGATACATATTGTGACAAATGTGTTGTGACACAGACAATGACAAATCTTACACACATTTTGTACATTTGCAAACTTCATGCACAACTGTTGTGCACTATTGTCTTGAACAAAATCCCAAAATAAAAGTCCAATAGCTAACGTGATTTTTATAAGGGAAAGTAATTTAAACTCGATACAATCAGTGCTCGAAATGGACCGGAACGCCGTTCCGGTTCGTCAAACGCATCCGTATTGTAATTGTAATTGTAATCGAGGATTTATATAGCGCCACTCATAAACAGAGGCGCTCCCGACCCGTGTCAGTGTCTTCACTGACAAAGAGAAATGTTTTCAGGCGCTTGCGAGACTGGGCAGGAGACAGAGAGAGGAGGACAAGCCTAACGCCCTGAGGGAGGCTGTTCCAACTGGAAGGGCCCACAACCGCAAAACTACGGGACTGGGCAGTAGCAGTGCGCATCCAAGGGACTAACAAGAGGCCACGGGCAGATGACCGGAGAGAGGCCCGACCAGGCAAACTGGAAACTGGGGTGCAGTAAGCCCTGAGATACAGCGGAGCTGAGCCAACAAGACAGTTACGCATGAGGGAAAGGACCTTAAATTGAATGTTAAAATTAAATTAAATATTATCGTTCCCTTTCGTCCAGTGGAAAATACTATGAAATTAACGTTTTTGCTCCCATATCTTTGACTAGCGTTCCGTTTTGTAAAATTTTCCATTTCGAGCAGTGGATACAATACCCTCATTATCATTGAGTAACGTGTTTATCACCTCTGAACGGTACACCCTTGCTTTACAGAGGCGGCGCTACACCAGGGCGAGCCATGGCAAATGCCCTGGTAATAAAGCCTTTGCCCTGGTCGTTGCCCTGCCAGAATTTTTGCACTGCCAAGAATTTGTTCGAGGCATAAATTGCCCTCTGTACTGGTAACTTATATGACTGCCCTGGCTATGCCCTGGTTTTAAAAAATGTCTGGCACCACGCCACCACAGTTGCTTTACAAATCTTTAAATAAAAAACTGTATTTGACATTGCCCTCCATCCAAAGTTCAGAACTGCACATACCATATGACAGAACATCGATGGCGCTGAGCAATTGTGAGTGAAGGACTTGCTAAAGGTCCCTCCCTACACAGTAACCGTCTCAGGGAAGGGGGATAGAACCTGTACTTTCAGCGTTACTAGTCAAGGGCTCTAACCAATTGTCTACTGTGTGCCACAACATATGTTCCTCATAGAATAGCTTTTATTATTATTATTATTAAACATTTATTAAGAGCCATTATCTAAATCTAATGACGAAGCATCAATAAATGGCTCTGAGCAATTGTGAGTGAAGGACTTGTTCAAAATCTGTACACAAAAACCGTCTCAGGCAGGTAGCTCGAACCCGTACTCTCTGCTTCACAAGGCGAGCGCTCTAACCAATCGGCCAATTTCAATCTTGTCACAACTGCTAAGGTGTGAGCAAGCAGCCACAAGCACACACACACATACATGACACAAACATACAGTAAAAATATTACACTAGTTTACATATTACATTATGGTACTTTATACAGAGATAATTTTAGTCATTCAGAAATTCAAGACGTCGGAATAATCACAATGAAAATGTCGAGACTAACGTCTCGTCTGGGAAGCCAAAAAAAATTCTAAATAACCACCTGAAATGGTTATACCTGGCAATAACTGTCCAAGGTGGTTACAATATAATCATACAAAGTGGTTACATCTTGGCATTTCTTTCAGAACGGATTGACTGGTTTCGGCTGGAAGATGTCTGCTACAGACTGGATCCATGTCGTCCCATTCATTAGCTTTGTCGTCGCGATTACGTACTCTGTAGGACCTGAAAACAACACACAATGCAACGTCAAGTTTCACCTGATATTTACTTAATTAATTTTCTTACGTTCTCGTAATTTTAATTGTAAGTGCTTATTCAAGGAAATTCGTCACAGGTATTCCCGACTCAACCACACAAGAACACAGTTGAACAGAATGATCTTCAACTGCTTGTGAAAAATGGAGGCATGGAATGTACGAGAAGCTCATGTTGCTGACTGTATGGAAGCCAGTTCCAGTGATATAGTTTAACGAAACATTTCTACATCGCCCTTCTACACCTCCCAAAAGTAACGAGCCATACGTTTAGACAAGAATGACTTTAGAGAACTGACAGAATAACAACAGAGAACTGGGTGGTGAATTATTTATTATTATTAATTATTATTATTTTTAGTATTATTATGCATTTATTAAGCACCGCTATCTAATGACGAAGAATCAATCAATGGTGCTGAGCAACGGTGGGTGATGGACTTGCTCAAGGTCCCTACACAGTAACCGTCTCAGGGGAGGAGAATCAAACCCATATCCAGACTATAGATGAGTTTGACTGCGATCTCACTCATGATAACGACGCTACATAGGTCAGGTTACATTAGATCAGAGATGCCACACAAATGGCAAGTGGCACAGTGAAGGAAACGATAGTGGAGAGGAATGGTCAGTAGAGAGGAATGGACAGTGCAGAGTAATGGTCAATAGCCAACTATCTCTTGACGCGCTTCGGCATTCTAGAAATAGAAATTATGGAAAACTCTTCTGGAACTGACCGTCTTCCATCTGTGACAGAAATCGCAAGGCGGATATTTCCGCGAATGTAACTCCACCGAGGAAGAAGACCAGCGTGACCTTCTGATCCGACCCTCCACTGGAATGTATGGAGCTGCCCGAGTTACCTGGAAATCAGAAAAACATACCACAGATTCAGGAAACAGGTCATACGCAGTACATAAAAACACTGAACAGGTGTTACACTTTACAGGTATTACTACGAAAAACAGGTGTCGTGTTGTACAGGTAATGTAATGCACAGGTGCTAGTTACACTGTCCAGTTAATACAATGGACAGGTAATAAGTTTCAAATAGAACACTTCTAGTCCAACACAAACCATTTATTACCATCACCTCATATTCACACAGCTGCACTGGAAAGACCTCGTGCAAATAATAAACTTACATACTAATAATAATTAAAATAAAAACCCAAAAAATAGTAAAGGTGTTTAATCTGCTCAATATGTCAAATGAAGCAATGCTCGTTCCCAAATGAAACAGATTCCAAACCACGTACGTCGTTTTCGAAGCCATCCTGGGATCTGTTGGACCTCTTCCCTCGTCTTCCCAGGCAGCAGATTCAGAACTTCCGTTATACTTCGCCATCCGGGGCGGTGAAGGATGTGAGCTAATCGGACACTCAATGGAGCATATCCACTGTACACGTAGGAAATGTCGTTTGGGCTCTGGATGCGGAAAAGAATAAAAATCTACATGTCAGAAAATGACAAACCGGATTTTGCAGTTCTTGTAACAATCAACAATTATTTTAATTAATTCAAAAATTATTTCAATTAATTCAAAAATTATTTCAATTAATTCAAAAATTATTTCAATTAATTCAACAATTATTTCAATTAATTCAACAGTTATTTCAATTAATTCAACAGTTATTTCAATTAATTCAACAGTTTACAATTGAGAAACAGATGTAAGTAAGTTTAACACAATCTACTTTGGATGCACCGCGTGGAACGGTCTTCCCGACCACGTGCAGAATTATGCACCATATCCATACATATTCAAGTCGCCTCCGACACTCGTGATTCTAAATGCGGAAGTGAGCTTCAGCGTTGTATAGATCAGACTAGATTCGCTCAGACATAAACCTGGAACTTGCCTGTTCATTGACCTCTTCCATGAGCAGTTTGAGTGACTTTCGGACAGTCGCGTAGCTCCTGGTCGTTCCCTGATGTCGCAAGAGTCCCACCTTCTCCAGGTTGTGCAATGTTACGAGATGCTCATATCCGTAAGTCTGAACAAAGGTAAACGGTAAAGGTAACATTGAAAGTGAAATGCAATATACCACAGCATACCCAGAAACCTCAAAATGACAATGTCAACTCTGATAAAACACTTTACGAGTAATACATAAATTTACATAATAATAATAATAACAACAGAGATTTAAGTACCATAGTTCGTAGACATAAATATGGGTTAGTGAGCTACACGTTCGACCCAGATTTCTGCTCCATGCACAACCCCTAGTAAACTCCATTATATAGAATAGAATAGAATATTCTTTATTAATCCAACTGCATTTTTATTAATCCAACTGCGAATAAACATATACACACATTCTCAGCCCTGCACAACTGGCAGCGATCAAACATATATAAATAGTGTCACAGCATAGAGTTATATGCCGAGTTATGAATACAGCATTCTAGTTAAGAATGTTTTCCTCATGAGACCGTCAGCTGAAGGAATGGCTTGGTCATGGGATCGGAGTGCATATCCGATAACCTTTACAGGCGGAAATGAGTGCACCGACTGTACACCGTTGGTGGGAGGATCAGATGGCGAACAGGAGGACTAGCCACCCATCCTCATATGCCAAGGCTAAGAAAGTGAAGTCGCTACACACTTCATACCCAATACTCCCCTGTATGGTAAGTGGAAAAGAATCCATTTACATTAGAAGTTGTTTACATAAACATTCAGCTATTCATTCCTCCGTCCACTCATTAAGTTACTCATTCATTCATCGATTCATTCATTCATGAAGTTATTAATTCATTCAGTCATTCATCAGTCATTCAATAATACAATCATTCTTTCGTCCATTCAATGTGCCAGCAGATTTTCACTGACCTGGATAATCTCTCGCTTGTAATACTCGAGTACCTTCGGCTTAAGACCGGAGTTACAGTAGCACTGGATGCAAATCAGACGAAGGATCTAGAAGTGACAAGGAAAGCAAGAATCAAACAGAAGCCACACATGAATGGCGACAAAAGACTCAACGAACGAATGGACAAATTAATGAATGACTGAATGAATAACTGAATGAATTAATAACTTCATAAATGAATTAATGACTGAATCAATGAATAAATGAATGAAAAAAATGAATTAATGATAGAATGAGTAAATGAATGAATGGACGAAGGTATGAATGGGTGAAAGAATGAATAACCTCATGAATGATTAACTCAATTAGTAACTCAATCAGTAACCGAATGAATCAAGAAATGGCTAAACAGACAAGTGATCGACTGAATGCAGGACTGATCGACTGGACGAGCTAATGAACGAATGAAGAGTTGAGTCATATGAAAGGACGAATTCCCAGAACTACTAACCTTCATCAGTGGTTCCTGTTTTGCAATGCAGTCCTCGATGTAAGGATTCGCTTTGTCCGTTTCTACGCCAGTCAGAAACTCTGTCATAAGCACAACACAGCACAAAGTTCAAGCACCTAGGACATGTTCTGTCTTAAGGCGCTATATAAATGCCCCCAAAACACATACCTACGTATGCTGACAGCAACATACCAGACTACAGGAGCAGGTAAAACCACGTACAAGATACGGCATGGTAAAACCACGTACAATTTAAGGCATGGTAAAACTATGTACAAGGTAAGGCACGGAAATTGCTCCTTGCAAAAAAATAAATAAATACATAAAAACCAATAAACAAACAGAGAAAATAAAACCACAAAAAATATAAACACATAAAATACATAAATAAAAAATAAAGAAATGAAAAATAAAGAGAAATAATTAATTCCAAGACTTAACCGTTCTAAAGTGAGACATGCAAATTAACAAATCAGATAAATAAATAAAATCAATAAGATTATTTACCAAAACAAAATAAATAAAAACAAGTTTGAGAGTCGTCCTCACCCTGCTGGGCAACGAGAGACGCTCGGAATTCATCCGTATCGGTCACTTCCTTCACGAGCTCAGCGATAGCCGTGTCTGAAAGTCAACCATTACGAGAACTATTTAATCTAATTAATCAACTAATAAAGCTAATTAAGGTATGTTGTCAGAGTCAACATACCTTTTCAACTAGCAAGGTCACCTTTTACAGTCAGCTTAGGTGCGTGATAGAGTAGTGGTTAGCGTGCTGGACTGTGATCCGAGAGATCGGGGGTTCTAAACCCCGTCAAGGCAGAAATTCGTTTACAGATTTCTGCTCCACCTGTGCCCCCTAGCCAACTCAGCTATAATGAGTACACTGACTGCACACTGTCGGAAGGAAGAGAGAGGGATGGCCACTCACCCTCATATGCCAAGGCAAAGAAAATGAAGTCGCTAACACTTCACCACCCTGGCTGCCTCTCAGGCTAGCGTAAGAAACTGCTCTCCTTTTTCTATCTGCCATAGGCTGCCTTTCTATTTCAGCAGACTGGCTCTCTCCATAGTGACCTGGCTGTAGCTTGATCATGCTGCACCATCAGCCAATGCCCTTACATTATAACTGGTGCTATAGAAGTTCTTAATTACAATCCCAACCTGCAATCGTAATGCAACCGTAAGATGTCAATGGATCGGGTCAGGAGTGCCACTGATGAGGTTTCTCTTGAAGTGGCATTATAATATAAATTGTGGATAATTGAGACAAATATTAGTTGCTAATATTAGCATATTATTAGTATATTATCTGTATAAACATGCTTAACGTTGCTGTACACCAAAATGCGGTTTGCAATTGGTTCTAATAAAGAATATTCTATTCTATTCTATTAAATGTCAGATTACAATTACAATTACTGCTGTTACAATCGATGACAAATGATGATGATGATGATGATAATAATATTACGTGTAGCGAGCGAAGCTTTTGCCGCCTGCATGTGAGGCAGTTTTGAGACGAACTGCTTCATTTCTCCAACTGTCTTTGCCGTGTGCCTCTCCTACAAAAATCATATCAAATCTAGTCACCATTCAAGGTGTACCCTGATTTTCACAACAAAAAAGCAAAGTAAAGAAAATAATAATGATAAATACTATTATTAATAATAATAATGCATAAAAATGTGTACGTCATATGTAAACACAAACAGAAATTATGCAGACACCAATTAATGCAGAGGTAAAGAAAACAATCATAAAAATAGTATTAATAACTAACAATGAAAATAACTTGTATTAAAAAATAAATGCATTTAAAAACTGCTTACGTCATACTGCGCAGATATGAGCTTCGCTTTTTTGCTCAGGACGTTTCCGACCGCATTGAAGTTTCGATCGCGAATTTCGGCGAAGAGTTCCTCGGAGGAGTTGAGCTTGATCTTCTTCGGGTCAGAGGTCGTCTCCCCAGGGGCGCCGGCGTTGAACTTCTCCGGTGGAAATCGGGAAAAAGCTGATGGAAAACAGAAAGTCATATCTTAGACAAACTCTGAAGTGACAATAACAAAATTAATAAATATTAATAAATAATAATTAATAATGATTTAATACATATTTTAATCTGTTCCACAAAAGTCAAAGGAAATGCTTAGTGTACGAACTGTTGCTGATGCCAAAGATTTCGTCGACGAGACCCTCGTAGGTGAGCTGCGTGAGAAGAGGAGTCAAAGGATCGACCATTCGATCGATGATCAAGAGATTGTCGATCTGTGGGGCGACTTGCGACTCCCGGCCGGCCAACTCCCGCCGCATTCTCATCATCAGATCAATCACTTGCTGTAAATAGTAATCAATTTCATCATCATAATCATAACCATTGTCATTTTCATCCTGGTCACAACTTTGACTGACAACTAGTGCATTCAGAACGCATTAGACAGGACAGGGATGGTAAATTTATGTAGGATCTTTCACGGAATTTCACAAAGGTGATGAGACATTGTCACTTTTAGTACACTCTCGTCATTAAAGTGTAAAAAGATCTAAAAAATACACTACTTAATATAAGCAGGGAGAGTATCAGAATAGTTATTATTATTTAATATTAAGATTATTAAGATTATTATTATTACTATATTTTGCATTAATGACAAATGAGGCTCAAAACAAATTCTCTGTGTTACAAAGACGATGTCTGTTAATTTTCAGAAGAAGAATGTTTAGACAGATGTTGCAACACAGAATCCCTCAAATATTGTTTGAGGGGTTCTAAAATTGCGCTTTATCAAAGTCCAGATATATACAATTGGCTTGAGACGTTTCGAAAAGCAAAAAAAAAACTGAGGATAAATATCACTGTTCGTGTCATAGCAGAACTTCTGTTATAATAACATCTGTTATAACGGTGTTCCAGCATATGACATACGTCTGCACAGTCGCCTTTGGCATAGATGTTCGGAATGATTCCGTATAGCGACTGGATAGTCATCAGCGCCTTGGCAACGAAGAACAGCGTCGTCTGGTCATTCTCCAGGCAACATTGCTACAAAGAAAGGAACGTATCTGGGGCATGTATGCAGGTAACTGTGTATGTAACTGTTACGCATTTATTAAGCTCCACTATCTAATTCATTCATTCATTCATTCATTTTGATAATTTATATAGTGCCTCTTCAAGAAACCTACTCAGAGGTGCTCCCAGTCCAGCCACGGTTAAAAAGAGAAGTCTTAAGTCTTACACAGTGTAAGTGTTCCTCAAATAATAGTTATTATTAAAATATTTATTAACGAAAGGCGGTAAATAATCACAGCATGATTACGATTAAATTTTTACTCAAAGTGATTATCGAATGATGCTGCTCACATTAAAAGCAGAAGAGTTACCCTGAAGGAGTGTTCCATCTCCATGGACAGAACGTCGTAATCCATTGGAATTATGTCAAGACAGTACTCCTCGATCGTCGTAAATGATCCATGGATCCCAATGTCCTACGTAACCATAGTTACAACAATTAGTAATTACCATGACAACGCAGGTTAACACAGCAAAATTAATTACCATGGCAACATGACATAGGTAATTATACTAGCACAGCATCTTTACCATAAGGTTATGACACAATTCATCATCATGATTACCATAGTAATACAGCACAATGAATTACCATAGAAACACATCATAATTACCACAGTGATAAAACATTTCAAAATACGTGCGTTCAAAGAAACTCTTGGCACTGAGACTAGAACTGCTACTCCAAGACTTCAAGGAAAGTCTTTACAGAGGGGTATAGTTTTACCCTTAAGCAAGAGGTCGTGGGTTCAAATCGTCACCACAGCAGAACCTGTCTCGAGATTTCTGTTCCACCTGCGCCCCCAAGCCAACAATGAGCACACTGACCGTACATTGCCAGTGGGAAGATCAGGTGCGAGGGATGAGGGCTAGTCACCCATCCTCATATAACGAAACTAAGACAATGAAGTTGCATCCAAGGCGCCTCTTATTCTTCTTCTTGTCCTTATTTGCCGGAAAGAAATTTGCCTGTTTCGACACAATTAAAGTAAAAAAGCCAACCTTAAGTTTCTTTTCGCAGAGAACGCTCCGTCTTGGCACGAAGAAAATGTGGTAGTCTTTCCGATCGTTTTCATTCCTGAATTGTAAAAAACAGATCTGTGTTACTACCATCAAATCAAATTACTGCTCCCCCATTTGAGGCCATGGCACCCATCATGCCTGAGATTTACCAGGCTTGCAACCACTCCCCTCAAATCAAATCTTAGCTCTATTTACCATCTGCACATGTATTCAAGCGTATACTACCCGAACTGTGGTAGTGCCAGTCATAATCCTGGAGAAAGGAGGAGGGAGACGTTAATCGTTGTTATGAACAGCATCGTTAAACAGCAACTAACCAGCCAAGCGTGCATAAGCGTGTACATATACATGTAGATAGCAGTACCTATATTTCTGTACTGTAATGTAATAGATGAGAGTTTATAACGCATTGTGGGTATGGAGCAAGCAACAGATTGTGTTTCAATTGCGTTTTGAAGCATGAACACTTGGTTAGAGCGCTCACCTTGTAAGGCGGAGAGTACGGGTTCGATCCTCCTCCCCTGAGACGGTTACTGTGTAGGGACCTTGAGCAAGTCCTTCACTCACAATTGCTCAGCGCCATTGACTGATGCTTGTTGAATAGATAGCAGTGCTTGACAAATGAGTAATAATAATAATAATAATTTTGGCACCAAGCATGATATCTTTTAAAGACTAGCCATTCCCGAAAAATAGTATGCATGCCTATTTTTTAAGTCCTGAGGCACCTCAGATTAAAATAATAAATATATTAATATTAATAATAATAATCATAATAATAATAACTTTGCAGCCTGCTGAATAGACACTGAGAGGCTATCACTCATTTTTTTATGTAGTAAGCATCTTAAGAGCACATAGCCAACTAAACATAGTTCCTTCGTCCATGTCTGAGCCATTTAAACCTGATAACATTGTCTTTGATGATATCCATGAGCGACGACTTGGCTCGAGTTATGAAGATGATGTTCTGGACGTTGCTCGCAGGCAGACGACCCATCTGCAGCGGCCACATGCGATCGACCTCATGCTCCTAAAGAAACAGTTCACAACAACCCACAGATGAAATTTACTGTCCTCATCAAATGCTGGTGCTACATAAATCTACAAAATGCCAGAAGATCAGTCTGTTGAGATGGGGATAAGCGATTTGTAACAGACAAGTTTTAAGTTGAGAATGAAATAACATAAACAACTGAGCAAAATAAACAGATACAGAGAGAGATATTGAGCAATTGTTCTAGCGAGCAATTCTCCGGCAAGCAACTGTACCCGAAACTAGTCCACAGTGGCGTAGCTATGGGGGGGCAGGGGGGGACATGTGTCCCCGGGCGCCAAGGGAAGGGGGCGCCAAAATGAGGGTTAAGATAAATAATTTTACTCTTAATTTTGATGCAGTTTTAACTAATTTATCACAAATGAATGCATAAGATTTAATTTTAGCGCCCCAAATATATCCAATTATATCCTCATTACTTACAAATAAGTTCTTAGGTATGATTTTGGCACCCCATTGAGCACTAAGGGGAAACATGCATGTACTGTCTGTATTTTTCATATTTTATTTCATTAAAAAAAAATTAAAATTGCCATTCGATTATGTGGAAAATGTGAAATAGTAAAACGGGGGGGGGGAGGGGGCGCCAAATACATAGTTCGTCCCCGGGCGCAAAATATCCTAGCTACGCCACTGCTAGTCCATAAACCATGACTGAGCAAAATAAACAGATACAGGGAGAGAGTAATTGAGCAATTGTCCTAGCGAGCCACTGTTGACAGGCAATTGTGCAGCGAGCAACTGTATCAATCAATCAATCAATCAAATCAAACATTTATATAGCGCCCCTTCAAGGAATCTATTCAGAGGCGCTCCCAGCCCAACCCCGGCGAAAGAGAAAAGTCTTTAGAGCAGAGAAGAAAGTGGTGGATGAGTTTCGAGGAAGAGACCGCAGCTCAGAAGGAAGCCCATTCCAAATTTTGGGACCAACGACGGAGAAAGCACGCTGCTGCATAGTAGCGGTGCGTGCAAAAGGAACAGAGAGATCACCACGGGTGGTAGAGCGAAGAGAGCGGTGACCAGGTGGAACAGAGGCACGAGAACAGAGCTCACGCAGATAGAAGGGAGCACAGCCAAGCTGACATTTCCAGACAATGGAGGCAACCCGGTAGACAATGCGTTGCGAGAGTGGTAACCAGTGGAGGACATCACGCGACATCACGACATTGTATGCGAGCAATTGTCCATACACTATGACTGAGCAGAATGAACACATACAGGGAGGGTATTTATAACTTTAGGTCGAGCAACTGAGAAAGGTCATTAACAGTTCTAGTTTTAAGTCTGATAACAGAACGATACAAACAGTGAAAAGACTGAGGAATAAGGACTGATTTCACATATTGTGGCTGGCCAGAGTAGTTCAATGTTTTATTATTACTATTAATTATTATTATTATTATTACACATTTATTAAGCGCCACTATCTAATTGAGCAAGCATCAGTCGATGACGCTGAGCAATTGTGACTGAAGGACTTACTCAAGGATCCCCAGTTTGAGATTCTTTGCTGAAGAGGAACGAATCATATCTTGATGTAATACAAAAACTTTAAATTACTGTTTAATGAGATACTTACCTAAATATACTACTATTAGTGTTAAGATGAAAACGTGAAATATTAATATATTTATTTAAGGAAGGCGGCAAACACTCCTCACCTTGAGCAAGGTGTAGTCAGCGATGAGGTCGAAGGGACCAGTGAGGGCACCATCCCAGACCAATGCCTGAAACCACAACACGGTCATCAGTAATTTATCCTTCCTCCAGCGTCCCATATCATAGACATGAATAACTGTACCAGTTTAGCCTCCCAAATTGTAATCTCAAAATTTCTAAAGTGCTACCTGAAAGTTAAGCGCAGGGAACCAGTTTATTCATGAGCACTGCATCAGGTCAAAGGGGTTGTCCAGGTTGTTAGCCCTTATCGTTGTCACATCTCAGCACAGAACAGTGTTCAGTAAAAATAAAATAAACATAGAAAGTTCAATTAAAGAGAACAAAAAATAAAGCCATGGATAAGACTATAACTTATGGTTGAAGTTATGTAATTCATTAGTGAGGTTGTTTCTGTTCACTTCTTACTGGTACAATCATTCAATAGTTACATCTTAATTTTAGTATGGGACGTCGAAACGCTACTGACAATCGTGCCAATACTTCGGGGCTCTAAGAAATAAATTACCCAGTCCTATTAAACAGCAAAAATAATGGAAACGGGAGTAGCGTGGAAGGTAGGCTGCCAGTATTTTGCTGCTAGTTTTCAAGACTTAGTTGCACGGTATGCTAGGAAACGAACCATGAGCGCGGAGTTGATGAAATATTACCATTTGGTCGCTATACTTGTGATCAGCAGTGAAGTATGGTGTAAAAGGTGACATTTTGTTTCCTTTTGTAACGGTACAGAAAATGCGCTACAAAATGGAACGGGGCGTATTAGTGTAGCGGACCTGCAGGAAGTTTTGTTTTTATAACCTCTGGAACAAATGCATCACGTTTTCTTTTGAGATTGATCGCTACCTTGGTTCCGTGGCATTTGTCTAGTAATTCCAGAAATTCGCGGCGATACGATTCACGCACAACCGACACATTTATTCGACCTGACGACAAATGCGATGCCATCTTATGATCATCTCCAGCAGCCGGTAGAAACACTTCCGCAAAACATCGCAAGGACGGTGAACTAAATATTTAGTATTGTTGTAAGTAAGTACTCTAGAGGAGTCGAGAGGAACTGCAGCATTGGACGTTTGAACTAGCCCAGAGGCAGAGAACTGGGAGAAAAAGCGTGAAAAATCCGGTGTGCTGTGCTTAGCTTTGGAGTAGCGCCTTATAAATTTTGAGTTTACGATTTTGAAGATTGCGATTAGAGGAAGAGAAGATCTAGTCTGCTCTAAACGGTTTATATAAGAAGTCATTGCTCTAACCACGGCTCTGGTCTAGTATTTGAATAGATGCAGCTTTGGCAAGGGCCGTGACCTGTTCTTGGTCTACGTGCAAGCACCAATTTCAATAATATACAATAACGTTATATAAATTCTGTTATGAAAACATCATGCTTGGTTTTCCTGCTTACTTACATTTGACCGGAAATTCAAACCACGTTGGGTGTTGTGTACGTGCAGAGGTTTGTAGATACATTAATTGCTAACAAAATCCCTTAAATCTGTCAAATCAACAAAATTTTACGTCCCGTCTAAAGTGCACCAGGTCGTATGCGATGCGTAAGATGTTTTAAAAATAATGTAACCATATGTCAAACAACATTTTATAATTGAACGATGAGTTAAGAATGTCGATTCTGCACAGGCCCTACGCTAGGTCCCAGCAATTAATGAAAAACAGTAGGTACGTGAGGTTCGTGTCGGGTTTTTTCCAGCAACCTAGTGGTTAGCTTCATGACTACTAGTACGAAGGAGGCAGTTCAAAGCTTCGATCATGGAGCTAAAAATCATAACTGTGTGCAGTGTGTGTACCAATTTTAATTAACTGGGCCTGATAAGGAAGCGGCCGCCTAGATTTGTTGGGAGACTGAAGCTGATAACGCTTGAAACGTCTGTTTGAAACGTCTGTTTGAAACGTTTTGATCAGATCTAAGGAGATTTTGCTTTTCTTGTCTTCATGGTACTAGTACACTACACGCAGTCTTGCAAATGATGGCCGAGTCAGAAAAGACGGAGGTGGAACGGAACGTTAGGAAGCTTCGCAAGAAATTGCGCGAGATCGACAGACTGGAGCAGCGTAGCGAGCCTCTTACTGCTGAAGAAAAGACAAAAGTAAGGAAACAGCTGAAGCTTTGCAAAGTTACAGTTTGGGCATTTATATAGCGCCTTTTTTGTAATTGTAAACTTATTTTTCTCGCTTCCCAAACAACGAGTTCAAACGTTGACAGATTTCGAGCTAAGTTGAGAGCTTTGGTGAATTTGCTGTGATTTAGTCATCAGGCAAAGATCCCCTTTCCTGTTAAACCTGGTCCCAACAGTTGGGTTATATAGTGGGACTGGGAGGCATGAGGAATGTTTGATCATTTGCCTGGTTTGGCTATCTCCAGCCAAACATACATTTTCCCATACATTTCATTGTTAGTAAGTTCACTTACTGTTCCAGCTGGTTCTGACTATCTCACGTTGAGGATACATTTTCTTTACCATTCCTCCATACATTCTGTCCATACATGTTCTCCACACACATTCTGCACACTTGTTCATCATTCATTTATCCATACATATCATGCATACATTTCTACATACATTTCATATGTGGACTTTTATAGAGCGCATTTTAGGAACCCTCAAAAGCTATTTATGTATGTATATTTTTTAAAGCCACTTTATTCTGCACTTCTGTCTGAATCTCTCATATGCCTGCGATTTGATGTTCAAAGGTTGCCAAGAAATCGGAGATTCGTGAAGAACTTCTGAGTCTGCTGTCTCATCACAGCGATATTTCAAGTAGCGCCCTCTGCCGACCAAAAGTAAAAGCAGAAACAACAGAGAGTCCAATTCTGGACGGGTCATGGAAAGAAGAATTGAGCCTGAGCGAGGAACCAGATGATCGACATGGACATCGCTACAACGATGACTCTTTTCGTAATAATCTGGAACAATTTTTTATGCAAATGTTATAGATGCTGTTATTATTATTATTCCTCCTCCTCCTCCTCCTCCTCCTCCTCCTCCTCCTCCTCCTCCTCCTCCTCCTCATTATTATTATCATTCTTCCTAAATCATGATGCTAAAATTTTCATCATTATTAGGTTTATTGTTGATCCAGATTATGATTTTTCATTGAGATTATATAACAATTGATTTTTCATTGAGATTATATAACGTTTGATTTTTCATTGAGATTATATAACAATTGATTTTTTATTGAGATTATATAACGATTGATTGATTTTTAATCGAAATTATATTTGTAATGATTCATTTTTATTGAGATTATATAACAATTGATTTTTTATTGAGATTATATAACGATTGATTGAGTTTTTATTGAAATTATATTTGTAATGATTCATTTTTATTGAGATTATAAAGCAATTGATTTTTAATTGGAGTCATATAATGATTGTTTAAACGATCGTAGTACAGTTGCGCATTCATTGCACTCTGTCGTCATGACAACAGGTAGCATGAAGTCTGACGACAGTCGCCTAGCAACACCAGAGCTGAGAAATGTTAGTTCCAGTGCCGCTTGTCAGGAATCAAGCGTAAAAAAACTCCATTCTGCTTCCGATATTGTGTAGGTGCTTCTGCTCATTAAAATTAATATTTATGTTAATGTCATATTATGCATTAATATTAAAAATTTTATTTGTTAATGCTACTGTACTAAGTAAGTAAGTAGCCTTTATTTGCATCTGAAAAGTGCACATACATTACCTTGTACACAATGATTACTTACGTATTTGAAATAGAAGTGGAACTGTGGCTTGAGTTCCTCAGTCTTTCTTCTCCTCTGTTCTGAAAACACCTGAATTCCATTGTATTTGTTAGTGATAGCACTGACTTAGGTTGGGAGCGCCTCTGAATCACTGAGTGGCGTTTTTATAAATGTTCATTTACAATTACAGTTGGTTACAGGAGTATAGTTTATAGATATTACTAAAGACACATTGATTAGCAAAACTACCTTTAAGCAGTTTGGATCACTTCACCTCAAGCCCATTGTGCCTACTTGTGTGCTGGACCTTCCTCGTATAACAGTCTGCCACTGCCCATTATATCATCATCGTCATCATCATACTAGTTATAATCATCATACTTGAATTTTTGTCTGTAGCGATGTAGCAGAAGTTGCGGTGCATGTGAAACAGGAGACAAAAGTTTCTCCAAAGGTCACAAAGAAGAAGAAGAAGCTTAAACCGGGTGAGAAAACATTTTGATTAGATTAGATTTACTAAGACGCTCTTTAAAAACTTTGTTAGAAATGTGTGTCTTGGTGTCCCCATTGGGCTCAGGTTCCAAAAGGCACTAGAAGTTGTGGGACACGGTAATTGAAATTGTAATTAGTAGCTTCTATTGCGGCGGTGTCCAATGTACACGCATCAACCAATGGCGCACCCAAACCAAGCTGTAATGAGGTCAATATCCAGAAGATCAGTCCGTAAGACACAGAGGAAGCCTATGGTGGATATGCAATTTGAAAGAGGTGAGTTTTAAGTTGAGAATGAAACGACACAAGCGACTGAGCAGAGCGGACAGACACAGGGAGAGAGTTTCAAACAGTAGGTGCAGCAAGTGAAAAAGCTCGTTCAACAAGGTAGCCGATTGGTTAGAGCACTCATCTTGTAACATGAAGAGTATGGGTTCAATCCTTCTCCCATGAGATAGTTACTGTGTAGGGACTTTTGCCAGTCCTGCACTCACAGTTGCTCAGCACCATCAATTGGTCATTAGATAAGTGGTGCTTGATAAATGCATAATAAATACCCTCCCTGTTATGCCGAGGCTAAGAAAATGAAGTCACTGACACTTCATACTCATGGCTGCCTACCACCTGGATAGACTGGTAATTGATTTTTTCCATGTTTCCAGAGGATCCGGAACGTCGTCAATCGCCTGCCGAGAAGTGGAAGAATTCACGTTTTCTCGTTCGGAATCTTACTGGACACAATGGCCTTGTCACAACCATTGCTTTACAAGATAACGTTCTCCTTACAGGAAGGTCAGCATTTGTAACTGATCCACACAGCCCTGTGTCTATTGTTCTCTCTCTGTCTATGTCTGTCTGTCTGTATGTCCTGTTTGTTCTGCTCAGTCGCTTGTGTCATTTCATTCTCAACTTAAAACATCTCTTTCAAAATACTTATCCACCATAGGCTGCCTCTCTGTCTTACGGACTGATCTTCTGGATATTAACCTGATAACAGATTGGTTTTGGCGTGCCATCGGTTGATGCCTTGTGCATTAGACATCGGCGCACTAGAAGCTACTAATTACAGTTACAAACCAGAAATCAGCCCTGGAAAAGAAGTATGCATAGGGCGTCAGTTCAAAGTAATGGGATTAATGGGTTAAATCCCGGGTTCAGTCGATGAAAGGCAGATGGCGTAACTATGCAGTTGATGGTTGTGTTTCAGTCAGGACACGACCATGAGGCGATGGGACTTGACAACGTGTGAAGAAGTTCGAAGCATGTGTGGACATAGCGACTCTGTTACATCTGTCATCCTCTTGACTCCAATCGACTCACGAGTGCTTGGTGAGTAGCCTATTATGCTCAGTTTAATCGTTGTTGTTATTATCATTAATGTTATTATCATTATTACTGTCATGATGCAGTGCTCTTAAATAAGCTGGCCTTCTTGCTCTTGCTCTTCTCCTCTGTAATTAGTTTTATTTACTGTTACTGTTACTGACTGACTTATTTTGCTGACCCATTGACTGATCAATTGCCTGGCTTAGTGATTGTCAAGTTGTTTGACTGACAAATGTTGATTGAACGGTTGGTTTGAGCGATTAACAATCAAATCGTGTCGTTGATTTTGTCTCCGACAGCAAACCAGTTGAGAGATTCTTCAGATGGCGGAGGCGACGTTGCCATGGCGACCGATGATGCATCTATCGCCATGGCAACCGAGAGTGTGCTTCTCGGCATCAGTGGCTCGCTTGACTGCTGCATCAAGATCTGGAATCTAGATACGGGTTGGATAGGTTTTTATTGACCTCATATAATAGATTATTATTATTATTACTGGTTTTTTAATTACTCTTATTACTACTATTATTATTGTTATTACTGTTATAAATATTATGATTATTACTATTGTATTATTTTTTATTGTTGTTATTATTATCATTATTGTCATCACTTTTTTAGTACACAAAGTTTTAACTTGCACAGAGTCATACAGAAATTCGAATCTTACCTTTGCATTACCGTTCCCTTACGTTACCTTACTTTACAAGGAGGTTTGTAGCGTAATATGCCATTTCTTCAGATTTTAAGTTTTGACTGCTATTGACAGGCTGTTGCGTGAAGTCTATCTACACGTTCAATCCACTGACTTGTCTCAAGTTGCTCAGGGCAATCGACAGATTTTACATCGTCTGTGGAACAGGTAAATCGCAAATTTTTCATCTATGCTATACTGCTTGGAAATTAGATGTTTTCTTACCAGGTCTTAATTTAATGTTACTGGTACTGATTATGATTTTGATAATCGTAAAGCAACAAGTGTTTGGTATTTTTATTCCTCTGTTGTCGACGTTTTGTGATGTAAACATGCTTATCAGCAAACTGAAGAGAAATCAGACAATCAATTCTTGAAATACTAGTAGTTGGCCCAGAGTATACCCCGTGATCGATCGAGTCGAACTGCTACGATCGACTTGGCTCGGCCGACGATCGACTCGATCGACTTTGTCGACTAGTCGACTTCTCGTCGACTCGATCGACTTGGCAAATAAACGATCGACTTGGTCGACTTTGTCGACTTGGACTGCATCTCTGGGCCAGGGTCCGGGAGCCATGGCGCCAAAGGTGCCAATTCTCATACAAGTTTTGGCTCTGTAGCGCCGAGGCACAAGCATACTCACACAACTTTTGGCTGGCGCTTTGTATTTGATGCTTGCCAGGGGCGTCTACACCATAGAAACCTAGGAGCAAATGCTCCATCCAAGAAATAGGGGGGTAAGATCTGTCAGTGTGTGTGCCACCATTTTAGGGGGGGAAGGAACGGGAGGGGGGAGAAGAGGGGGAAAGAGGGACGTTGCTCCAATGACTTAGGGGGGATAGACGCCCCTGATGCTTGCTAAAGTGTTATTGACTTATTGTGCTATAGACGCGTTTCATTTCATGAATATGTAGGCCTAGTATAATAAACTTTTCCACTGATTGTAAAAAATGACCAAATATTCTTATTGGTTATATCGGATAAATGTATAATTCTATCCACCTTAGGTCTGTACTTTGCCTGAGGTTAGTTCACCCAACTATTAAACAGTTTCCGAGCCACTGCTCTTGGCCAAAGTCGAAGCATTCAGTCCCGTCCTAACGTATACAGACATTCGAACGTTTTGAGATCGTCGTTATACTGACTACCATGATGTAAAAATCTTCCATTTTCACCGTGAAACTGTGAAAAAAGTATCTGCAGCTTCCACTATACGAAATCACCACGAGGCTCAGAAGTTGCACTGAACTTCAAATCAGGTTAACACGGTAGTTGTGCGTTTACAAAGCATTACGTCATCACATCATGTGAGTCATTTTGTGAAGTAGCAGCAAAAAATAGTAAGAAAATATTTCATAGTCGAGTCAAGTCGAGGAAACAACGATCGACTCGACTTGTCAAAACCTATGATCGACTCGACTTGCAAGTCGATCGAGTCGAAGATATTTCGACCGACTCGACTTGGCCGAGTTTCGATCGACTTGATCGACTGACTCGATCGATCACGGGGTATAGCCCAGAGGAAGTAGGCCTGACGTTTTACAAGATGACTCATGGATGCTCAGCCTATCCTGAATGTAGTCTGGAATGTTATTAGTATTATTATTACAAGCATTTTTAATTTGTGCAAAGTCACACTGAAATGTGAATCGGAGGCGAGGTTAGTCAGTCGCCAGGTGAAGTGCAGTTGGATATCCAGATGTTGGTAGGCCAGTGAGAAGTAGTGAGCTTTGAGACTTTAGCTAGACTTCACTGAAGTTTGACTCTCTAAAGAAACTGTGAAACTCATTTGCATTTTTGCATTGAAAATTCTGTGTAATTGACTTCTTTATTGTAATTGCAAATTTATATATCGCCACTTCAAGAGTGACTCGTCAGAGGCGCTCCCGACCTAATACATGTACAATGAAACCATGATTGAACAGAGTGGTCTTCAAGTATTTCGGTAAAGAGAGGCCGAGGAGTTCATGTCGCAGTTTTGTTTTAGCCAACTTGAAGGTTTATGTGTACTACCCTTAAATTTATGATATGGAACTGGAGGAGTTATTCATTTTTTACAGGTGGTGGAAAACTGGAATTGTGGGATTTGTCTTCTGCGATGTCATCTCCGATTCAATCGACAATTGCTCACAAAGATGCCGTTACTGCAATATGCGTATGTCTATCTGTTTTTCTGTATGTCTTCAACTTGGAGTTCACTGTCAATCTTTTCCAGATGGTGGTAGATGTATAACAGATGGGCCTTGGTGGATAGAGTGCAGACGTTTTTCATGAATTCATTCAACAGGTCCCTGATTTTTAAACTATTCTATTTACTTCATTAAACTGTATCATCAGTTATGGAATTCTGTCAGGTGGATGGCAAGGAGATTTATTCCACCTCGGCCGATGGTGTTGTCAAAGTTTATGAATTATCTTCCGGCCCATCCCTGCGTCTGATCCACGACTCGGAAGATGTCGAAACGAAATCGGGCAGACGAATATGCTGCATTGCTGTTGCCAAGGAGATCATGTACCTTGGAAATGAAGGTGCTAATGTAAAAGCAATCAACTGGCGATCAGGTATACTATTTCTCTGTATTCTATTGATTGTTATTTTATTATTATCTTATATTATTATTATTATTACTTGTATTATTATCATCATTAATTAGAACCTGCAGGAAAGTCTGGTGTGATGTTATCATCATTATTGTTGTGCATTTATTAAGTGCCACTATCTAATGACGAAGCATCAATCGATGGCGCTGAGCAATTGTGAGTGAAAGACTTGCTCAAGGTCCCTACACAGTAACCGTATCAGGGGAAGGGGATCCAACACCTACTCTCCGATACTATCAACACATCTGACAGTGCTGCTTCTTGATAGGAGCCGTATAAATCTCCAGTCAGTGTAATACTGTTTCATGTGGTGATAATTATTAACACAGAACATTCCGGAAAGTTCCTTTAAAAACGTTGAAACGTACAGACAAGCATAGAAAATTCTGGAATTGTTTTTGAAAAATGTTATTATCATTACTACTACTACTAGTCTACTACTACTGCTACTACTACTACTACTATTTTTATTATCATTGCTATTTATTATTATAATTGTTAGTAATATTATTATTTAAGTTTACTAGTTTGTTTTGTGATATTTAGGATCCGTTCGAAGACTGGCCAACAACACAACTGAGTTTGGCAACACATCATGTCTGCTGACAGACATCAGCGGTCTCCTGGTCAGCACCGGTTATGATCTCGACCATGGTTACGGTTACGTTAATGGTAAGAGATCTAAAAGATCTTGGTTCAGTTCTTAATCGTACTCTTAACTGCAGATTTACATAGCACTACTTTCAACAGAAATTTATGACTCTTCTAGTTATCTGAGCAATGTTTCATCATCATCGTCATCATCAGTTCCTGACAGCGGCCATTTGGCGACCATGGATACAAATAAATTATCTCCACTGTCCTCAGTCTTTTGTAAAGTCCATTGCTCCCCTTAGTGTTAGTCCAAGTGATGTTTTGTCCTCATTTATATGATCTATCCAGCATATCTCAACAATGTTTGCTAACTGACAAATTATCTGTACTTCATGACATTTAAAATCGTTTAGGCTGGTGCAGAGAGCAACTCCGATTATTTTCCTGGCGAGGGCGCGTTATAAATTTACTTAATAAATAAACACAAACCATGATCGAACAGAATGGCCCGAACGCTTGCGGAAAAGATTAAGCCAGTTCTCCATGTTAGTCAGTGAATGAGATAGAGTCGATTCTGAAACGGGTGCTACATAAATTTCATGTTATGTTACGTTTCCAGCGAATGGATCTTTGTTTTGTTTCTGTTTGGTTGTTTAGTTCGTTCGTTGCCTGATGAGAAATACCTGTGTTCGCTATGCGACGAGGAAACGAGCCTCATTGTTGCCATGGCAGCCAGTTGCAGTCAAGATGGAGGCATCACCATGGTAACGGGAGGAATGCAGCTGAAAATCTGGAAGCAGCTGACCAACGAGAAAGACCAGAGGTAATTAATTAATAACTTCTGTAGCACCAGTGTCTGAGGCAGAAGGCATCAACCGATGATGTAACAATAACAGAAAAACCATAATCGGGTCAACATCCGGAAGATCAGTCCGTCAAAACAGTGACAGCTTCGAGTTGCTACCAACCAACCAGTCAGTCAGTAGGTTAACCAGTCATCAGAAGGTCAATCAGTCAGCCAGCCCAGCGAGTGAGTGAATGAGTGAGCAAATCAGTCAGTTGATAGGTTATCACAAGCATCACCAATCGCCTAGAAATATATTTGGTACTGATGCAAGCAGAGATGCATTGGCACCCATATCCACAACCTTCTGTTTCTGCCATGCTTGCTCTGGGGTACAGAAGAGGAAACAGACTTGGCCCCTGCCCATACTCTGGTAGTGCCAGTCCCAAGTCTGAATAAAGGAGGAGGGCGATGCTAATCATCTTTGTTATGACAGAGCGTCATTAGACAGAAATTACCCGTAACCTTTTAACCTTATGAATAAGCTTTTAACTTTAGGAGAACAAAGGAATGGACATTGCTGGCCACAATTAACGTCCCCCGATTCGATCGCCCGGCCTTGGACTCGGACATTTCTGATCAAGAGAGCGACTCTGATCGCGACTTCGACGATCCGCCTGCACCATGGCAGAGAGGGATCGATCGTCATGGAGACGAGAACAAAGATGGTGGATGGTTGTCATGGTGTAGTCTCGTATAGATCTAATTACTAATTACAGCAAATGTGTTTTCCAGAGTCTCAATTATTATTGTTACTATTGTTATTATATTATTATTGTTAGGTTGTTGCTCTATTTACTTTTTGAATTGTGTGACAAGTCCTGGATTAGGTGGTGTATAATGGTGTTATTTGTTGTTCTTTCCATCTTGATGCACATATCGGCCGGTTCAGTAATAATCACTTTTAAACTCGAGGGATCAGTTTTGCCTTGTTTTAAAAAATGCTTCGAACCTTTGGCAAATTGTTGATTTGTGTTCAAACAATAAATGTGTACAAAATAAAATATTCTTTTGATATACAGTGTATGTGCTTTATTAAGTGTTCAAGTTTTCCATCTATGTGAAGCTGCATTTTGGAGAATTTTGCAAGCTACAATGCTACATAGGCTATTACATGTCAAGTCAACCAGAAGTTAGTATTATTAATATTACGCACTTATTTAGCGTCACTATTGACCAAGCATCAATCGATGGTGCTGAGCAATTGTGAGTGAAGGACTTTCTCAAAGTCTCTACACGGTAATCGTCTCAGGGGAGGAGTCTCGAACCCATACTCTCCGCGTTACAAGGCGAGCGCTCTAACCAATAGGCTACCGTGCCCCACATGGTACCGTCCCAAACGTACTTTCTCACCAAATCATTACTACTGCTGGTATGTAAATCGACGTAGAAAAGAGCCTCCTCATCGATGTTTGGTGTCTAGTTGGCCATGTTACCGGCGTTAATCATGAGCGCCCGTTTTCAGTGACTCGAGAGGACATCTCTAAAGCAGATTATTTTTTAAACGATGGAGGCGAATGAAGGAGTACAATGAATCAATGATGTAAACCTAAGGGTCTTATAATTTGGACTATTCTGACAATTGATGTAAAGCTACCAGTCTTGTTGTCAAGACCTTAAACCTCAAGACCAAGACCAAGACTTTGAACCTCGAGACCAAGACTTTGAACCTCAAGACCAAGACCTTGTACCTCAAGACTAAGACCAAGACTTTGAACCTCGAGACCAAGACCAAGACTTTGAACCTCAAGACCAAAACCGAGACCAAGACCCCAAAAAATCACATTCAGCTCAAGACTTCTTTTTCTTACAAAAAATTGTCAAGTCGGACTACTCGTTATTTTAATGAAAATGTGAGTCTTTTATTTTATTCAGGCAAATTAACTTTAAATGCAGACCTCAGAGAATTCCGAATTCTTACAAAAGTCCTTCATGCAAAATGTTATTCCAATGCCTTTTGTATTTTATAAAAATCAGTTCACCCAGAATTTTCTGACCAAGACGTGACCTGTGGGGCCTCATAAAAAT
Organism: Allolobophora icterica; assembly: GCA_963556255.1. NCBI lineage: Eukaryota > Metazoa > Annelida > Clitellata > Crassiclitellata > Lumbricidae > Allolobophora > Allolobophora icterica. The sequence goes on from OY744603.1 coordinate 99,351,329, forward strand.
TCTGCCATGTGGAAAAATACGTTCTACAGGTGCTGAAGTCACTGGCACACAAAGTAGCTTTTCAAGCACTGGACGTAAATGTACAAATCGTGAGCCTTTTTGAAATCCTCCCATGGTTTATCAGGCTCAGAAAAAGTCTCGGCAGGGCTTCCAGACACAGCATAACTTAGTTGCTGCTGCCAATGGGTTTTCCTGACCAACAAGACTTGCATCCGTCCGCAGGTATTTGTCGTTGGCTATGCTGCAAATAGGCTTGATAAATTTTTAAATTCTTGAGTTTTGTTAAATGACTGTTCAAATTGACAGCCGGTCTTGGTCTTGGTCTTGAAAAACCAAGACCAAGACCTTGAACCTCAAGACCAAGACCTTGAACCTCAAGACCAAGACCAAGACTTTTGGTACCAAGACCAAGACTTTTAAAAACGAACTCGAGTGCACTCGAGACCAAGACCTTGGTCTCGAGGACAACAAGACTGAAAGCTACGATAATCATCTAACAGATTTTGAGACATACTTCTAGATTCATGAGATATAATTTCTTGTTTTAAAATACCACATTGGTAGTTTTACGCTAGAGCGGCTAGACATACCATACTATGTAGGCCTGTTTTAAACTCATCTATTTACATTGTTCTATGACTCATCTACATTGCTCTATGACTAGGCCTAGCGCAACGCGCTCTCGTGCAAGACTTGTCTTGTAAAGACCGCTATAAATTAATGTTTAATTGTATTGTATCGTATTGTTTTATACTCAGGTATAAATCATCCCTCAGAAGTGCAGAATTCATATTATTATTGTTATTAATTCAGCTAAACCTGTTTTACTTGCTATAAATTTTAAACTCTTGTATGACCTTGGCTTTGAGCCTTTGACCGGATTTCTCATCATATCTGTAACGCGCATCTACTGTTTCCATGCGCCTAGAAATCGTCAGAGGGCGCTCTAGATCTATAAATAGCCGACGTTTAGGCCACGCCCACCGGAGTTTGGCACTGGAATCAGTTAACGTACAGATGTCGAAGATGTCGGGGTTCGTCGAAGTTGGTTCTTCTGTTGTTTCCTCCGCTGGGTCGGCCTCCCCGTCGTCTGTTGCCCGTCTGGTCATCGTCGTTGGAGAGCTTTCTGGTGACAAACGGACGGAAGTCTTCCTTCGGACGCGTTTGGTCGAAGGTTTGTTACGACGACGTTGCTTGTTCTTAAAACTTTGTTGGGTTCGTCTAACTACCAGGAATGGTGGTTATTCCTCCATTGTTGTTGCGCACTTGGAAGAGGCGTAGCAAGCCCCAAACTGGTGATAACCAATCCCGTCCTTCCCCTCACATCCCCTTCCCTCTTCCCTTCTTCGTCTCCTCCCCTCTTCCCTTCCTTTCTCCCTCCCCTGTTCTTTTCCCCTCACCCTCCTCTCTCGTATGCAGGAGTAAGCCGTCGTTAATTCCAGCTTGAACTAGTTTTAAACCAAAATAACGCAGTGGGAGGTAGTAGTAGCAGTAGCAGTAGCAGTAGTATTGCGCCGTTGCTCAGCCGAGGCTGAAAGAAATGGCACTGTGCAGGAGTTCTAAAGTCCGGGTAGGCTTTGAATTGTCAGATTTGAACTATGGGGTGTGTGAAAATTTCTTACATGCCTGGATGTCCTGACCGGTATTTCATACGTACATAAAACTGTAGTGGGTGTGGGACTGTGGGGTGTAGGATCTACTCAAGCCTTGGCTGTGTCTAAAGAAATCGAACAATGAAGAATACTAATTTGAAAACTTGAGTTTTATTTTCAGAAGATTTAAACTTTAGCAAAAAAACTGACTTGACGAACACCGAAGTGGTAAGAATGAAAACTGAGGGAAAAACAAAGCAATAGTTTTTATTAATTAAGCAAATTAGACAAATTGAACCACTGAAAGCTGTGTTTGGGGCTTTGACTTAACCTCCAAGGTAATTTTTGGGAAATTGCTTAAGGGTTTGAAAATGAATTAGGGTTTGAACCCTCCAAACCCTTGTCCTGGACAATTCAGTCCATTCAGTCCCTGGAGATAGACCTATGTTGTGTCGCAAAAATATTTCAGCAGGAGGCCAAAAAATGGTGCTGACCGGATAGTCAGATTCCATCGTCTCTGCACCTGGGTCCTGAGAGAGAAAAATTTCTGCAAAAGCTGTGTTTGTCTCATAGGAACTGATAATGTTATTTGCGGATGTGGGAATAGTGCACGAAAGGTTTACTAATCAAATTCATGAGTGTGGGTTTATCCCGAGTCGGTTTGTAAAGCTGAAAGGATTTGAGGCGCATGTCCTTGTTATTAGTTGGTTGTGGACACCCTAATTCAGCCAGGGTGTCCATAGCAGTCGCATCCCGGGCGAGACTAGTACCTGCCTGCCATAGTGTGAAGGTTCCACCATTTGGACAATTTGCTATCAGATCTTGCAAGGGCAACTGGTTCCTTGGAAGAGGGTTTAATCAAGACCTACTTCTTCTAGTATTATTTATTTGTTTAGTATTATTTATTTGTTTAGTATTATTTGTGGTGCATGGTTGCCAATTGGTTAGAGTGTTCGGCGTGTAATGCGGAGAGTACAGGTTTGAACCTCCTCTGAGATGGCTACTGTGTAAGGACCTTGAGCAAGTCTTTCACTCGCAATTGCTCGGCGCCATCGATTGATGCTTCGTTATTAGATGATAGCATTTAATGAATGCATAATGATAATGATAATGAGGTGGTTCTTCACTCGCAATTGCCACAGACTCCGATTTACTGACCTTGTGCAGGTAATTAATATGATAATTAATCAATTAATACAATTATTATGATTAGTATTTTTGTGCTGTAAGGCAGTTCCAATGTATCCTGTATTTTAGATCTGACATCGTCATGGAATGCAACTTTGAGCGTGTGTGACTTAAACAAAGAGCTGAAGAGCTTTGTGACTGCAAGTCCTATCAGGAACTCGACGCCAACTGGTATGTTATGTTAGAATCTGTGTAATTCCTTCATTGCTCAAACGTCGGAATAATTCTAAAATTCTGATGTTAGAATCATTCAAATGCATTGAATTGATTTAAAATTCTGATGTCAGAATCATTCAAATGCCTTAAATTGATTTAAAATTCTGATGTCAGAATCATTTTAAATCGCTCAAGTCTTTCTTTTTTAGCCGTGGCTGAGCTGGGAGCGCACCTGAGTAGGTATCTTGAAGGAGCGCTACATAAATTTTCAGAATGAATGAATGAATGAATTTGATGCTTTTAATTGATTTAAAATTCTGATGTCAGACCATTGAAATGCAGTTAATCGATTTAAAAATCTGGGCTTTTATTATCATACAAGCAGTATGGTCGGTGAGCTCCAATGAGTTTTCTTGAATAGTGCTGTATAAATCTGTGATCACTCTACACCTAGTTAGAAAGGTATTCGCAAACGAGGGATACAACCAGGTCAGTGTGGGACGACCGGGTCAGCGTGGGACGACTGGGTCACCGTGGGACGACCAGATCACCGTGGGACGACCAGGTGATTGGGCGACGACCAGCCTGGACCAGGTCACCTTGCACAGCAGAGGGAAGAAATCTATGACCAGAAAAGCCTTCAGAGCAATTACACATAAGCATTAAGATCTTTAAACTAGTCTTGTGAAATCTGTTTTGATTCAAGCAAGGAGACTTCCATGTATATCTCTGGATTGGCTTAGATCTGTTCAGGGCTTAAAATAGTGTTTCTGACACATAGTGTGTTTATTGACACAAAGTGTGCTGTAGACAAAATTATAATATATGTTGTCGAGTGTGCAGTTGACTTTTGTGCAGTGTGTAGTATGAATATTTGATTAGCTGAAGTCAGCTACACGCGATTTCATTCTAATACCTGAAATTCTACTTACCAGTTCATGTACAGTTTGAGGAATAGTTTGCAGTCGACATTTCAGAGTATTTTAGGCACCTGTCTATTCTAATTTCAGGTGAGGAGACTTTGTTGTTCCAGTCATCTGTGCTTCACACGGAGATCCTCGTAAACTTTGGCATAAATGCTGTAAACGATAAACTGACTGACCTTCATTCTGACGGCAAAGGCTCACCTTTCACCCTGGTCGTATACGTTGGCTTGATCTTGCCTCCAACTGGACTCTGGCTTCTACGTGATGGACCGTACCTGCCAAACACCTGTGGCACTTCTCACAATGGTCCTTGTCATACAGTGTTTGAAATCTGTCGTAGTCGTAGTCGAGGTGCTGAATCCTCGGCTGTGGAACGTGAAGGAATCGACATGTTCTGCAGTCGACTGTTTGAAATCGTACGCTTGGAACCGACTGTTAAAGACCCCGAATTGCTGCCGTCCGGATGTGCTCCTCAGTTCTACGACCGGCCAACCATGTACATCTTTCCATCTGGACAAGGAAGCTCGGCATTCTTCGGGATGGCCGATTTCAGTCTCCTGGCCGACACGGGTTACGGTCGTGATCCGTTTTGTTGGGATCTCGTCCGTCTTCGAGAGCGGTTGGACGTCCTCCTCGTAACCCACCTCGGAATTCACAACCTGTTTGGGATGAAGTCTATGCTGGAGAAGATGAAAATGATGGACGAACTGTCTCGTCCAAAGATCGGTCACACGTTTCTGAACTGCTGGAAGCAGAATGAAGGAAATTCGATGGCTGTGGCTGCAACAAAAGATGTGATCACAGACAAAGGGGTGAATGTACTTCCTGAGTCACATAACCAAACCATGCTGAATTGGCGTAAGGAAGCGATGTCGATCGTCAGGGATCTTGAACAGCTGAAAATTGATCCCCAACCCTGCGTGTCAGAAGGGATCGAAACCCACAAGTGTCTCTACCACAAGGTCGGCATTGGCAGTGCCTGCTTGGATGTGCTATGGCCAAATAACGACGAACAACTGAAGCAGTTTCTGAAAACCTGGAAGGACGATATCACCGACGGGGATTTTGTGGACAGGCTACCCACGTGGGACATGTTCTCTGTCTGCGCCGTGCTGTACTGGCTCCCCTCACCGCAGGGGAAACGCATTCGGGTTCTACTTACAGGTGGTGCCCCAGAGAGCGTCGTCTTCGCTGGATTGGAGAAGTTAAAAAGGAAAGCGAAACTTGGAAAACCCATGGATTCTCACACTTGCCTTTGCAAAGACACTTACAAGGATTTTGGAACCGATCGCACAGGGAATGAAACGATGAAAAAACCTGAACATCCAAAGAAAGGCAACAACGGTGGAAGAATCCAGACGAAAGAGAAACCGTTTGTTGCTAAAGGTTCGGCTCCCAAAGGAAACGGAGCAGTCGGAAGTGGTTCAACGGTAACTGCCCAGCGAGATGCCAAGCAACATGCCAAACCGCCCTCGGGAGTCTCCTGCGGAAAGTCGAGAGAGGCCAAAAGTCACGTGGGAGCCAAAGGCCACAGCAATGTGAAGATGGAAGTGGGTCGAGCAAAGGGACTGGATGTCAAAGTTGAAACCTCTGCTTTGCTAAGGGCAGAATATGATAACATGGATAACATGGACGAATATGCTGAAAGTAAGAGAGTAGATGCTCTGGGGAAAGTCAGCGAAGTGGACGGAGCTGTTCATCCCCCGAAACATGGTGATCAAAATACCATACACAGAAATATGAAGCAAGCTAATAAATTGCTAAAGGCTGCCATGAGATCAAGTGCCCATACAAAGAAGTCTTCCAATGTTCGTACAATTGAAGAAACAAAAAAAGATGTTGGCAAGTCCATTGATGTTTGTGCAAGTGAAAAAACTAAAGATGTATTGAAGTCCAGTGATGTCCATGCAGGCAAAGAAACAAAGAAAGGTGTTGGCAAATCCATTAATGTTTGTGCAAGTGAAAGAACAAACGATGTGTTGAAGTCCAGTGATGCTCATGCAATGGAAGAAACAAAAGATGTAGTAAAGTCCAGTGATGTTCGTGAAAGTGAAGAAACAAAAGCTGCTGCCAAGTCCTGTCGTGCAAATGAAGAAGATTTTAGCAAGTCTAGCGATGCTTCTGAAAGTAAAGAAACAAATGAAGAGATTGGCAAGTCAAGTGATGTTCACGCAAGTGATGAAGTGAAAGAAAACGTTGGCAAGTCTGGCAATTGTATTGAAAGTAAAGAAGGGAAAGAAGACCTGGCTCTCGAATCCATACCCGGATCTGTGGATGCTACATCCAGAGGCAGTAGAGATGAACAGATTGTGGAGCAGGCAAGAGTGGCAACAGGCAGGGAACTTGAAAGATGCCCTGAGAAGGCCAAGGAATTGATAGAGAGTGATGTTGAACTACGAGGTACAAAGGAAGAAGCGGAAGTGCCATTTGTACACAAGGAAATTGAACTACCACCTGTGAATAAAGATGCCGTAGTGTCGTGTGGGGCGATAGAAGCTGCCGGGCCTTCTTCTGAGAAGGACATGGCAGTGCCTGCTGCTACGAAGGAAGATCAGGATAAGCCATCTGCCAAGGATGAAGTGGTCCTACCACCTGAAGTGCGTGATGTTGGAGATGTTACTAAGGAAGATCAGGACATACCAGCTGCAAAGGATGAAGTGGTACCACCATCTGAAGTGTCTGCTAATAAGGATGACATCTATATACCACCTGGACTGCCTGTTACTACAGAAGATCAAGCTGTACCACCCGCAGAGGATGCGGTGGTACTATCATTTGAAGTGGCTGTTACTAAGGAAGATCGAGATGTATCACCTTCAGAGGATGACATGGTACCACCACCATCTGAAGTGTCTGCTGCTAAGTATGACGTGAATATACCACTTGCAGAGGGAGGAGTGGTACTACCACCTGCAGTGCCTGCTGCAGAGGATCGGGTGGTACCACCATCTAAAGTGCCTGCTGCTAAGGAAGATGTGGATATACCACCTGCAGAAGGAGTGGTACCACCATCTAAAGTGTCGTCTACTAAGGAAGATATGGATGTACCGCCTGCAGAGGATATGGTAGTACCACCATCTGAAGTGCCTGCTACTAAGGAAGATAAAGATATACCACCCGCAGAAGGAGAGATGCCATCATCTAACGTGTTGGCTACTAAGTTAGGTATGGATGTACCACCTGCAGAGGATGGGGTGGTACCACCACCTGAAGTGCCCACTATTAAGGAAGATATGGATGTACCACCTGCAGGGGAACGAGTTTTACCACCTTCTGAACTGCCAGCTATGAAGGGAGACCATGATGAGCTAGCTGCAGAAGATGGAATGGTACCACCATCTAAAGTTCCTGCTACCAAGGGTGGTGAGGATGTACTACATGCAGAGAAAGAAGTGGTATCACCATCTAAAAGGAAAGTCACCAAGGTGCCAAAGAAAAAGAAGCCACTACCATCAGCTGATGAGAGACACAAGGCGCTGAGTGAGGTACAGACCCTGGCAGAGAAACTCCGCAAGACGCCTGCTGGAGCGGATGATCTTGATCGAGCGGATAGCCTCGACGATCTGCCCTCGATCTCCAAAACCGATCAACTCTCAGACTCCAAACACTGCTCCGAAGCGACGCATATATTTTTGAGCTCGGTCGCAGCCCATGATCCAGACTTTGATGTGGAGATACTCCGTGGTGGCAGCGGAAACGACTTCCCAGCATTGAACCCGTTTCAAGGAATTGCTTACAAGGAGGACATCTTCACAGTGCCTCGATCCTTAGCCGACGACTGCGATCTGCACTTCAATGTCGAACGCAAGGCTAGTTCGATCTCGGACGTTGAACAGGATTCCTTGGATGGTGATTGCGAACATTTTGATCCAGGACAGACCTGGGAACCGATGAACCTACCGGAGCCAGAACCACCGAAACATCTGAGCGGTGCAAAGGTTGGCAACGAGTCGAACGAACAGAGAAAGAAAAGAAACGTTCGTAACCACAAAAAGCCGTGTCCGGACGATGTCGAAAGACCTCCCAAGAGCAAGCCCGCGAAAGATACTCGCACGAATAATGACAAGAGCAAGAAGATCGTTGCCGATAGCACGTTAAGTGAGAAAGTTATGGTACAGAAAAGCACAAAGGTGGAAGCGACGCGAAGTGGGCTTTCTGATTTGCCGGCAACCGTTTCCGAGAGCAAGGTCTCCGAGCCAAAGACGTTCGCTCATCGCAGCAGACCGACCAATGATGAAGCAGTTTACTTCACAGTGGCATTCATTCCTTGCCATGGCGAACCGCAGTACGTGAGCAAGCTCTTTTTCCAAAGAGTACGCGCTCGCTACTATGTCCTGTCTTCTGTCGGCCACGAGCTGAGCTTCCTCGATGGCTTGCTCGAGGCAAAAAAAGAGTGGGAGGAAGACCAGGAAGTGAAGTTTCCGGTGAGCATAATTCCAACGCATGGCTCGAAGGTGCTCGAGGAGTGGGTCGCGAGTCACTCCGAGCAGCTGTCGCGGTTGAACGTCGACGTGAGAAAGGCTGCGGACGAGTGTAAGGTGTGCTGTGGTGCTGCTGACGAGAAAGATGGTTTTCGTGCGTTTCAACTAGATTTGTAACTGCTTGACTGGGACTAGCGTTTGTGAATTCGTCCACAGAGTACCATATCAAGTGTTGTAATGTGGAATTGGTCATTGATTTGTTTGTTGCACTAATGCTAGAATTCTGTTTATTGTTTTTTTATTGTTTATTATTCTGTTTATAGAGCTCGATTTAGTGCACCAATACTAGAATTCTGTTTATTTTTATTTATTGGTTTACCCGAGGTAAGAATAATCCCTCAGGGATTGTTTATTCTGTTTATAGAACTCGATTTACTGCCCTAATATTAGAATTCTGTTTATTGCGTTTTATAGTTTATTCTGTTTATAGAGCTTGATTTAACGCACTAATACTAGAATTCTGGTTTTTTTTTTATTGTTCTACCCAAGGTAGGAATAATCCCTCAGGGATTGTTTATTCTGTTTATAGAACTCTATTCTTTTTTGCTTATTGTTATGTTTATAGAACTCTGTTTATTGCACTAATACTAGAATTCTGTTAATGCACTATTGTAATTTTGGTACCAAATTAATTCCTGAAATTTTAATAAATTTTCGTTCAGGTTTCCTGAAACTGAATAGTTTCGAATGGAATTGGTGGTTCGTACTGTATGTCTGCCATTGCTTAACCACAATTCTTTTTTGCCAATTTTGACTACAATTGCATAAATTCAAACTTTGTATTAACGACACCGAGGGTTATCGCATCGTTACTTCTACCCTTTCCAGCATTTCAATGGGCCTTCGTTGGTACCCATATGGCCTTCCATATGGGAATATGGTTCCATGTTGGCACGGACTTTCTAATCGTCTAATGAGTGGAGGAGGAGTTAAATCATGCACGTTTACAAGCAGTATTCGAAGATGTTGAAAATCTGACGAACGTTCAATTAGGTTCATATGATTGCTTACTAATATTATATTGTGCAGTGTTGATGTGTTCTGTGTGTTTGTGCGAGTTTCTTGTGTTGAAGCATTTTGGAGTTGATATTGTGATATTTTTTGTGCCTTGATGCATTTTTGTTTGAGATTTTCTAGTGTGCTTTTTCTTTTCTATAGCATTGCATTTATGCTGAGGAATCTCATTTCTACCAGGATTTGGTTGTGGTGAGGATTTGGTTATGTTGAAAATTTGGTTACGTCGAAGATTTGGTTATGTGGAGGATTTGGTTATGTTGCAGTTGGGTTATGTTGCAGTTTGGTTATGTTGAGGACTTGGGTTATATCGAAGAGTTGGTTATGTTTGGGAGGATTTGGTTACAGCTATACATTCAGTATTTAGTTATGTTGAGAACTTTTTTATGTTGAGGATTGTATATCTCATGCCTTGCTTATTTGGTCCCAAGTTGTTTAGTTGCAGTTTGTTTACATCTTTTGCCTTTTCTACTTTTATTAGTTTTTCTAGTATGTTTTCTGTTTTTCTATTATGTTTTTATGTTTCTCTAGTGTATGACATTGCACTTCTTGTGCTGGAATTTGGTGGCGTTAGGGATTGTTGTGTAGTTGCAGTTTTGTGCAGTCTCTGTTTGGCATCATTTAGTTTAGAGCTTCGCATTGAATGGACATCTTGCAGCCGCTTGTTGAGTTTTCTTGTGTACCAGTATTTCGTTTGGCATTTACTTATTTCAACCACATTGTAGCTGCTTCGGTTTGTTTGAAGTTCTGCAATTAAGTTTATGTTGAAATGGACTTGTGATAATTTGCAATCGTCTGTCTGTGTCTAACCGTATCTCGGTCGGAATGGATTTTTTGAATAAATTTTTGTCTATGTGGTATAAATATTCACAGAAACCGTTCTTATCTGCAGAACTCTTAATTGCTATTCATGTAATGTACATTTGGGGTGTAAGATAGTCTAGTGGTTAGCATGTTGGACTGTTGACCGAGAGGTTGAGTGTTTAAATCCCGACAGGGCAGGAGTTTGTTTTGAGATTTCTGCTCCATCTGCACCCTAGCCAATGAGTACACTGTCGGTGGGATGATCAGATGGTGAGGGAATGGACTGGCCATCCGCCCTCGATGCCGAGGCTAAGAAAAAGAATATGGCAATACTTTATACCCTCTCCGAGGTGCATGGGACGTGAACTCCAACCAATATAGTTAACAAGGCCAGTGATACTTTGCACCACTGATTTTTCTAAAAAAAAACAACCGGAATACTGATGCTCCTTAAAGTTTTTAACATATGTATTTTATTGTGCTCAAAAATCCAACTTGATAAACGCCACCACATCAACTGGGTGCAAAACTGTCACAACTTCGAAACCAGTCGCATCAGGAAAAATACCAAAACGGCCGACATGTGTCGCGTCACATCAGTCCAACATGTTGACCGTGTCGTAACGTGGTAATTCACCTGAACCGTCCTAACTAACTAAACTGTTCAGTATTCTTCCCCTGCCAGCATTTCCATGGGAATTAGATCAGGAATGGAAACTCCCTACTTAACGTGGTGCATCGATTAGGAGCATATCCCCTTGGTGGACAGGAAAACGAAAGCTCCCGCAACTGGACATGCCAGACCCAGACCGAAATCCTAAATGCAGTGCGCTGGGAGTCTGCCAATGGAGCACGTCACCCATATAATAAATACCACCAACAAGCATATGATCAAGCTGTGCAATGGGAGGTCAATCCTACTACATGTACAAACGCATGAACAAGAGCAAGTGTGGCACATATAAAACATCATATTTAACATCGGCCATGAAAAGTGAAACAGTCCACATCTGTTGGTAGATGTTGGTAAGTGACCAACTGGATATCCAACGACGAGTTACCATTTCTGTTATATAGATTCCGTCGACGAGGTCCATATGGGCCCCACATAGGAATATGGGCTCCATGCTGGCAGGGGCCCTCTACCCACTACTGGTCTGACATTGTGATTCCCAGCTGATCACCTCCTTCCAGCTGAATCACCCCCTCTCCAGGAACCTGGTACTGTCCGCCGTGATGCTGGAGAGATAGCATCACGTTTGCTGCACCAGACGCCATCTGGTGTCCTCCGAACAGCGAAGGCTCTCCACCGGCCGATGAAAACGAAACGTACGTGCAGTCAGTGGAACGCGGCACAACGGATGCGCGTGAGGATTGTGACGTCGTTCCAAAGCCGTCCAGGAGAAGAGGTGGAACGGTCGACCGATCTATCAACTGCAAACAAAGAAAAGATCAGCGGTTTAAGAATGTGTTGTGGAACAATTGACAAAGGTGTCGTGGAACAATTGCTACGGCTATGCTAATCAAGGTGAGACGGCGAGGGAGAGGACTGGCCACCCGCCCTCATATGCCGAGGCTGAGAAAATGAAGTCGCTAACACTTCATACACATGGCTGCCTCTCAGGCTAGCTTATGGGACTGATCTTCATGGAACCATAAGTAATAAACTTCATTGTATAAGACCTAATTGATGTTCATAGGGACCCAAACAAATAATCATATAAATATAATTAAATATTCATAGATCTAATTACTATTCAAAAGAATTTAATTAATATTGAATGAAATGTCATTAATATTCAAACACACCTAAGTAAGTATTCATAGAAATCTAATACAATATTCATAGAAATTTAAATATTCATAGATTTCTGTTCAAATATTCATAGAAATCCTATCTCCACCTGTTTCCTGTTTCCGATTGCAGCGACTGGAGAGACACCGGTGGCTGCTGCCACCTTCTGGCCGATCGTGTAGAATAAGTATCCGTTGAAGAAAGGTTTAACAAGGAGGAACGACCCAACGCTTTGTGAACTGCGAAGGACCAGAGCGTCTTGCAGCAGGGAACTGAAAACATCCCAAACAGTTTTATTAAAATATATATATATTTCTAATAATTAAAAGAATAAACAAATATATAAATATTAATTAAAGAATTAATAAATATATATACATATATATTAACTATTAAATGAAAATTACGCACAATAATTAAACAGTAAAATATATTACAATTAACTATTAAATGAAAATGAACGAGTGAATGAATGAACAAGTGACTGAATGAACGAGTGACTGAATGAACGAGTGACTGAACGAACGAGTGACTGAACGAACGAGTGAATGAATGAATGCATTGGTGAATGAGTGACAATAGAATAGCAGCCGGACCTGTAGGTTGACCAGCTGGCGGTCAGCGATTTTGCGGCGCGGGCAAAGTCCGGTTTTCCGATGTGGTCCTGGAGGATGTGGTGGGTGACGCTGTCCATCCATCGTGTCCACTCCTCAACGCTCAGTCGCTGACTGAGCGTCCGCTTCATCTCGAGCTCCAGCTGGATGAGCAATCGCTCGTCGCACTCACACGATGATGAATCCAACAGCTGAGCCTAAAGACACGACAACGAGTATAGGGTCACGTGATGGAAATTGTCTTAGAAGAGCAGTTGCATAGGCTAACATGAGAGGCAGCCATGGGTATGAAGTGGTAGCAACTTCATTTTCTTAGACTCGGTATTTGAGGGCGGGGCCATTCCTCTCCCTCGCCGTCTCATCTTCCCACCAAAAGTATATATATATAATATATATATAATATATATATATATATATATATTAATTATTAAATGAAAATTATACACAATAATTAAAAAGTAAAATATATTCCAATTAACTACAGCCAGTGTACTCATTACAGCTGAGTTGGCTAGGGAGCTCACCAAATTTCTGCCCTGAAGGGAATTTGAACTTCTGACCTTTCAATTGAAAGTACAACATACTAACCGTTATCATGCACCAGTCCAAAATACATGCGATACAGTTAAGTAGCTAATTGGTTAGAGAGCTCGCCTGGTAATGCTGCGAGTACACATTCGATGCTCTTCCCCGAGACGGTTACCGTGGAGGGACCTTGAGCAGTCCTTCACTCACAACAACTGCTCAGCTTAAAATATGCATAATAATAAATTTAAAAAAATTCCTGAGGGATTACCCTTACCTTGGTAAAATAAAATTAAAAAAGCAATAATAATTTTAAAAAGATAATAAAAGAAACATATGTACATACATGAACATCTTCGAAATTGACTTTGTTTATATCGGAGAGCAACTGGGCAACTACGGCGCTGTTGTGGAGAGCAACGCGAGCAGCCTGAGCGGCGTAATTGAGCGACGTGTACTGACACATCACATGACGACAAGCAGTGGCTGCAACCATCTGAAGCAACAGACAACGAACAATCTGATTCATTCATTCAAATCTCATCTAATCTGCTCTGAACTAATCTTAACAATCTATTGGAAATAGATGACAATGTTGAATATAATTTGATGAATCTATAGAAATGAATATTTAATTAGATATCTATGAATATTTAATTAGAAAACAATGAAGATGTAGTTAGACTTCGATGAATATTCATCAGATTTCTATGAATAGTTAATTAGACTTCTATGAAAATTTAATCAGATGTCCATGAATCAATTTTATCTGTAGTCCCTTTGAAATCTAATCTATATAAAGAAATTAAAACTCAGAATCTAATTTGAGGGTAGCCATCTAAAAGAAATAACAATGCAAAATTTAATCTAAACCAGGCAGACAGTGACTTGAGCAAGTCCTTTACTTACAGTTGCTCAGCGCCACCGATTGATCATTAGATAGTGGCACTTAATAAATGCATAACGGTTAAAAATAATAATAATAATAATAATAATAATAATAACCGACAACTATCTGATCTACCCCATCTGTTATCAGCACTGTGCCCTTACCTTTGCCTCGACGAGACCCTCCGCGATTCCGTTGGTCGTGACCTGGACCCATGGCTCCAGATACTTGGCGAAATTCCGCAACACTGTTGTCATGGTCACTACAAAACCAAGAACATCGAACAATGCATCAGAAATTTATATAGCACCATCTGCTTGACACATTGATGGAACTAGGAAGGGTGATCGCCTTGGAAAAAGAACTGAATTGGGAATTTGATCACTGGGAAAAAGATACAGCTCAACTAAACTTGGAAACATATCACCTGGGAAAAATCTACAGCACAACTGAACTGGGAAACACGATCATCTGGGAAAAGACACAGCACAACTGAACTGGGAAACACGATCATCTGGGAAAAGATACAGCACAACTGAACTGGGAAACACGATCATCTGGAAAAAGATACAGCACAACTGAACTGGGAAACACGATCATTTGGGAAAAAGATACAGCACAACTGAACTGGGAAACATGATCACCAGGGAATAAGACAAACAGACTTACTGGGAATTGGACGCACGACATCAGGAATGAAGATGTCGACAAGGATCGTGTAGAAGGCACAATCAGCCTCTCGTACGAACTTCTGGACGCACTCAGCCGTACAGAGAATGTGCAGCATTTCAACCGAGAGCCACTTCTCATCATCCTGCTCTTCTCTGGAATTTAATTAGAATTCATTATTATTATTACCACTTTTATCATTATTATTATTATTGCTATTATTATTATGTACTTATTAAGCGCCACTATCTGATGGCCATGCATCAATGGTGCTGAGCAATTGTGAGTGAAGGACTTGCTCATTGTTGTTATTATAATTATTATTATGCATTTATTAAGCGCCACTGTACTCATATAATGATGAAGCATCAATCGATTGCACTGAGCAATTGAGAGTGAAGCACTTGTTCAAGGTCCCTACGCAGTAACCGTCTCAAGAGAGGAGGATTGAACCCGTACTCTCCGCGTTACAAGGCAAGCCCTCTAACCATGTCCCAATATATAAACTCAGTTATAATTATTATCACTGCGAAAAATTAGCAGTTAGATTGATGTTCAGGCGCTTGAGAGCCAGTGAGAAATAGCGAGTTTTAAGGCATTCCTTAACAATTTAACAACATGCTGCACTGATTTCCCAGTCGCTTTTAGTGCATGCTCGCTGTTAAAGCTTTAAAGGAATAGAACGCAAGTCAAATTGAGTTTATTTAAGACCTGATTGAACTGAATTTTGGCAATGTCTGAGAACGTGTAGTAAGGTGAGCTAAAGTTTAGTATACAGAGAGGTATGGTAAGGTGAGCTAAGGCAAGGTTAGGTAAGCCCTACCATAATCCATGCAATCCTCTGCCTTCCAAACTCTCTCGTCCTCAATAAAACCCGCCTTCGCAGCTGCTCTGCCTCCTCTCTCTGGTCTCTCTGGCAACCGGGCTTGGACCTCCACTGGACATGACCTCTGGACAACCTCTCGGATAAGACACAGCACTCATAAATAAGCTGGTGCTTTGCGCTTAGCTTTAGAGTAGCGCTTTAGAAAATTGGAGTTTATGACTACAAGGTAAGCCAAAGTAAACAAGGTAACCGTAAGAGCTTATGACTGCAAGCCGGGTAACTTTAAAAGTTTTTCTCACCGAAAGAGATCTGCGTTCTGCCAGAAGGCTTGCCAGATCTTCGGAATGGCTGCTAGGTCCATGATTGCCACATGTGCAAGGACATCCTATAGTAACAAGAAGGCAATGTACCTTAAAGTCCTTTAAGAGCACCAGTCACCTCACCAATTACTGCCCACAAAGCACTTTCATATCTTCAACTTATGAAAACGGGGGGATGCTTGAACTATCATACTTTCACACACTGCTGCAACCCTTGTCTTTCGCTCACTGTACAACCATAAAAATTGGATAATGCTAGTCTTAATGTTGTTCCAAGATCCAATCTGTTTCCATTTGTAGACCTGAGTAAAGTTCATGTTCTTCAGATCTTAACACTGCCTAGTTTCTTTTTTACTCTGTTTCGTGCGCCTCTTCGTATAACTTGTCTGTTAGCCACAGTGCGTTTGCAGGTGGTTCATTAAAGAACATACTTACTTACTTACTTATAACTATAGCTATAACTGTAGGCCTGTATAAATAAGACATTCTAAAACTGTTTATAATATTACCATCTGTTTTTTGTGTTCTGCCGATATTGTGCTACTTTTTTGTCACTGTATCATAGTCTGTATGCACTGTTGTTCTAAAGCAGCGTTTCCCAAACTGTGGGTCACGACCCAAAAGTGGGTCACGAAGCTCTGGCAAGTGGGTCGCCAAATTTTTTTGAGAAACATTTATTTTTTGCAGCAACAATATTTGACTATGATTGCGCTATAACTAGCTGGATTGCAATAAATTGTAAACTGTTTTTCACCTAAATTTCCTTCTAATGCTTTAAATTTTTAACCGCTGTACGTAAATCCGTCTATTTCGATACCAATTTACGAAGCAAATTTTAGTACACAATGCTTAATTTTACAGTGGGTATCGAGACTGCAAAGATATTCACAAGTGGGTCGCGACCCAGAAAAGTTTGGGAACCGCTGTTCTAAAGTATGAGCGTTTGTCTCGTGCTAATAAAAAATTACTTACTTACTTAAGCCAGGTTGAAGACCTTACTTACTTACTAACTTACTTACTTAAACTAGAGATAAATTCAAGTGAAAATACAGTTAGCCTCAGAGATAAGACTTCAACTGAAAGTAGTCCACTTAGAAATTCAGAGACAATAATATTCAGCAATTTCAAATGCAATACTAAACTCGTTATGATAACGGTGCTATAGAAGTCGTTTCACTTGATTCATATAGCACCTATACATCCTGTAATGTAATCACAGATTTATATAGCGCCTCTGCAAGAGAAACTCGTCCAATGATCTTATTTCATGCAGTCACAGTTATATAGCACTACAATATCCGTCTCTAATTAATTACAGTACAACGTCCTCTGAACTGGCTCTGTATACATTTCCTATTACGGTTAAAATTGCTCTATACCATTTATATAGCACCATCATATCCATGTCTGCTTATTCAGTTAGATTATGTAGCTCCTCCATATCTGAGTCTGTTCCATCATTCTACCTGGCAGTGTTCCTTGTACATCTGTTCGAAGACAGCCAGGTCTTCGACAGTGACCCCTTCAGGGAGAAGGTCGTTGTCGTGGAGGGTCAAGGTCGCGAGGTCATCCAAACGAACGTTAGACGCGTCTCCAAGGAAGCTCATGTGTTCGCGTTGTTGCATTGTTAGTCCATCTGACTCCATCCGATCGTCATCTCGGCCGGGGTCATCAGAATGAGATAACCTACAGTGACAGAAACGGACAGAGTCAGACACACAGAGAGTCAAACACACAGAAACAGACAGACAGACACCAACACACACAGAGAAAGACAGACAGAAATAGACAGACAGACACCAACATGCACAGAAAGACACACATACAGACACAGAGAAAGACAAGTTAAAACTTACCTCTTTCAAATGGCTTATCCACCATAGGCTGCCTCTCTTTCTAATCTACTGATCTTCTGGATATTGACCTAATTACGGATTGGTTTTGGTTCACCATCGGTCTATGCCTTGTGCATTAGACACCGGCGCAATAGAAGTTACTACTTACAAGTAAATAACAACAGTTATAGTGGACCATCAAAGGGTGAACAAAAAAGGAACAAATCTGTTCCTTTCTTAATTATTATGCATTTACTAAGTGCCACTATCTACTGACAAAGCATCAATCGATGGCGCTGAGCAACTGTGAGTGAAGGACTTCCTCAGGGTCCCCACACACAGTAACCGTCTCAGGGGAAGAGGATCGAACCCGTACTCTCCGCATGACATGGTTAACGCTCTTACCAATCAGCCAATATGTCCCAGAATCAGCCGCTGTGTAATTACACACAACTTGAAAAATTCCTGGGTTGCATCTATGGCTCCAGTGCATCTAGGGTGCAAATCCGTAACCCTTTTCATATGTTAACCATTTCTTGTTACCCGTTTCCTACATTACACATTTCGAATGTTACCCGTTTTTTGAAGACTGGTTTTCGTCGCTGTTTGTCATCGAAAGAGATGACGTGGCTTTGATACGTATTCCATAGTAATGATACTTGGAATTGCCTCTGAAAACGAAACATACATGATTAAATACTAAAGATTATATTTATCAATTTATCATGAACTAAGCTAATCTAATTTTTGAACTCCTATAGTACATCAGTCAGGATATGTACAAATCGTTAGCACAACTGTTGTAATCTACGGTACTCTAAAAAAATCCAATAGCACTTTGAATGAACAAATCATTAGCACCAACTAATATAGCTAAATAATCCTATAGCACTTTGAATGAACAAATCATAAGTACCAAATAATCAAATCTAAAACATCCTATAGTACTTTGAATGAACAAATCACTAGCACCAACTAACTTAAACTAATCTTTGAAAACCTCCATCACTTCAACCTAAGTACTGATACGTCGTCCACGGAGTCGTGCAGGTACCACGCTTCATCGTCCCATAGTAGTATTATTATGCACTATATAATGACCAAGCATCAATCGATGGTGCTGAGCAATTGTGAGTGAAGGACTGGCTCAGGTTCCCCTACGCAGTAACCGTCTCAGGGGAGGAGGATTGAACCCATACTCTCTGCATTACAAGGTGAGCACTCTAATCAACTGGCTGTTCCGTCCCTAAGACACTGGATTAGATTAGACGCAAACAAGAGAGAGATGGACGAGACCTCGTGCCAAGACGTCGCGTCTTGATTCCGGCGAAGACGAGTCGGACAAGCTTTCCGAAGGATGCTGGATTCATCGGTTCGATTGCCGCGTGGCGACAGAAGCGCGTGTAGTGGTTGTAGATGATGCTACGGGGCATGCTAGATCCCTCAGCGCTCTCAAAGTTATCGTGCAAGAACTGCATCTGGAGATACATTCAAAACAAAAACACTGTGTACACGTGTGTATGCATGTACCGTATGTATGTAAGTACGTAATGTGTGCATGTGTGTATGTCTGTGTATGTATGTGCGTGTATGTGTGTTGCATATATGTATGTGTATGCGTGTATGTGTGTGTAGGTATGCATGTATGTATATGTATGTGTTAGCTGAATACTCTGACCACAATACACCTATAGCACCTTTTGCAGTGCAATTTATGTAGTGCCTCTCTGGACATTTATATAGCACCATGGGCATCCGCACATCGGAACAAGGAGGACCATTTGCTCCCGCCGGATTTAGCGCATATTTTACAAAAATAAAATCTTTTAATTATTATAATTATTACAACAGTCCCAACACAATTTCCAATGCAAAAAAAACACTTAATTATTTAGGTAAGTCCTTGACCATAATTTATTTTTCAAGTTGTCACGTGTTCTGTGTTCACAAAAGCTACTCTCTGCAAAACGTCAAATGTTGCATCCTGGTACAAAAATTCCTGCGCGCCATGTATAGCGACTTTTGACAGAACCCTGGAAGGAGAACACACATAGAACATACAAAGAACAGCGGTCCCTCAAGCCTGCATTCAGAGCCTGCCATGGGTGTATTATTGTGTCAGTGAGCCACTCAAGTGTGTGTGAAAATAGTGCTACACGATATTTTCACCCAGTTAGAACGAAGAGACTGATTGTTACAATCAGGAAAATTTCTTACTTCCTGTTGGCAGAATTTGACGTCGATGTTCGATACAAACTTTTCTTCCGTATCCTTAAAACGAACAAAATCAAAGACAAATACTAAAATTGCCAAAATCAAATCGAAACTTTCAACATCGTAACAATCAACAGCCACAGCCACAACCATTTAAAATCTGAGCTGAATTCATAAATCAGTGTGATATAAATATATTTCGTCAACAAAACTAATTAAAAAATACCAATATAGGTTACCGGTATGTTTACGAAACGACACTTCGCAATAAACCTTCACGGAATCTTTAGGGACAAAGAAGAAGAGCAGCCCCTTAAGGCAGCCACGGGTATGAAGTGTTAGCGACTTCATTTTCTTAGTCTCGGCATAAGACGGCGGGTGGTCAGTCCTCTCCCTCGCCGTTTCATCTTCCCACCGACAGTGTACGGTCAGTGTACTCATTACAGTTGAGTTGGCTATGGGGTGCAGGTGGAGCAGAAATTTCTGCCCTGGTGGGGATTTGAACCACTGACCTCTCGTTTGACGGTCCAGCATGTTAACCCCCCAAAATTACACAATCCCAATTACCTCACAGTATAACAGTTTAGGCACTCTGATGCCTGGTAATTACAAAATATGCCAAAATAATTTCTGTTGTCGTCAACGGCCTCTGTTGCCGTAACATGTCGTTAAACTCTCGATCCATACACTTAAAGCGCCCTTCACTTCGCTGCGATTTAAGTTCGAACCCTACCTCCTCTTCCACTTCATCGTTTCTACTTCGTTTCTGACCTCTTTCTTCATCTTCGACACACACTTCACGCGTAGAGATGTCATTGACAGATACCTTGTGTATATGATGATTGGACTGTAGAAGTTATTCAACAAGGCTACAATAGCTGTAGGTAGTGCATTTGAGCCATGTGCAAAAAAAACTATTATTATTGTGCATTTATTAAGCACCACAATCTAATGACCGAGCATCAATTGATAGCACTCAGCAATTGTGAGTGAAGGAATTGCTCAAGGTCCCTACACAGTAACCGTCTCAGAGGAGGAGGATTGAACCGTACTCCCCGCGTTAAAAGGAGAGCGCTCTAACCAAGCAGCAACCATGTCCAGTGAAAAAGCACAGCGAAGGTGTGATATGCGAATTGTTTGGAGGCAATGTCACGTCAGCTGTCTAATATCGTTCAGGTCGACTTAATAATAACAATGACATAATAATAAACTGACCAGTAGTGACCATTCCAGATGTTTCTCTCTTTTAATTAGTATTTAAGCCCCCAAGAAGCATAAAAAAAGAAAAACGAATAATAATAATAATAGCAGAATATTTAGTAACAATAATAATAATAATAATAATGATGATGATGATGATGATGACATGATAATAAAATCCACAAGCCTACCATCGACGAAGTGCCTTGAAGTAGAGAGCTGGCCAACTGGGTTTCTTTGTCGACCGGGTCGAGCTGAAGAATGTACGTTCCATCTTGCTGTTCGATGACCTGACCTTGAACTGTTGCCAGGTCGACTCCTGATGACCCGGCCTAGAAAGCACATCGATCAATCCAAAGCCATTCTAATAACTTCTACAGTGCCACTGTGTGACTATGCATGCATTAAAAATGGTCGTGGTAGTAGTAGAAGTAATAGAAGAAAAGCAGTTCCTTAAGCTAGCCTGAGAGGCAACTGTGGGAATAAATTGTTAGCGAGTTCATTTTCTTAGCCTTGGCATATGACGGCGGGTGACCAATCCTCTCTTCACCGCCTGATCACCCCACTTACAGTGTATGGTCAGTGTACTCATTATAGCCGAGTTGGCTAGTGGTGCATGCAGAGAAGAAATCTTGAACCAAATTTCTGCATAAAAATAACTGATGCTTGCTGCTAGGCAATATTAGTACGACATACTTGTAGCAGTACGGTACAGGGTTTAAATCGTGTAATCATGATTTGTGTGTAATCGTAACAATTCATCTGTGTACGGGTTCGAGCCTCCTCCCCTAAAAAGGTTACTGTGTAGGGACCTTGAGCAAGTCCTTCGATCACAATTGCTCAGCGCCATCGCTTGATTCTTCATCATTAGATAGTGGCGCTTAACAAATGCATAATAATAATTTACATGCAACTGTAATGATTAAAGCGTAAGAGACGTTACCTGCATCTCTGGAATTGAGTCGTAGAAGTGATCGGTTACGTAGACTGCGGCCGGCTGAGAGAAACTACCGTAACCAGACCTGCATAATAAACAGTACAACTCAATATTAATTACATAATAAATATTAATTGCATAATGAATATTAATTACACAATGAATATTAATTACATGATGAATACTAAATATATGATGAATATTAATTACATGGTGAATACTAATTACATCATGAATATTAATTACATAATACTTAATTAATTATGAATAGTAATTATAATACTTAATTAACAAATACCAATTACAGTCTGGGCACAAATTAATTGTTACGAATATAGATTACAGTTTCTTAGTAGAAACTAAAAAATTAATACGAATTACATTCAGATTATAAATTAAATAATTAATATTTTATTTCCATGAACACTAATGACATCATAAGCATATATCACATAATTAATATTAATTACATTATGAATATTGGCACCAACGTTACCATACCATACCTTAAGAGCAATTCCTATGAGGGAATGACTTACTGTGTCTGATAGACATCCTGTTGATTGTGCTCCATGTCGACACCTATGAAAAGCACAGAAAATCTCACACTTTGCAATTCATATTCATAAACGTAAACCCCAAATTTCTAAACTGCAGCTCAAAAGCCAAGCGTAGGGCATTAACTTATTCACGAGCGCTGCGTCGTAACTGAGGAGTTGTACAAAGATACCAAGTGAAGATCCGAGTCCGGTTGACGGAGAGACCAGGATGGATTAGGGCAGGAATTCTTGAAGAGGTGAGACTTCAACTTGAAAAAGAAAGCCTGTGGGGTGACAAGTACAGGAGCCAGAGGCAGGTGATGGTGGGTGAGTGGTGGCATTGGTGGAGGAACTGAGACAATTACTATTATTATCATAGTTGTCGTTTGCGTAATCATCACAATCATGCACTCATGACCAAATAAAATTTCGACTATTAAGTAGCATAGATTAACAAATATAATTTTCCCATAATATGCTTTTATTAGTGAAAATCCTTAAAATCCTTCAACAACATAATTTTCAAAGATGCATCATGCGCAGGGACTTTTACGTGGACTTTAGTTAATAACCGACGCTCTAAGTCTAAGACAGTTAGTGCTGTTCTAGTTACATAACATAACAAGGGTTTTAAGTGGTTCAGAGATGTGTAGTCTGTGTTTGAACTACTGCAAGTTAACCTGTAATGCTTAACAGCCTATCTCGCTTAGCATCTAAAAGCTGTGATAGTACTGAGACAGTACTATCATCCAACCCATTCCAAAAGTCCACAACTGAAGAATTTCTGCCCTAATGCTACTTTCTCGTAATCGTAATCTCCAAACTTCTAAAGCGCCACTAGCAGAAGCACATGACACCAGCTTATTCACAAGCGTTGATTAGAACTAATTTATTCATTCACCGGGTAATTGCGAAGACTGAGTGCCTCCCTATATAACAATATGTTTGCCACTGACTGCGCTCCAATAGAGCGCCGCTGCCTACCAGCAATATCCCACAATGCAACATTTGCGCTAAGTAAGTAAGTCGAACACTTGAAGTCAAACGAAAATGAACTTTAATTAGATTGAAAATTAAAATATATGCATACATTAATTATGATCATTTGGTTCACTGTCTCCAGCAAATTCTTCTGCTGTTACGGTCTTGTTTATATACGGTCTTGTTTATATACGGAGGCACACAGTCTTCGCAATTACCATTCACCGATTATAGTAGTTCTGTGAAAATCGTTCGGAAAGGGAACGCGTACAACTGCCAAAACGTTAGCTGAACCCAACAAGCACATCCATTAACTATCTAAAGCAATGTTAAACCAAACTAAACCGTAGAGTCGTAGACTAGACGAACACTTAGGCACCCCAATAGTACATGTATGCCTAATCGACATCTCACGCTTAAAACACAACCTCGCTCTAAACGCATAGAGCAAACAGCTACGCTAATTAATAATCAAAAGAGACCCTTACACCGTGGAATCAATAAATTAGAACTTTTTTCAGTACAGTGAATTCATGAAATAATAAAGCTTTAATCAAACGAGCTTCTATTTTGGCTCGAAACCAAACCGGAAATTGCTTGAACCGAATCAGTTAATGAGGTCGAGAGGGTGGATTGAAAACAATCTGCAGACAACGAATATCTTAACTTTTCACCATATTTTGTGTTTCATAACATAATAGCTTAGAGTAACACATCGTAACGTTTAAATTAGTTAAATGTAATTGTCAACCTTAAATATGGTAGTTTCAGACTTCTTTCTAATAATAATATGTAAACATTTTTTGAGACCTTGTTTTTATTCATTGATATAGTTTGTTCATTTTTCACACCTTCTACCTACAAAATGGGTTCATTCGTCGAATAAATTGTCTCTTGTACATCTTGACTTCGTAGTTATGACAATATATGAATGTTTTTGAAATTAATTTCAGTTTAGTGGAACTTGTAATGTCTTGCATAAATTATTGTAATCAAGTTTTACTTCTAGTCTTAGTTGAGACACTGATGTAACAGTAAAAAATGTTTTTTGTATTATATCTAGCGGGAGCTACTTTGACGTTTGACGTTCAAAATTCATAACAATTATGTAATTTCTGTTCTATAATAAATTTTATGTACGAAATGAAGTTATTAGATCTTTAGCTGGAGTACATTTATTTTGGCTATTAATGGGCGACATCTAGCGACGGTGTTGTGCGTTTTGGTCTTTCTCCAGCTCGTCTCTGTGTATCAGCTGAGGTCGATTTGAACGTTCATTTTATGACTTGCTGGACGTTTCGTTATAAAATTGGTGATAATTTCATTTACAACCGAGCTAAATTCGCCAAATTTCTTTATTAAAATGATTCCCTGCGTAAGCAGTACCCTTAAAGGGGACTGCAATCCGAGCCAAGCGCAACTGCACTTGATAACGTACCTGGTTCCGAATCTACCCCTAGGGCTTTTCGAGACCTATCAAGAAATCTTCGAAAAGGCTTTCAGTGGTCTTTGCAGTGGAAGCCGCCTGACGGTCGACGAGGAACACAGTTCTCCGCCGGGAAACAAAATCGATCCGTTCACAGCAAACGACGCTGATATTGGTAAGAATAATTTTCAAAGAAGGGTGATGGTGGCAAGAATAAATCACGAAATGGGTGATATTGACAAGAATAGCGTTGAATTTTTGAGCCACGTCTCGACCACATTATATCAGAGTTCGTGTTATCACTTTTCAGAAGAGCATAGTTTATTTCTGGTATTCAGTAACTTGGCATATCTCGGGGAGTTTTGGAAGATCTGTAGATATTACTGTTGATCGACATACACATTTGGTACCAAAACCTATCAGAAATTGTGTGCTTTGTCATCCAATTGCAGGTTTCTTGTGTTCAAGCGGTTTCATTCGTTTGACGGATGAAGGAAACAAGTTTATGGAGTTTCTTCCAGTCCTTCCACTGTTAAAACACCCGGTCACGAATCTGGTCTGCGAACGGCCGTACCATTACTCACAGGTCATAATTCATCAGAAAAGAGAGTAAGTTAGCAGATGAAAATGTGGTGACATTAATGTGAAGAAGTAAAATTATCTTCATGATCATTGCCAAAGTTGTCTTCATATCTTTATCAGCTTAGCAGAAATTATCTTCATCATTTTAGCAGAATTTATCTTCATCATCATTGCCAAAGTTATCTTCATCATCTTAGCAGAAGTTATCTTCATGAACTGTCACGTACACTTACAGAATGATCTAGATATTGACCTGGTTATGGCTTGGTTTTGGTGCGCCATCGGTTTATGCCTTCTGAATTTTAGACACCGGCACAATAGAAGTTACTAATTACATTACACTCGAGCTTTGTTGCTCTGATGCCTTTGTTGTGAACTTTTCTTTTTATTACAAAAATACACATTGTACTATGTTATTGTTTGTTTAGGGAAAAGTTGAAATGTTTCAATGACCTGAAAGGTCACAGATGGGGCATGAACCACGACCCAGAATCATTTACTGGAAACATCGCCGTTCTGGCAGAACTGAAAAAGTTCGGTTCCAACTCCAGTTTCTTCGGGAGCCTCCTTCACACCGGTAATTGGCACTCCTGGATATTGATCTCGATCTTCGCTGCTGGATCTGTCACGTGGCTTTTAATGTTCTGATCTGAATTTAAGCTATGTGACTTGGTTTCGGATCTGCCTGTTGGCTGTGGATGTGAATCAGATTTTACGATCTGACTCTGAGCTTATGTTCCAACTAGAACCCGTGAAATGACTTTACGATCTGAGTTTGAACCTATGATCTTACTTGAAGCCTATGCTTTGACTTCCAGTTTATGATCTGACTCTTTGGCTTATTGTCCGACTTTCATTTTATGATCTGACAATTTGCTTGTGATCTGGATCTACGCTAACGAGAAATTTTGAGATGTTACATCAAGAAGGGGCAATGGTCCGTCCATGAAGGAAAAAGACAAATATGGTTAGGCAAGAAAGTATACATGTTGGACATTAATCAACCAATTAATTATTAGAGTCTTCTCAGTCTCTCTATGGCTCTTTTTCTCAAACGCTTGAAGGCCATTTTGTTTGATCCTGGTTTCATTGTGTTTGACCGGGAGCATTCTGATAGTCTCTTTAGAAGTGGCACTATATAAATTTGCAATTACCATTATCAGAATCTATTTTAAAGTTTTACCTTTGTATCATTTATATTTCTGCATTTGAGGTTCCCATGTGGAGTTGATCGAGGCGGTCGTGGAAGGGAAGGTAGATGGCGCTGCAGTTGATTCTATCGTTCTCCAGCTGTGGACGGAAAAGAATCCGGAAAGCCGGAGAAAGGTTTCCGTTCTCTGCACATGGGGACCGTGGCCTCTGCCTCCCATTGTCATCAACAGTCGGCTGCCAGGTATATACGTAGCTCTAAGGCCAGGCTAACTTTGGAGGCCACAATAAAGCCATGTTACATTTTTAAACCAGAGTTTGTGTTATAGCAAAGGAACATTGTGATGGGGCTTGAGCTTACAGGAATTTTGAGAGGGTTTAGAGACGTTCTATACACTTGTGGGACACTGGATGCGATTGGTCAGAGCGCTCTCCTTGTAATGCAGAGTTCGGGTTTGAGCCTCGTCCTCCCTGAGACAGTTTCTGTGTTGGGACCATGAGCAAGTCCTTCACTTACAATTGCTCAGCGCCATCGATCGATGCTTTATCGTTAGATAGTGGTGCTTAATAAATGCATAATAATAATAATTAATATGGGTCTGAGCCTCCTTTCCTGATACTTGTGGTGTATATTTCATAAGATAATTGCGTTTTTGTGCAAATGAAACCTTCTGATATGCTGCAGCCGAGCTAAAGACAAATATGGTGGATGTTCTACTCAATGTCGAAAACGACCAAGAGATGGCGAAGAAGTTTGGTGCATTTGGAGTCCAGCGTTTCATCAGAGCCACTCCAGCCATCTACAACAAGACACGCGACGTTCTGAAACTGGCCACAAACGAAGTCGTATATCCGGCATACTACTAGGATCCCACTGTGACAATGACCTTAAACTCACCAATAGCAACCTTGAACTCACTTGATATTTTGACCTAAAACTCACTTAACATTGATCTTGAACTCACCTGGCGGTGACCTTGAACTCACCTCGCTGTCTTTCAACTTTTTCAGTTTCAGAACTGTCATGGATTTTGAAATTCATCAGATCTTGTTTTGAATTTCAGAGTTTAAATTGCAAATGTTGAAAAATCTAAGGATTTGGTTATTTGAAATTCTGTGAGTTTTACAGCAGGTCATCTGACCTTTGTGCATCTTAAATAGTGACATTTGCACTTCTCAAATAGCAGATGCATTTACAGTGTTACAATTCTCTCAGTCATTTTTATTTGCCACGCTAATATTCGTTTGTATTTCTGAAACACTGTTATGAGCTTTCTTTTGCCAGGGTCCAATTGATGTGATATTTCTATTGATGTGATATTTCTATTGATGTGATATTTCCAATGATGTGATATTTCTATTGATGTGATATTTCTATTGATGTGATATTTCCATTGATGTGATACTTCTATTGATGTGATATTTCTATTGATGTGATATTTCTTTTGATAAGTCAGGGTTTGTAATGTCCTGTAGTTTTAAGGTAGTCTGTGATCTTGTGCCTGGATTGGACTTGCTTGGTTTGTGCTTTCAATATGGAGTGGCCAAACTGTTGACAGCATGTTCAGACTGAAGTTGCTGAATATGTTAAATCACACCTTTTGCTTGCTTCGGTGCAATATGCTGCAGCCTTTGTATTTGCTTTTAAGTTTTTTCTTTTTAAAATTGGTATGTGATCTGTTGAGGAAGCTAATCGACTTGAAACAATTGCTCTGAGTAGTTTAAATTTATGTACTTAATGAATGAACTGCGCTCTTTGCCTCTTTTCTGCAAGCGCTTGAAGACAGTTCTGTTCGATCGTGGTTTCATTGTGTTAGGCCGGTAGCGCCTTTGATGAAGTGGTGCTATGTAAATTTGCAATCACAAATCAAAATATCTATTCACAGTTGTATTCTACTTTGTAAGTTACATTGAAAGAGGTATCGTCCGATATGTGTTTGTACTTTTGAAACTTTCACAACTCGTGTCTGGCCGAGTTTTGAAGTTAGTCAATGCGTTGGCGTTGTTTGTTGGACTTTTGACGTGTTTTTCTAGTGTTGGATGTTTAACTGAGTTAGAAACTCGGAAAAACTATGTTGCTCGCTTGTGCATAGCTTATTGTAGTTAGAAATATTGTTTTACACAGTTTCAAACACTGCATGAGGTTTTTTGCTGTCAAAGTTTTTAACCTAATAAAAATCGAAAAAATCTGATGAATAATTAAGTCTTGTCTGTCTTTGCATAGTAAGGGTTCATTTATATAGAGTCTGATTAGTAAGAAAACTCGGAGCTGCGATCCAGACCTCATTCTACACAGTGCGAGATTTAGGCATAAGCTAGAAAAGCTACAGCTTAGGCCTCATAAACCGCAGGGGTTTAGAAAAATTCAGAATTTTGGGAGGCTTTTTAATATTGACCTGGTGTAATTTTTTTAACAAGGCACCTCCCCAATGTATACCCCGTTGTATCTGAACCCACAGGTCAGTTCGAGGTTCCGCCACAGTTCAATAGAAAATTTTAAAACACCAACTTGAATTCACAAAAAGATGCGCATTGAGCAGAATTCTTCGAGTCATTTTTGCTAGATACGATCCTCTCAATTTCTATGTTAAAACAGTGAAAACTAACTGAAGTTGCATTTAAAATTAGACACCTTTAAAACAGTTTTAACCAAAACTATATATAAAGGGTAAGAAAGGTTGCGTTTAATGATAGAGATGTAAGTTTTAAATAGACACCTTTAAACGCACTATGCGTTATACAAAAGTTTTCAAATTAAATATAATGCGGTAATGACTCGTGATAAATCAACT
The DNA here is from genome assembly GCA_963556255.1 of Allolobophora icterica. Lineage (NCBI taxonomy): Eukaryota > Metazoa > Annelida > Clitellata > Crassiclitellata > Lumbricidae > Allolobophora > Allolobophora icterica. The sequence continues at coordinate 99,380,783 of OY744603.1, forward strand.
GTGTTCGCTTCCCAATGCCGAGACCGAGCATATGAAGTCGCCAACGTGTCATTGCAACGACTACCGTAGTTGCGTGGCTGTTGTAGACAAAAGCCGGGTGGCGCAGTTGGCAAAGGATCGAGGTGGGATTTGAACCCACACCCTCCAGATTAAGAGTCTGACAATCTACCGTTGATTTACACGATGTAGCCAAACTGCTAAGCCGGCGCCAATACAGACATTGGTTGGTATTAGTACAGTGTTTAATCTAGTCCCCCTCGTCTGGGAGGGGAAACCAGGTTTCTGGGGGGGCAAACAATTGACACAAAATTTTGTCTTCCATCTTTAAAAAGTTTCAGACTTTTTCCAAAATTTTTCCACTTTTCATCTTCGAAAAAAGTTGATGACCTTTTTTTTTTTTTTTTTTTAGTCCTTCACCCAATTTTTAACTTTTTTCCTCTGTCAAAAAAGTTGACGACCTTTTTTTTAGGAATCCATCTCTCTGGGGGGGGGGAAACCATGTATCCACATCGATCCTGGGGGGGGGATTTTTCCTCCCCTGACGGTCTGTGCATTGTAATATTGCTCGCCTCTGGGGGGAAACATCAATCCTGGGGGGGAACTTTCCCCCCCAAAGACGTCTAGATTACTCACTGGTATTAGTATATATGTAACTGGGACAATTTCATCGTAGATAATTATTTTGTATGTGGATCAGGTCAGGTTGAAAGTGCGGTCAGTTACCGACGACTCGACTAACACGGTCAATGCGACGCGGTTCTTTCGACATTAAATAGAATAATAGTCTAAAATGTTCAACATAGCGTCATCTATCGAAAGTTTGGAAGTTTGCTTGTACAAGTGCATGCAGCGCCATCTTGCGAATGGATGGATAAAGTTTCCATATTAACTTCAGAGACAAAACAGTTACTAATCGTTTGAGTCTCGATAGTTTCGCATTTTCAGTGATTAATCATACTGTGATATTTTAAGAATAATCTTATAAATTTATATTAAAGATAAAAAAGATTAAGAAAGATATAAAAGCCTTCTTTAAAGTTTGTTGACACCGGCTAAGCGGCATGGCTACTTCGAATCAAACGATACCTGTTGCTGCTGTTGCGCGGGTTCAAATCCGCCACCTGGCCAGCCGCGCAATCCGGTATTTTTCTAGTTTAAAGTTAAACGCATAAATCATGGGAATCGTAATCGTAATCGTAATCTCCAAACTTCTAAAGCGCCACTCGAAGGCCAAGCGCAGGACACCAGCCTATTCACGAGCGCTACGTCAGATCAGAGGGGGTTTCCAGAGAGTAGTCCAAAAGGGGTCCAAGTCCGATTTCCAGGGTACCAGATCAGTTTCCAGATAGTGGTCCAAAAGAGGTCCAAGTCCGATTTCCAGGAGGCCAAACAAATATCAAAGGGGGTTTCCAGAAAGTAGTCCAAAAGAGGTCCAAGTCCGATTTCCAGGATACCAGATCAGTTTCCAGATAGTGATCCAAAAGAGGTCCAAGTCCGATTTCCAGGAGGCCAAACAAAAATCAAAGGGGGTTTCCAGAAAGTAGTCCAAAAGAGGTCCAAGTCCGATTTCCAGGGTACCAGATCAGTTTCCAGATAGTGGTCCAAAAGAGGTCCAAGTCCGATTTCCAGGAGGCCAAACAAAAATCAAAGGGGGTTTCCAGAAAGTAGTCCAAAAGAGGTCCAAGTCCGATTTCCAGGGTGCCAGATCAGGAGAGAGAAACAAAATAAGAGTATTTTAAGCAAACATTCACGTATCAAAACTGTTTGCTTTACGATAATTGTAGAATAAAATAGTTATAATTGAAATTATAGGCCGTAATTGTAATTAGTAACTTCTATTGCGCCGGTGTATAATAATAATAATAATAATAATAATAATAATAATAATAATAATAATAATAATAATAATAATAATCAACCGATGGCACAACAAAACCAAGCCGTAATCAGGTCAACATACAGAAGATCAGTCCGGAAGACAGGGAGGCAGGCAATGGTAGATAAGCAATTTGAAAAAAGGTAGGCCTAAGTCTTAAGTTGAGAACGATATGACAAGCGACTGAGCAGAGCGCACAGACACAGGGAGAGAGTGCCAAAAAGAAGGTCCAGCAACCGAAAAAGCTCATTTACCAAGAACGGTCCTTGATTTAGGTAAATTAAGTGTAACTGTTAATCTTCGACATTTCTCAGCGCCACACAGAAGCCACGTCAGGGAGACCCAGTTACCACCGGCGCTATGTCAAATCAAGTCCGCAATAGCCATGTCCGCCTTGTCCGTTCCGGTGCCAGGTCAGAGTCCGGGGAGGTCAAGCCGAGTGCTACGGTGGTAATCGGTGATCAGCACCGATGGTGGTTGCGTGGTGGCGCAGAATTGGAATCAGGATGTAGGATAGCTTGAAGAGTTCGGTTTGCTGTCGTGAGTGGAAAGCAGCGGAGGAGAGCGCAAGCGGAGGAGAGGTGAAATTAGCAGGCGAGATAGGAGAATGGGCAAACTGGCAAAGATCATTTGGGAGATCATTCCAAAGAGCCGATGCAGCATAGACTAAGGAACGATTGCAGAATTTCAGAGAGGAGACTGGAGGCCGAGACAGAGAAATATATGATTAGGCCTATGATCGAGTAGACCCGGACGATTGGTGGATGGTGGATAGCTGGCGAATGTAGGAAGGTTGAGAGGTTTGAAGGGCGTTGTAGGTTAGAGATACAATTTTGTAATGGATGCGCTGAGGGACTTTTAGCTAAAGAAGTGATTTCAGAACAGAGGTTATGTGTGGTGGTGTTTGGGAGTTTTAGCGATTGCGAGGGCATTCTGGACTGCTTGCAGGCGTTTTACTTGAGAAGAGTCGATGTTATAGAATATAGAAAAGGAAATTACCGTAATCGAGTTTGGAATGGACAATTGAGGTGGCTATTGTGCAGGCGGTCTTGTATACATAGGCTAATCAAGTATTGGGCGCAGTCGACGATGGTCGCGAATGTGCATATAGCAGGTGCGAGATAGTTGGATGATGTGGTCGCAAAGGTGAGGTTTTTATCGAAGATGATTCCAAGATTGAGGACAGGAGAAGAGTAAGGTAGGGGGAAGTGAGATCTGTTGGCGATAGGTCGGAAGGATAGGTTACTTTGCTTAGTTGCTCACAGAGGCCAATGATGAGAAATTCTATTTTTGAAGGGTTTGATAAGACAAAGATAATCGGATGACCTGATTTTAGGCCTAAGTATTGTGTCTGACCCGAGTTCAAAGTAATAACACAGTATAAATAATTACACAGTACGTCGACTCCCGGCCTCTACAGCCGTCAGAATGTGTGACCGAGCGCCATTTTGAAAGAGAACGTTTACACGCCGATACACCGGAATCCATCACATAAAATATTTTTTAAACGTTACAACAACATTGAGGACTTCAATAGAATTAACAATATTATTTTTAACGCTAATTTCAGTTTAAATCTATAATTCAAAAGCTATTTTTCAAGATGGCGTCACCCCAAAAACTAGTCAACAGGCAGCGATGGGAGTCGACGTACTGTGTAATTATTTATACTGTGGTAATAAGCAGATATGATTTTTTAAATTAGTATTTATTACAATGCATATGTTGATAACATAGTCATAGGCCTACCATGTTGTGACTTACGCGATTCTTCAACACATCGAAAGATATGAGAGAGCTGTCTTAACCCATTCTCTACCAACTTTTTCTTTCTAAACAATACTAACATTTTTCAATACAGCCTGACATGCAAACATGAGGACAAGGTTTAAAATTTTTATTATAGATACCTCCGAGAAAAATTGTTGTGTCAAAGTGGTGCACCCTGGGAGGGTGCGCTAGTAGTTAGGCAGTTCGCGACATATTTCATGGCTACTAAAGCAAATCCAGTATTATTTGTCATTTAATTAAGTTTTTGGCTAGATACTCAAGAAGTGTCATGACATTTAGTGAAAATAATCTCACATATTGACACGAAATTCATTAAAACGCTGCATTTGAAGTCCAATATCACACTTTGTACCATGCTTTCTTCTGTTTTGCCACAGTGCACACAACTTCTCTTTGTTGGGGTATCAGTAAAAAAACGGGCATTGGGTGTCAAACTGAATCTCCACTAGAACGAGTGGATTCAATGGTTAGGCACCTGATCTTATCCAGTTGAACAAGTTGCATTAGGTAGGCCTACACACGGACGACTTCTCTCCTGAAGGTAGACACGGAAGACGTCTCTCCGGAAAGCAAGAATATCCAGTGGTGGCTATTGGTATGATGGAGTCTTCCATTATAAGAGCTATTTATTCTGCATCATAAGCTCCAACGCAAACAGAGACCATCACCATTTCTTTTGTCTTCATTGTAGTTCTGTAGGTAGCCGCATTTGATCAGCTCGATCAACACAGCTCATTGTGTAACGACATTGGACTGATTAATAGGTAGGCCTATTCGTATGTACAATCACGAAGCTGTAGAGGCCTAGGCTACCCGTGGATTCAACTCCAACGACATTTTGTGGCGTTCTGCGCCCGCCCGGACGCCTGCACTTTCGTTGCGCCGGGCGGTTCTCCGTGGTGGTGGTGACTCCAGCCCACTGCCCGTCTGGAGCCCCACCCGAGTCACTGCCTTGTCTACTTTCACCGTAAAATGACTGTTCACTATCTCTGCCCATAGTAAACGTTCCTATCAGGGGAGATTCAGGGTTGGCCGCTTAAGAAAGGCAACACTATACAGTTCTGTCTCTGGGTCTGACTCTGCCTCTTCCGCGGTCGCCGGATGGGCAACGTCCTGCAGGATGGCCGTCCTTCAGAACAGGGTTCGTTCTCTTAATCCGCAGCAGTCTTCCCTCTTTGTGTGCCTTCTTAGCTACGGCTTCCTCTTACTCTCCAACCCATCTGAACTTTGACGTACCATTCTACATCTCGTGACTCCTGAACTATCGCCATTTATAAGGGACACCGAACATTTTCTAAGTATCGCGAACAAGGAAAACATGCGACAAGTCTCTGCATCACGTCGTCCTAGACACCGGTCTATTGGGCAACTGTCAATGGTAACTCTCTGCGTCATGTCGTCTAGGCATCTGTCCATTGAACAACTCGTCTTCCCACCGTACGTGTCTCTCGTTCCATTTCCGTGCGTGGCATGCCGGCCTCACACGTATATTGTCATGCACCACATTTACGGGGTAAGTTTCCTTACCCGTCCTCTGTGTTGGCAATTATCGACCAACACAGTGATAAATTCTGCTTCGAAAGATAACGATAAGGGCATCTACGGTACTCTGATAGTGAAGGTCCTCTCTATAACCTTCGCTATCTACACACAGAACTTCGTTCCGACCTACGCACGAGGGGGCCCAGCCTCGCACTTCAGTCAATTCTCAGAGCTGCGTGTTGCGACAAGCACATATGTTTCTACATGGGTATCCGACTACCCGGACTTTCACGTATCGCTCTCTTGGTCTGCGTTAATGTTCCTTTAACCGGGAACCCTCGTACACTTCACCCTGGGACTCTGACTAGCTGGGTTTCGCTAGTAAAGCGGACGTGTCTCTTTCGGACCTGGGTACCCGAATACCCGACCCGAATATCTTGGTCTGATCTCTTTCCGGTTTACACAACCTTTTATCCTCCCACTATTCAGAATTAGTCTGTCTCGAGACCTGAGCAGCAGAGTGGGCCCTTACTCCACTAGCCGTATCTCTTGAACATGACTCTCTGAATAAAATAGAGAACGTAACAGTTGTGTCTTTTTCCGGGAGCGCACAGACTCGTAGGCTTCGTTTCTCGGTACTCACACTCGATTCTGCTAACGGTATCTGTGGGTAAATATCAATTACTTTACTCCGTTATTGCACACAGACCTGTGTTGCTTCCCACCGTGGGAACTTTCCCGAACACCGGAACAGACAACGGTCGGATCGTCCGGATGATCTCCCGGACGGATATTTGCCGGTAAACCGCGGGAGTAACTACGACGCGTAAAATAGCCAAACCCGGATACCGCGTATTTAGATTCACGGGATTGTTCCCCGATGTTATCGAACAGTTTCAACAAGATCGTTCCGGTACTTCACCGGACGTCACCAGCGGAATGTTTCTCCGCACTTTACCGATACAGACCTGTGTTTTATATTTCTCTCACGATCGGTCTCTCCCCGAGGTTTACTCAGCCTGCTAAACTTCCACAATCGGGATTCAGACCGGCTCGCGATCTAACGGCAGGGTGGGCCCCAAACCTGTCGAATCGGCGGTCAATCCAATACCCAAGAGTGATTAGTTTTTGCTGTAACTCGGGATCGCACTGCTCAGCTTTTATGGACGATACTTTAACTGAGTTATCACCACCGGGTCTTTGCCCGTGTATCTCAGACGGTCAACTGCGGGGCCTTTCCGGGTGTATCTCTGACGGGTGCCACCGGGTCTTTGCCCGTTTGTATCTGACGGTCAACACCGGGTCTTTGCCCGCGTATCTCCGGGTCTTTGCCCGTGTATCTCTGACGGGTACCACCGGGTCTTTGCCCGTGTATCTCTGACGGTCAACACCGGGTCTCTGCCCGCGTATCTCCGGGTCTTTGCCCGTGTATCTCTGACGGGTACCACCGGGTCTTTGCCCGTGTATCTCTGACGGTCAACACCGGGTCTCTGCCCGCGTATCTCCGGGTCTTTGCCCGTGTATCTCTGACGGGTACCACCGGGTCTTTGCCCGGGTATTTCTAACGGTCAACAGCGGGGCCTTTCCGCGTGTATCTCTGACGGCTACCACCGGCGCGGTCTTTCCGCGTGTATCTCTGACGGTCAACACCGGGTCCTTCCCCTTATATATCGACATTTCACTTCACGGGATCTTTTCCCGTCTTTATCGAACGGCCACAGACTGGGGCTGCTTTCCAGTCTTTATCGAACGGAACCGCCGGGGTCTTTCCCCGGACTATCGAACAGTCACCAGCGAACCAGACACCGACGGGACCTTTCCCGTCTATCTATCGAACGAAACCGCCAGGGTCGCCTTCCCCGGAATTTACCCATACAGACCTGTGAGCCTTTATTTCTCACGATCGGTCTTTCTCCCGTATATATCAAACCAGACATCCACCGGTCTTTCCAGTATATATCGAAACGAACATCTACGGGGTCTGCTTCCCCGTCTTTTGACACAGACCTGTTTATCTGCGGGGTCCTTCCCCGTCTTTCTATCGAACGGAACCGCCGGGGTCGCCTTCCCCGGACTTTACCGAAACAGACCTGTGAGCCTTTATCTCTCACGATCGGTCTTTCCCCGAATCAGCCTTCCATGATCAGACTCGGTACTGCTCGCTATCTACAACAGAGTGGGCCCTTACTCCGTTGGATCGACGCTTTGCCAGCACTGGTCAGACCGCGTTTGGAGCGGCTGTCACTCGGGAGCGCACTGATTAGCCTTGTACCGGACGCCGTGTCCGTAAAATCATTCGTAACCGAACCCAGGAAACCAACGACACTAAAGCACCGTGTCGTATATGCAGAGTGCACACATCGCCACTCTACGATATAAGCAATGCACCGTGTGGCAGGCTCTATGCATCTATGTGCATCCTATGGTCTTGCACGTAATACATTTTCTGGCCTCCATAGGCCGGCTACATTCACTGACTGCGTTGCTATAATTTAGTACGCAATACATATTCTGGCCTCCATGCTTATATATTAGGCCACGCACACCTTCTCAAATACAGGTGTCTAAGGTATCGAAATCAACCTATGATAATAAGCGCCGCCCTAGCTCTAGGCATTAAATATTGGACCGAAATACGTCTAATATTATTCTAATTAATAATTTAAATCGTTAAGATGGAAAACATAAGCTAAAACTTAAATATTCGCTATTATTATATCACGCTAGCGCTACCATTTACGCATCGGCCGCTGATGCATTACGTCGCCAGATAACGCGTCAACAACACAGCTATTATTGATGAAACCTACATTCAAGCCTTGTGGCCTGTCCGCCACAATTTGATACTAGTGTCAGAACTTCATTGTCACGCCATGCCGACACCACAACACTGGATAGCTTCCTCAATGTATGCTCGGCAGTTCCACGAGGTGCTTTCTCAAGCGAATTGCATTATTTTGGCGGGAAATTTTCAAGACGGTTCTGCTGAATTGTAACAGTTGCCTCAATGTCATGGCATCCAACACGCTCAAAGCAGTTTCACAGATTTGAAGAAGTTGCCAAAAACATCATTTGGAAGCGTTGATGGTATTGCAGACAGCAGTTCAAGTACAAATGAGCCGTATAATCCAAATTGAGTCTCCTGATATGGTTTATCCTGCGTATGGACGCGCCTGCACGGACGACGTCACAATCTTCCAGTATCACCTGAACGACTTCATGCAACTTGAAGTACCAACAACAGTTAGAACATCATATTAGGAAGGAAAATAACTCATACTTTACACGTCCAACACATCAACCGGTCCACCTGATGGATCAGAGCAATCAATTTACACTCTTCGCCAATAAACTAAAAACCTGTACCCTTTAACTACTAGCGCACCCTCACAGGGTGCGGCATTACTTTTCTCTGAACTGTGCAATAAATAGCAATTTTTGTATAATATCACTAATTACCATATAAACAGACGTAATCCTATCACATTATATGCTTCCAACTAAATAATTATAAAAACTTACCTTTTTCTAACTTGCAATTTCTTGCAGTTGGGAGATGACGTCATTCTCTTGATTAATCAACCTCCATTTTTGGGATAAATACATTAAAACTAGAAAAACTCTACTTAGAATGTTTAATCAGATCAATACAAATAAGATAATACAGTAGTATATTTAGTTCAAGCCGGATAGCAAAAATTTTTTTGGAATATTTGAATGCACCCTCCCAGGGTGCGCTAGTAGAAAATGGGTTAAGGGGTGTTCTACACCGTGTCTCAAAATAAACTGTGCAAAATTTTTTCTGTCAGAACTTCGTCAAATTTCCATCAATTTTAAAAATTTTTGGTAGGTAGATGGCAAAATGGCTGAAATTTTATGCTATACATAAATTTTCCACCTCACCTGACTCATGTCACCGCACTACCTTGTTAAACACAGATGTACAAATTTCTTATATAACGCTTAAATTTTAACAACTAACGTCTCGAAACTTGGCTGCACTGAAATCCATTTCATCGAGACAGGTGTCAATGTGAATGAGGCCTACTATCGCGACAACCTTCTTGCCCAGAAGCTACTGCCAGACATACGCCGGATATCCCAGGGCGAGTTTTTTGTCTTTCAACAGGATGGCGCCCCGGCGCATCGAGCACACCACACTGTCTTTTTCCTTGAGCGAGAAACGCCCGACTTCATACCTCCAACACTGTGGCCGCCGAATTCACCGGATCTTAACCCAGTCGACTATAGCATATGGAGCGTGCTGCAGGAAAAGGTTTACCGCTCCAGGATAGCCAACGTCGACGAACTCAAAATGCGTCTGATCGACGATTGGGCGCGCTTTGACCAGTCGATCGTTGATGCTGCTATCAGTCAGTTGGCAGTGGCGTTGCCATCTAAGCGCTTGTGTCCGTGTAAGCGGGGCACATTTCGAGCACCAATTCTAACACTTTTAAGCAGTTCTGTCATAACAATTAAAAACCCTGCTAAGTAAACCATATTTTACTTTACTGCGTGCTAATTAAGTCGTCAGATAGTTTGTTGCATGTAATAAGATTTAAGCGTTATATAAGAAATTGGCACATCTGTGTTTAACAAGGTAGTGCGATGACGTGAGTCAGGTGAGGTGGAAAATTTATGCATAGCATAAAATTTCACCATTTTGCCATCTACCTACCAAAAATTATTAAAATTGGTGGAAATTTGACGAAGTTCTGACAGAAACAATTTTGCACAGTTTATTTTGAGACACGGTGTAGATAAAATCTAGAAATCCTTTCTTAACAAATTTATGAACTCAAATTTAAAATTCTCAATGCCGCCATTCAAACGACATATCATGCAGAACTAGGTATGTGTGATGTTTACACAAAGATATGCATTATAGTTATGCTTTGAACTACTTAAAAGTTTACTTTATATTTTTAGAAGCCATGTTTAAGCAAACACATTAATCGTGTGTACGCAGAGACTCAAGACGATGTATACTCTTCGATGTTATCTCTGTGTAAATATAAATAATCTGTGACGCCGCCTGGCGGTCAAGGTTTTATTTACAGATCGTGCGATCAGACGGCGTCTGTTTTTTCGTGTTTACTTGTCGTAGATTTTTTCAAATTTTGGTCAAAGTTTGTTTTATTTCGTGCCATCGAAATGTACGCCGCGTTGAATCCTGCCTCAAAGGCAACCAGAAAGATTTACGGAGGTGAAGGAGGAAAGAGGGACGCGGTGGAGAGGGATGGAGGGCGGACGATGCCTCTGGCTGGGAAGGGATCGACAGACTACGGCGTTGGGTCGACCGCTGGGGCGATCGAGGACGAACAGCCGTACTGTGAGGGTAATCTGCGAATAGTCGAAGTGCTGTAAGTGTGTTTCTCTGCTGTTAGCCTGTTATTCGAAGTAAGTTTTCAATTACTTATATTTAGTTATATAATGATGGTGATGATGATGAGGATGAGGATGAGGATGATGATAATAAACTAGGTAATAAATACGATTCGAGTATCCTTCCCTGAGGCGGTTACTGTGTATAGGGACCTTGAGCAAGTCGTTAACTAACAATTACTCAACGCCATATAGTGGCGCTTAATAAATGCATAATAATAATATTAATATTAATAATACTAGTACTATTACTACTAATAATAATAATAGTAGTAGTAGTAATGATGATGATGACGACGACGACGACGACGATGATGATGATGATGATGAGGATGCTGATGATGATGATAATGATAATGATAATAATAATAATATTGATAATAATGATGTTATACTTGGAGTAAAAGTTGAGTCCTTTTTAATGCAATCCGTAAGATGGCCATTGGCCAGTTAGATTATCAACCTCCCAGGTTTTATCTGGAATGTCAACAACGTACAATAACAATAATTGTCTTGTACGAATTTCATTCAGTGTGGTAATTTTGATAAACGACTAGAAATTACTGCCGACTTTTGAAACACTTTAGCTAACTATAGTATCTGGGTTTAAGCGATGTTTCCAAGCCTCAATTGGTGCCTCTGCACACAAGGGTGCCACGAACCTGCTGTAGGTCTGCTGCGAATGGTCAGAAACTCAGAATCTTTGAAAAACTAATGATTATCACTACTGAGTCTGACATAGGTCTATAGGCCTAACTATAGTTGACAACTTAAAGTAACGTAGAAACAGTCACATTGCTGCGGTTGAAGACAAGGAAAGTTGAGTTAAGATAAAGACCAACTGGAAGAAAAATAGATGAAATTAAGACCATTTGCTGTTGATTAAATGACTTGTAGTAAGGGTTCATTGCTCTGAAAAAAGTTGGGAATCACTGGTCTGAAGAATGTTAACTACATGTGTCATTACAATCAAGAAGTAATTGGTGTATGCATACTGCTACAGCGCTCGTGAATAAGCTTTTGCCCTGCGTTTGGCTTTCGAGTAACGCTTTAGAAGTTTGGAGTTTACGGATGGCCCACCGACACTTCCTCGTTCACGTTCGAGCAGGCCCGGGTTAACCATTGGAGCACACGGAGCACGTGCTCCGGGGCCCCCGACGACCAAGGGGCCCCCAAATATGAGTCTTTTTTTCTGCGTCTCAAAATGTAAATTGAATTCACTTTTGGTGACAAAATGGAATTCATTTTGATTAAAATGCTCCGACAAGTCACATCACATTGCACTCAGCTTAGAGTAACTACTAGTAATGGCAAGACTCTAGATATTTAATTATTTCTGTTGTTACGTCATCAACTCATCATCTTGATGACATGTTGTGCCGACTTGTGTGTAACTAAAAAAACTACTGTAACTTTTCTGTAGTTTAATAAGTCATTATAAGTTAAACTTAACGTATTGAATAATCATTCGATAATGTCGAGTACTCGCAAGTGTACCAGTGGGTTTTTAAACGTGCTGCAAAGCGCGAACAAGTGAAGCGAAATCTCGAAGTGTTAACTAGCACCCAAAAACTGGCGACGTTGTTTCAGAGTAGTAGTGCTGTGTCTGATAGTATGCCTGTGACTGTGAGTGGAAAGGCTATACTAGTGATGGCAGTGAGCCGGAAACAGTCGGCAGATCCAGTCTTGTTGTCAAGACCTTAAACCTCAAGACCAAGACCAATACCAAGACTTTAAAAAACGAACTCGAGTGCACTTGAGACCAAGACCTTGGTCTCGAGGACAACAAGACTGGGCAGATCAATCGTTGACGAACTTGACGATGATGCGCAAATTATTTTGAGTTCTAAGGACAGCGTACAAGCCGTACATGACATGAGATGCTTTACTATTTGTCTGATTTATTCAATTTTGCTCACGCAATTTGAGCCTACAGTTTGAAGTAGCTAGTTGAGAGTCTTACGTGAGTTGAATTTAAGCCTACAGTTTGTAGTGACAGTGATGCAGTGACAGAGTCGTATATGCCTGCTGCCTGTATCCATAACCCGTTTGCGCGTTTGTTGACAGTCTGATCATGAAAAAGCCAATGTGACTACTGACTAGTGTAAAAATAATTTTACATTCCATTTACTGACTTTTGCACTGAGCTGTTGCTCTGTAATGTAATGCGAATATGCGTGAGTAAAATTAATTTTACTCACGCATATTCAACGTTGAATTTGTTGTTGATTGGAGTCTGAACAGATTTGAATATTACTAAATTAGGGAAGGGGATGGGAGGAGAAAGGAAAGCGGGAGGGGAAGGAGAGGTAGGGAGGGGCGGAGAAAAGGAAGAGACGAGAAGGGACTTAAGGGACGGAGGGCCCCAACATGACTGAGTGCTCCAGAGCCCCAGGACCCCTTAACACGGGCCTGCGTTCGAGACGTATTTATCATATCCAATTAATTATTTTCATTGTTTTATCGATGACCCTATTGATTATTGGGACGAAACACTATTGTTATCTTTTCAATAGCTGAATTGAGATAGGCCTATCCAGTTTTGAAGTATCCAGTTTTTAAGTATACATGCTTGAAAACTGGATGTAAAGTCCAGGTGAAAAGATTATTTCAATCGATGTGTTGAGGGTTGAGATAGCAGAATACGTGTAAGAAAATGTTTAACGATAAATGAGGAACTGATGTTGTCGATTTATTTGGCGTCTTTTGGACCACCTATCACTGATGTTGAATTAGAAGTATGCTAAGGAAGCAGGCTTTCAGAATTTAGGTCTAACTAATTTTTAATTCCGAGCCAAGGTACTTGAAAATAGATTTGAAGCACTGAAGTGTGAAATGTTAGCGACCTCAGTTTTCCTAGCCTCGGCACATAATTTCGCTATCGTAAGCTTCCAAAACCAATGCCGTAATCAGGTCATTATCCGGAAGATTAGATGTCTTTGAAGTTTTAGTATTTTTAATTAGCAAACTTCTATGGCGCCGGTGTCTAATGCGCCAGGCATCAACCGATGGCGAACCATATCTCTCTGTCTGTCTCTTTCTGTCTCTCTCTCCTAGCTGTCTTTCTGTGTTTGTCATTCTCTGTCTGTCCGTCTATCTGTTTGTCTGTCTCTCACCCTCCATCTTCATCTGTCACTGTCCTGGTCTCTGTCTGTCTGTCCGAAGAGAAAAGCGACGAAAAGTCTGTCTGCCTGTCTCTTTGTCTGTCTCTCTCTGTCTGTCTCTCCCCCTCTCTTTCCCCCTCTCTTGATTTGGAGTTTAGGATTACAATAAAGAGACGTCGCCTTTGTGTGGCCAGTTATTTATTAAGTGTTGAACGATTTACGATTCCTTCCGGGTTTCAATCGTTGATTTTCTCTTCGGCCGATCATCGGAGAGACACAGACAGACAGACAGACAGACAGACAGACAGACAGACAGACAGAGACGGAGACGCCGTCGTCTGCACTTATCGTCTGCACTTTTCGATAAGGAAGGCCACTTGGTCAAGAACTGTCGCCGTTCGTAGGTTGAATGGTTATAGGCGTCAGGTTTATCGGTCTCTTTGTATACCGATCGATCTATCGGTAGACCCACCGATTGGATGATTCATGTATTTGTGTGTGTCTGTGCATATATGTATGTGTGTGTGTGTGTGTGTGTGTGTGTGTGTGTGTGTGTGTGTCTCTCTCTCTCTCTCTCTCTCTCTCTCTCTCTCTCTCTCTCTCTCTCTCTCTCTCTCTCTCTCTCTCTCTCTCTCTCTCTCTCTCTCTCTCTCTCTCTCTCTCTCTCTCTCTCTCTCTCTCTCTCTCTCTCTCTCTCTCTCTCTCTCTCTCTCTCTCTCTCTCTCTCTCTCTCTCTCTCTGTGTGTTTGTGTGTAATTGCAACTGAACATTTATATAGCGTCGATCAAAGAACCAGAGTGTTACATCGGTTAGCAAAACTGATGTAAACTAGAAGACAGTTGTGTCGTAGGAGATATGTGTGTGTGCCTTGCTTTAAACAATTGAACGTCGCCCTCCTTTATCCAGGCTTTCGGACTGGCACTGCCAGAGTACGGTGTGTGTGTGTGTGTGTGTGTGTGTGTGTGTGTGTGTGTGTGTGTGTGTGTGTGTGTGTGTGTGTGTGTGTGTGTGTGTGTGTGTGTGTGTGTGTGTGTGTGTGTGTGTGTGTGTGTGTGTGTGTGTGTGTGTGTGTGTGTGTGTGTGTGTGTGTGTGTGTGTGTGTGTGTGTGTGTGTGTGTGTGTGTGTGTGTGTGTGTGTGTGTGTGTGTGTGTGTGTGTGTGTGTGTGTGTGTGTGTGTGTGTGTGTGTGTGTGTGTGTGTGTGTGTGTGTGTGTGTGTGTGTGTGACAGCGCCTTTAATACACCTGTATAGGAAAAGTCCTTCTGGTGTCTTTATATGTTAACTTCTGACATTTTATATAGCGCCTGCAAAACGATCGTCGTCGTTATCGTTGCAGCTGTTTTCAGTATGTGCGTCTGCCGGGTGGCTGAAGGTAAAACTATGGATAGCTTCTGATGAACGACGCTGTGTCATAACAAAGATGATTAACGTCGCCCTCCTCCTTTATCAGACTTCGGACTGGCATGCTACCTGAGTACGGGCATTAGCGGAGTTTTCACAAAACTGGATACCAGTATAGTTTTCTGTTTTAGCGGCTCCTTACTACTGCACTGTCCATTCACAGACTACCAAGTAACATTAAACGCTAGCTCTAATAATGCTGGCGAATATATAGCATTATTTAAATCCGATTTGTAGGTGTGTAAAAAGCATTTGTTTTAGCCGATAATCAGCAACATCTAGTGGTTACAGAGATTTTTGACATCGACTTTGCTTTTATGTTAGGCCTACCTTACAGGATTTTTTCTCTCATCGGGGTGGGGGCATATAACATTTTATGGATGTCTTCAATTTATGATGGTGTCAAAGGTCGTTTATAGGTGACTAGGATTTTCTTCACGGTCAGCTTTTGACTGGATTCCAAAAGTTAACTTATATCCAGAAGTAACTAAAATGTATTAGTATTGCTATTATTAGTAATATTACAACAACTACTACTACTACCACCACCACCACCACCACCACCACCACTACTATTACTACAATTATTATTATTATCTAAGTTATTGATTGGATGGATTCCAACAGTTATATGCACAGGCGACTAAATTATAATAATTATAATAATAATAATAATAATAATAATAATAATAATAATAATAATAATTATTATTATTATTATTATTATTACTATTATTATTATTATTATTATTATTATTATTATTATTATTATTATTATCTAAGTTATTGTTCGGTTGTCTTGCAAAAGTTATAACGACACCTTTACGTTGATAACAAAGAACTTTGCGCAGTTCCCTCTGCATTTTATGAAGTCTGTTTATTGCTTATTAGCTAGCTGACATGTTTAACGACATCTTATGACAACAGAGGTTGTTGTTTCGAACAGTTCCCACCGTCAGTATAGCATATTGAAAACACGTGCAGACAAATTATTTGTAATTGGTTGTTGAATATATAGTATCGAATGAAAACCATTTAAAGGTGTGTAAGGAGCGCCTTAATATCATTCAGTGCTTAGCGACATCTCGTGACTGCCAAGGCCGTTACAGTTCTATTGGTAAAGCAGTTGGGATATTTTCATTTATTTTTTTCTCTAGCAACGGAAGTGACGATGACGGTGACGTCATGTGTGTTCAGTACAGTCCCGATGGTAAACTTCTGGCAGCTGGGTACAGCAGCGGAATCATCAAGGTGGGTGAAGGATTCGGGGAGAGGGTGGGTCCTGATTGACATACGACCCCTAAATGTTATCTTATCTTATCTTATCTTATCTTATCTTATATGATTATTTATAAAGCGCCTCTCACAGCATAGACTATTCAGAGGCGCTCCCAGCGTGTCAGCCCCGAGGGAAAAGAAAGGTCTTAAGGCAGCGGAGAGAAGAGGGCGAGATCCCGAGCAATATCTTGCTACAGAGAGAGGGTGGCAGGTCATTCCATAAGGAAGGGCCAAGGATGGCAAAAGCACGATGCTGAGCCATTGAAGTCCTTGCGCGAGGGACAAGTAGATGAAGGCGGTCAGCAGACCGAAGAAGGCGGGAAGAGAGAGCAGAGAGTGGTTTACGCATTAGGTCACAGAGGTATTTAGGAGCTTTTCCCAGTTGAGTCTTAGAGACCAGGAGAAGAACCTTGTATTGGATGCGGGAAGCAACAGGAAGCCAGTGAAGTACATCAGTCATAAAGGTAGTTATGTGAGAGAAGCGAGGAAAACGGGCAATGAGCCTGGCAGCCGCGTTCAGAACAGACTGCAGAGATTAAAGGCGAGCTTTAGGGAGCCCAGCAAACAATGAATTGCAATAGTCAATGCGACAGCAAATGAAGGCATGGACCATAGTAGTAAACACTGAAGGGGAAACTGATCTTCTTACAGCCCTCAAACGCTCAGGTGATAGAAACAGGAACGTGTCAGGTGGGAGAGGTGTTCAGAAAACGAAAGGGTACTATCAAGGGTGACACCCAGATCCCGAACACTTGATGAAAATGAAAAATCAGGGTATATTGACGACAGAAGTGGGATATCAAGTTTAGAAATATAAATGAATATAAATGAATCGTTTAGAAGTAGCGAACAGTGATATTTTCATAATGCTCATTCATTCATATATTAATTAATTCGTTCGCTGATTCATTTATTCATATGTATGTTTCATTGCTAATTCATTCATTAATTCACTCTTTCATACATTCCTTCGTTCATTCATTCATGCATTGATTCATTCATGCATATTAATTCACTCATTCATACATTCATTCGTTTGTTCGTTAATTCATAGATGCAGTCATGCATTCATTCATTCATATATTAGTTGCTTCATTCATTCATACATCCATTCAGTCCTTCGTAAATTAATTCACACATTCATTCATATATTAATGGCTTCATTCATTCATATATTAATGGCTTCATTCATTCATATATTAATTACTTTATTCATTCATACATTCATTCATTCGTTCGCTAATTCATTCATTCATTCATTCATTCAGAGCCCTTATTTAGAGCCCCTATAAGATATTTACCCAGCTCTAGGCAAAAGTGAATGGTTTTCAAGTGCTTGTAGAAAGCGTTACATTAGATGTTAGATACATTTCTCTTCAGTTGACGCTATATAAATTTCGAATACAGTGACAGTCTTACAGTTATGTCTTTCCTTACAGGTGTTCAGCGCCGAAAATCGTCGCCATTGTCTTCATGTTCTTTCGGTCGATGATTTGATTCGACTTCCGGTTACCTGTATTCGTTTCCTGTCAGGTGATAGAAAGGGACGAACTCACCTGTTGGCGGCATCATGTAAGCATTGCCAGACAATTCAGGTAAATTAAGGTAAGGTAAGGTAGCATATGCCATCATATGATATGGTATGGTATGGTATGAGAAGGTTACATACGGGTAAGTATGGTATGTGAAGGTAAGGTAATATAAGGCAAGGTACGGTATGGTAAGGTAGTGTAAGAATTCTGCTGCACCTGCGCCCCTAACCAACTCAGCTATAATGAGTACATTGAATGTACACTGTCGGTGGGAAGATGAGACGGCGAGGGAGAGGACTGGCCATCCTATATGCTGAGGTTGAGAAAATGAAGTCGTTAACACTTCATACCCGTGTCTGCTTGTTCAGGTTTGTCTAGTGGATGTAGTAATTTTCAGTGATTAACGACATCTTGTTGCTGCCTGGGCCGTTGAGGTCAACCTATCTTACCTGGGGAACGCGGTGGTGTAGTGGTATGTTCGGTGCCTTGCAACCGGAGGGTCGCAGGTTCGAATCTACCTCAAGCCGCTGCGTATACCGACCCATGCGCCATCGATGATTTGTCGTATGGTCGTGTACACTCCTGAACTCTGTAATGAGGGCAATATCAATATACAGTTGAATTGTATTGTATTGTATATTGCTCCCAATTATTGGATTGATGTATGGATCCAGCGTTAAACGACATCTTCTACAGCGACATCAAATGCCGTTCATGTTGCAGTTAAATCTAATTAGCATGCGAAACATACCGACTCTTCCGTTACTTTTACTTGTAGGGCAAATGTACAACTTAAAAGAGGTGTGTAAGGTACTTGTTTTCATGTTACTTATAGACCAAATGAAAGACTTAAATGAAATGTGTAAAGTACTAGTCTTCATGGTACTTATAGGACGAATAATAAACTTAAAAGAGGTGTGTAAGGTACTAATCTTCATTTTACTTATAGGACAAATGAAACACTTAAAAGAGGTGTGTAAGGTACTAGTCTTCATGTTACTTATAATCTTATAGTACGAATGTTAGACTTAAAAGAGATGTTTAAGGGACCGATTTTCTCGTGCTTATATAGCGAATACAGGTGTTAGAAGAAGGTGTGCAAGAAGGAACTGCACTATTTCAATTCGTTTCAGATGCATCTGGTTGTGTTCGTTTCTGGCACTACACTTCCGCCAGTTGTCTGAATGTCCTAGTGGAGGAACGCGACAGTCAGCAGACATCGTCGTTGGCCTTCAGTTCAGACGACAAAATCTTTGCTACGGTTGGAGCAGATCCACAGATCAACCTATACGACGCTCAGACAAAGAAGAGAACTCGGACCTTCGAAGCCACGTTAGCCTCACTCTTAAATATTAACAATAATAATTATAATAATAGTAGTAGTAGTAGTAGTAGTAGTAGTAGTAGTAGTAGTAGTAGTAGTAGTAGTAGTAGTAGTAGTAGTAGTAGTAGTAGTAGTAGTAGTAGTAGTAGTAGTAGTAGTAGTAGTAGTAGTAGTAGTAGTAGTAGTAGTAGTAGTAGTAGTAGTAGTAGTAGTAGTAGTAGTAATAATTATAATAATAAAGTAACAATAAAATTAACAATAACACTAATATGTGTATGTAGTTCCTGTTTAACGACGCTGTGTCATGACAACGATGCTTACCGTCGCCCTCCAGGTCTCGGATCTGAGAAAAATGCAGTCTTTTAAGTTAAAATCACATTGTAGTAGTTCCAATTATTTAGCGAAATCCTTGTGTCGCCCATCCCAAGTTATGCTCTCAGAAAGTCACATGTTCTTGATAGATGTAGATATAATTGCAAGGTAAAGCTTTTTAAAGGTGTTGCTTAGTTGTTTGACGATGCTGCGTCATAACGAAGTTGATTAGCGTCGCCCTCCTCCTTTCTACTTGTGACTGGCACTGCCAGAGTACGAGCAGTGGTGGGGTTTTTTAAAGGGGTTTAATATCAGTCCGGTTTTATTACTGTTTGTTTAACGACATCTTGCAGCTACCAGAGCCATAACTACACGCACTAGAGCAACATTCCAAGGACTACTATTTGCTTGGAGTAGATGATTATATATGACGTAAGTTAGGTGCCTTTAAAAGGTGTGTAATTGATGGAGTATTTGCATTATATGGTGTTAATTAAACGACATCTTGCGGCCACCAAGCTTTAAAAATCGACCTTACCGCAACATTTCTCCCGTGTCAAACTGACGATTAAACACTTTTGACAGTTATATATAGCAAAGTGTTAAACGTTTTAACAAGTTTATAATGTAAACTGCTATTTTACTATGGGTTTGCATTGTTTAGCGACATTTTGCGGCTGCCAGGGCCTTTGATGTCCACCTCTTGGTTCATTTTAGACTACGAGTTTAGACGCAGCCGCCTAGCGATTGATTAATTATTTAACGACGTCTTCGTTACAAAGACTCTCGATGAAAAAAGATTCAAAGTGTTTATAAATCTAGAATTAAGAAGCAATAATGACCTTAAAATTTTATACATGGTAACGCATTTGTTAGGGCGCTCGCCTTAGACACCTTTAAAACGGAGTCAACAAATGCTTTATAAGGATGGGCCCGGAAGCCCATTGATAGATAGTATATAGGAGTGACGACAAAATCGAGAATAAGAACATACAGACAAATCAACGAAATCTTGAAAGACGGCATGGACTTTTGAGGTCATACGCTGTCGTTAAACTACACCTCGCGATTGATTAAACTCGCTACTGCTCGTACTCTGTCAGTGCCAGTCCCAAGCCTGGATAAAGGAGGAGGGCGACGCTAATGATATTTGTTATCACGCAGAGGAGATACCATACTGTGTCAGGACATAGAGCAAGTTACAAATTTATAATATTAGCTCCTTTGGAGTCGCCAATTCTAACAAAATGTTATAGCGCAATTTTAGTAACAAACATTGTAACGAATATTACTGAAAAAATGGTTAAATTTTACTTTAAAAGTAAAAGTATTTCCGTTTTGTTGTACTTCTTTAGAAGTAAAAGTTCTTAAACTTTTATACTTCAGAACAGTAACGCGTTACTTTTACTTCTTTACTGTAAAGCACTGGACTGCCATAGGCCTAGGCCTAGATCAGTTGCCGCTGGCGGTAATCGTTGCAATATGCGCCATTAAGTATTCGTGTTTTCTCTGAATATTTTATACCAATGCAATACAACTGTATTTGAAATTGCCATCCTTTCAAAGTTCAGAAGTGCACACACGATCTTACGACAGAATTTCGACGGGGCACTGAGCAATTATGAATAAGGGGCTTCCTCAGGGTCTCTACACGGTAACCGTCTCAGAGAAGGAGGATCGAACCCATACTTATTATTATTATTATTATTATTATTATTATTATTATTATTATTATTATTATTATTATTATTATTATTATTATTATTATTATTATTATTATTATTATTATTATTGTTGTTGTTGTTGTTGTTGTTGTTGTTGTTGTTGTTGTTGTTGTTGTCGTCGTCGTCGTCGTCGTCGTCATCATCATCATTACGCGTTAATTAAGCGCTATAGCTAATCGAAGGCGCCGAGCAATTGTGTTGGCAGTTATGTTAATTGTGACTTGCTCGATGTCCCTACATAGTAATCGAACCACTGAGGAGGAGGAGGAGGAGGAGGAGGAGGAGGAGGAGGAGGAGGAGGAGGAGGAGGAGGAGGAGGAGGAGGAGACTCAAACCCCCACTCTTTGCGTTACAAGGGAGCGCTCTAACCAATCGGCTACCGTGTCTTGTTATGCCTCTCGGTAGCACTGGAACAACCTGATCACGGTTTGGTTTTAGTGCGCCATCTGCCGTTGTCTTTCGCATTAGACACCGGCGCCATAGAAGTTACTAATTAGAATTGATTGGTTTTCAGAGACAGTCGGGATGTGATGGATGGACATCGATGTCGGGTCTACGCCGTTCAGTTTCACCCGACGGAGACTCACGTCTTTCTGACAGGAGGATGGGACAACACCGTTCAGTTCTGGGACGACCGCGAAGCCCACTCCGTCAGGTCAGAAGGGGAGGAGAAGGATCGGTTGTTGAAAGAGTCTTTCAACTAAGGGTCTGGTAGGGGAAGATGAGGAAACGTAAGGAATGGGGGATCAGGTGAAGTAGGTTGACAGAGCAGATGTAAGGTAAGGAAGTAAAAAGGAATGTGAGGTAGGAAAAGGAAGGTAAGATGACAATGGAAATGTAAGGAAATGTAAGGAAGTAAAAAGGAATGTGAGGTAGGAAAAGGAAGGTAAGATGACAATGGAAATGTAAGGAAATGTAAGGAAGTAAAAAGGAATGTAAGGTAGGAAAAGGAAGGCAAGATGACAACGGAATTGTAAGGAAATGTAAGGGAGTAAAAGGAATGTAAGGCAGTAAAGCGTCAGAGCTGGCCGGTGAGTATTGTAGATAGCTTTGTTTCGCTATCGGTTGATGCCTTGTGCACTGGACACTGGCGAGATAGAAGTTACTGATTAATAACAGTAATATTATTACTATTATTAACAACAGTGATATTATTACTATTATTAATAACAGTAATAATATTACTATTATGGCTCTCTTTTTCAGCGCATTGTCATAATAATACAATGCTTTAACGATATTGCCCTCCAAGGATATTTTGCTCTTCCGGATCCATCCAAGAATGGTATTTTGTATTCTCCTGATAATTTTTTATTTCCTGAGGGATCAGAGGTATCTCGTGGCAAAATAATAATAATTGTAATCATAATAACAATACTAATAATAATCATCATCATCATTAGTTTTACTAGATTTGACTTTTTTCTCACTCCAACAGAATTTCATAAGGTTTCCTCGTCTTGTAGGAAGATATTTGGGCCACACATCTGTGGAGACGCCCTTGACATTGATCGACTCTACGGTAACATCTTGACTGGTTCGTGGAGGAAGGACGAGGCTCTACAGGTCACTGAAGATTATTCAACCTCATTCATGCCATCTACCCGTTAACCGGAACGGCGTTCCGGCACCTTTTTCAGCTACTAAAAAATAATTTATTTATTTTAATAATAAAAACAATAATTTTGTTATTTTAATGTAATTTCAGTGTTTCTGAACTGTTTTCAGTGGTTATTAACACCCCTCCCAACCCCCAATCCCGTATTTTTCGTGATTTTAGCCCGCCCATAATTGTTGCGTTCCGGAACCTATTGTTCCGTTCCGGAACCTTTTTTCCATGTGTGGGACACTGTATATTTTTACCATGTGTGGAACACTGTATATGATTGGTTAGAGTAATCCTCGTCCCCTGAGACGGTTACTGTGTAGGGACCTTGAACAAGTCCTTCATTGACAATTACTCAGCGCTATCGTTGTTGCTTCATAGTTAGATAGTGGATTTGTGTCAGATTTGTGGCGTTTTGGACCGACGAAGGGTTTAAAAATAGTTTTTAAATGATTAGTATTGTCTAAACAACGATCGTTGCGTTGATCCTAAATGTTTATCGGAAACATTTCCTTCTATTTGTTACAGATTTGGGACTTTGGTTCCGGGGAAAAGATCAAGGACATTCCACAGGATCCCATGCACAGCTGTCAGGTACATAGGACCAGTTACCATACCTAGTCTTACCTTCCTCCATGAACCGGTTAAGATGTGACCATGGAGTCGATGAATGTTAAGGGAGTCTCCACCTTGCCCTAACATCACCTAACCTAATCTTATCTGATCTTACCGTACTCAACCTTACCTTCCATTTAGTTAGACTAGAATAGATTATCACAAAATACTAGAATGATCAGATTGGACTTGATGGATTTGGATTTGATTAGATTGGATCAGACTAGAATAGACATCTGTTTTGTGCGATGGATTAGTCATGATTATACTGATTATATTATTAATTAAATTGACTAATAATTGTCAAATGTTTCATTAATTACATGATTACTTTGATAATTGTCATGTTTTTTGTTAATTAAATGCTTAATTTAGTAATTGTCTGTTTTTGCTAATTAAATACTTAATTTAATAATTGTCATATTTTTATTTTAATTAAATGCTTAATTTAATCATTTTCTTTTTTAACTAATTAAATGCATAATTTAGTAATTGTCTATTTTACTAATTAAATGCTTAATTTAATAGTTGTCATATGTTTAATTAATTAAATGATTAATTAATAGCTGTTGTCATTCTCTGTTGTAGTTCTACTGTGCACAGTGGCTCGGTAAAGAGGACATCACTTGTGCCGGAAGTTCACAGAACATGACGAGAGTCATAAACAGAGGAACACTCGATGTGAGACGATAGTCTAGTGGTTATAGTGTTGGACTGTCAATCGAGAGGTCGGGGGTTGAGATCTCCGCCAGAGGAGAGTCATGCATTATGCGGACTTGTAATTGTAATTGTAATTGTAATTGTAATGGAACATTTGTAAAAGCGCCACCAATCAACCATTCAGAGAAGGCCTCTGGCGGCCGAGCGGAGACTGGAGCGACCAGGGAGTGAAGAGACCGAGGTACAGAAAGTCTTGAGGTATGAAGGAGCCACCCCGACCAAACAGTTGCGCGTGAGTGTTAACAATCTGAACTGGATGGGCTAGGACACAGGGAGTCAGTGGAGAGTGTCCCGAATGAAGGTAGATATTAGGGGTCCACCGGTAAGACATTTTCCGCCGGAAACCGAATCCGAGTATTTGGATGTAATTTTGCCGGAACCGGTAACGAACCGGTAACGAACCTGGTACCATTTGTTCCATATGCGAAGCTTCACATTTTCATGTAATAAGAAATTATCGACATAAATTTGTGTACTTGTAATAAGTGACTAATACAATTTGAATTGTAGTCATTTCTGTGCAGTTGTGAAGTTTTCTGTGTAATTGTTTTAAGGTTCAACATTTATAATTTTATATACGTAAGTTTATTGAATAAGTTTCCACAGAAAAAAAAAATTTTTCCAACTATTTGCGTCTACAATATTTGCAGAGCCGAATACTTCCGGAAACGGGATTTCCGGCCGAACCGAGTATCCGAGCCCGTTTCCGGTGGACCCCTAGTAGATATGTGGGCAAACCTCGGCAGACCACCAATAGTGAGGACCATAGTCTAGTGGATAGTGCTGGACTGTCAAAGGAGAGGTCGGGGGTTCAGATCTCCACCCTAACATAAATTTGTTTCAAGATTTCTGCTCCACCTGCGCCCCCTATAGTCAACCAAGCTGTATTGAGTGCACTGACTGTACACTATCGGCGGGATGATAAGACGGTGAGGGAGAGGATGGCCACCCGCCCTCATGTGCCGAGGCTAAGAAAAATGAAGTCGGTAACACTTCATACCATGACCTTCTGTTAAGGCTAGCTTTCTTATTGTTACTGCTATTATTATAATTTATAACAAATTTATTAAAGTTTTGCGTCTGTATCAGTCGTATCTCCTTTTCTGAATAAACGAATATCGAACTATCTAATGACGAAGCATCAATCGATGGCGCTGAGCAATTGTAAGTGAAGGACGTCCTCAGGGTCCCCACACACAGTAACCGTCTCAGACGAGGAGGAGGAGGAGGGAGGAGGAGGAGGAGGAGGAGGATCGAACCCACACTCTCCGCGTTACACGGCGAGCGCTCTAACCAATCCTTTGCCGTGTCCCATCACATATGTAGGAATTGTAAATAAATATATATATATATATATATATATACATATTATGCATATGTATGCATATATATGCATATGTTTGTATATAAATATGTGTATATATAATATATATGTATGTGTCACTATAGTGTGTACATATTTATATAAATGCATATGTATGTGTACATATGCATAATATATATATATATACATACATATATATATATATATATAAATTATGCATATGTATAGTACATTGTATACATATAAATGTATATAAGTGTGCACATAAATGTAAATTGCTCTTGAGGACGATAATCTGTA
Organism: Allolobophora icterica; assembly: GCA_963556255.1. NCBI lineage: Eukaryota > Metazoa > Annelida > Clitellata > Crassiclitellata > Lumbricidae > Allolobophora > Allolobophora icterica. The sequence continues at coordinate 99,406,557 of OY744603.1, forward strand.
CAAATGATGGATGATGTTCTTTTCAGACGATAGGCACTGTCGTCGATTTGCCAAAGGGCGTCTTCTGCCTCGATAACAATCACCTGGAGCCGAATCCTCAGCTTGCGGCTGGAGCAGGCACCCGGATTTACATTGTCCAGACAGGAGTCCTTATGTCCGACATATAGTCCCACGCCTCGACTACTGCAACGCCTTCGCCTCGGGAGTTTTAATAAGCGATCGCTATAATAGAACCGGTTTAAAGCAGGCGAAACTGTATAGGAATTTTACTCTATATATGTATTTATTACATATAAGACATAAGATAAATGTATATAAGATATTATATATATATATATATATATATATATATATATATATAAAAGCCCATAAGCACCAGACCACCAGCTTACTCATTAAGAGCATTATTAATAAATAACAACGACTAATTACTAGAAATTAAGATATATAGGCTATTAATAAGGGAATGGTCCATTAATTATAATCGTCTCAAACACAAAAGCCATAGTCCGACTATAGCTGATCGTAATTCCATCATACTGGAACATTAACAAAAACATTTTATCTGCGCATCGACCATAAGACATTATCTCTTTTATTCGAGTGCAGTCTATATTTTTATTCGACCGCAGTGTATCGCCATGTCCGAACGCAACTGTCTGTTGGCACAAGAAGATACTTTTGTGAATTTGATTTATGTATAATCAATGGTACTCCTTATAATGCGTCTTATTGCTTCGGTGTTCGTGCGTGCGTGCGTGGGTGTGTGTGTGTGTGGGTGGGTGGGTGTGTGTGTGTGTGTGTGTGTGTGTGTGTGTGTGTGTGTGTGTGTGGGTGTGTGTGTGTGGGTGGGTGGGTGGGTGGGTGGGTCGCCGGGTGAATGAGTGTGTGAGCCTTTAATTGCTTCATTTAAAAATATGTATAAATATATAGGCCATTGTTAAATGAAGTAATTAAAAGGCTCTTACACGCATATATATATATGTATATACGATATATATATATATATATATATATATATATATATATATATATATATATATATATATATATATATATATACAGGGCCGCCGACAGAAATTCCGGGCCCCTAGGCAGAGCAGTCACGGGCCCCTAGGCAGCGCAGTCGCGGGCCACTAGACAGAACAGTCACGGGCCCCTAGGCAGAGAAGTTACGGGCCTCTAAACTTTCTTTTGGCTTTATATAATTATAATATCGTACTGTCGTACGGAAAAAAAATTGAAATAATGAAAGTGCGTGTACGACCGAACGATATTATATTTATAAATATACAGTATATACAACTATGATTTTATTCAGATGCTTGAAGTTCAAACTGATTGTAGTTAAGCTACAGATAAATTCGACATATAATATATTTTAAAAGGCCTAAATCATAAACTTTGTATAACTGATTATAATATTTGTCATAAGTTGATTGCGGGCCAGGCCCGGGCCCCTAAAAGGTCGCCGGGCCCCTGGGCATTTTCCCCCCTGCCCCTCCCTCTCGGCGGGCCTGTATATATATATATATATATATATATATATATATATATATATATATATATATATATATATATATATATATATATCGAGAAGTACGTTTGTATATTCTTGTACTGTCAGCCAAGCGATCAGTATTTCAAATCCCTACCAGGACAGAAAGATGCTTCGAGATTTCTGCTCCACCTGCGCCCCCTAGCGAACTCAGCTGCAACGAGTACACTGGCCGTAAACTGTCGGTGGGAAGTTCAGACGGCGAGGGAGGAAGGCCTGGCCAACCGCCCTCGTATGCCGAGGCTAAGAAACCTGAAAACGTTAACACTTTATACCCATGGCTGCCTGTCTGGGACTCATCTTAATAAAGACGTCTCTTCCTCTTCCAGTCCTCTCCCTAGCCGCCTGATCTGCCCCCACAGTGTACGGTCGGCGTACTCGTTAAGGGTGAGTTCGATAGGGGGTGCCGGTGAAGCTGAAATCTCTCTAAAAATCCTGTCCTAGCAAGGATTTCAACCCCAGACCTTTCGAATGACAGTTGAGCACGTTAACCACAAGACTGCGCACCATATTCATTGCACAGTTATGTGCTTATGTCTATAGGATGAAGAAGAGCTGTCCCTTCAACACCTCTTTTAAGTTTTCCAATCGCCCTATAACTGAAACTGAGCCTATATCCTAAAATAACTTTTTTTTTTTTTTTTTTTTTAAAGAGCTGTAATATGCCAAAACAATTTCTGTCGACGTCAACAGCCTTTGTTGCTATAAGATGTCGTTAAACTACGGATCCATCCATCCTAAAATAACTAAAAAGAGCTGTAATATGCAAAACAAATTTTTCTCGACGTCAACAGCCTTTGTTGCTATAAGATGTCGTTAAACCCTGGATCCATCCATCCTAAAATAACTATAATTTTAAGAAATAACTACTGTTCGTGCTGTGACAGCGCCAGTCCCAAGCCTGGAGAAAGGAGGAGGGAGACGCTAATCATCTTTGTTATGAAATAGTGCCGTTAAAAATGCTCTTTATCTCAAAATGAGAACTACGCCACAGCTCGTCCGTGCCTTAGTGTCAGGCAGTGCCAGTCTCAAACCTGGATGAAGGAGGAGGGCGACGCTAATGATCTTTGTTATCACACTATATCGTTAAATTCAAACAATCACTACTATCCCAAAATGAGCTGTAATTTGCCAAAATAATTTCTGTCGACGTCAACGGCCTATGTTGCCATAAGATGTCGTTAAACTGTGTCTCAACAATCCTAATTGTAATAGTGCCAGTCCCAAGCCTGGAGAAAGAAGAAGGGTGACGCTGATCACCTTTATTACACGGACATTTTGCTTTATTATGACATAGTGTCGTTAAACAGCAACTAACCAAACTTTTCTTGAGGCAATTAATATATGCAATTGAACATCCATTTGAAAGATGAAAAATGTGTCATAACTAAGCTAGAACTGATAGTTATTCATACAGTTAGTACGCTGTAGTATGCCATACAAACGGTGAAAACTGTTCAAAATTATTACACACCTCTTTTAAGCGAGATTTTTGACCTATTAGTGACATATAGGTCCTACATTATGCCATAAACTCCGCCACTATTCGTACTGTGGTAGTGCCAATCCCAAGCCTGGATAGAGGAGGAGGGCGACACTAATCATCTTTGTTATGACACGGCGTCGTTAAACTTAAACTGAGCATTATGCCATACATCTTAAGTAATTTATGTCGACGTCAACGGCCTTTGTTGCCAAAAGCTGTCGATAAACTCAGGATCCATCCATAAAACCATGATATAAACAATACAAACTGGAGTTGAAATTAGACACCTTTAACTAATACTCAACCGAAATTATATATTCGTCGACTGCGTTTGATGGCCAACGTTAACAAAAGACACCTTTGGTTAAGGTCGACGTAACTGCTATTTCAGCCACAATATTATGTAATTGATGGTAAAATGCAGTTTGAGATTAGACACCTTCATAATACTTTTTCAGAGCTCATATATATAAATATTCGTCGACTGCATTTCATTAGCACATCATTTTAAATATAACGGTGCAGAGTTTTACGTCTGGTCGACGTCAACAGCTCTCGCAGTCGCAAGATGTCATTGATATAAAAAAAATGCAATTGGGATTAGACACCTTTATAATGCTCTTCCGAGCCTATATATACTCGTCGATTGTGTTTAAGCGCTAGATGACACAAAGAGCTGGTTATAAAAAAGATTAAAGTTGACGTCAATGGCCTTGGCACTGTTGGCAGCCATAAGTTGACGTTAAACAATGGTAACTACAAATCGCCAGCAAGTAAGATGCCAAAATAATTTCTGTCGACGTCAACGGCCGTTGTTGCCAAAAGATGTCGTTAAACTCTGGATCGTCGTCGTCTTCATCCTCCTCCTTCTATTCTAAACGAACTTCATCAATGCCCGTACTCCGGTAGTGCCAGTCCGAAGCATGGAGAAAGGAGGAGGGCGACGCTAATCATCTTTGTTATGAACTTATGACACAGTGTCGTTAACACAGTAATTAACCAGCCAACCATAATAAACAATTTCTTTCCTATCGACGTCAACGGCCTTTGACACCATAAGACGCTTCCCAAGAAGCTGCCTAGGGTATGACGTGCGCCTTCATTTTGCTTAGTCTCGGCACATGAGATTTGAACCGCCGACCTCTCGGTTGCAGTCCAGCGCGCTAACCACTAGACTATGGCGCGCCCCCGTGTGTCTATAAACGGAAGCTGTAATGAGGAATCCGCAGGAATGCGAGTCGGTGTCATGCAGGGTGATGTAGTCACCGGTCCACTGTGCGTCTACCTAATGAAGTCCAGGCGGATATTCGTCTCTCTCTCTCTCTCTCTCTCTCTCTCTCTCTCTCTCTCTCTCTCTCTCTCTCTCTCTCTCTCTCTCTCTCTCTCTCTCTCTCTCTCTCTCTCTCTCTCTCTCTCTCTCTCTCTCTCTCTCCTACCTCTATCTATGTGTCTTTATCTGTCTGTATCTGTCTGTCTGTATCTCTGTCTCTGTCTCTGTATCTCTCTGTCTCTATATCTCTCTCTGTCTCTGTATCTCTCTCACTGTCTGAACCTGTCTCTTTGACCCTTTGCCTCTTCCTCTATCTGTCTGTCTGTCTGTCTCACTGCCTCTCTGTCTGTCTCTCGGCCGATGAAAATAGGCGTGGGCTGCTGCTGCTGCTGCTGCAGCAGAGGATCTCCTCCTCCATCTGCTGCTGATGATGGTGGTCGCACTGTGCTGTTGATGGCGATACGGAGGATGGCGATGCCTGGCTAGGAACGGAGGAGATGGCGAATGCGGAGGCAGAGAATCCAATCGATCCGATACCCTACCTCCACACACACAAACGCACACACAGACGTGTGTATATATATTCACTTATATATATATATTTTTATATAGGTTAGCTTACATATATATACTGCAAGTGCTTGGGATATGCACACGGGTTACATATATAGAGCACATGATGTATATTTATACACACAATATCTATGTAGATCAAAATTTACTTCCATTTAATGTCTATGCAAATTGCATATATACACCATATATATAATATGTTGATCAATGCGTGAAGGTCTACAAATGATATGTGGCTCAGTTAACTGTACATAAACGCATTAGCTTTTCTATGATATATACTATATTTACATACACGTATTTAGGCATACAAATGCATATATATTAACTGTATGCCTCAATATATTCTATGAAACTATGTTGCATATATATATATATGCACCTTAGTATCATAGTTTATACAGTGTACATACTGTATAAGCTTATATATATATACATATATATATATATATATATATACTCGTATATATATATGCGGACATAATGATCAGTCGACGTATGCGTGCGTATGTGCTTTGTATAAGTCGAATCATCGTGGGTGGTCGTTGTGGCTGGCGACGACGTGTGTGGTTCGCTGACCGACAAAGAGAATGGTGGCTTGGCGCGAGGGACACGCGCGTGACGAGGGTTGTTGAAGAAGATGATGCTGACGGTTACCGTGACGGCAGCATCACCAGCAGCAGCAGCCTGTGTGTAACGGAAGAGGAGTCTGTATGTCCTGCAATAATTGTCCTGCTTCGGAGTGACCGGCTGACCGCGTTGGAGTATATTCGGGTTCTGGTCGGTAAGTGTAGGAAAATGCGCAATATGAAGGGTTGTTTAGAATCGTAATCGTAATCTCGAGGTTTCTACGGCGCCCAAAAAGCGGATTCGAGGGAACCAGTGTATTCATAGGCGCTTAGTCAAACAAAATCGATAGGCGGGGAAGGGGTGAAAATTGGTTCCAGGTCAAGATCCAAAGGGTCGGTCAGCCGGACAGGAAGACGACTAAGGTGGATAGTGTGTGGAATTGAGGGCGGAGAGCGAGGTAAGGGGAAGAGTAGGAATTGTGGTAGGGTTTGTGAAAGAGCAGTGTTTTCGGCTATGAGGGAAAGACCTAGGGATAGATGATAAGTCTTACCAGGTAAGAGGTGAATACTTGGTGAGTTCGTTTAATGGTCGGCTGCCTTGTGTGAAAGGCAGCAGTGGGGGCGGTGCAGTCCTGCAGTTGCCAGAAACCAGAGGGTATACGGACTATCGCTCATAGGACCATTGCTCATAGGACTACCACTCAATATAGGGACCATCGTTCGTAGGGCCTTTCACGGGCAGAGGAGCTGAAATAGAATAGAAATAGTATGGATAAAAATATTTTTATCCATACCTCGTTTCCTCATTGCTACCTTAATACGTTTTTACGACGACTTCTCATCGAGGATAATTAACTGGATTAATAGACTGATTAAGGCGCGCCTGTTCTACTGTTATTTATACCGTGAATGAAATACTTAAGAGAGGTGTGTTAGGACTGCTTCTCTTATTTATACGATGAATGGAAACTTAATAGGTGATAGGCAGTGATGGGCACTAAACTATTTTTTTAGTTAAACAAAAACTATTTTCCAACTAAAAAAATTAGTTTAACTAAAGTTTGCAACTAATTTTGGAAATTAGTTAACTAAACTAAAAAAAAGTAGTTAAAACTAAACTAAAAAAAGTAGTTAAACTTTTTCCAACTTTTTACGACCAACATTTTCACAATAACAGAGGTTAAGTGAATTGCAATAATGCAGAGCGTCAATGACAAACACCTTCAAACTATGCAATGTGTACTGTTCTGGCGTACAGTTACAGGCTTACTGTAAGTATAGAGTATGAATTTTGAAAACATAGCCTAGCTGTTAATGCTAAAACCATGCAATGTTAATCAATAAGTTTCACGTTGAGTTGTTGACAGTGTTCAAAGTTCATTGCGGAAAACAGTTGCGAATTGCTAATTTTTTTAGTTAAACTTTTTAGTAAGCAACTAAAAAAATTTAGTTAAACTATTGTTTTAACTAAACTAAATTTTTTTAGTTAAACTTCTTCCTTAACTAAAATTTTTTAGTTAACCTAAAAGTTAGCAACTTTTTAGTTAACTATTGCCCATCACTGGTGATAGGTCTTCCTATTATAATGCAAGATGACCCAGAACAGTGGAAAGAGAAAGAGGGATTGGATTGTATTGACGAAACTTTATCTTTAATGTATCTCTCTATAGACCGGATCATGAGTATCCAAATCCAGGGGGCAAAGAGGTATTAGCCCCCGGGATTTTGATACTTGTCACATTTTCTGTGTTCGTGAATTCTATGCAACGTCATTTTTCCACCCCCACCCCGGAAAAATTTTGCCCACCTAGACAAATTTTGCCCCACACCCCAGAAAAAATTCCCGTGGATGCCCATAGAGTGATTGGAATGGACCAGATAGAAATGTATGGACACTGGACAGATGCAATTTTAATGGCAAACGATCCGAAACAGAAGAAAGATCTTTGAACAGAAATTGTTTTTTAAAGAAAATGTATCTTCGTTGACAGATTACTTTATTTTACAGAATTACGTTTTACATTTGAAATTACCAGTGTTTACAGTCGAATGGAAACGACCTCATTTTACCGTACGATACTCAGTCTGCTGATTTTCTTTAGGAGAATGGTCTATACTGAGAAAATGGTCTGAGACCGGAGACATCCACTCGCACCATTCTCGCCTACCGCTGCTCAACCACCAGGCTTCTCTATTTAGCAACTACTGGCTATTCACTCCAAACTGAAGTCGCACCTCTTCGAGAATTCCTACCCTAATCCATCCGGTCTTCTCGTCCTCAACGAACCCCGCCTTAGCATATCTTCTACCCCCTCCTCTCTCTGGTCTCTCTGGCAACCGGACTCGAATCTCAGTTGTCATCTCTGGACAAGACGCAGCGCTCGTGAATAAACTGGTGCCCTGCGCTTAGCTTTCGAGTGGGGCCATAGAAATCTGGAGCTCACGACCTCAGATCTTCCGGCGGATATCTGACCCCGTTCTGGCTCCGCCTTTCCGAACATGGAAGCCAAAGCAGAGTCGACCAGCGAGCCCTCCGAAGAGCCGACAAACAACACACGCAAGGCTCACAAGGTCCACTACATCGACCTGAGGTTGGCCCAGCTGGAGGACCTGCGTCAGGTGGCCATCGGGTCCCCGATTCCCGTTCCCCGGACGAGCCAGGAGGACTGTTCCTGCGCGACCAGTTTCCCGATGATCCGAGTGGAGGACGGTTCCCCTACGTCAGGAGGCAGCACCAGCACTGCGCAAGATGGCGGACTGCATGGCAGCGGTTGCCAGGACGACGACGCTGCTAAGCAACACCCGGAATTTCAAAATTCCGGCGAAACTGGATGAAACCAAGAGCGAGGAATGAACTGAGACTTAGTGACGCTCGTCACGTTGCCATGGCTATTTACGTTGCCATGGTTACAATGGTTATCGATGCCGAAACTGCTACGTCATTGGTCGGATTAAGCAATTGGTTGTCGTCGTTACAGGTCGCCATAGCAACGGTATAGCAACGCTAATACTCACCGTGGCAACAGATTGTCAAGGACTCCGTAAGGGCTGCATCACATCGAAGGTTTTACTTCAAATTTCTATAGCACCAGTATGTTATTGATAAACATGTTTCACACGGTTGCCGATTGGTTAGAGTGGCGCTCGCTTTGTAACGCGTAGAGTATGGGTTCGATCCTCCTCCCCCGAGATGGTTACTGTGTCAGGACCTTGCGCAAGTACTGCTCAGCGCCATAAATTGATGCCTTGGTATTGGCGCCTAATAAATGCATAATAGTAATAATAATAATAATCTGTAATTGTTTGTAATACGTTTTATAGCCATTCCGTATTCCAAGACACTCAACATATAGCATAGCAAGATGTTCAACCACCTGTAGCAGATCACCCTTTTAAATTATTAATATTTCAAGGCGAAGGCTGCAATGAATTGGCTACCGCGTCCCATTTGGAACCGACTCAGTCCCTCATCCTTTACTGATCGGCAATCGCCAAATCCAAGCTGGGAGGTTAAAAAATTAAGTTATATAACAGTAAAATTGACATCATGACAGTCAATGATTATTGAACTCGTACACAGCGCCCTGGTTTACTTCTGCGATATATAAATCGTGTGATTATTGTTAAGCCTGTACCCTGTTTTATCTGTGATTATTTGCATCCAAGTAGAATAATCTTCTAAATATATATTCACATCAGACTCTTTGGATTCGGATCAAGAACCACCTTGAAACGACACCATTTTGTTCTATTAGCTGAACAAACTTTTGATCAAATGTTACCAACCGCATTATATCAGAATTCACATAAAAATGAAGCACAATTTAACAATGTCCGGTGCATTATACAAGTGTATATGTAAAGAAATATATATATATGTTTTTAAATCATGCATTTTCATGCATATATATATATGTATATGTGTATATATGTACATGTGTATATATATATATATATATATATATATATATATATATATATATATATATATATATATATACAAGGCCGTAGCTAGGGGGTGTTTTTGGTGTTTAAACACCCCCGAAATTAATAATGTAAAAATAAAATAATGCATTTACTAACTACAAACCCCTTGGTCGGTTGATTCGATTGCATGTCGGCTTGCTTAAGGACGAGATAACACCCCCCCCAAACAGAAAACACCCCCGAAACAGAATCCTGGCTACGGCCCTGTATATATACACGTATGTGTGTGTTTGTGTGTATAAAGCGGACACGGATATGACGACAATAATTGAAAGAAACTTTATTCCACAATCAACATAAACTTGTGCCCACTGGTATCACAGGATTGAAATAAACTTTATTCGACATAATTCTTAAAACGTAAAAAATTCAAACTGAAAAAAGAAAAACCCGTTTTCATTCATAATTAGATGTTATGACTTGTAAACAAAAAGTTCTGAGATCTCAGAGGAATGTTCAAGCGACGCGGTGATGACAGCTCTGTCGTTGGAACGCAAACGAAGAAGGAAAACCCTGAAATGAAAAAAGGATCAATTGATACAGCGGGTAAACCAATGCTGAGAATGCAATATTTATTCTTACATTGCAGTTCTTGTACAGTGTGTTAAGTTAATAGCTTTGGGAGACATAACATCATTCACTTTAGCAGAATATCGCCTTAACCAGAATCGCGTAAACAGGTCAACACTGTACCCACAAAACAAAAATAATTCCCAAGTGCTATAATAGTGGAATGTAGGGAGCTGTTCATCTCATGCTCTTTGGGAACCAAGCCAGTAATGGATGGGGCCAGCGCATCATTTGCCATTTACATCCCAACTTCAGTCTCTACCAAATTCCACTTCTTCATAACACAGATAAGTTTTTATGAACAGCTCGTCCAGGGTTGTTACACAAGTCCAATCCAGAGGCTCAAGACTGCAGTCGCTGGACTAGAGACTGGCGCGCTACCGAATAGCCCAGGTCTTCAGTTAATTGTGTCTAGGAAATAAACAAGTCATCGCCATCGTTAATCATTTCCTGACGCTAGCCATTTGGTGGCGATGGCCTTTAACAATTGATAACCATTTGTCCTTAATCATTTGTCCCCAATCAAATACATGGCTCCTCTTGACTTTAGTCTAAGTCTTGTAGTGCAGTCATTTGTCCTCAGTCCTTTGTCCATGGTCATTTGTCCTTAAAATCATTTCATTCAACCAATCAATATTCGTTTATTCGCAGCATGCAAGCTGGCACGAATGCAACATGGAAAGTCCATTGCTCATCTGAACTTTCTCCAAGTTTTCTTGTGCCCTCATTTAATCGTAAATAAACACGAGAATGCTAAGAACACACAAGTATCCCACAACATACCAGGACATCTTCCGTTTAGGCTTTCCGGTGAAGTCTTAAAACATAGTCAGAGGCCTGGTCTGGTTTTGACCCGGGGTCACAGCATGACCCTGAAGCTTATTCTTTTCCTTATCTGCGACCATTTGGCTGAATCGCGGTGGTGGACTGCGATCCTTGCGTCCTTCCTTTGACCGGTTGCGTACGACCTTGCTGTGGATCGCACAGCTGACGCAGTAGTGCAGCTTCCCATACAGCTTTGGCAGAACATAACCTAGGAAACAAATCCACAGAATTTCAATGTTACAGCATCGTAATTGTAAATTTATATAGCACTGCTTAAGACATCACCTAACAAGGTGAAATGAGATTTATTGTTTATTACACAAAACAAGTATTACAGTGACAGTTGTGTATCAACAAGTACTGTGCAACAGGAGCCAAGAAAAGCTAATAGCTTATACTAACCATGGCCCCTCTTTCTCGATTATTACTCATGGGTTTGTTACTTAATTAGTACTTAAATGATACTAATAATAAAATACTAAAAATTATAACAGCACCAATAATTGAAGCATGATAGAACAGAATGATCTCCAAGCGCTTGCAGAAAAGAACCTAAGAGAGTTTGTGTCACAGGTTGTTTAGGCAATCAATTCGATTCTGTAAGGTAAAGTAAATCTTGTCTAATCTAATCTTCTTCCATAGCACCATTGCATAATGCAAGAAGCCAGGGTAAAATCTGGGTAAACAAGAAGAGCATTCTCTTAATTAAGCTATCCCTGAGGTAACCATGAATATGAAGTGATAGCAACTTTACTTTCTTAGCCTCGGCATACGAGGGTGGGTGGGCCAGTCCTCTCCCTTGAAGTCTCATCTACCCACCGACAGTGTATGGTCAGTGTACTCACTATGGCCGAGTTAACTAGGGGGCACAGAAATCTTGAACCAAATTTCTGTCTTGGCGGGGATTTGAACCCCCAACCTCTCGACTTTATTTTAAATCCAGCGCGCTAACACTAACTATGATTATTTATTCGTTGTGCGGTTCATACTTTGATAGACTGAAGCCTCGGCCATGTCTCTGATCGCAGCTGCCTCCACAATGTTACGCACCACATTCTTTACGATGGCCTTGTCTTTTGGAACGCAGCGAGCACAGTTCGTGCAGCGCACCGACCTGACATGACCACGACCGTGCTTAGACCGTCCGTTGTTCCGGCGCTTCTTCGTCTGAAATCAAGCACGACAAGCGGTGTTATTAAAACAGAAAAAGGAAAACAATTGTGTTACAATAACTAATCTCTCCTCCGCTGTTTTCCACTCACAACAGGATTTCTTCAAGCCTTCCTATCCTTATTCTATTCGTGCGCCACCATATGACCACTATCCTTACAGATTTCCAGCATAGCACCGCGCTGTCTCCTCGGCTTAACCTCCCCGGATTCTGACCTTGCACCGGATGGACAAAACAATCCGGCTATTGCAGACTTGATCTAATGTAGTGCCAGTAAATAAGCTGATGTCACTACAAAATTTAAAAGATTTACATTTAGTTTTAATTACCTTGCCCTACATTACCTTAAATACATACATTGTCTTACATCACTTTATCTTACATTACCTTGTCTTACATTACCCTGGGACTAGTCCCAGCATTACCTTAAATTACCTAGCTTACATTACCTTAACATAGATTACATTAACTTACATTACCTTAGCTTAAATTACATTACCTTAACATAAATGACCTTGTCTTACATTACCTTAGCTTAAATTACCTTGTCTTACATTACCGTGGCTTTAAAATCTTCAAGGTGCAACAGTTCGGTGACAACAAATGGTATCGGATTCAAGCCTGGTCGAGGGAACGGACCGCATTCAACTCAGTAAATAACTAACTTACAGAAAACTAATTACCAAAGTAATCAATTACTTAACCTAAAACTAGAAAATACGCAGTGCAGTCTACATAATAAAATCCTGACATACCATTTTGATAAATTGAAGCTACTAAAACTAACTCAATCAAAACTAATATAACTTCAACCGTAAATTTGAAAGAACTCCCAAGATATGGAACCACGTGAATCTAGAGGACGGAAGTTGCCTCGATTCTAGGAACGTTGACCCACTTCGTGTTTTGTAGCGCATTACCTTTCTTAGGAAACCAGACTTGTTCAGTTCTGCGCAACGCTTTACGAATCCTTAATATAAAGTCCAAGTGTATGAAAAATTCGTGTGAATTACACGATATTTCTTGGTGTCGTTTTTCTACTTTACAAATTCTAGTTCCACAATTCATGGCCTAAAATGGCGACAGAAATCTAATATACAAACGCTTTGTTACCTATGGAACATGCATGCTGTGTTTTTAAATGTAATTTAAAAAGATTACGCCCATAGAAACGCGATTCCTAATTCAGTGGCAGATCTGTTTTTGTGCATCATTGTGGTTAGCTTTAGAGATTACTTACTTACTTACGGCTCCTCTTCGGAGGACGCTACCTCCCAGAAGACAGCACTGCTGCTTGGCCGACACTCGCCTCTTCGCAGCTGTGCGGAATATTCAGAGGCATGTCCTGCTGCCCTCTGTCAAATGCACAGGCTACCTCCTGCGCCCACAAGCTCATGACCTGGAAATCCCGACCGCTGGTAGCTTGGCTAGAAAAACGTTCATCATCCGGATACTCTATGAAGCAGCTTAGTAGTTAGTATGCGCATTGCGTAAAAATAAATACTAATGGGATATGTTTGAAACAAATATAAGCAGTTATTAATAGCTTATTAGCAGTCGTATATAAGCTGTCTAAACACGTATAAGTTGCGTTACACCAAAGTGCGGTTTGCAATTGGTTCTAATAAAGAATATTCTATTCTATTCTATACTAATTAGCATAGGGCTGTTTTTCATGACCTGCAGCCCTTTGGTTTCATTTAGTTAAGAAAGTAGCCTTAGAATCAATTTTGCTGTAACACTAATATTATACTGTATGAAACCGAAACCAACCACACATCCTGGTATTTGCTGACTTGATCATATAGCACCTTCATCTACCTGGTCACTGTCAAGCAGCTTTCATGTGACGCCGAGAAATTTCGATTTAGTTTAATAAGGGAACTTGCTAAATGAGACCCAGACAAGCCTCGTGTTCCAGGGAGTGCGGAAACTTTGAAATGGTCCTACCTCCCAGTGAATATTGATCCTTCTCTACCTATTCAGCAGAGTCAATTTTTTAACGTTGGAGCGGACGTTGGATTCGTGATGTAAAACCATGTGGACAAAGAGACCAACTCCATGAGACAACCCCGAAATACAACCATGTTCTGTTTAGGCAAATTTCAAACCACCGACCTCTGGGTTCCCAGCTCGGTAATGCAAACCACTAGACTTTCACATTTCACAACTGAAACTAGCATCAGCCACAATGCATTATATACATACATACATTATACACACACTGTATAGATATATATGAGCAGTCCCTTAAGCTACTAGTCTGAATGGCAGCCATGGGTACAAGTGTTAGCGACTTCATTTTCATAGCCTCAGCACGAGGGCAGTTAGTCAGTTCTCTCCCTCACTGTCTCTTCTTCCCATCAACAGTGTACTCTTTTATAGCAGAGTTGGCCAAGGGGCACATAAATCTCAACCAAATTCTGCCCTGGCTGGGATTTGAACCTCAATCTCTCAATCGACAGTCCAGCACACTAACCACTACACTGAATTATTCAGTAGCGCTTTTATAAATATTCGATTACAATTTGAAACAAGTGTTCTGAAATATTGAGACATCAACACGGAGTCAAAAATCTTAAACAAGACCCAAACGGATTGAGACCTAAGCCTTTTAGGAAACGGATCTATTTTTCAAGATCAACAAAACAAACGTAGGTAGATTTTGGTTTTGTTTTTAATCAGAACACGACCTCATTTCGTTTTTAAAAGAAACAGTTTGCGATGATGACATGTCGGTTCAATTAAAACTGGAGTCCACGTTAACAATGGAAAACCTGCAAGACACAAAAACCAGAACAGCGTCAAGTATTTCATTAAACAACAAATTTACCTCTTTTACTCAAGGTAGATTTCATCCAATGATTTAAAATAAAATCCTCGAAAAACGTGAAGAAATCACAATCAAATGACTACATCTCATGATGTTCCGTCACATCAAGTCACTAGGGAATGAAACAGCGCTAGACCAATCAATCATTTCTTGTTTTAAATTCAAGTGTTCCTTCTTTTAATTAAGGCACAAATGAAATCTAACATCAACTCTGGACGGGAATCCACTGGTCGATGAGAAAGTTATTGGCAGCTTTTCATGTTATCTATTAGCATTGGTGCTTATGGATTAACTGTTTCTTCTAAATAACTTTGCAATATAAAAAATATTATAATAATATAATACAACAGTATTTGATATTGCCACCCTTCCAAAGTTCAGAAGTGCACACAACCATAAGACAGAACATGGATGGCACTGAACAATTGTGAGTGAAGGACTTGCTCAAGGTCCCTACACAGTAACCACCTCACGGCAGGAGGATCTAACACGTACTCTCCAGGACACAGGCTAATTGCCCTAACCAATCATCTACCATGCCTCATTCTTGAGTGACGTTATCTGTGTGATAACAATGAGCCGAAACCTTAACCACCTTTCAATCCTTTAACATGACAGGTGCTAAGGCGATTTGCAAATACCATGCAACACAGTGGTCACAATTAAAACGATGATTTAGACCAGCGTTTTCAGCACCTCTATTCAGTTTCTTCTGAACTGCTCATCACAACTCAAATCTAAATTGTCACAGAAAACCACACTAAGCATTACACAAACTGTCATGACTGCATTACGCTCAATGCAACTTGTATGAAAAAAATGGCAGAGGCAACGTACCATGACACTTAAGCCGGTAGCTGGACTTTCACGCCTGGCCTGAATCGCGGTGGTGGACTGCGATCCTTGCGTGCTTCCTTCGACCTGTTGCGTACCACTTTGCTGTGAATGGCACAACTGACGCAGTAGTGCAGCTTCGCATACAGCTTTGGCAGAACGTACGCTAAAAACAAAGCATTCAATTAAATTAATCATTCGTAATTATAATCAAACATTGATAAAAGTGCCACTCAACGATTCAGAGGCGCTAATGAACCAAGTCAGTGCCAACACCAGCAAACAAAATGGAAGATGGTTCCAACTAGAGGGCAAACCTTCTAGACTCGGCAGTGGCCCCATACATGCGGGGAACAACCAGAAGGCCAGGGGGACTACAGGGAGTGAAATGATTGAGGTTCAGAAGGTCTTGAGGTATGAAGGATCTACCCCAACCAAGCAGTTGTGCACGAGTTAAAATTTTGAGCTGGATGCACCGGGGCACAGGAAGCCAGTGGAAAGTGCACTACTTTCAGGTGCCGAGTAAAACCGATTCCCAATTACTTCAGCACATTTTAACTAAATCCTGGATTTAAATATCAAAGACATATTCCAGGGTTGTTTTTGTCATGGCCAACTAGACTACCGGGTATACTAATTACTTCAATCCTGTGAACAAAGCACCTGGTGAGGATCTTAAAAGGTGCAATATAAATAGCCACATACAAGTAAGTAAGTAAGTACATGTAAGTATATTCTTTATTAACCAATTGCAAATCTCACTCGTGTGCAGACATCTCATAAACACAGTTAAAAAGTATATAACATCCTAACAATAAATAACAATACATATAAAAAATCTAAACATGCCCAAGACCGTACTATTCACTTCAACACTTCCTAACTTTCAAACCTGGTTCTAAATATGAAAGAGACATAAACCAGCATCTGCTATGCCTTAGATCCTAATTGTAACTTCTATAGTGCCAGTGCCAAAAGCATCAACCGATGGCATGCCAAAACTAAGCCGTAATCGGGTCAACATCCAAAAGATCAGTCCGTCTATGGAACATATCAGATCAGTCCGTCTATGGAGTGTCTGAAGAAGGCAAGTAATAAAGAGAGGCAGCCTATGATGGAAGAGCAATTTGAAAAAGGCAAATAAGTAGTGAAATTAACTATTATAAGAGATATGAGTGAACGGACAGAAAAATTATCATCAAGAATGGAATAGCCGAGGCATCAGGTTTTACCTCCTCTCATTCACATCACAACTCATATCTACCACTTGAACTGCTTCCAACGTTAAATCCCAGCTTTAAAGCAGATAAGCACATCCTATTTCCTCTTATCGATACCTTGGTAGACGGAAGCCTCGGCCAAATCTCTGACTGCTGCTGCCTCCACGATGTTTCGGATCACGAACTTCTTGATGGCCTTGTCTTTTGGAACGCAGCGCGCACAGTTTGTGCAACGCACCGGGTTGACATGACCACGGCCCTTCTTCGATCTACCGTTGTTTCGTCGCTTCTTAGTCTGACAGCAAAGACAAGCGGAGTTACTCAATCGTAAAAATAAAGTGTTTTCACATTCTTTTTATTTATTTTAATTTTTTTTATTCCGGATATTTCTATAGCGCCTCTCGAAGTCAACTACTACTCAGAGGTGCTCCCGACTACAGCATTTGATACTGTGCCGGAATTTTCACGCCGAAGCGCCACGAGCAATTGCGAGTGAAGGACTTGCCCAAGGTCCGTACGCAGCGGCTAGAGTGGGATTCGAACCTGCAACCCTCCGGTCACAAGGCGCCGAACTTACCACTGAGCCACCACGCCCTACTCAGATTCAGCTCAGACTTTATGAAAATGGAGCCAAGTGATTATTCATATTGTGTGTTTAATCACTGTCACCACTTTCTGTATCTGAAATGCTGCCACGACTTGGGACGGTTGGTAGAAATATCAATAACAATCAATCAGTCGAAATTTATATAGCGTCCCTCCAAAACGAAAATTATCCTTCACTTGGATCTGGCAAGTGAATAACTGGACTCTTCCAAATATCCCAGTCTCTGGTTCGTTTTTTGGCTGTTTAAGAAGGCATTCGCTTACATTGTATCAGAATATAAACCTGCATTGATATAGCATACATGTGTAATTTATACAGCGCCACTTCAAGACACTCTTCAGTGGCGCTATCTTCTCAAAGACACAACATCACAATTGAAAAGACTATGATATTAAGTACAATATTTTAAATCTAAGGAAGAAACATAAAATAGGAAAAGTATTGCCTCTTCAACTTGGTTATCTTAACTCTTGATTATAAACGTTTACGAAATGCAAAGGTGGAAATCAATGATCGTGTTCAGAATGAAATATTTTGATTGCGTTGTTTGTCATGAAGGCTGTTGAAATGCAAGAAACAGCAATTTTTATCCTTAACACAATGCCACTACCTAGCTCAGCACATGGTCAAATTCGGCGTTAAAACCACGATTATCTGATATTTAACTCAAAATGTGTAACAAAAATCACGTCACTTAGAAAAAAAATCCAGAAGCAACCAAACAACAACAAAATCACAGTCTCAAAGTCGGGCAGATCATTGTAATGTTCACATTTTTCTGATTATAAAAATCGCCACCCACCATCTTTGTATCAGGCTATCGCAAAAGGAGGAATCAAGGCAACGGAAGTAACGATGCAAAGATATATGCACTACCATAGATCTCAAAATAGATTAGGAGTATCATTTTAGACACGCCAGCATTATGGCGGCCATCTCGAAACGGGGAAATGGTAAATTAAAGTTATTGTGAATGCAATCAATCAACATTCGTTTAATTCAACAAATCCAGTTGACAATAACGCAACAGACTACAGAAGCACTATAATATTAGAATGGCTTTGAGAGAGGAGAATAGATCGATGTGTTTATTAATACGCATCTTTGAACAAAATACGAGGAATAAAATTACATTTGCTTTTATCGGGAAGGGTAAAATTGTGGGTTCTTGTCCGTAAGTCGTATTTATTTTGTCGTGGAGGAGGAAAAATACGACGGACATGGTAGGGTACGCAATAAATATTTTAAATACGCTAGCATCTGCTGGTGCAGCGTAGACTAAGCCTAATAAATAGTTGCAGAATTTCAGAGATAAGGAGACTGGAGTCTGGAGGCCGAGATGATATAGAAAATATACCGTATGACGTTGAGCGAGTAGACTTGGGCGGTTGGATGGTAAATAGCAGGCTAATGTAAGAAGGTTGAGGGTTTGAAGGGCGCTGTAGGTAAGAGATACCTGGCTCGATATTGCCGCGATATTGCCGCGCGCATCCGTAATAAGATCTTCTTCCTTGTGTCTAAAATTATCTCGCGTTCCTTAAAGGCATTTCTGTTTCCCCGGGGCTTCTGTGCTGAGAGCGCCTCTGAATTGTTATTCTGCGAGAGGCGCTTTACAAATTTCTAGATACAATACAATATAATTTTGTGATGGATGCGCTAAAGGACATGACAACGCACGGCCCGCGATGCCCAAGTTTACATGACGTAGTAAAAATGACTACATTAGCCCGTATGTTATACGCGGCCCCGGCATGGTGGGCCTTCGCGGGTCAACATGTGCTAGGAGAGGGGTAGGCTGCAGTCCGTGTTAGACCGTCCAGCTGGTGCGTCGATCTGCACTATCTCCCTGCGGATAGCCCCACCTTCGAACAATTGTGTAGCCAGGCAGACTGGGGCCTCTTCGCAGCGGTACTGCATGACGAGGGCCATGTTCTGAACCATCATCTCCCAACGCTGAGGCCACAGCACTATTCCATGAGGCCAAGACTGCACGACCGATTAATACCTAGAGCGGACAATTTTACGAGGAAAATTTTTTTGACAAGAATGCTTTATTTTGTATAAACTGTATGTAAACCAGAGTGCGGTATAGGCAGTTGGTGTTAATAAAGAATATACTTACTTACTTACTTACTTACTTACTTACTTACTTACTTACTTACTTACTTACTTACTGTCAGCTGAAATGCTAATGCTTGGAGTTACGTAGCATCATGTGCATTTTTTTAACTGTTTTAACCTGGGACTAATATTGCTGAATATTAGTCAATATTAGTCCCAGTTTTAACATTAAGGCTTTAAATTTGGCATCCTGATAGACGGTAGGAATACTACAATGTAAAGGTAGGCCTAAAGGCCCTGTTTCCAAATTTTCTCTGCTCCACATAACAACCGTAAACGACACCAGTTTATAAACTGGCGCTATATCAAATCAAGGCTGCAAGTAGGCCCTACCAGCTAGTTGTTTGGTCAGTTTTGGTGTAAAATCAGGATCTATAGAGGTCAACTAAGGATTATAGGAGCGCATTAGTTATTAGCCAAATTATAACACATTTTAAATAAAACTCCCACATAAAAACAATTTATTAAACTGATTGCGTTAACTGAACGATTTCTCTTACACGGGCGTGAAGGGCTCTCTCCTTGTAGGCGTGGTTTCGGCAGATGAACGCTTTGTCGATGAAACGGATGTAGGAGGTCGTTGGTTGGACCATAGAGCTGTCATGGAACGTATACACGTGCCCAGCACAGTCCTAAATAAGTAAGTGAATAACAATTTTCATCATTAACAATTTTTATAGCGCTGCAATTATAATTAATCTGAGTTAGTTTCAAAGATGCTATACTTTCAAATGATATGAATATTTTAATACGTATACATTAATTACAGCGTAATATAGGGATATTCCAATACATGCGCTTTTCTTGTTTCAAAACTTTCATTTTATATTGAGGGTATGTTTATTATGCATCGATTTTGGTATAAACTTTAATAGCAGTTTAAAGTGTTCATTACGAGGTTTTTGCAGTAAAAAATTTCAACTCAACGGTGAATATCAGTGTATTTCCAATACAAAATAATCGGTTTCTATATTAAAAATTATTATGCTGTTATATAGTAATTAAGAATTGCTACGCTATCATATAACACATAATAACATCGAATAACAGTACCTTGAATAACTTAAAAATGTGATGTTGCGTAAATAAATCATTGGAATTCTATACAAATAATTTCTAGGCATGCTTCTATTAAAGAACTAAAAATAGAACTCATCACTATAAATAGCCATCGACGTTGCCGCTAAACGAGTGGTTTATATTATATTAATTTTATTTAACTGACAAGGAAGGACTCTGCTAAGGTTTATAATAATTTGTTCTCTCGAGTGATTTCCTTTTTCTGAATCGATCATCATAGATCGATCTTTCTTTTTCTAGCGTTTAATTATTTTAATGTTATGTAAGTCGCCGAAATCGCGCAGCGTTGCGTCAAGGAGAGCAACATACGGCACCGTCCTTTAATCAAATCCAATGA
Organism: Allolobophora icterica; assembly: GCA_963556255.1. Lineage (NCBI taxonomy): Eukaryota > Metazoa > Annelida > Clitellata > Crassiclitellata > Lumbricidae > Allolobophora > Allolobophora icterica. The sequence continues at coordinate 99,427,598 of OY744603.1, forward strand.
AATTCAATCCAATCCAATCAAATCTTCAAGGCCAGATTGTTGGGTTAGTTACTGTGCCAGCATGTACGAATTTTTCAATTTACGCTTTTTGGGAATAGCGTTTTATCCTCTCATCAATTACCCCACCGTGTTTGGATGCACGTTTCGCACGCATCTGCTCACGGACATTAGTGTGCCCCAAGGTTGCCAGCTTAACTTGGTCCCTGGGCCTAAAACTTTCGTTGTATCTTGCATATAGTTTGGTAGATCTAGAAACTGAACTTCTGTCCTATTGAGCTTGCATGAACTATTGAACTTTGCACTTTTAAAAAATTAACCACTTGTGCTATCCCGTTTTGAGGCTGTGTTGTTGAGTGTTTGACCCCCCCCCTCCGCGTTGATTATCGAAGAGAGATAAGAGCTTAAGTTTTATCTATGACTGTGGTTTTATCTCGGGTTCATTGTTACATTAATTATCGCTGATTAGATTAAGTGGGAGTCTTTTTCGGCACTGGACACAGCTGTCAGATTGACCTGGTCTTCAGTGTATGGCTAAGTTAGTTCCAATGTATGTGTCGATTTGACTGTGTGTGTCTGTGTGTGTCTGTGTGTATGTGGTTTAATCAGTTTGATTGTTTGTTTAGATGTATCTTTGGTTATGGCTATTTCAGTTCTGGTGTGTGTGTGTGCGCGTGTGTGGTTAGGTCAATTTGGGTTTTTGTTTCGATGTGTCTGTGGATATGGCTGTGTCTGTTTTTGTCTGTGTCGATGTGTGTGTGTGTTTGTTTCTGTGTATGTCTGTCTCTCTCTTTGTCTTCTGTTCATTTGGCTTTGAAACAAAATGACACACACAGGAACACACACTTACACACACTCCGATCTATCTGTTTGGACTGTTTGCTTAGTTACCTGTAGTTTTTTTTTCTACATATGCTCATCTATCTGCCTGTCTATATCTTCGTCTCTCTCTGTCTCTCTCTGTCTGTGTCTTTCTGCTTATCTCTGTATCTCTCAGTTTATTTGTTCTTTTCGTTGAGATAACACAAAATGACTTTTGCCCGGTTCAGAAGTTTAGAACATTCTCTTTTGTAACGTCTGCAGCCTGGAGCGCAACCTGGCTGTCAGTGCAAGGACTTCTGCCGACTGACAGTCAGGATCCGATCGTCTGACAGCGTCTCTGACAGTCTTACGTCTTGCACGCGTTCGTGATTATGGCTGCGCTGACCGCAAATCAGCAGTCGTTGCTGAAACAGGTGAGAAACTTACATTTAACTGTGTCGAATGTGATTTATTATGTAGCACTGTTATCAACTTAATGTGGAAACTGCCACTATTGTAATGATGTATTGTAAATGTAATGATGTACTTGGTGACTGTAATCTGTAATCATAATTTGTAATCTGTATTTGTAATTGTGATTGTAATCTGACATTTATAAAGCGTAACTTCAAGAAGAAACTCATCAATGGTGTTTCCGACCTTAACCAGTGAAGTGACTGCTGAATAATACAGACTTCAGGCGCTTGCGAAATCGCGGAAGGGACAAACTGAGGAGCTGAGCCACAGCTCTCCAGAAAGGCGATTCCAGATAGTGGGCAGAGCTTCTGGACGGCTGTAGCAGTCTGCATAAGAGGGACAGTGAGGAGTCGATGGGCAGTTGACCCAAGAGTGCCATGATCTGGGACATGTTTTTATAACGACCATGTGGCCTCAACCCTGCTCATTTTTCAGTGAATTTAATGGGTGAGCTCTTTGACAACAGATCTACTCTATATCAACATGATTACAGCTTAGTTTTGGAGCGCCATTGGTTGATGCCTTGTATATAAGACTATGGTGTTATGGAAGTTACGAATTATAAGTACAGTTACCACAGCTGCCTGTTTGAATGGGTGCCTTACCACATAGGGTCCCCATGTACCGCCTGTGCTGGCCCATGATTATATTATTATGTCTTAAATAAGCCACACGCGGTTGGCTAGTCGGCTTCCGTATGCCCAGAGGTGCCTTGATGTATATTGTTTTATTCAAATCTCTGTATGTGATGTGAAAAGGAGAATCGTTTGAGAGCTTAGTTTCATTGTGTGGCTACTTTTATGGTTCTGTAGTTCAAAGTCAAGGTCATTTTGACGATGGGTAATTCAAGGTCAAGTTCATTTTAATAATATCACAATTCAAGGTCAAGGTCATTTGTGCGGTTTTGTCAATTAAGTTCAAGGTTGTTTTGTTGGTTTTATAGTTCAAGGCCAACGTCAAAGATGTTCTGAAGCCTGACCACGATGATGACTATGTTTTGCGCTGGCTCAGAGGTAAGTGAAAAAGAAACCAATTAACTCAATCAAAGGATCAAATCAATTAAATAAGTAACAAATAAATATAAATAAACTCCGAAAACTTTAATCAAAACAGAAACAGGATTTGCATATTCATTTGCTTATTTATTTGAATATTTATTTGCCCTTTCATTTAAATTGCCTTGCATTATCTTACCCAACCTTAACCTAACCTAACCTAATACACCCTAACCTACCATACCTTACCTTACTTAACCTAACCAACCATCCTTACCCAACCTAATTTTACCATGGTAGCCTATAGGTTAGAGTGTTCACCTTGTAATGCAGAGAGTACGGGTTCGATCCTCCTTCCCTGAGACGGTTACTGGTTAGGGACTTCGAGCAAGTCCACACGCAGTTGCTCAGAGCCATCGATAGAAGTCATTTAGTTTGCATTCTTTGTTTGTCCTTTTCCAGCACGTGAGTGGGATCTCAAGAAGTCGGAGAAAATGCTGCGTGATGTAAGTGTCTTTCTCAAACAGAAGTAAGCGAAGTATGTTATGATTAAGGTGCTGTAGAAGTTGCTGGATTAGATTAGACCATCGTAATCTAATCCTGGTGCTGTCTTCTGCTCTGGGGCCTCTCATGTCTTTGCTCTCGCCTGTATCTGTCCCTTCTGTTCAACATCTCTCTCCCTGTCGCTGTCCATACTTTGCAGTCGCTTATAACATTTCCTTCTCAACTTAAGATTTAACCTTTTTCCAAATTGCTTATCCACCATAGGCTGCTCTCTGTCTTACGGACTGATCTTCAAGATATTGACCTGATTACGGATTGGTTTTCGTGTGCCATCGGTTGATGCCTTGTGCATTAGACACCGGCACAATAGAAGTTACTAATTACAATTACATCATTATGCTGCACTGTGAATTGTCTCTGATGTCAGAGTCTCGATTGGCGCAAACGCTATGGAACTGACGACATCATGAAGTGGACTCCACCAGATGCCGCCAAGAAGTTCAGCGCTGGTGGATACTTTGGAGTCAGCAAGGAGGGCATTCCGATCTGGTATGAACTGCTCGGCCGAATCGATGTCAGAGGTAACTCGACTTTTAAAGCCGATATCTCTTATCTTGAAGAAGTGCTATTTAAATGTCATATCTCTTACCTGTTTTGAGATTTGAGCTCCACTTGTGCCCAGCAGCAAGTTTAGCTATGGAATGAGGAGAGCACTTTCCAATGAGCCTACTATGCCCCTGAAGTGAATTTAGTAACTGTGCTTCATACCCATTGTTACCTCTTAGCAGTGCTTTTTTATGGGAAAAAAGGTTCCAGAACGGAACAATATATGTTCCGGAACGGAATAATTATGGGCGGGCTAAAATCCAGAGAAAAACGGGCTTGGGAGGGGTCTCAATAAACACTGAAAACAGTTCAAAACACTTAAATTAAATTAAAATAACTAGATTATTGCTTTTATTATTAAAATAAATAAATAATTTGTTAGTACCTGAAAAAAGGTGCCGGAGTGCCGTTCCGGCGCGTTCCGGCTGAAAAAAAGCACTGCCTCTTAGAGTTATCCCTGTTCGGTTTTTTTACCAACACAGCTCCTCGGCTGATTTGTTTTTCATCTGTAAACTCCAAAGTTTGGGATTTGAAATAGTTCGGAAATACAACAAAATACAACTGTATTTGACTTTGCCCTTGCACTAGCATATGACAGAACATCGATGGCGCTGAGCAATTGTGAGTGAAGGACTTGCTCAGGGTCCCAACACAGTAACCGTCTCAGGGGAGGAGGATCGAACCCGTACTCTCTGTGTTACAGGTCAGGTGCTCTGTCCATTCAGCGACCATGCACAATCTAATGATGCCTTGTGGATTATGAAACGGCGCTATAGAAGTAATTAGATGTGATTATAAGTTTCTAGTGAATCTCTGTGACAGGTTTGTTGTTCTCCATCAGCAAGAAGGATCTCGTTCGATACCGCATCCGAGAGACGGAATATCTCTTCCAGGAAAAATTTCCCGAGCTCAGCAAAGAGGCAAGGCCGCGGATAATTGTGTCGAAGCTGAAAATCGATCCGATAATTTATTAATTAATCCTAGAAAAGAAATTATTAACAAACTTGGATGTGGTTAGGCCATAGATCGTTCCAGATGTCATTTTTGTGATGATTTTTCTTTTCTGTGGAATTATATATTAAATTTGTTTTTCCTTTTAAGAATAAATATTTTTACTTAGCTATTGTTTTAGTTAATCTTAACAATCTAAATTAATTTAATGATTGGTTTCTTAGCTGCTTTAAAGTTTGAAATTACTTAGCTATTTAATAAGATAACTATTTACCTAAATTTGATATACAGAGTCTTATTGTTGTGTTTGATTGATAAATCATTTAAATTAAATACCTTTTTAGTATGGAAAGAAGATAAGAACTACCATCTTCATCTGCGACTTGGATGGAATTGGAATGAAACATGTCTGGAAGCCAGGTATGTGGGACACTGCACATGATTGGTTAGAGCACTCGCCTTGTAATGCTCGTACTGCCACCATGCAAAATCGGGCCTTTTTGGTGGTTGGTCCTGTGGTTTGGAACGGGCTCCCTCTGGAGCTGCGTCTCCTCCCGAAAACCCAACCCGAGTCTTTCTACACTGCGTTAAAAACTGTTCTTTTTGTTCGTGCTGAAGTCGGGAGCGCCTCTGAGTAGTCCCCTTGAAGACGCGCTATATAAGTGCTCAAATGAATGAATGAATGAATGAATGCGGAGAGTACGGATTCTATCCTCCTCCCCTGAGACGGTTACTGTGTAGGAACCTTGAGCAAGTCCTTCACACACAATTGCTCAGTGCTATAGATGTTCAGTGCTATAGATTGATGCTTTGTCATTAGATAGTGGTGCTTAATAACTGCAGAATAATAATAATAGTAATAAATTGCTTTCTGGAATATGTTTGGGGAGCCAGAAATCTGTAAAGACTAGCCATCACAGAAATGCTTAGAGTAGCTTTCCACACCCTCTGGATTTCGTCCTTTGGTTGAAAAAATTTTTTTTTTAGATATCTTCTCTATATCAAATATATTAATAATATTAAACATTAATATATGTTTCATGTGTTTGTGGTGATGTCATTTTGTAGCGGTCGACGTCTATACGGAAATCCTGGCTACAGTCGAAGCGAACTACCCTGAAACACTTCATTGTGCCTACGTCATAAATGGTATTTACCATTAGTCATAAATAGTATTACCAGTTAGTCATAAATGGTATACCAGTTTGTCATAAATAGTATTACCAGTTAGTCGTAAATGGTATTACCAGTTAGTCATAAATGCTATTACCAGTTAGTCATTGTGGGGCGTGGTGGCTCAGTGGTAAGTTCGGCGCCTTGTGACCGGAGAGTTGCAGGTTCGAATCCCACTCTAGCCGCCGCGTACGGACCTTGGGCAAGTCCTTCACTCGCAATTGCGTGAAAATTCCGGCACAGTATCAAATGCTGTAGTCGGGAGCACCTCTGAGTAGTAGTAGACTTCGAGAGGCGCTATAGAAATATCCGGAATAAATATTTAAAAAAATAGTCGTAAATGGTACGACCAGTTAGTCATAAAGGGTTTGGCAACCTTTTAGTCATAAAGGGTTTGCCAGTTAGTCATAAATGGTGTTACCAGTTGTTTGGTAGTTTGGTTACCATATTCGAAGGTAATGTGGTTATTACAAATCTGACTTTATAACTAAGATTGGATTAGTGCTGGGATTAGATTAGGAACAGGATTAGATTATGAATAGGATTAGATTATGGATGGATTGTTTTGAATTGATTGGGAATGTGGGACACGGTATATCTGATTGGTTAGGACGTCCGCCTTGTAACGTGGAGAGTATGGGTTCGATCCTCTGAATGGTTACTGTGTAGGAACTTTGAGCTGCACTCACAGTTGCTCAACGCCATCTATTGATGCTTTATCATTAATTAGAGTGGCTTTTAATAAGTGCACAATAATAATTAGTAATTTGTTTACATTTTAGCTCCAGCCTTCTTTCCGCTGCTGTACAGTCTCGTGAAGCCATTCCTCGCTCCTGAGACGCGATCGAAGATTCGGATCCTTGGAAGTGTGTGATCGTAATATTTCCAGCTTCTTGGAAGCTCATGATCTGTCTATAGATATTATATTTACTTGGCATTGAACCACTTGAAGCCATTTTTATGTTATGTTATATGATTATTTTTTTGGTGGTCGATAGTGTAGTGGTTAGCATGCTGGACTGTCAATCGAGAGGTCGGGATTCAAATCCCTGCCAGAACAGAAATTTGATTCGATATTTCTGCTCCGCCTGCACCCCTTAACCAACTCCTCTGTAATGAGTACAATGACCGTACACTGTTGGTGGGAAGATGAGATGGCGAGGGAGAGGACTGGCCACCCGTCCTCGTATGCCGAGACTAAGAAAATGAAGTCACTAACACTTCATACTATGGCTGCCTCAGGGCTAGCTCAAGTAACTGCTCTTCTTCTCTATAGGATTATTAGAGTTAATGAGATCTTAAGTAAAGTTAGTTTCGGTTTTTTAGTGAATGAAAATTTTGGTGATGTATTAATTCTTTGCCGACCGTTTTTTCTTAGTTTTTACTCCAGGTAGAAAATACCCTCCACAGGTTAAATACAATACCTAAACGAATTACTAATTAATGCTGATTATTGGAGGATTGTTTAGAAAATTATGGTGATATATTATTTTACATCAGTTTTATTTCTTAGTGCTTTAAAATACTTAATCGAATTAACGAATTACTAAATAATGGGGATTGGTGTAATTTCAGGCAACTGGAAGGCGACGATCCTCAAGGACATCAACGCCGATCAGATTCCCGTCCACTGGGGCGGAACGGCCAAGGATCCGGATGGTGACATCTACTGCAAATCCCATGTATGATTAGATTAGATTAGATTTGAATTGGCTTCGACTAAGTTATGGTTGATTAGAGTGAATGTTCGAGATTAGAAGCCTGGTTGCATGACTAGGAGGATATGTTTGTATGTCTGTATATACAATACTAAATTTGCATGTATGTATATGTGTATGTATATATGTATTAAATGTGTATGCATGTATATATGTTTGCATATATATGTATGTATCTGGCTATTTGTAAAAAGTAAGCAAGTAAGTAAGTATATTCTTTATTATACCACCTGCAAACACACTGTGGTTAACAATACAGGTTATACAAATAGATGCATAAGAAACTGATAAAAATAATAGCATACAGAAAGATAGACTTAATTTCGGTCAAGTGTTCAAATAAGTGAGTGAAAATTAGTTAACTAATGTTAGTGTTGGATAGAGACCAAAAATTATATGGTCATTTTAGAGGTATAACATCCTAGTTATGAAACTCTTGCGAATAAGCGCTTCAGCCCTGGGAATTTCCCGATTATGCGAGCGGGGGCGGAGCTCATGGGTGAAGATTTTTGCTGGGGGAAGCAGAGCAAAAAGTGCCTCACAAGAGTGCTTAAATGGTCAGTATGTATTGTATATGCACACTAACATTTGTGTATGTGTGTGTAAGTAGGCATGTATGTATGTATGTATGTATGTATGTATGTATCTATGTATAATTTTATGAATGCATGTATCTATATATATGTGTGTGCATCGTTGTACTTATGTACTAATTCTAAATTCTGATTTCTAATTCTAAATTCTGATTTCTTATTCTAAATTCTGATTTCTAATTCTAAATTCTGATTTCTAATTCTAAATTCTGATTTCTAATTCTGAATTCTGATTTCTAATTCTAAATTCTGATTTCTAATTCTGAATTCTGATTTCTGATTTTAAATTCTGATTTTGTTCTGCATAGATCTGCATTGGTGGACCGATTCCCGAGTCGTACTATCTGAAGAACCTTCAGGACAACTTTGACTTGACCCAGTTTACAACGATCACCGTCAGCCGTGGATCATTCACGAACCTTGACTTCAAAGTGGAGCAACCAAAATCCGTTCTAAGGTACATGCGACCATAGATTAGATTAGGACTAGGATTAGATTAGGATTAAGACTAGATTAGGACCAAGATTAGGACTAAGATTAGGTTAAGACTAGGATAGGATCAGGACTAAGATTAGGTTAAGACTAGGATAGGATCAGGACTAAGATTAGGTTAAGACTAGGATAGGATCAGGACTAAAATAGGTTAAGACTAGAATAGGATCAGGACTAAAATTAGGTTAAGACTAGAATAGGATCAGGACTAAAATTAGGTTAAGACTAGAATAGGATCAGGACTAAAATTAGGTTAAGACTAGGATAGGATCAGGACTAAAATAGGTTAAGACTAGGATAGGATCAGGACTAAAATTAGGTTAAGACTAGGATAGGATCAGGACTAAAATTAGGTTAAGACTAGGATAGGATCAGGACTAAAATTAGGTTCAGACTAGGATAGGATCAGGACTAAAATTAGGTTAAGACTAGGATAGGATCAGGACTAAAATTAGGTTAAGACTAGGATAGGATCAGGACTAAAATTAGGTTAAGACTAGGATAGGATCAGGACTAAAATTAGGTTAAGACTAGGATAGGATCAGGACTAAAATTAGGTTAAGACTAGGATAGGATCAGGACTAAAATTAGGTTAAAACTAGGATAGGATCAGGACTAAAATTAGGTTAAAACTAGGATAGGATCAGGACTAAAATTAGGTTCAGACTAGGATAGGATCAGGACTAAAATTAGGTTAAGATTGGGATAGGATCAGGACTAAAATTAAGTTCAGACTAGGATTGGATTGGATTGACGCTAAGATTTCAATTATTGAACCCGTATTCTCCACGTTACAAAGCAAACGCTCTAAACAATTGATCCACCGCTTCCCATCATTTGTAAACCGGTTTTATTTTCCAGGTGGAATTTCTGGACGGATAATAACGACATCTGCTTCGGAGTCTACCGCCAGACTGACGCGAGCAAGAAGAGCCAGAAGGTTCAGGACATGGTGCAGGTGGTAGAGCCAAGCAGGTGCAACAGCCACCTCGTTCCGGAGTTTGGGTGGATTGAGTGCAACGAACCGGGATCGTGTGAGTATTCACCGGGTTAGGTGTATGCATGTGTGTATGTAATGGAGGTATGTATGTATGTACGTTTGTGTATGTATGCATGTCTGTCTGTTGTGTGTGTTGTAAGTGTGTATGTAGGTAAGTATGTATGTTTGTATGTGCATATCTATGTAAGTATCTGTGTGTAATGTGTATGTTATCACGTATGTAGGTAATGGAGGCAACGTATATATTTATATATGGTGTATGTATGTGTATGTATGTATGTATGCGTGTGTGTTTGCAAGTATATATGTAATGGAGGCAATGTATATATTTATATAATGATGAATGCCTGTGTGAATATGTGTGTATGTATGTACGTATGTTTGTTTTCTAAAAAAGTGTTATTTAAGAAACTAAGTTCTCTTCCAGATATCATCAATTTCGATAACAGTTACAGCTGGGTAACCGCAAAGAAACTCTCCTACCTCATCGAAGTCGTCGCCCCGGACAACCTAAAGGACCTTGACGTCGATTCGACAAATTTCTAAAAGACCCACCACCGCAGTCAGAATGTCTGCCACCCCACCGCTTGGGGCATCCTAGAAAATTCCTTCAACGCAAGACTCGTTGCAATTTAGAAAACTTCGTAGGCTTTTCGACGGTAAATGAAGCGATGACGTTAGGTAACAGAGTTGTACGTATGGAAGGAAATTAGGATTTGCGAATTTTGACATGCTGTGATTTAGGTAAATGCTTCTCTAATTTGTGCTTATGTGCAGATGATGTAGGCTTTGCTTTTGCGAAATGTTTCGTTCGGCTTCGTCCGTTTTGTTACCCAACCGATGCTCAGTGTGGAGTTTAAAGCAATCATATTGAGCTTTCTTTTAATTCAGGTTAATTTAAAAGTTAAATTTAGTTTTTTTTTTCAAAGAAAGGTGCAACTTTGCCCTGTAAAGATATTGGCAGGGGTGAACTGTTTTGGCAATATGTATCTTTACTTGGATATACTGAACCAGCATGGTATGGCCAGATGTATGGGGTATGGGACACTTTCTAGAGGAAAGCCCAACTGCTTTTTTGAAAAGGTACTCGTCTTATTAAAATAAATTTTTTTTCTCAGTTTTTTAAATTATGGTTTCGATAGAATGATTTAAAATAGGAATTAATCTGTTTTTGTATGTTCGGGTTGCATGGTAGTATAGTGGTTAGTGTGGGTTCATATCCGCATCAGGGTGGAAATTTGTGTCGAGATCTCTGCGCCCCTAGCCAACTCATCTGTAGCGAGTATGCTGACCGTACACTGTCGGTAGGAAGATGAGATGGTGAGGGGAGGACTGGCCACCCGCCCTCATATGTAGAGGGCTGAGAAAATGAAGTCGCTAACACTTCATACCAATGACTGCCTCTCAGGCTGGCCTAAAGGACGGCTCATTTTTGTATTATGTTTGCCAGTTTATTTGTTAATTTTTAGGTAAATTTGTAAAACTTTCAATTTGATTTGTGCATTTTTTTGGCTTTTATAATTTCAGATACATGTAGTTAGGGCAATCCAGGTTGTATTGTTGCGTGCGATTTGTGTTTTGTTACGGGGTGATATTGTTAGATGTAAATTTCTTAGTTTTGTCAGCCTCAGAAGAAATCGAATCACGAGAGTCACCATTCCGTCAGCTGATTTTTTACGTGGGACTAAGTTAAACTATATATAATTTATGCGTTCAGTGTTTTTGTTACCTGAGCTAAGAATTTTCGCTCAGGAATGAAATTTCTTTTGCATTTGTGAAAACTGTTGTGATTGTCTTATACGTCGTAAATGACACAAGCGACTGAGCAGAGCGCACAGACACAGGGAGAGAGTTCCAAAAAGTAGGTCCAGCAACCAAAAAAGCTTGTTCACCAAGAATAGGTCTTGATTTAGATTCAGATGACCTCGTTGAGTAATGATAAGTCTGGGGAATAAAAACCAATTTCTGTTGATTCCTCAGCTCAATACACAATTTCTGTTAAGCATAAGTCACACTTGGGACAAGGTAACCGAGTGGTTAGAGTGCTCACCTTGTAACGCGGAGTGTACGGGTTCAATCCTCCCCTGAGACGGTTACTGTGTAGGTTTCTTGAGCAAGTCCTTCACTCATAATTGCTCAGCACCATGGGCGGCGATCCTGGGGAGCCGAGGAGAACAAGACCCAACCTTTAACAATGGATGGGATGCAGTATAGTTATCCCTCAAATTTTGAAGAAACACCAAAAAAGTCAACAAATTTTCACCTCTTTTTTGACCAGGTCAGTTCAAAAGTGTCCCATGTCCACCCTGCATCTGTCAAACAAGATCGCCGCGATTGCTCAGCGCCATCGATATTCTATTGTATAGTCGTGTGTGAACTTCAGAACTTTGGAAGGAGGGCAATAAACTATCGTTTAGATCAGTTAGAACCTGATAGAACCTAGCAGGACTAATTGCCAAGTTTTCTGGTAGGGTGCTATATAAATGTTTTACACTGCAGTACACATTCAGTGTGTAGATACACATTTGCTGTCTAACCATATCCGCCTGGTGTTGAAAATAGTTTCTGGTGCCTACAGACTTTTTAGCCGTGAAATAATTTGGCTTTATGGGTATGGCTAGAAATTGAGTGGCTCTCGTCACTCCAATGTTATATGATGACTTATACGATGCCGTTGTAGTAATGCCGAAGGATTGTTGTCAAATTCATATTAAATCCACTTCAGATTGATCCATTTAATATGTCAGCAATTGGTAGATGTTCATCGTTCAAGCATAAGCTGCTTAGTTTCAAGTTTTGATTTAACCTATAATAATAATAATAATAATAATAATAATAATAATAATAATAATAATAATAATAATAGCAATTTGTTATATGTTATATAATGTTATATAACATTTATATAACAGTAATTCTTCGGAATTGCTTCTAGGAGCCTGAGGGATTCTCCTACCTCGGGCAAAAAAAATAATAGCAATAATAATAGCAATAATAGTAATATTATTTGTTCCAGATGTTTTGTTCAATTATTCTTAATTAATATTCTAGTTCTTGCAGGATTTTATGTACCCAGGGGCATAAAAAATTAATAATTATTTAGTATTCGTAATCTTGAAATTTCTACAGCATTATAAAACCAGCTTATTCCAAAGCGTTTTGTCAAATAAGTCATAGGCGGGGGGGGGGGTGAAATCGGTTCCACACCAAGATCGAAAGGAGTCTGGCAGTCAGACGGCTAAGGTGGGTGGCGTATAGATAATAATAATCAGTCAATATAATTAGGGTGCTTCAGTTTGTTTCCTCGAAAAGAACTGAATTTTTATAATAATAATAATAACACGACTTGTGAGATTGCTGAGCGAGTAACTACGGTATTGGGAGCTTTACTGTTTACTAACTTACTTATTTACTTACTTAATTTTCCTGGAACCGAACTACTACCTGCCTCGTCGCGGTGATTAAGCGCCTGTGAGAAGCTGGTTTCAACAATTTGCCATTCTAGGACTCTAATGAAACGTACAGGTTTAGCCTAAAATAACATTTCTTATCTGATGAACTTGAGCAAGAAGAAAGAGACATGGACAGTGTGACGCAAAATACGGCCTTTGTTGTATTCTCTTTGGAAATGATATATCATTCTTACTTTATGTAGCGCATAATAATTTGACCTAGTTTACGTGGTGTCCTAGTTATTCTTGAAATGCACGGATGAGTGAGCAACGTTTAAGTTTTTCGTCGCAGCAACCTCGGTTCAACTCCCGCGATGAAGTTGACAAATATCACACTAAAGAAAAATGCGCAACCGTTTCCTTTTTCTTAACCTTCCTCTGAGGTACCACAGTATAAATAATTACCTGTTTCTTACTTAAGATATTTCATATTCAGGAAAACCAGGTTCGGAAATGAGTCTTGACCATAGAGCTGAACATCAGCTATAAATAGACGCACAGTTTGTATTTATTTTATCGCGTGGACTTTATTCTCTGCCGTAAACTAATTAAAAGTTAAAAATTGGAACTCGTTAAGCGAGAATTTTGAACTTTCTGACTAGAAGACAGAATTTAGTCGACAAGATGGGTGATGTCAAGGAATTTGTTTCGCATCTAATTAAATACAATGCGCAGACGACCGGTCGCGATAAAATTTGCAGGTAATTAGTATTGTAAAATGTTTAATATAGCGCCTACGTTGTTGCAAAGTTGTAAACAGCCCATACCCACAGTCTGTTTAGCTACAGAGATCAAACTACACCGCTGCTGACCTGAGTAATTATTTTCAACGTCTGTTTAGTTTACATACGGTCTTACGTGTAAATGTAACTTTTTTCTGTAGTGCTAGTATGAGCTCGACTCTGCGAATTTTTCAGCCAATTTCTAGGGTGAGATCCTTCCCCGTGTGAATGGGTGCCACAAAATTTACTAATAACTTTAGGACTTCTGCAAAGAGGGGGAATAAGTTACCCAAACAAAATTAATGAGTAAAATAATATAGCATAATGTTATAAATAAATAATGCAACAATTAAACAAACAGTTGTAATTAACATATTCTTACATATAATTTGCATACAGTTGACATTCTTACATATAATTAGAATACAGGTAACATGTTCAGTGATTGTTCACGCATATTGGAAGAGGGTCCTAATAGTTTAACGATGAGCTGCATTGGTTTCCCAATCGCTTTTAATACATTGTCGTTGTTAAAGGCCTACCTTACTTAGCTGTACCATAGCCAGTGTTAAATTACCTTACAATATAAAACTGAGCTTTTCCCATTCGTGCAGAATTATGTTTGAATGAAGTGACGCCTTATTTGTACAGCTGTAACGATTGTAAGCTGTTGACCGTATTTATGTAGAGCATTTTCTGTCTTGTTCCACAGACTTGTACAGTACACTTCGAAGTTTCTCAAGTGGTACTGGACGCAGTACGGGGTAGACAAGGATCTAGTCAAGAAATGTCAAAACCTCGAAAGCTCCCTTGGCTCCACACGAAAAGGTAGCTTCTGAAGTGTAATTTATTTTAATTTTATGTAATTTCTTGTAATTTTGTGTAACTTCTTGTAATTTTTGTGTAATTTTTCGTTATTTTGTGTGATTTCTGGTAATTTGTGTAATTTCTTGTAACTGTATGTAATTTCTTGTAACTTTATGAGAATTCTTGTAATTTTGTGTTATTTTGTGTAATGTAATGTAATATCTTGTTATTTACTGTAATTTTATGGGAATTACTGTAATTTTTTGTAATTTTGATGTCAGGACTTTGAAATTTTGACGTGGGGTCTTTTCGGTGATGCACTTGGACTGAAATCTGACGATTGTGAATTCTAGCGTGCTGAGTGAACTCCTGGGTAACGACCCTTGCTCAGGCAGACTGACCTTGTGCAAATGAGTGCAATAAATTATTTAAATAAATGAATAACTTAATATAGGATAATGCTATGAATAATTAAACAACTATAATTAACATGTTTTTGCATATAATTAGCCTAGAATTACCATTCTTGTAGTTTGCATACAGTAATTATTTTGACATACAATTAGAATATAATTAACATTGTATTCGTACATAATTCTTACATATCACATTCTTACATAATTAAATGCTTTTATACATATAATTAGCATGCAGGTATATTCTAGGGGGTGCCCCATAGTGTAGTGGTTAATGTGCTGGACTGACAATCGAGAGGTCGGTGGTTCAACTCCCCGCCAGGACAGAAATTTGGTTTGAGATTTCTGCTCAGCATGCACCCCATTGCCAACTCAGCTCTAATGAGTACACTGACTGTACACTTGCGTTGGGATGATGAAATGGCGAGGGAGAGGAATGGCCATTCGCCCTCATATGCCGTGGCTAAGGATATTAGTTCGCTAACACTTCATACCCATGACTGCCTCAGGGCTAGCTTAAGGGACTGTTCTTCTATATTTTAACTGATAATAATTAGTATTTAATTTACATACTCACAGTCTTATTAGCATGTTTTAAAAATATTTTTAGTCTCAAGCGTTCTCTTTACAGTGCTATGCTTCAAGATTGAATGTAATTTAAATCCGCTTTAAAGTCCTTTTCCTGGTTCTTTCCAGCGATCCGGATCGGAAAGAGCATTGACATGATCCAGGGCGCGATCACAAGTCTTAAGGTCAGTGACAACTTCATCCGCTGGTGCCTTGTCGTCACAAAACTCAGCATGGCCGGCTACCTCTTCGTCGATCATTTCATCTGGGCTGCAAAGCTCGACCTGATCCGCTCGGATCCAAAGCGGCTCGCTCGAACAGCCGCATGGTTCTGGCTCGCAGCCATCCTCGCAAACCTCACCCGCAATTTCTACGACATTGCTGTCATTGTCCGTGCAGAACTTCGAAGACGCAAGAAAGTCCAGCAGCAGAAGGGCATTAGCCGCGGGGCGGTTGTCGAAAGCTCAGGGCGATTTGGGCCGTGTGCGGTCGTGGCACGGGTTTTGGACGAGCGACCCGTGGTCGTGGACACCCTGAAGAATGCGGCGGACGTGTTTTTGCCACTCGCGACACTGGAGCTCTTCAAGACGTCGGAGGGCTTCCAAGGTATTATGGGAATGGTGAGTTCGTACATGGGACTGCTCGCAACGTGGAATCCGGCGTTGAAGCTCATTCCGGCGTAGGTGACGAGACTCGATTCTTGCTTTCGGAGGATGTATGGTTTGGAACCGCGGTCGTTTTTGACTGAAAGGTTTTTTGCATCGGACCAAGTTTGTTAATTAAACATTTCTTTTGTGTATGCATATAGGTCGGTGTGTTTCTTCATTGGGCGGATCGGCTATAAATGTCGAACATGGTGTCGATTGGTTAGAATGCTTGCCTTGTAATGTGGAGAGTACGGGTTTGATCCTCCTCCCCTGAGACGGTAACTGTGTAGATACCTTGAGCAAGTACTTCATTCACAATTGCTCAGCGCCATCGATTGGTGCTTCGTCATTAGATTTGTGCGATTAATATTGTGTAACAATGATAAATGGACTTGTTGCAATGTGATAATAACATTGTGCCAAAGATATTGTACTGCTTGTTATATTCATTGGTTAACATTAAAATCTAATGGTTGTTTAGTGACTGTGGAAGTGAGGAAATCGGAGCAGGAAAAGAGACGAAGAAGGAGGAGGATAAGAAATAGGAGGAAGAGGCAGAGAATGAGAATAATAATAATTATATTCTTTATTATTATTCTAACCAACAGACGCAGTAAGATTACATTGAAACATGAAAGTACAATCAAGATCTTAATTAAACATACTTAATTACTTAATTAAACATGAGGGAGGTTACGGGAATCGATCCGCATACCTTATGCTCTCCTGGCCATGAGTGTTACCACTACTCTATCTCCCCTCTCAGAAGAAGAAGCAGTAGAAGAAGGAGGAGGAGAAGCAGGTGGAGGAGAAGGAAGAGGAGGAGAAGCAGGTGGAGGAGGAAGAGGAGAAGGAGGAGGATAAGAAGTAGGAGAAGAAGAAAGAGGAGAAACAGGGAGGAGGAAGAGAAGAAGGAGGAGAAGAAGCAGGTGGAGGAGAAAGAGGAGGAGGAGGGAAGAAGAAGAGCAGCCCCTTAATCCAAACTTTGAGTAGCAACTAACAATGGTGTGAAGTGTTATCGACTTCATTATCTTAGCCTCGGCATATGAGGCTTGTTTTCCACCAGTCCTCCCTTGCTGTGTCACCTACACAGTACACACTGACAATGTACAGTGAGAATGGTCATTTAATAGCCGGTTTCGCCAGAAATCTGAAAACATCTTTGCGTCCTTTCATTTATTTTATTCCGGATATTTCTATAGCGCCTCTCGAAGTCACTACTACTCAGAGGCGCTCCCGACTACAGCATTTTTGATACTGTGCCGGAATTTTCATTCACGCCGAAGCGCCACGAGCAATTGCGAGTGAAGGACTTGCCCTAGGTCCGTACGTAGCGGCTAGAGTGGGATTCGAACCTGCAACCATCCGGTCACAAGGCGCCGAACTTACCACTGAGCCACCACGCCCCACATGTATCGAGCCCTTGACGTGTGGCCAGTAGCTGTGTCCGAATCTGTAAAGAGAAGAGTACTATCACTTGACCAAATATTATATCAGTGATTGAATAGTTGCTGTTTAACGACGCTGAGTCATAACAAAGATCACTAGCTTCGTCGTCCTGACGCTATATATTATAATGATTTACCGGATGCATTCTGTTATCAGCGAACAGAAGAGGAGGAGGGAGGAGGTTGATATAACGTCTGTCGAAACCGTTTTAAAGGTGTCTAATGTGCACCGTTATTGTGTTATTTTAATTGTTTAGCGACATCTTGTGGATGCCAAGCCATTGACATGACCGAGACACTTTTCAAAAGTACTGGCATTTTAGCGCAGTTTTGATATATAGCATATGTGAGAAACTTTCTACAGGTGTCTAATCTCAACTGCTACTTTAGTATTAGTTTCAAGTATTTAACGACATTTTCTGGCTGTCCAGGAACATTAAGGCTAAAGGTTCTATTTTGATTTTAATTGGTGTTTTAAGGCAGTTGATACTACTCATTACTCACTACTACTCATACTACGCATTGATACTACTATTTAGTGTAGGGTAAGAACTTCTTAGTGGTGTCTAGTTAGTTAGTTGCTGTTTAAAGACACTGTGTCATAAAAAGATGATTAGCGACGACCTCCTCCTTTCTTCAGGCTTGGGACTGGCACTGGTAGAGTGCGGGCACTGAAGGAGTTAATAACATCCAATCGCAAGTCTTTAAAATTGATCATATTGGTCGAGACTGACGAATATAACATTGATTAATCGCTTTTTAAAGGTGTTCATCCTAAATGCCAATTTTATTATTGGCTTCCATTGCTTGACGCCATCTGATGGTTGTGAGGGCAGTTGACATCCAGCCGACGGTACCGTAATTCATTCTAGTACATGTGAGGCGTTAAACTGGAGATTGGACCTTGCACCTTGACGACATCTTACGGCTATTTTATTATTATTATTATTATTATTATTATTATTATTATTATTATTATTATTATTATTATTATTATTATTATTATTATATATATATATATATATATATATATATATATATATATATATATATATATATATATATATTCGTTTATTGAGAAGAAAGAAACAATCTGACAAAACGCAGAAATGCTTACATGAGTGATAACTGAAAATTAAAGTTCATTAGAAAATTTTAGAATAAACTAGTAAATATTTTTATATAATGATCTGGGAATAAATTGAGAGTTGTCCTTGGGTGGGAGAGTATGGTTGTGTGCTCTTGGTCTTATTTGGTGAGAGGAGAGGGGTCGGAGTGGAGGTAGGAGTTGGTGAAGTACATGCTTAGGGTTGTGTAATAATGGAGAAAAGGAGTTTCGCATCGGCTATATTGGCAAGTTCAGAGATTAGGTTGTACTGCGAGATTTGCCTTATAAATATTATTCATAAATACAATACGATACAAACACAAATAAAGCGTCGGATTCAGGCTGATACATTAAGATTAAAAATATCCTATGTGCAGAGAGGGTTAGGGTACAGGCGTAATTTGTGGGGGGAGGGTGGAGGAACGGGGTACCCCACTTTTTTGACTTGGTTACCGTACACCCACTTTTCTAACAATGCCAATCAGTACTTTATTATTGTGCCTTCCCAGATTTCGCAGTCCCCACCTTGCTTCGTGTATGTAAGATATTGGCACCCCCCCCCCACTTTTTACACAAAAGTTATGCCCCTGGGTTAGGGTTTTTGACTTTTTGTCTTTAGCCGTCTTCGATCCGTAGGTAGGCCGCACCTTCTTCAAATGTTTCTTCTATTGACTTAAATAATTGAACCATAGTTAAATCTGTCCAAGCCCCTACGTTCTCAATCCAGGTGCTCGCGATCCACCTGTTGTGCCTTACATTTTTTCTTTTTCTAAACAATCTCCATTTTTTCTCATAATGTGACCAAAGTATTAAAACTTCCTTGATTTTATATTACTTAACAGCTGACGTTCTATGCCGAGTTGTTCCAATATCCATCCATTCGTTGTTTTTTTGCCATTCAAGACACCTCATTATCTGCCTCAGTCCTTTCATTTCAAATCCATTTATTCTCATTTCATGAGATTTTTTAATGGTCCATCCTCCGCAACCATAGGTTGCAACTGGCCACATCAGAGCCTTCCAGAGTCTTAATTTAGTTGTAACTTAGTTAGGGTTAGGAAATACCGTTTTACAGTTTTCACCGTTTTAAGCTGCAAGATTTAGACCAAGTTCTTACATGGCGTTATTGGCGCATATATATCGCATTCGTTGAGTCCGTTATAAAGGTGTCTAATCAGTTCCCCAGAGGCGCTCCCGACCCATGCCAAGCGAAAAAGGCTTCAGATAGAACGGAGAAGGAACCCTTGTCTCAAAATCGAAAACTCACCTCTTCAAGAATTCCTATCCTAACCCATCTGATCCTCTGCCTTCCAAGCCTTCTCGTCCTCAACGAAACCCACCGTAACAGCTGCTCTGCCTCTCCCCAGTATCTCTGACAATCGGACTCGGACGACCAATGGACATCGATGTCTGGACAACCCTTCGGATACGTCGCAGCGCTCGTGAGTAAGCTGATGCCTCGCGCTCAGCTTTACAGTGGCGCTTTAGAAAATTGGAGATTGCGATTACGATTGGGGTGAGGACCGTTACGCAATTAAAAGGGAGCCCATTCCACGTCGACTGGCCTACCACACAAAACGCCCGACTGCGAAAGGCACAACCAGGATCCCGCGTGCAGCGATACGCCAAACTAGAGTAAATCCTACGGGAGAATGATCAGGACGGAAGTTATCAAGTGTGGGTGATGACAAATATATGTAGCATAGGGGGAAACCGTTTTAAAGGTGTCTAATCCGACCCTACTGTTCTATTATTAGTGTTTATTCTGTAGCGACAGCTGCCGGCTGCCAGATCTATCAACACCTTAACAAAATAAAAAACGCCAACCAAAACGAGGACGATTACGTCACGCCAAGTTGAAACGAAGTCATCGTCCGTGACGTCACTCGGTGCCATGGCAACGTGGGGGCGGGGCAGACGTCACATACATCATGGCGGGCGATGGTTAACCAGAATTAGGGCAAAAATGTTAGACCGATAGAAAACAAAACAAAGACCCGTGTTGGACACGAATGGATCGTGTTAGTTAGGTTAAAAAATGCACTTGAAAAAATCGGATAAAGAATTATGGCGGTTAGCAACAGACAGTCCAAGAGCTTCCAGCCTCAGTGTTAGTAGTTTTTCTCCGTCGTTCCACCCTTAAAACATGTCACTCATTTCATAATAATAATAATAATAATAATAATAATAATAATAATAATAATAATAATAATAATAATAATAATAATCTTCGTTTAATATTTTCAAATTGACAGTTACGCAGTATGATTACAAATCAGTATGAACGGATGATCACAAGTTATTACAGGAGTCGAATTTAACTGTATACGGCTGCCTTGCAAGGCGCCCATCACGTCCTACATCTCATTTTCACAACGCGTCATCTCGCGAATGATAGTCTGAGTGGACCTTTTGGAGGGTTGCGGGAAGCGATCCCGCTACCTACTGCTCTTCACGCCAGTGATGTTACCAGTACTCTATGGACCCCCCATATCATGGATATGAATCTCGGGCGGTCACGGTCCGTAAATGGGGACCTTAAATGGGGTAGTACCCATTCAAGGATCTCACCCTATAATTGGTTGAAAAACGCGCAGGGTCGAGGCCATACGGTCACTACAGAGAAAGACGTGTACATTTCCATTTACTTGCCCGCCTATTTTACTACTGCTTATACACCTTTAAATCGTTTACTTCAGATACTATAATTACATGCCTGTTCATTCAACAGGGCTGCAACGAAAAAAGCATCCTACAATCAAATTCATTGAAACAAATAAGCAAGGTCGATTTATGCTGGTGCTATAGAAACGCTTAAATTTACTATTGTTCATCCAAGGGTGCTCTTTAGTGTAGTGGTCATTATGCTGGACTGTCAACCGAGAAGTCCGGGGTTCAAATCCCCACCGTGTCAGTAAGTTGGTTCGAGATTTCTGCTCCATCAGCACCCCGTAACTCACGCATCTCTGTTGGCCGAGTACACTCACCGTAATCTGTCGGTGGGAAGATGAAACGGCGAGGGAGAGGACTGGCCGTTCGCCATCATATGCCGAGGCTGAGAAAATTAAGTCATTAACACTTCAACCTTATAATTTGTCTTATGGTTTGATTAATGTACTGTGCTTATTTTCTTACATATAGAGCGAATGGAAGACTTTAAAAGGTGTGTGCAAGGGACTGCATGCGCTTCTTTTTCATCCATCATTATCTGTCTCGTCGACCTGGATTTTAAATCTAGGGCCTATAGATACTCCACTGTGGTTTCAATTAAGATTTTTTGAATTTCAAAAATTAAATCCCACCATTTTCACTCGACATCATATGGATCCAATGACGTTGGATATGACTTCCGTCAGCGCTTGAAAACTCTTTCTCTATTGCCACATTTACAGTCTTGTTGTCCTCGAGACCAAGGTCTTGGTCTCGAGTGCACTCGAGTTCGTTTTTAAAAGTCTTGGTCTTGGTCTTGGTCTTGAGGTTCAAGGTCTTGGTCTTGGTCTTGAGGTTCAAGGTCTTGGTCTTGGTCTTGGTCTTGAGGTTCAAAGTCTTGGTCTTGGTCTCGCAAGACCATGACCAAGACCGGCTGTCAATATGAACAGTCATTTAACAGAACTCAAGAATTCTGTATCAAGCCTGCTTGCGTCATACGACCAATATCAAGTCTTGTTGGTCAGGAAAACCCATTGGAAGCAGCAACAGTTATTCTGTGTCAGACGATATGATAAACCATGGGAAGATTTCAAAAGGACTCACTACCTGTACATTTACATCCAGTGCTTGAAAAGCTTCTTTGTGTGTGTCAGCGACTTCAGCACCTGTAGAACGTATTTTTTCACATGGCGGAATTTTTATGAGGCCCACCAGGCACGTCTTGGTCAGAAAATTCTGAGCGAATTGGTTTTTATAAAATACAAAAGGTATTTGGAATAATAGTTTGCATGAAGGACTTTTGAATACAAATTCGGATTTCTCTGCAGGTTGCATTTAAAGTTAATTTGCTTGAATAA
The DNA here is from genome assembly GCA_963556255.1 of Allolobophora icterica. Classification (NCBI taxonomy): domain Eukaryota; kingdom Metazoa; phylum Annelida; class Clitellata; order Crassiclitellata; family Lumbricidae; genus Allolobophora; species Allolobophora icterica. The sequence continues at coordinate 99,450,079 of OY744603.1, forward strand.
AATAAAAGACTCATGTTTTCATTAAAATAGCGAATATTCCGACTTGACAATTTTAGAAGTCTTGACCTGATTGCGATTTTTTGGGTCTTGGTCTTGGTCTTGAGGTTCAAGGTCTTGGTCTTGGTCTTGGTCTCGAGGTTCAAAGTCTTGGTCTTGGTCTTGGTCTTGAGGTTCAAGGTCTTGGTCTTGGTCTTGGTCTTGAGGTTCAAGGTCTTGGTCTTGGTCTTGGTCTTGAGGTTTAAGGTCTTGGTCTTGGTCTTGGTCTTGAGGTTTAAGGTCTTGACAACAAGACTGCACATTTATTGCATCTCAGAATATGTCTGTGAGGAATGCTGTAAAATGCAACTAATCAATGAATGAATGAACGAAGAAACAAATGACTCAATGAATTAAGTAAGTAATTAAATAGTTAAGCAATCGAGTAATTAAATAATCGAGTAACTAGTCTACATGTAAGTGATTAAGTAATTAGGCAATTAAGTGATTTGTGATTAAATAATCAAACAATTAAGTAACTTAGTAATTGAGTAATTTAGCAATTAAGTAATTAAATAATTAAGTGATTTAGTGATTCTGTGAATAAATAATTTTGTGATTGAGTAATTAAGTGATTACATAATTCGCTTCTAATCGGTCTTCCTAAGGTCCGTCTCATGCCTCTGCAGTCAGTCCTAAATGCAGCTGCGAGATTAATTGCCCGTCTGCCACGCTACTCACGCATTTCATCCTTCATGTTTGAGAAACTGCACTGGCTTCCTCTCTCTGCACGTATTAAGTTCAAAATCCTTATTCTGGTGTCAAAGACACAGCGGGGTCTCGCCCCCAAATATTTAATTGATGTAATTCACCGGCCTCTTTCTGTCTCTTCGCATCGTCCACTTCGCTCCTCAAACAGATTTGATCTCTCAGTTCCTCATACTAGAACAGCTATGGCTCAGACCCGATCTTTTGCCTCAATTGGTCCCTCTCTCTGGAATACACTGTCTCCTTCTACTCGCTCTCAAATTTTAATAAGTAACCCCTCATCTTCTTTTGCTTTCCTCAAGACTTATTTCTTTTCTCTTGGCCTGGGAGCGCCTCTGAACGGTTCACCCTACTAGAGGCGCTTTATAAATGTTTAAATACAATACAATACAATACAATACAATAATTAAGCGATTAAGTAATTGGGTATATAATATATTCGTGTTTATTCACAAGCTCACTGACAAACCGCAGTAAGTTACATTGAAACACGACGGTACAATTAAAGAGGATCTTACTGAACGCACGTCGCGGCAGCCTGTTAGGTGCCCACTCAATTACAGCTGCCCCTAGGGAGTGGAAGGCTAAGTCTACCTAGGGGTTTTACGGGTATCGAACCGCGTCTTTCAGGATCTATGTTCTTCGAGCAAGGGTATTACCATTCGATAATCCCCCTCCCCATGGAGTAGTTAAATAGTAAGTAATTATTCGAAAATTGACTAATGCCGCTTTTGTTTCTGATTGACAGCCGCCTTCAAGGAGACGGTCCTACAGGAGGAATTCGAGTCGGATCAACACGCGAATATCATCGCCAGCAACATCGCACGCCTCCGCAACGGGCAGTACAGCGACTTCAACGTCCATGTAGGATCGGCCAGCAAGCGCAAAACCTTCTCCTGTCACAAGGTCATTCTGATCGTCAGCTCAGAGTACTTCCGGTCTACGATCGCTTCCGGAAATCACTCGAGCTTGACGATCCGGGACGTCGAGCCGGATGAGTTTGAGGCCATATTGGACTACATCTATAAAGGCAAGACCATCCTGACAAGTCTCAACGTCGAGCGGATCCTCAGCGCCGCCCACCTGCTCTCCCTCGACGACCTCAAACGGGGCTGCGTTGAATTCCTGCTCAAGACCCTCGATTCAGACAACTGCCTGAGGTACTGGCGCTGGGCCCGAGCGAACTTACTTCCGCGGCTTGGCGAAGCGTGTAGGACCCTGACCGCCCGCGACTTCTACCGCGTGACGTCCTCACCGGATATGTTCGAGGTTCCGGAAGCGGTCATCCGAATCATCCTCCTGGACGACGAGCTCGATGTCCAGTCTGAGGTGGACGTGGCTGAGACGGTGCTGAGGTGGATGGAGGGGCAGGGAACGAGGAAGGATTCCACCAGCGTTTATGACATCAGCCTGTTCCGCAAGATCAGATGGAGCGGTGTCGGTGATACGTACGTCAGGAAACGACTCCTCGATCATCCCAGGCAAGTGATATTCGATCACTCATTCATTCGATCTTTCATTCATTCATTCATTCATTCATTCGTTCATTCATTTGCTCCTACATTTATTTTTTTATTAATTAATTCATCCGTCCCCTAATCTAACAGTTCATCCGTCCGTCCGTCCGTCCGTCCGTCCGTCCGTCCGTCCGTCCGTCCGTCCGTCCGTCCGTCCGTCCATCCATCTTGTACTATAATCGATTTAACTGCATTGCTAGCCAGGGGCGTAACTTTGGCCTAAAAAGTGGGAGGTACCAATTTCTTACATTCACGAAGCAAGGCAGAGACTGTGATCTCTGGGAAGGCACAATAATAAAATATTGATTAACATTGCTCGAAAAGTGGGGGGTACGGTACCCCCCAGTCCAAAAAGTGTGAGGGTACGGGTACCCCACGTACCCCCCACAAATTACGCCTATGTTGCTAGCATCGGGGGAGACACGGTGTCCGATCCTTTGGAGCGCTCACCTTGAAAAACGGAGATTATTGTATTTTATTGTATTCTAATATATCATATTGTTCTGTATTCTATTCTATTGTCTTCCGTAGGGTATCAGCGGACCCAGCCATCCGAGAGTTCCTCCATCGCGTTCTTGACTATCTCTCGGGCGGTCCACCGTTCGCAGGGCTCGTGACCATCCACCGTCCACTGACGGGCATCGAACGCTGCGTCTTCATCGTGGGCGTCGTCACGGAGACGTCGGTCACCCCAGAGGTCATCCGGGTGAGTCTGCAGAAGGCGGAGGTCAGCGTCCGTGACCGCATTGAGACTCAGATGCGTCGAGAAGCGGCTGCCTGCGTCTGCCCGAGGACTAATTCTCTCTTCGTTAGTGGCATCGGACCAGGGTTCAATGAGATCTGGCAGTGGACGGGAGTGGGCGGCTGGAATAGGTGTGTATCTGTGTATGCATATCTATGTGTGTGTATGTATGTTTGGATGTATGTATGCGTATGTAAGCAGCATGAAGGAATACAGATCAGACTGGAGGATAAGACACTCGAGCAGGTGACAGATTTTGTGTACTTGGGAGGATTGATAACGGAAGATGGTCGGTGCACAAAAGATATCAGACGTAGAATCGGTCTCGCATGTGCGATGTTCGGCAGGCTGAACAAGATATGGAAATCATTTAATCAAACAACATAGCCATAAGAACCAAGATGAAGCTATACAGAGCTTTTGTCATTCCGGTGCTGCTGTATGGTTCGGAGTGCTGGTGCCTGCACAGGGAAGATGAGAGGAGACTGCTGGTGGCGGAAATGAGCTGACTGCGAAGAATAATTGGCAGAAGTAGGAGACAAGATCCGAAATGAGGTGACCAGGGAGGAGCTGGGTCAGATGGAGACAGTGGTGGACAAGATCAGGCAAAGAAGGCTTCCGGCCGCAGCTATGTACGGTCGTGTAGAGGGAAAACGAAGCAAAGGGAGGCAAACAAAGACATGGATGGACAATATAAAGGAAGACCTGAAAGCACAGAACATGGAGATGAGGGATGCTGTTGAAACAATCAGGGACAGAGCTGTTTGGAGACGTCACGTTGAGGCCTCATCGTCGGCGCACGCCTGACGGAAGGAGAGAAGAAGAAGATGCGTATATATGTGTGTATGTATGTATGTATGTATGTATGCGTATGTATGTATGTATGTGTGTGTGTATACAATGCATCTAGGAAATTGACATAGCGCCTCTTGTACCTCGCAAAGACGCTTTATGCTGAACAGAATAAGTGGCGTCCGTCATTGACAGACAGATAGACAGACAGACCGACAGACAGACAGACAGACAGACAGACAGACAGACAGACACACAGACAGACAGACAGACAGACAGACACACACACATACAGACAGACAGACACGCAGACAAGCAGACAGACAGACTGACAGACAGACAGACACACACAGACAGGCAGAAAGACACACACAAAGACAGATACACAGACACACAGACAGGCAGAAAGCCACACACACAGACAGACAGGCAGACAGACACACAGACAGACAGACACACAGACACACAGACAGACAGACACACAGACAGACAGAGGCCTCTGCATCGCATTGCATTCTGTTAATGGATGTTAAGCAAGCCTTTGATAGCATCATCATGTTGTACAGTCTCTGTGTTCTTCTCTTCCAATCAGGTGCGACCACATGAATCACGGCCGGCGACGTCACTGTATGGTCTTTGCCAACGAGACCTCTCTCTTCCTCGTCGCTGGATACGCAGGGTCCCAGTACGGTCTACTCAGCAGCGTCGAGAAGTACGACACCCGCAAGGAGATCTGCATGATCGTCGGCGACCTCGTCTACGCCGTCGACTCCGCCGCCTGCATCGCCGACTACAACGTCCTCTACGTGTTCGGCGGCGGAGACAAGGACGGCAACCCCGTCAACCATGTCCAGGCCTTCGACACCACCCGCAACAGCTGCTCGCTACTCGTCCAGCCGTTGCCTCGCCCGGCGAAGCTCCTCCGAGCGGTCGTCTGGGATCGCCTGGTCATATTGACTTGTCTCGAGAGCTGCTTCCTCTTCAACCTCGAGAAACAGCTCTGGTACCCTCGGCATCAATTCCGATCTGGGAGAATTCACTTCGGGTGCGTCGTAGAAAATCAGCGCCTGTATGTTTTCGGGGGCGGGAACAACGTTCGGGACCCGGCGACCGGGGTCTTCGGCTGGATTCTGTCCGACCAGATCCGCTACGTCCACGTGGCGGACATCGTTGAGGATAAACCTGCGCAGTGGACGGGGGTGGAACACCATCGGCTGCCACTCCCCTGCCTCGTTCATGCTTATGCCGCTGTAACTGCAGCGACTGGAACCAGGAGATAGTTAGTTAGCAGAGATGACCCGCAATCCTCGCACCCTGTTCGGACTTACAATCTAATCCATTTGTCCAGGGTCTTCTGTCTCCAGTCTCCTCCACTTTCCTTGGACCCGAGGTCTCACTCGATCTGAAATTTTATTTGATCTTAAATGCTCTAGGATCTGAAATCCCATTGGGTCTTAAATCGCATTGGATCTGAAATGGCGTTGGATCTGAAATCCTGTTGGATCTGGAATCATACTGGGTCTGAAATCGCATTGGGTCTGAAATTCCATTGAGTCTGAAATCGCATTGAGTCTGAAATCCCACTGAGTCTGAAATCGCATTGAGTCTGAAATCTCATTGAGCCTGAAATTGCAGTGGGTCGGAAATGACTTTGGATCTGAATTGACATTGGATCTGAAATCCCTTTGGGTCTGAAATCGCATTGGATATAAAATCTTATTGGGTATGAAATCCCATTGGATCTGAAATGCCGGCATTGGATCTGAAATAACATTGGATCTGAAATGCCATTGAATCCGGAATCGCATTTAATCTTAAATGTCATTGGATCCGAAATCCTATTGGATCTGAAATCGCGTTGGACCTGATATCGCATTGGATTTGAAATGGCACTGAATTCGGAATCGAATTGATTCTTAATTGCCCTTGGATCTGATATCCCATTGGATCTGAAATCTCATTGGATCCCACTCTCCAAGAACTCCCTCCAGTCTCCGCAGAATCTCTGGGACCTTCAGTGTCTACCCTTAGTGACTGGGCCTCTAGAATCCTTGGACCTCCAATCTCCTGGAATCATGAGTAGCGGCGGCCAAGTAATTACAAAACATTATAGCTTAACAAGTAATGTGAAAATGATAAAATATCAGCAAAAACTAAATGCTTATAAGAATCTAGTGATTATAGTGAAATATGTGACCATTTTATAAGGCTATTTTTGCCATCTTGTTATTTGACATAAAGTTCAAATAACGTTTATTTGCTAATTATTCAAGAAGCCACAATCATCGTGAAATGACGTGCAAATTAGTGGCAAACTTGTTAATATTAGTTCGTTAATTAAACGCTAACCTGCCATTCATCTGTCTTTCTGTCTGCGTGTTTGTTTGTATGCCTCTATCTTGTTCTGTCTGCCAGTTTGTCTGCCTGCCTTCCTGCCTGTCTGTTTGTCTGTCTGTCTGTCTGTTAATAAGGATGACGAATATTTAAAGCAGGATGGCCGTAACTGTGCCACTCCTATATACTCTTTCCTATTATAATCCTCTCTTCTGTTTCCCTTGCGCCGTCGGTATACAAGCATAGTCAAAGTACCAGCCTTCATCCCAAAACTATCAAAATTATATGAGGCAATCTTTCTGGATCTTCAGAAACTACTTTTATATGTCTGTACTCCAATTAGCCAAAAGCTAATTGCTACAATGTCTCGTTAATAAATCGCAACCCTGAAATTTCTAAAGCGACACTCGAAAGCTAAGCGCAGGGCACCAGCTTATTCAAATAACAATAATAAAAGCAGTTTAGATTAGACACCTTTAAAAGGTGCATTCCAAATTTATATATTCGTCGAATGCGCTAATCTCTAGACAAACATACTCAATACGTTATTAGGTGGGATCGACGTAAAAGGCCTTCGTAGCCGCAAACTGTCCTTAATAAAAAAAGCAGTTGAGATTGAACACCTTTAAACTGGTGTCTCCAAATCTATGTAAGTTTAATTTTGACTGCATTTAATAGACTGGATGATCGTAATCTCACTTGAGATAAGGTCGATATCTAAACTCATTATACTGGGTCCGGGATTTGGGCGTCACCCTCGATAGCGCTCTCTCGTTTGTTTCCTGAATACCTCTCGCACCTGACGTGCTCCTGTTTCTATCACCTGAGGCGTTTGAGGGCCGTCAGGAGATCAGTTTCCTCTTCTGCAGTGGCGGCGATCTTGTCTGAGAGGTTGGGGTGGGGGACAAAGTCGGCCACGATCTCGTCGACGACCGTTTTTGGAAAATCTTGTCCCCCCAAAATTTTTTCTTCCACTTCATCTCCGAAAAATTTCGCTTTCATCTCCGAAAAAAAGTTCATGACCTTTTTTTAGTCATTCGCCACGTTTTACAACTTTTTCCCGTCTCCCAACACTAACCTCATAACCCCTTTCTTTTGACTTTTTTTTAGAAATTCCTTCTTCTTTCTCATAATTTTTAGGGGGACACTTTTGCTCAAAAATTTCAGTTTTAACTCGTCTGGTCAGAAACGCTGCAAAAACCCTCACGCGCAATTACATTTCTCCGTTTTTTTGGTGTTTCTTCAAAATGTGGGGGGGGACAAATGTATGGAGTGTCCCCACTCTTAAAGGTGGGGGGACATGTCCCCCCTTCCACCTCTAGATCGCCGCCCATGCTCTTCTGTGTTTACTACTGTGGTCCATGCCTTCATTTGCTGCAGCATTGACTATTGCAATCCATTGTTTGCTGGGCTCCCTAAAGCGTGCCTTTCATCTCTACAGTCTGTTCTGAACGTGGCTGCCAGGCTCATTGCCCGATCCCTCGCTTCTCTCACATAACTACCTTCATGACTGATGTACTTCACTGGCTTTCGGTTACTTCCCGCATCCAGTACAAGGTCCTCCTCCTGGTCTCTAGGACTCAGCAGGTAAGAGCTCCTAAGTACCTCTGTGACCTAATGCGTAAACCTCTATCTGCCCTCTCCTCCCGCCCTCTTCGGTCTGCGGACCGCCTTGATCTTCTTTTCCATCGGGCTATTGGAGCCTAGGACTTCGATGGCTTAGTATGTGCTTTTTGCCATCCTTGGCCCTTCCCTATGGAATGACTTGCCCACCTCACTCCGTAGCAAGATATTGTTTGGGATCTCGCCCTCTTCTCTCAGCTGCCTGAAGACCTTCCATTTCCCTCGGGGCTATCACGCTGGGAACGCCTCTGAATAGTCTATACTGTGAGCGGCGCTTTATAAATAAACATATATGTTAGGGCCGTAAGATGCCAAAATAATTTTTGTCGACGTCAATAGCCTTTCTTGCCATAAGATGTCGTTAAACTCTGGATCTATCCACAAGACTTCGTTAATAAAAAGCAGGTGAGATTCGACACCTTTAAAATTTGCGCTTTAAATTTATATAGGGGCCTATTCGTCAACCGAGTTTAATTTATCATCGCATGTTGGGGTTAGGGTCAAAATCGGTTACACGTAAAGAACCAAAGGGTCAGGCAGACAGACGATTAAGGAGGATGTGCTCAGAGTTGAAGCTTCGAGGGAGGTAAGGGGAAGAGGAGGACTCATGGCAAGATTTGTGAAAAGAGCAGTGTTTTCAGTTTGAGTGAAAGACCTGTGGACGGGTAGGGAAAGGTGAGGCTTTGGTGAGTTCGTAGAATGGATCAAATCAGTAATAATAATAATCTTCGTTTAATATCTTCAAACTGACAATAACGCAGTATTATTACAAATCAGTATGAACGGATGATCACAAGTTATTACAGGAGTCGAATTTAACTGTACACGGCAGCCATGCAAGCAGGCACGTAACTAGGATTTTTCGTTTGGGGGGGCTTAAACCTTGAACATGGCAACATTTACACAGTGTTCATACGAATTTTAGCCGTAAGCATACAACGGCTTGACTTGTTTGGGGGGGCTTCAACTTCGTTTGGGGGGGCTTAAGCCCCCCCAAGCCCAACGCTAGTTACGTCCCTGCATGCAAGGCGCCCATCTCGTCCTACATCTCATTTTAACAACGCGCCATCTCGCGAATGAAGGGCTCAGTGGACCTAAATGAGAGAGGGTTGCGGGAAGCGATCCCGCTACCTCTTGCTCTTCACGCCAGTGATGTTACCACTACTCTATGGACCCCCAGAGAGCTGGTTAGACATCTTCAAACTGCTTTCCACAAATTAGCTTTTAAGTCGCTATTATTACGACTTGGCTGTACTACAACTATTCTAACAATGTTATTTCGTGTAGACAGGCCTGTGTCTACGAGTTTAAATATTCATAAATATTCTAAATATTTATGAAGAATTTGAATATTCATTATGCACATCTGAGGGTTAACGATGAGACGCGATTGACAACCGCATAACGCGTTTAAGCGACTAGAGCGCCGCTGGACAAAAGAGTTCGATACAAAGCATAACTTTTCAACATAAATCCTCATTCAAGTTGATTTTCGACAAGAAAAAGGAAAATTGAGTTAGAGTTTATCGATTTATTTATTAATATAAGTGATAATTTGCTTAATTAAAAGTGTTATTTAAAGCGCGTAGAAATAGTGTGATAAGGTCAATAGAAGTTTTAATGTTGAAAACTTTTTGGTAAACAAGACTTTAAAGAGTTTTCGATTTGAGGAATTTAGTTAAAAATCGGGTAAAAATCACTCATTTCTCATTTATTTGAAGGATATGAACTTGCTTTTGTGATTCGTTTCATCTAAAGTTTGCCACGCACTTCGCGTGGCGATTGCGTTTAAGGGGAGAGTGGGTGTGGAATGTAGTGAAGGAATTTATATAACGCCAATGCGTTAAATGTTTATCTAGGTTATGTATTTTGTATTTGTGAACGGCTAAAATCTTTAGAAAGTATATTCTTTGCAACGAAACAAGAGTTAAGAAATTTCCGTTTATCACCTTGCTGCAAAAATGTAATCGTTAAATGTTTGACAGTAAATGTAAATGCGCCACACAAAAGCCACGTCAAGGAGACCAGTTTATTTACCGGCGCTATATCAATTCAATTCCGCAATAGCCATGTCCGCATTGTCCGTGCCGGGGCGATCGTGTACAATTGGGGTGCCTAATCCTTGCCCCGAATTTTAAAATCCAGCTTCCACTCGCAGGTATAGCATTGTAGTCGCACAATTATATAGGCTACACTGACCCTAACCCTAAGCCGCAACCGACCCTCACGATGCTTATCCTGACCCTAACCGACCCTCATGATGCAAGACACCCCCAGATATATAGTACATAGGCACCCCGATTGTACATGATCGCCCGTTCCGGTGCCAGGTCAGAGTCCGGGAGGTCAAGCCAACAGTACCGTAGAATGGCACCCATTCAAATGGATAGCGGTGGCAAAGGATTTCACCTTAACTAAAAAATGAAAAGGGTTTAAAAGACACGGTCGCTGTAGGAAACGCGTAGATATATATATTTGCATTTTTTTTATAACGGACCCCTTTATAAATAATTTTTTAAAGATTAAGTTTGAATTTTTCTAATGTTTTGCAGTGAGTGGCCTGACCTTCAGTCACGATGTCATCGTTCAAGCAAGGTGAGAAAATGCTACCATCTTCCGTAAGTAATAAGTAAGTAGGTAAGTCAGTAAGTTAGTAGTCCTTGAGGTAGTAAGTGAGTAAGTAGGCTTACTGGGTAATAGCGAGAATTTTAGAATTTTTAGCTGTGCAGATTATTATTTTATTTGTTTAAAAAAGTTATTACTCGCACAAAGTCGGTAAATCTTCCTCTGAGGCAGAAGTAAATTGGAAAGGGAGACATGGTGTTATTGTTGCTATTGGTATTGCTCTTTTTGATGTTGGTGTTGTTATTATTATTATTATTATTATTATTATTATTATTATTATTATTATTATTATTATTATTATTATGCATTTATTAAGCATCACTATCTAATGACGAAGCATCAGTTGATGGCGCTGAGCAGACTGAAAATATGTGAGAAGATCCATACTGCAGAAGAGCTGATTGCTTGAGCAGACAGGAAGCTCTTCCAGAAATCGTAGTTCTTTACCCTCTGCATTCATTAGCTTTTGCCATCTCCTCGTGAGGACAAGTACTCACTTCGCAAGAAGGACATCCTTTCGTACTGCCTCTTGTTAAAATCTAAATTGTTTAAAAGCAGCTTTGTTAATCGATGTATCTTCAGTTATATTTAGTTGTACATGGGTGACTATAACCTGCTTCTGTTATAGTTTATTTTCAATATGTATATAATCATTGTATTCATGTAATGCATATGTGCTTGTCATATGCAAATAAAGGCTGTTTAATGCACAAGGCATTGACTGATGGCGCGCCAAACCATGTCTCCTGAAAGCGAAACTAAGTAAAAGTGAAACTGTGTGAAACTGAAACTAAGTGAAAGTGAAACCTATTTTTTGTCAGACTGAAACTTGTTCTGTTAACCTAAAACCAGTTCTATGAAAGTGAAAACCACTCCTGCAGCAATCAGCCTAACAACAGTACCTAATGTCGTCTGTTTTCTCTCCCTGCATTCAGATTTCGAGCACTCGTTCAAGGTGATCAAGAGCCTCGAGGAGCGACTCAACTCTCCGAGCTCCGTTTCCGTCAAAGACGAGCTCGTGAACCTCATCTACACGCTCGACTCTCCGCTCTTCTCACAACTCGTCAACCTTCAGGACGCTCTCCTTCAGCTTCGCGCTCTGTCGCTTCAGCGCCAACTGAGTGCGTCCAAGTTTGACTTCGACAGAAAATCTGGGAGGCTCGTGGTGTATCCGCAAGACGGTGTCGAGGAAGAGGCCGACAGTGGCACCATATGGGCCCAAGGAGTGGCAAGTTCCGGTGGGGTCGATCCGGCATTGTGGAAACGGGTGGAACCGCTCGTGGAGGGGCGAGTGGTCGAAACGGTGGTGCTGGAGAAGGGCGACGGGGCCAGTCTTGGATTCGGGGTTGTTGGGCTGAGGAGCGACGAGAGGGGCGATCTGGGAATTTTCGTTCAGGAGATCCAGCCGGGAGGAGTGGCAGCAAGGTGAGTTGGGTTTACCTGTACTTACCTGCTTTGTTCACCTGGGTGAGTGTGATGTAGTTTAATGAACCATGTTGAATTGATAGCGCCTTTGTTGTTGGCATACACCTTTAGTATGTCTGTGTTTGTGCCTGTTTCTGTGTGTGTTTGTGTTTGTATTTGTTTAAGTGTTTATGCTTGTATGTGTGTTTGTGTCGGTTTGTGTCTGTGTGTGTCTATGTTTGTGCTTTTGTGTTTCTGGCTGTATATGTTTGTGTATGTGTGTGTGTGTGTGTTTGTGTTTGTATATAGTTTATGTGTTTGTGCTGGTGTGTTTGTGCCTGTGTATGTGTGTGTATATCTGTATGTGTGTGTTTGCGTGCGTTTATTTTGACATCTAGGATAAAGCGCTTGTCGTGTTTTTTTAATTCACAGCGTAAGTAGGTATGTATTTCTGAACTTTGCATGGGCATTATTGTCAATTGTAATTAGTAACTTCTTATGTGCCGGTGTATAATGCACAAGGCATCAACCGATGGCGAACTAATAGCAAGCTGTAATCAGGTCAATATCCAGATGATCAGTCCGTAAGATTGGAGTTAGCTAACTTCAGTTGCATTTCTTTGTATGGTATTTACACTTGTCAAGTAAGACATAACTAAATCAATGGCTAAATGGATGCTAAGTGGGTGGTTAAATGGATGGCTAAATGCGTAGGTAAATGGGTGGCCAAATGGGTACCTAAATGGGTGGCTAATGGCTAAGTGGTTGGAGTCACGATGATCAGTGTGGTCAGTACGATATCGGTGAGGTCTTGGGATGACCACTTGTCAGTCAGCATAAAAAAATCAAGGCTGCATTGATCTACAGTTGAGCCTGTTTGTCTCAAGCTCCTTCTTACTGTTTACCTGGGAAAGTATTCAGCCGATTATCCGAATCCTAGTCCACCTCAGGGAAGTTCAACAAATGAGTTATATAAATGTGGAAATACAATTACGCAAGTTTGTCTTGCCTTGCCCTAATTTACTGAACTTGCCATGCCCTGCCTTACCTTACCGTTTCTTACCTTACCGTGCCCTGGTCGGCCTTGACTTGCCTTACCGTATCTTGACATGTTATGCATGGTTTTGGTGTGCCTTGCCTTACTTTGTTTAACCTTACCTTGCTCTGGCTTACGTTACGTTACCTTGCCTTACTTTGCCATGTCTTCCCATACGTTGCTATACATTGCTTTACCTTACATTGCCATGTCTTACTTTCCCTTCCAATGTCTTACCCTTGCCTTGCCTTGCCACGACTTGCCGTACGTTGCCGTGACTTCCCTTTACCTTCACATTCCTTACCTTACCGTGCGTTGCCTTGCATCGATGTAATTCGGTGGTCTGTTAAATCGCATCGGTTCTCCCTCTCTGTCCGGGTGCTGCGTACATTTGACTCTCGTCTGCACGGAGCATCGATCAACCGCATTCTCAAACAGCAGACGATGCTCCTGCACAGGCGGACGTACGGACGGACCACCGTCACACCCGTCAGGCATTATTTATGGAGCGCCAGGGAATTCAGATTTATCATCGCCCGACCAGGCTGAGGGCTAATAGTGCTACGGTTGGTGGTAATGGTGGTGGTGGTAGTAAGACCGTCCCGCAGCCCGGGCAAGTCACACCGGGTCTGATACGATACCGTTTCTGCATTGGGTCACTATCACGCGCCGCATGATTGTTTGAGTGTACGGTCGATGTGTGCATTGTGTAGTCAAGTTCTCCTTTCTGGAATGAATCTTACGGCGATCGGTGCGATTTACCCTAATCTATGTACGCACGGGGAGCCGTGTCTTGCGGACGTCTGCGTGGCTTTGTTTTGACGTCCGCCGTCGGTCGGTTGCGCGTCGGACTCCTCGTCCTCCCTCCGCAGGGCGGTGTGAAGTCGAAGGAGGTCTGTGGGAAAATAGTTCCGGAAAAGATTTTCAACGGATGCCGCCGGTGTGAGGCCAAATCGTGTTCGACGTTAACAGTTGGGACAACCGTTGTGATTGGTTCACGTGACTCGGTGGCGGGTATTTGCTGCTAGAAATAGAATCATTACGTGGGGATTTGTTTCTATAAAAAAATAGATTCATTTATGTGAAAAGATTAAATTATGTTTTAATCTGTATTACTAACTAGGGGTTACGCGATAGTCTAGTGGTTAGCGTGCAGGACGGTCAATCGAGAGGTCGGGGTTCAAATCCCCACCAGGGCAGAAATTTGTTTTGAGTCTTCTGCTACACCTATCCCCCCTAGCCAACGCGGCTATGATGAGTACACTGACCGTACCCTGTTGGTGGGAAGATGAGACGGCGAAGGAGAGGACATGTCCGCTCATCCTCATATGCTGAGGATAAGAGAAGGAAGTCGCTAACAGTTCAGACTCATGGCGGCCTCTCAGACTAGCTTAAGGAACTCTTTTTGTTCCTTCATTACCTAATAAACTATTGCGTTCATCTAAATTTCAGTTTTTGGACAATAGAATACGTCAAAGTGCTTCTCGATCAGTTAACTGCACAACCTTTGACCTCGTCCTGTTACTGTACCTTCCTGTCGATTTTGTCTTGACTGAGCGCCTTTGAATAAGCTGGTTCCAATGCGAGATACCCGAGAGAAAGAGCAAGTTTTAAGTAAGATAATGAAGAAGAGACGTTACATGAGAGAACGGACGAAGAAAGCTCTTTCCAAAGAGCACGGCCAATAGAAGTAAAAGACCTAGATACTCAGTGTTGAGTATCTTGTGCTCAGTATCTTGTTCTCTTCCCTACTGAGAACTATCATGGAGGGAAGAACGGAAGGAAAGGGACCGAGAGGAAGACCCAGAGAGATGCTGCTGGACTGGAGCAATGATGGTGGATGGATGCAGCAAACCGAAGGAGGAAGAGAGGCATGGCGCCAGTGAACGGAGTTCGAACCTGCTCAAGGGCAGAGAGCGTGTGCCAAAAGCGGTCCGCGTGGGAACCAACTTCGCCGGGAACCTACGTGGCACCACACCCTTCCGGTCGTTCGGCGCCCGCTGCCTCATTAGAATCCAATGGACAGCTGGCTGCGAAGCCATCGCACATTAATATTGACATGTATGCGGATGTATCAAGCAGGCGTGCGGCGCCCGCCACATCGCAGCCGCCTGCCGCCCTGTTGCTCGCCCGGCTGGCCGACCGGCCGTCTGTCCCTCCAGCCCGACGCCTCCTCCAGCCTAGCCGCAGCAATCAGCCTTCAAGATGGCGGCCGACGTAGCGAAGAGATGTTTATCCTGTATACCGTCTGTATCGCATCGACGTTGAGCGCCGGAGGAACGGGTGGACGCAACGCTGCCGCTCCAGCGACGACTGCCGCCTAGTGCCGCCGGTCCTTGAGCGGGTCGTGGCGGGCGACCAGCCTCCTCCTTCTCTCCCATGTGGAGCCAGCGACGACACCTGACTGAATCGGCGGCGGCGACTATGATGACGCCGGTCTTGTGACGACAAGGCGCTCCGCATGTCGGATTTATTACGGCGACCCGGATTACTGTAGCCGGCTTTCCGGTGGCATTGCTCGGTGGATTACTACGGGATTAAGTCTTCCGGACGGTTTAGGACCGTCGATGTTTAACGACGCTGTGTCGCAGGCAGCGAAGATGACCCGCGTCGCCCTCCTCCTCTGTCCACGCTTCGGACTGACGATACCCGAGTACGGGCAGTGGCGAAGTTGAAACTATGGTTGCTGTGTAAGGACGCTGCGTCGTAGCGATGATTTGCGGCGCCCTCCTCCGTTATACAGGCTTGGGACTGGCGCTACTAGAGTACGGATTGTGGCGGAGTTAATTTAGGAACTATGCGACTGTTGTGTCTTCTCAGTTGGCGATCCATCGTCCTCGGCCAGGTACGTCTGTCTGTCTGTGTGGCGGTCGGTCGAGCCTTTGGTCGGGGTCTGCTGAGAGAATGGGTGAGGTATGCGGTGGGTTAAGGTAAGGTGGGGTAGGGTACGAGGGTGGGGTAAAATAAGGTATACAGAAAGGTAAGGTAGGATAGGTACGAGGGTAAGGTAAGATGGGTTATGGTAAGGTGTACGGACGGTTACGGTAAGGTAGGGTAGAGTATGCGAGGGTAGGGTATGGTGGGGTCAGGTAAGGTATACGGAAGGTTAAGGTAGGGTAGGGTAGGGTACGAGGATGGGTATGGTCGGGTAAGGTAAGTTACGCAGAAGGGTAAGGTATGGTATGGTAGGGTACGAGGGTAAAATAAGATGGATATCGTAAGGTAAGATAAGGTGTAAGGTAGGGTATAGTATACGAGGGTGGGTATGGTTTGGTCAGGTAAGGTATACGGAAGGTTAAGGTAAGGTGGTAGGGTACGAGGATGGGGTATGGTGGGATAAGGTAATGTGTGCAGAAGGGTAAGGTTAAAGGTATACAATATGTATTGGGTCGGGTACGAGGGTAAGGTCAGGTGGGTTGGGGTAGGGTAAAGTAGGCTAGGTGTACAATGTAGAGTAGGGTGGGATAGATTGAAGTAGGTAGGGTAAGGTGTTCCAGGTAGGGTGAGTTGGTGTAGGGTTGAGTGAGGTAGGTAGCATATAAGATAGGCATTCTGTGTGAAGCTGGGTTGAGCGTGGAAGGTAGAAAAGTGACAGAGTGAGGGTGCAGTAGAGTAGGTAGGATAGGTTGAATCGGAAGAGGGTATCCAAGGTCGGCAGACAGTCAATCAGCTGGCAAGTTAGGGGCCATCCATATATTACATACACAAAAATCCGGGAAAATTGGACCCCTCCCTGTTCGCACGCGTACTTTTTTCCACCCCCCCACCTGCGTACGTACAGTTGACGCACCCCCCCCCCAAGACCAGCTGCAGAATGTGTCAGTTACACAGGTTCAGGCATCGACTGTGCACTTTAGGCCAGATTGAAGGATGAGTAATCCATGGACTCGCTGCTGAGCTGTGTGATAGTTTAATAATATGGTTCAGAGGTAAGGTGGAATACAAGTGACACCTCTCCCACAGTCCCACTTCCCCTGGTAGTACCAGATAGCTGGAAAGACTGAACTCTGGCTCACTTGAAGGCCAATCAATTTGCGTACGTACATTATCAGTAGACCCCCGTTCGCAAGCGTACGCAAGCACATGAATTTCGGTTACCCCTCCCCTCCATGCGTACGTAATATATGGATGGCCCCTTAATTCATGCTAATTTGCTAATACTTTTCATACAACGTCGTCATTCATTTATTCAATCATTCATTCATTCATTCATTCATTCAATAGATCATTCATAGATTAATTCTTCTGTTCACTCCTTTGTTCGTTCATTCGTTCTATGTAGTATAGATAATTCATTCATAGATTTATTCGGTCTTCAATTCATTCATTCATTCATTCATTGACTCCTTCAATCATTCATTCATTCATTCACTCCTTCAATCATTCATTCATTCATTCATTCGGAGCGGCGTCGTCGTGGGATTTGATTGGCGATGTGGCCCAGAGTCTCGATCTGCGATCGTTAGACGGATCCATTCATTGACTGTTGTGACGGGCGATAAGGTATACAATATGTATTGGGTCGGGTACGAGGGTAAGGTCAGGTGGGTTGGGGTAGGGTAAAGTAGGCTAGGTGTACAATGTAGAGTAGGGTGGGATAGATTGAAGTAGGTAGGGTAAGGTGTTCCAGGTAGGGTGAGTTGGTGTAGGGTTGAGTGAGGTAGGTAGCATATAAGATAGGCATTCTGTGTGAAGCTGGGTTGAGCGTGGAAGGTAGAAAAGTGACAGAGTGAGGGTGCAGTAGAGTAGGTAGGATAGGTTGAATCGGAAGAGGGTATCCAAGGTCGGCAGACAGTCAATCAGCTGGCAAGTTAGGGGCCATCCATATATTACATACACAAAAATCCGGGAAAATTGGACCCCTCCCTGTTCGCACGCGTACTTTTTTCCACCCCCCCACCTGCGTACGTACAGTTGACGCACCCCCCCCCAAGACCAGCTGCAGAATGTGTCAGTTACACAGGTTCAGGCATCGACTGTGCACTTTAGGCCAGATTGAAGGATGAGTAATCCATGGACTCGCTGCTGAGCTGTGTGATAGTTTAATAATATGGTTCAGAGGTAAGGTGGAATACAAGTGACACCTCTCCCACAGTCCCACTTCCCCTGGTAGTACCAGATAGCTGGAAAGACTGAACTCTGGCTCACTTGAAGGCCAATCAATTTGCGTACGTACATTATCAGTAGACCCCCGTTCGCAAGCGTACGCAAGCACATGAATTTCGGTTACCCCTCCCCTCCATGCGTACGTAATATATGGATGGCCCCTTAATTCATGCTAATTTGCTAATACTTTTCATACAACGTCGTCATTCATTTATTCAATCATTCATTCATTCATTCATTCAATAGATCATTCATAGATTAATTCTTCTGTTCACTCCTTTGTTCGTTCATTCGTTCTATGTAGTATAGATAATTCATTCATAGATTTATTCGGTCTTCAATTCATTCATTCATTCATTCATTGACTCCTTCAATCATTCATTCATTCATTCACTCCTTCAATCATTCATTCATTCATTCATTCGGAGCGGCGTCGTCGTGGGATTTGATTGGCGATGTGGCCCAGAGTCTCGATCTGCGATCGTTAGACGGATCCATTCATTGACTGTTGTGACGGGCGATAATGATGAATGGCCAGTAATAAGACGGCCTAATTAAAGGCGGAATTAATTGTTCGAGGGTGAACAGGCGGTGAGGGATGTTTGGGTGGGGGAGGGAGGGGGAGGGAGGGGTGACTCAGACCCATAGAACGATAGCCCCTCGATTGGGCAGACGACGCCACTCCTCGCTATTCTGCTACCCTTCTTTCTCTCCCTTTTCCTTTTCGTCCTCCTGTAGTTCCTCCTCTTTGACTGTTCCGCTTTCTCCTACTTGTCTTCTATCCTCTCATTCTGTCTCCTCCTCCTCCTCCTCCTCCTCCTCCTACTCCTCCTCCTCCTACTCCTCCTCCTCCTCCTCCTCATCCTCCTCCTCCTTGCTTTTCCTCTTTCTGATCATCTTCCTCCTCCTGCTTCTGATCCTCTTCCTCTTACTCTTCTTCCTTCCTCCTCTTCCTCTTGCTCTCCTCCTCATTCTGATCCTTCTCGACCTCTTTTCCTCCCTAACGATCCTCCTCCTCCTCCTGCTTCAACTCCTCCTCTAATTCTCTAATTCTTCCCTTCATTCAAGTGGGACTTCTCCAGATGTGTCCAATTTCTTCGCCTGTGTGGTTGGAACAAACGATAACAAACCTATTGCTTACGTTTCTGTTGTGTTGGAGCGGAGTGGAAGAGATTATGGACCCATCCTATAGGTGGCTGTCAGTCAGTCAGTCCAGTCAGTCAGCCAGTCAGTCAGTCAGTCAGTCAGTCAGTCAGTCAGTCAGAACAGTGGGGAGCACGGTGGCCGATTGGTTAGAGCGCTCGCCTTGTAACGCAGAGAATACGGGTTCGATCCTCCTGCCCTGAGACGGTTACAAGTCCTTCACTCACAGTTGCTCAGCGCCATCCATTGATGCTTCGTTATTAAGTAGTGGCGCTTTATAAATGCTGCGTTTATTGCCTCCCAACATTCTGCCCGCGATCTATGTCACTGGGCTGCAGTGTGCGACCGTACGCAGGGAACGTACGTTATTTTTGTCTATAACGCTGGTACGGTACGCCTACGTTATTATGCCGTACGTTGACATTGGTTCATGACGAAAATAAAGTACATAACATTATGCACAACAAAAGTCAACAAAATCCAACAAAACTAGCATACTACTACATAGCTCTAGTTCTATAGGCTCTAGCTAGGATACTTTAGCTGGCCTGTCATTGTCTTAGTCAAGCTATAATTGGAAGACGGAGGTGCGTATGGAGCACCAAATCTTCCATGGATGTATTTTGTTCATTTTGCAACTGCAGTTACGTTCTTAACGTACGCGTACGGTACGTTCGATAACGTACGTACGGTTTGCGTACGTTTTTCCGGTAAGTAACGTACGGTCGAACTTTGCTGGGCTGGAAGCGCTCCAGTGTAGGTATCTTGAGGGGGCGCTATACAAATTCTCAGAGTGAATGAATGAATGAAATGCAAATTAATTACTACTAATAATTATAATAAGTAATAGTAATAAATAATAATAACAAATTATCAAAACGGTCAGTCAATTAGGCCTTGTTGTGGAATGCACTGGCCGAAGCGAGTTCAGATGGGTAAGCGTCAATTGACACTGAGTGCCGACAGATGAACCGTTGGCGCCCATTCGCACCGGGCGACGTCAGGTGTCTGTTGATGAAAATGATGTAATGGACGAATAGATTCGTTTGAAATTCACTTGCACACCTCAATATCTCAACAGCTGATCAGTCATAATTGCGTCCGTCATTGCCTCGCCATCTACTGACCGTCGTTAGTCGCTAGGCGGCGCCCTGTTACGAGTTGGTTCATCAATTGGTAGTTGATACGGCTGCTGAGAAAAATGGAGATACAGCACTGACTTTTGGCGTGTCCTCTATGTTCTGAATAATGTCTAATAACATTAGACACACTCGACCGCGAGAAGTGTTGCCCGCCTGCTAATAAAAGCTAGAGGAGGTGATATTGGGTATACTGTGACGACCAGAATGTGTAAAAAACATCCTAAGATGGCTTGGGGTCGACGTCAACGGCCCTGGCAGCCACAAGATGTCGCGAAACGCTGTATAATGTAAATTGCTATGTTTAGACACCTTTAAAACGTTTGTGGTTGACGGTATATATTTATATGCATATTTGGGAAATTGCGTTTCGGCTATTGGTGTGGATTTCAACAAAAACAGTAACGCAGTCGACACCTTTAAAACGCGATGAACTAACGCCATATAAAAGTTCGTGTTCCAGATTGATTTGTGTGTCCGCATGGTGGCTGCATTACGAGATATGGTCGACGTTAATGGCCCTGGTCGGCGCAAGATGGCGTTAAACAGTGAAACAAATAATAAAAGCAATTTGAGATTAGACACATTTGAAAAGGTTAGACTCGCCGCTATATATTTATATCAACCGGTTTTTAAACGCTAATAATATTTTAAAGAAAATTTTTTCTGTGGTCAGGTAAAGTCGACGTCAACGGCTCTGACAGCCACAAGATGTCGTTAAACAATGAAAACTAATAAAAGGTCCGCCATAAAGGACGTCCGCAAACCTAACCAGCTTTGAAATCCTCCGTCTTCTTGTCCGCTTTCAGCATTTCCCCATCCTCTTCGATAACGCATCGCTCCAACGGAGTGCTAAAACCTTAGGTTACCGTTTGATTTTGCAGGGCCAACTCTGCTTCCGGGCGGGGTTCCTTGATACTACCGCGTCCAGCATAGAGAGTCTAGTTAGACTTAGATCCAAGACAGTACAGGCTGAGCCCTATCTGACTGAAGTGGGAGTTTAAAAAGCACAGGACGTACGGAAATGACTAAGTACTTAATTTTGATGCGGACGTCCTACTCATTGAGTACATCCCCGCCCATTGTCATCATTTAGTTACCCGACTGGCACCCTGTTTACGGACGTCCTTGATGAACGATCTACTATACGGCTCCAGACAATTATTGTGTATTATCTTTCTAGCTAGTAGCTACACTTATGTCTATTGTGCACGCTAGCTAAATTTTTGAAAGCCTAAGCGTATAAAGCCATGGTCTAATATCGCTTATTGCAGTCGTATGGTTACGTTAAAGCTAAGCGCATGACGCCGGCTTATTCACGAGTGCTGCCTCAAGTCAGAGGGTTTGTCAAGAGATACAATGTGAACAAATTCCGGTTGCCAGAAGATCAGAGAGAGAGAGAGAGAGAGAGAGAGAGAGAGAGAGAGAGAGAGAGAGAGAGAGAGAGAGAGAGAGAGAGAGAGAGAGAGAGAGAGAGAGAGAGAGAGAGAGAGAGAGACAGGCAGGGAGGGAGGGAGGGAGGGAGGGAGGGAGGGAGGGAGGGAGGGAGGGAGGGAGGGAGGGAGACATGCAGATACAGAGACACAGAGGCAGAGCGGTTACGATTTTGGCAGATGCGAATGTTGCTGAGTAGGTGGATCGGGATAAGATTTCTAGTTAAGGTGTGAATTTAGTTTGCCTGGAAAGCCTGAGTGAGGAGTGATAGACTGGAGTAGCTAGGGACAGACGGTAGTGGATGAACTACGGAAGGGGTGGAGGGTAAAAGAATTCTGACATTTATGATGGAGATCGTTTCAGAGTGAGATAGCAGTTTGCGTTGTTTAATGACATCTAGCTTCCAGGCCGTTTTCGTCAACATTCCCTTAACGTAATAATTGCGCGTCGAGGCTGGAGTGATACTAAATCTGCGCTTTGCTGATGATATTGACTTGATTACAGAGTCACCATTCCAACTGCAGGAACTGACAGACAGGATACAAGACAGTAGTAGAAGGTTTGGACTCGGAATAAATATGCAAAAAACGAAGACAATGACTATCGGAAAACAAATAAAGAGGTGAAAGTGAGACTAGATGGAGAGGAGCTGAAGCAAGCCACAGAGTTTGTGTACCTTGGAGGATTAATAACGGAAGATGGCCAATGTACAAAGGACATAAAACGCAGGATTGGCCTGGCGGCAGCGATGTTTGGCAGATTGAGTGGGATGTGGAAGACGAGCAGCATATCAACAAGAACTAAAGTAAAACTGTATAGGACATTTGTCAACCCAGTACTGATGTATGGATCTGAGTATTGGTGCTTACGGAAGGAGAACGAAAGGTGGATTCTAGTGGCGGAAATGGGCTCGGGGAGGACCAGACGAGATTGGATTCGTAATAAGGTAATCTGGAAGGAGTTGGAACAGAGTGAACACTGGTAGACAAGACCAGAAAAAGATGACTGGCGTGGTTTGGGCACTGTGACAAGACATCGTTGCCAGAAAATAGCGGTTGAGGGAGGAGCTTCTGACGCGTATATGTAGCTTTGGTGGAGCGTTATTAAAGGTGTTCATGCAGAGGAACAGTGGGCTCTTCAGTGTATTCTCTGATCTGTTAAAAGCGACCATATGCCTGATTTTTTAAACTTTAGTAGTTGTTTCCAGTGTTTAACAACATCTTATGGCTATCAGGGCCGTTGATGTTGGCCCCCTTTTTTCCACATTGGGACTGCCACATCTCGGCACTATTGCCAATAGGGGCTTTTTATTCCAAGGTTTAACGTAGTTCTTAGTATTTTCCTAATAAGCTTTCCCATATACATGCCACTATTGGGTTCTACCAGGACCTCTTCGTTGGTTACTATATTGGACAAGAAATGGTCAGAACCAATAATAATATTATTACTGACATGGAGACTTCTGAAATTAACAGCTACGATGTGGCGCTTTATTTATAGTTAGCGTGTTTTGTGTTAAAAAGGTGTCTTAGATTACTAGGAATTTTGAAGCAAACGCGGCCCCCTAGCGGTCAAGATCACTCGTGTTCCTGGCGTTTCTAGACATGAGTTGTACGAGTGGGTGATTGGGGTCATTTGGTGTGGCCTGGGGAGCGTGGACGAGAGGGGGTGTTGTGGTTTCCGGTCGTAATGACTGCCGGGAATGAGATCAGGGCTCGAGTAATGGGGTCCGGGATGAAGTCTGATCACAGCGCGGCTGAGGAAATCCGATTTGGCCGCTGCCTAGATGGGAAAATTTCCCCGCCGGGCGCTCAGGATGTGGTTCGTGTTGGCAGCGGATGGAAAGGAAGGAAGGAAGGAAGGAAGGGAAAAAGGAGGGAGGGTTGGAGGGAGGAAGGATGGGCAGACATGCATGGGGAAAATGTTATCTTAACTGGAATTTGTGTGAACCACTAGAAGCAGCGTCTGTCTGTCTGTCTGTCTGTTTTTCTGTCTGTCTGTCTGTATAAATGTCTGTCTGTTTATGTCTTCTTCCTTCTGTCTCTCTGATCTTTTCGGCGAAGGTGTCCTCTGCTACTGTATGTCTAATTGTCTGCCTCTGTCTTTCTCTGTCTGTGTCTGTGTCTGTGTCTCTTAGGACGATCAGTATATGGGGTCTGTTTGTCTTTCTCTGTCTGTCTGTCTGTCTCTGTCTGTCTGTCTCTGTCTGTCTCTGTCTGTCTCTGTCTGTCTCTGTCTGTCTGTGTCTCTGTCTTTCTGTGTGTGTCTGTCTGTCTGGTTTGTCTCTCTCTCTCTCTCTCTCTCTCTCTCTCTCTCTCTCTCTCTCTCTCTCTCTCTCTCTCTCTCTCTCTCTCTCTCTCTCTCTCTCTCTCTCTCTCTCTCTCTATATATATATATATATGTATATATATATATATATATATATATATATATATATATACATATATATATATATATATCCTTTGCCAGAACTCACCCTGTCTACATCGGCACCCCATATACTGATCCTCCTAATTGTTGTCTGCTTTCTTTCAGGAGTGGCCTGCTGCGGAGGCATGACCAGGTCTTGGCCGTGAATGGCCACGTCTTCGAGACGGGCGTCACACGTGACCAGGCAGTCCGTATCCTTCAGCAGGTAACCGGACGCATCGAGCTGGTAGTCGCCAGGGGGCCTCCTCCTCCTCCGCCGCCTCCCATCTCCGAAGGCGACCGGTTGGTGCCCAGCCGAAAGGGACCAGGACCCCGAAGCGACAAGGGCCCGGACCACGAGTCCCCGACCGACCGCGAACTAGGTGCCGACGGCCTCGACATGGTGGTAGGTCGTACTCGATTACTGAATATGGTTGGTTAGTTGCTGTTTTAACGACACTGTGTCGTAACAAAGATGATTAGCGTCGCCCTCCTCCTTTATCCGAGCTTGGGACTGGCGCGACCCCAGTACGGGCAGTGGCGGAGTTGCCAACCTCGGGAGGTTGCAGCGTCTGAAACGTGTGTGTGTTGAATGAGGTAAAACGGAGTGTGAGGTAAAGTGAGCTAGGGTGAGGATTCTTAAGGTATAGTGTATAAGTTTAGATGACTAGCGTCGACCTCCTCCTTTATCCAGGCATATGACTGGCACTACCGGTTGTTAATTTTAGTTCCCATTGTTTAGCGACAGCTTGTCGCTGCCAGCGCCCTTGACGTCGACGTGTTGTTGTCATAGCAGCATTTCTGGGAGATTTTTTACACTTATAGGGCAAGTAAAGTGTTAAAAGAGGCGTGTAAGGGACAGATCTGCTTCTCAGTATGATATTTGTCCTTTCTTTTAATCCTTGGCTTCCCGTCCCGTTATTGCTCCATTTTTTTCCAGTGTCCTTTTCTCGTACATTGCTCCGATTTGTCCCTCTTTCCATCCCTTCATCCTTGCGTGCGTGGGTGCGTTTTGGTGAGCTGCTTCTGAAGACGGACGACGCTTTCGTCTGACGGTTAGGATCTGGACGACGAAGATAATGCGGCTGGGGCTTCTCTCCGTCAAGGACTAGAAAAACATCAACTATACCATCTATCCCTTCTCTCGTTTGGTTGTCCGTCTGTCTGGCTGTCCGTCTGTCTGTTCGTCCCGTGTGTCCGTCTGTCTGTCTGTCCGTCATACTGTCTGTGTGTCTGTCCGTCATACTGTCTGTCCGTCTGTCTGTCTGTTCATCCGTCTGTATATCTGTTCGATCGTCCGTCTGTATGTCTGTCCGTTCCTTCTGTCTCTCTTACCGTTTTTCCGTCTGTCTGTCTGTCTGTGTGCATGTATGTTTGTCCCTGCCTCTTGGAGTCTCCACAGCCTTCGATGCGGAATAGTGGAATGTGGATTTCTATACCATCCAGGTGTTCATGTGTGCATGTCTTTGTCCTTTCATTCATCCACTCTTCCATCCATCCATGCATCTATTCATTTATCCACTCAATTATCCACTTAGCCATCCATTCATTCACTCGTCCATCCATGCATGCATGCATCCATCCATCCACCCATGCATCAATCCATCCATCCATCCATCTATTCATTTATCCATTCAATCATCCATCCATTCATTCATCCATCTACTCGTCAATCCATGCCACCATCTATTCGTCTATGTATTCCATTATCCATCCCCGTCCATCCATCCATTCTTCAATCCATCTATCTATCTATCCATCCATCCATCCATCCATCCATCCATCCATCCATCCATCCATCCATCCATCCATCCATCCATTCATCTATTCATCCATCAATCCATCCATCCATCCACATGGATGGAGTGGTGATTGAGTGATGGGCGGTTTGGATCATTATTGATCGACGTCCTTGGCTAAACGGTGGCGGATGGAGGATTGTAACCCTTCTGGTGGTGGGTCGTTGGAGTGTGGTGGAGCTGGTGGTGGCGTTTGCCCGTCCGTCGAAGGTACTCCGGGGGACCGACGCGTGGCGATGGTCCCTTGGGGGAACATCGCCGACCGGCCTGGCCTGCGTCTCGCCTGCTATAGACGCCCGGATCTGCGAGCGCTGCTAGTGTAGGAAGTCCAGTGTTTAACGACATCTTGTGGCAGCCAAGGCTGTTCACGTCACCGTTAGTAGGCCCTATATGTCATGTTTAAATTGACGATTTGCTACAGTCGACGAACATATTACGTCTGTGGAAAGCTTTTCAAGGGTGTCCAATATGCTGTAATGTTTTACAGTTAATTATGCGACGTTCTACTGAGTTTGATATATATAGCATGTGTAAAGCGGTTTTAAAGGTGTTTAAACTCGCCTAGCTTTATATTTGTTCAGTCATCCATAGAAATGCTCTATGTAACTGCAATGAATGAATGAATTAAAGTTTCCATTGTTTAACGACATCTTGTGGCTGCCTGGCCGTTGTCGTCGCCCTCTTCCTTTCTTTAGGCTTGGGACTGGCACTACGGGCAGTGGCTGGGTTGTCTGGCGATGAGTAGTAGTTTCCATTTCTGTATCGACATCTTATTTGAACAGCAATTCTTCAGAACGAAGTGTTTGACAATTAATTATCTTGAATAGTTACTGTTTGACGACACTGTGTCATAACAAGATGATTAGTGCCGCCCTCCGCCTTTCTCAAGGCTTGGGACTGGCACTACAAGAGTACGGGTAGTAGCGGAGTTTTGGCGATAAATAAGTTTGATATGTGGATATTGCGTCGGGTAACGCGGTTTTAAAGGTGTCTTATCTCACCTGGGTTCATTCATTCATTCATTCATTCATTCATTCATTCATTCATTCATTCATTCATTCATTCATTCATTCATTCATTCATTCATAAATGCAATTAATGAATTAAAGTTTCCGCTGTTTAACGACATCTCGTGACTGCCTGGGCCATTGACGTCGACCTTATCTCCCCGCGCCCCATTTAACGCTTCGCTGACCACTGAACGCCCTCCTTCTCTATCTTTGCTTTGGACTGGCACAGGCCGACAGTGCTAGCGTTTGATTACGAATATATTATGAATGGGGTATACTGTGGTGGTCGATAGTGTTTTTAGGGCGCATAGTGATAGCAGGTGCATTGTCCATTGTTTAAAACGACATGTCGTGGCTGCCCTCCTCCTTTGTCCGAGTTTAGTACTGGCACCGATAACATCCTTCATTTTGCGGCAGCTTGTGACCACAGAACCATTTACGCCTACCTTACGTCATCATTTTCTACGTATTTATTCAACTGGCTGTTGTTACGCGACCGATGAATATATTGCGTCCGTGGAAAGCTTTTCAAAGGTGTCTAAACTGAACTGCTATCATTTTTAGTAAATTATCTGACGTTACTGAGTTTGATACTTTTATATAGCATCGGGTAACTCGGTTCTAAAGGTGTTTAATTTCGGATGGCTTTTTATTAGTTCATTCAAATGCTCTATTTAAATGCAATGAATGAACGAATTAAAGTTTCCATTGTTTAACGACATCTTATGGCTGCTTGGGCCGTTGACGTCGCCCTCTTCCTTTCTCCAGGCTTAGGACTGAAACTAGGGGCACTACGTGTAGTGGTGGAGTTGCGAACGCTGCTTCCTCGTTGCCCTAGGAGTGGTGAGAAGAGGGGATCTGGAACAGAGGACCATGTGGTGTGAGATCTTTTTGGATTTTATCCTCTTAGTGTGAGATCTTTTTGTATTTTCATTCTCTTGGTGTGAAATCTTTTTTGTATTGTGTTTGTGTTCTATTGTATTGTTCTGTTGTGTTGTATTCTTTTGTCCTATTGTATTATTTTGTGGTATTGTATAATATTGTGCTAAGTACTGGGTTGGAATTCTTATTGGTAATTGAACAATTACATAGCGCTGGTCAAAGAGCAATTTAAGAAATCAGAGGTGCCCTCTGTGCTAGAATTTTACATCAGTTAGCAAAACTATGCACAGGAAACTCTTTTGTTGTATTGTTTTGTACTATTTCATTATAGTGTGCTATCGTATAGTGCTCCTGTGTTGCATTATATTGTGTTATTTCATGTTGTATTGTGCTATTGTGTTCTGTTATACTGTTTAGCATTATATTGTGCTATTGTATTGTGTTATTGTATTGTGCTATTGTATTGTGCTATTGTATTGTATTGTGTTGTGTCGTGTAGTTGAGTACAGAGTGGACGCAGCTGGAGGTGATAAACCTGGTCAACGATGGATCGGGTCTTGGCTTTGGGATCATCGGCGGAAAGAGCACAGGAGTCGTCGTCAAGACCATTCTGCCCGGAGGAATTGCTGACAGGGTCAGTGCCATACAGTATAATCTGATCTATAATCTATTATCTGATGTATAACCTATGATTTAATCCATAATCTATTGTATAATCTCTAATCTACGATCTAACCTGTTGTCTATAATCTGTGATCTAATCAGTAATCTATGATCTGATCTATTACCTTTGATCTCTAATCTCCAATCTATTATCTAGGATCTATGATCTCTAATCTGTAATATTATCTAACCTCATGTATGATCTAATACATTCTATAATAATTATAATCCTACCTATGATCTATGATCTGATCTAACCTATGCTAATCCACGATTATATATTATCTGTATCGTATAATCTATGTTAATCTAATCTGATCTGTGATCTAATCTTATCTATGATCAGCGTTGATCTGTCCTGATACAATCTATTAAAATATAACAATCTATTTACTATGCCAATCTAATCTATACTCTGTTATAATCTTTTGGATGCATTGAGCAATGGGGAGCCAGTGCAAAACCTTAAGCATGTAAGTAGAGATGTTTACCAAGCGGGGCAGTCGGGCTATGAGCCTAACTGATCCATTTAAGACTGATTGAAGGGGGGAGAGATGCTGTTTAGGGAGACCCCACGAGAAGCGAGTTGCAGTAGTCCAGGCGTGATCAGACAAACGCATGGAATATGATGGTTAAGACAGAGGTGAGATCTAATCTAATCATTTTCTTGCAGGATGGACGTCTTCACAGCGGGGACCACCTCATCCAGATCGGGGATATCAACGTCCGTGGAATGGGTTCCGAACAAGTGGCTTCCGTCCTCCGTCAATCCGGGGCCCACGTCCGTCTCCTGGTGGCCAGGGGCATCGTCGAACCCTCCCCTGTCTACCCCCCATATGCACCTATCATACCCACCCAGCAGCTCAGCGAACACATCAACCAGCTGAACGCCCTCATGTCCGGTTACCAGAGTTACGGGGTCAACACAGAGGTCGACCACTCGATGACGCTCCTCATGACCGAGGAACTACTTCCGGCGGAAATACATCCGGTGGGTTGTCTAGGAAACGAATTATCATTATTATTATTATTGTTGTTATTATAACTTATTATTATTTATCAATATTTATTACTATTGTTATCATCATGATCATATTATTATTAATCAATCAATCAATCAGTCAGTTCGCATAGCGTCCATTAAAGATGCATACTCAGATGCGCTCTCGACCCAGGCCAAGCGCAAGAAATTAGTATTAGTAGTATTACTGCTAATACTATGATTATTATTATTATTATTATTGTAATAATAATAATAATAATTATTATTATTATTATTATGTTTTCATTCATTGCGTTAACATTATCCGGTAATATTAAAATATTTTTATTATTATTATTATTATTATTATTATTATGCATTTATTAAGCGCCACTATCCAATAACCAAGTATCGATTGATGGTGCTGGGCAATTGTGAATGAAGGACTTGCTCAACGTCCCCACACAGTAACCGTCTCAGGAGAGGAGGATCGAACCCATTCTCTGCATTATAAGGCAGCAATTCAAACCAGATACTTGGACACTTATTCAATCAATCAATCGATCTAACCTTGTTACATCACCCCTGCAAGATACTACTTAAAGGCGCCACCAACCCAAGCGTATAGTGAGGAAATATTAATCGCTTCGCGTTTCGCATTTTTATATGGCATCGGTTAGCGCCGTTTTAAAGGTGTCTAAGGCGAAAGAGTCTTGGGTACTTAAGTACTTGTGGTGCATACAACTGTTTTGATGGATTTTAATTATATATAAGCATCTCCGTTGAATGTTGAATCATTTGCGTCAGCATCACAGTCTGCCTCTTCCTCCTCTCTCTGGCAACCGAACTAGGACCTCCGCTGGACATCGATCTCTGATATATATATATATATATATATATATATATATATATATAATCTTCGTTTAATATTTTAATATTTTATATTTTAATATTTTTAATATATGAATAAGCTGGTGCACTGCGCATAGCTTTAGAATAGCTCTGTAGAAATCTGGATCTTACGATTATGATTACCGGATGCAATTATTATTATTATTATTTTATTATTATTATTATTTTTATTGTCTGGAGGGTCAGGCCTCGTCTTCAGGGTTTGAAGGAAAGGTACCTTTAAAAGAGACATGGTTGTAGCGTTGAATGCTTATGGACAAACGCTGGAATTATTATTATTATTATTATTATTATTATTATTATTATTATTATTATTATTATTTTTTTTATTATTGTTATTATTATTATTATTATTATTATTATTATTATATTAGTTCATTAATTAATTAATTAGTTCATACATAAATTATTATGTATAGATTAGTTGGTGTTTTAGTGAAGAAAATGACGTCAACGGCCCTGGCAGCCACGAGATGCTAATTAATTGCGTAAATGCTTAATGAATTATACAAAATTGTGAAGATTTTCGTGTTAAACGTACAATAATTCAGACTTCTGACGTCATGGTGTAATATTAAGCTCGATTTAACAGGCGTTAACATTAATTCAAACGAGATCAGATTAAATAATGGAAACCTATAGGTAATATTGGCAGTTGACATCAGACACCTTAAAAAGGCCTTTACCCGACGGTATATATACGTATTTTTCAACGGACGTTAATCCGTTCTGATTTATTATGCATTGGTTGCGAACCTTTTCAAAGCGCGTGCGAAAAGTGCCGCTTAAGTAAAAAAGTACCCTAGTCACTAGGCCTAGTGTGCCCCTCGGAATTTTGCACAGTTGGCCTATTTTATTGTGTTTCTCATATAGGTTCATTGACAAGGCGTAGGAAAAAAATGCAATAAAAGACGTTATTTCGAAGATGGTGTTAGAAAGGTGTTAAAATAAACTCCTTCATAAAAGAAAATGTGGAGTCCTCTAGTGATTGTGTGTTCCCAATTTTGAAATGTTGGGGACGCTCTGAATTCCGCATACCCAAAATTTGTGTACCGTGTCACTTTGGGCACGCGTGCATTTGGCTCGCGATGACTGGTTTTGTCTGGGGAGGGGGGATAGAGTAGCGGTAACACTCATGGTCAGGAGCGCATAAGGTACGCGGATCGACTCCCGTGACCCCCCTCTAGGGCGGCGCCTTGCATGACTGCCAAACCGTGTGTTTAATTAAGATCTTGATTGTACTTTCATGTTTCAATGTAATCTTGTTGCGTTTGTCGGTTTGAAATAATAAAGAATA
This sequence comes from Allolobophora icterica, assembly GCA_963556255.1. NCBI lineage: Eukaryota > Metazoa > Annelida > Clitellata > Crassiclitellata > Lumbricidae > Allolobophora > Allolobophora icterica. The sequence goes on from OY744603.1 coordinate 99,481,672, forward strand.
TAATTTGTATTATTATTATTATTTATAGTATATAGGAAGGTTAAGAAAAGATCGGTGATAACATCCTTGGCGGCCGCAAGATGTCATTTAACGCTATATAATGCAAATACGCCATCAATTCGACACCTTTAAAACGGTTCTAAAAACGCCATATATACTCATCTGCACGAAATTAACAGTTTAGGTGAAATGCCCAATATCAGATCGACTTTACAGGCTTTGGCAGCCGCAAGATGTCACTAAACAATGAAAACTAATAATAAAATAACTAATTGAGATTAAACACGATATGATGCAAATACTATATCAGTTCGACACCTTTAAAACTCGTTTAACTAACGCTATCAATCAATCAATCAATCCTTTTATTGAAGCCATTTGAAGTACAAGGAAAATACAATATAAAACTTTGAACTTTGGCAACAAGAGGAGACCCAAAAGGGATCTTGATCCCGCTTAGCAGGGCCACCTAGTTAACATTTATCGTAATACAAGTAAATGGCAGCACAATCAATACTTTTAACGTAACATCGATCAAGTTATATGATCAGCAGGTAAAAGAAACAATGATAGAACTCTTAACTAAAGAACTTAACTATCAGTATACATGGATTCCAACTAAGGTATACAGATCAATTTTCATTAGTTAAAAAGAGATGAAAAAAACAACACTGTCTGTGCAAATAAACACATAGGCCTAGGCCTAATGCAGTCATGTGAGTGCATCCAAGAGATAGAGTTTCAGTTTTTGTTTAAATTGACGCATAGTAGGTAAACCAGTAACTTCTATAGGCAATGAATTCCAGAATGTCGGGCCATAGACTTTGATGCTATGCTGCTTAACAGTAGTGTGGACACTACGTTGATGGTACTTCTTGAGCGATCGCGTGTAATGATTGTGTACGTCAGAATTTTTACAAAAACAATTTTTAAAATTCACAGGCAGTAGATTCGATTGAAATCTGAACATGAATAATCCAACTTGCAACTTATTTATGCATTCAAAAGGCAATATTCTCAAACTAAGAAATAACGGCAGAGTGGTAGCTCTAAAGGGTAAATTACATATAGTCCGAATGGCTCGCTTCTGCAGAGTTTTAAGAGTTGTTAAGCGAGTATGATACGTGGAAGCCCATGAGATATTACAATACGATATGTAAGGGTATATTAAGGAGTAGTACAAATTCACAAGTATATATTGCGGTAGAAGGTGCCGAATACGAGAAATTATACCAATATTTTTTTACATCTTTTTAGATATGACATTTATATGTTCACTCCATGTTAAGTGCTCATCAATGTGAACACCCAGAAATTTAGTAGAAGATACATAGTTATGTTTTGGTTATCAATATTGATATTTAGATTGCAAGTTGGAACATATTTCCTTCGTGAATGAAACAATATGAAATTCGTTTTCATGAGATTTAACGACAGTTTGTTGGCTTTAAACCATTCTCCTACTAGTCTTAATTCGGCATTAATTTTATTAACCAGTACATCAATTGATTTATCTGACATAAACACATTTGTATCATCCGCAAACATAACGAAATGAAGCAATGAAGAGGCGTTCGAGATGTCATTCACATATATCAAAAATAGCAAAGGGCCTAAAACAGAACCCTGTGGTACACCACAGGTAACATCAGATACATAAGAAACATGTCCATTATATGAGACACATTGCCTTCGCTATAGGATTGGTAAAATGCGCTTTAACGCCAGCTAACAAATACTCACGAACTGTATTATGCCGTATGCGAACGGTGAGAACGGTTGAAAATAATTACACACCTCTTTTAAGTTTGATATTCACCCTATGAGTAAAAGCAGAAGAGCGGTCCTTTATATAAAGGAGTACATCGGATGCCATAAGTTGTCGTTAGACTCTGAATCCAATAATCAATCCTGTATTATATCAAAAGAACGGTTCGAACTGTTCAAACCAATTTCCGTCTACGTCAACGGTCTTTGTTGCCACAAGATGTCGTTAATACTAATTAACGATGATGTGTTTAACAAAGATGATTAGCGTCACCCACCTCCTTTATCAAGGTTTGGGACTGGCACCACCAGAGTACGGCATTGACGGAGTTGGCTTAATGCAGTAGTTTCTACTGTTACGAAATCTTGTGGCTATTAGCCATACTCGTGGTGCATGTAGCTGTTAATGGGTTTTGGTTCAAAGTGTCTCCTTTGAATGCGGAATTATTCAAGGTGTTTGTTTTGAATTTGGAATTATTCAAAGCGTTTCTTTTGAATGTGCAATTCTTCAAAGATTTGATTGTTTCTCTTTGGCCAGCCTCCGTTTGACGCTAAGTCGCCTGCCCTTGACCTTGGCCCAGAGGTCGAGATCTTCAGCGTCGAACTCGTCAAGGACGTCATCGGTCTTGGCATCACCGTTGTCGGATACGTCAGCACGAGCGTCACGGACGGTACGTACAGACCGTCTCTGTCGGTCTGTCTTTCTCTGTTTGTCTGTCTCTGTCTGTCTCTCTTTCTCTATCGCTCTTTCTCTGTCTCCCTCTCTGCCTATCTCTCCTTGTCTATGTCTCTCTATGTATGTGTCTTTCTCTGTCTGTCTTTGTCTATGTCCCTGTCTATCTCTCTCTGTTTATATCTCATTTTGTGTCTCTGTGTGTGTTTCCCTGTGTCTGTCACTTTCACTCTCACTCTCTTTCTGTCTGTCTCTTTCTGTCTGTCTCTTTCTCTGTCTGTCTGTTTCTGCCTATATCTCTGTGTCTGTCTCTGTCTATCTCTATCTCTGTCTGTGTATGTCTTTCTCTGTCTGTGTGTCTCTCTGTTTATGTCTCTATCTCTCTGTCTGTCTTTGTGTGTTTGTGTCTCTCTCTTTGTCTTTCCATCTATCTATCGTTCCCTCTGTGTCTGTGTGCTCTGCTCAGTGGCTTGTGTCATTTCGTTCTCAACTTAAGACTTACCTCTTTCAATTTGCTTATCCACCATAGGCTGCCTCTCTGTCTTACGGACTGATCTTCTGGATATTCACCTGATTACGGATTGGTTCGGTTTATGCCTTCTGCATTAGACATCGGCACAGTAGAAGTTACTACTTGTTAATAAGTATGAGCAATCATCAGGTTTTAATTTTTTTTACAGAGGGTTTGTCAGGGATTTTCGTGCGTAGCATATCTGAGGGTAGCACAGCAGCATTGGACGGAAGGATCCAAGTCAACGATCAGATCATTGCAGTGAGTAACCGGCATTTGGTCGTGCGATTATTCTTTCGATCTTTTGTTCGATCATTCAGTCAGTCCATGATTCAGTCTGCCAGGAAGTTTAGTCTCACATTCGATCGTTCTTTCGATCACTCGGTCGTTCGATCATCGGTTCGATCATTCGTTCGATCATTCTATCATTCGTTCGATCAATTGATCATTATCGATCATCGGTTCGAACATTCGTTCGATCATTCTATCATTCGTTCGATCATTATTCAGTTGATCGTTCAATCGATCATAGTTATAGTTTGGGTGATGGTCAGTTATACATGGTCAGTTATGTCTGCTAACTGACAACTGTTCTGTTCTTATTGGGCAGAGAGCGCCACTGATTACTTCATGGATTGGCGCTACATAAATTTCCTCAATAAATAAATAAATGATTAAATTCTGGTAAATTCGCATTAGGTTACAGTGGGTTTACACGGATGCCTACTGTAGATTTATGAAGATTGTAGTAGGTTTACTCGAATGCTTACTATAGAATTACAAAGATTACAATAGGTTTACACGGATGCTTACTGTAGATTTACGAAGATTACATTAGGTTTACTCGGATGCTTAATATAGATTTACGAAGATTACTGTAGGTTTACTCGGATGCTTAACCCATTCGTGGCCAAATTTTTTTTTGCTAAAATTTTTTGATATTTAGCAACGTCATATTAAGTAATAAAAGGAATTAACTCACATTTGTGATAATTTCATTAAATTTTATTTATATAGCGCATAGAAATTTTGTTCCATTATTGGAACATGGCATTGTTCCAATATTGGAACATCCATAATTATGTTTGATACTTCATTAGAGAAATGCCACAGTGACTGCTTGTTCTTGTCCATGCCTATACTTTATTAGGCTATACTGCAAAATTTGCAGGTAAGCAGTCACTCTGAGACCTGTTTATGGTGGTATTTTGTAGCAGTTCACTGGCTGCAAGTAAACGCGACAGACACCACAGCCAGACGTTGTGGTTTTACAGACACGATATCGATATCTACCCTGTTTCACATTGTCTGGGTGGTGCTTGGCATTGCTGTTGAGTCTGACACTGTCTGGAATGTTTCTCACAAGAACGGCTTTGCTATTTGCAGTTGAGGATGGTCTGCCCCGATTCTGTGGCTCACTGAACAACAGCAAATAGGTAGCCACATTCTTGCGAATGAAGCCAAAGAAATCCAGTTTAGGCAGTTCTTCGTCATCAAAATTGTTGTCAGTTTGCTCAGTCGCTCTAGCCCTTTCATTTCTTATCTCTCTTTGGTGCAGTATACAGGCATTGGACATGGATGCAGACATCAAGTGTGTGAACATTTGCCACCACCATTTGTTGTTTGCTAGCTTCACATGATACCCCACCACATTTCTGTCCATCTGGTCTGTGCCACCCATGATTTAATTCTACATGCTGTTTACCTTGAATAGTTTGTTTGCACCCATGATGACTGTAGTAAGGAATCATACTCTCGTCTACATCGACATGCTCTACATAAGCTGGAAGCAGTTTCATGCACTTTTCATTCAAATGGGCGACGAGTGGTCTAATCTTGGCAAACTTGTCGTCAGATGCTAAGTAGTGTTGTCAGCGAAATGAAGATTCTCGAGTATAGCTCTGAATCTGTTTCTTGGCATGGCCTGGGCAACAGTTTCAATTCCGATGTCTGCATCTAAAGTCTCTTCGAGGTAGTGAACTATAACCTGATATCATCAACACTGTGAAGAACAGCTTCAGTTCCCCCACTGTTACTTCAAACATACTGGTAGCATTATACTGTCTGGCATACAGTTCAGACTGGTTCTTGATGTACTGAAATAATTCAATGGGCCCGAATATTTAAAACAGTTCTGTAGGGCCATTTTTGGTGTGATCACATTGTTCAGAAACCACTAATGTACTGGGACTTCAAGTCACCTTTCTTCCACTTTTCCACAGTCTTGGAAAATGTTTTCTACTTCGCTGCAGCATGCCTTTATTACTGCCTTCTAGAACAGCTACATTGTATTCCTCTCCACCACCACTGTCCCCACTATCTTCTGCATCTATTGTAGCTTCGGCTGGTGCATTAAAAATCTTGCTCGATAAATGATCTGCTATGTAGTCGCTGCCTTTTTCAGTGTCGGATTTGTCAGAGTCACTATCAGATTCATCATCAGGTGGCTTATGAAAACATCTTCAGAACTGAAACTGCGGGTTGTAATGTTGTCAAGTAATTCATTTAGTGTTGGGGCAGTTACAGTTTTTTCCCAGAAAAGCTGCAAACATTCATTGTAGCCTAAACAAAGGCATAACACTGAGTGTTGAATAAATTGACTTTTTCTGCTTAGGCTACTATAAAAATTTGTACATAATTATTTTAATGCAACAAATAATAGAAGCATTGAGAAAGTACTACCTTGCGCTTGACTTGGTTAATGATAATACTGTAACAGGCGCACTGAACCACAGAAGCGTACGAAGTGTTAAATTACTGAGAATTGGACTGCCATGTGGCCATGTTCCAATATTGGAACATTGCGATTTGTGCATAATAGGCCTATTTTTGGCGCCAACGGAATAAAACTGCTATTTTATACAACAAAAGCAACATTTCAGCTAATTATAACACATACATAAAATACTCTTACCTGTGCGGGATCAAACAAAAAGAATTTCTGAAGTTTCGTTTTTTCCGAACGGCTAAATTTTACAATTAAATAATTTTTTTCCTTAATAAAATCATTCAGATATTTATGAAAAGAGCAAATTTCACCTTCCTATTGACCAATAACATCATGTGTTTACGAATACAACATTCAACAGGTACCCTGCCAAAAATATATGTATTTTTCTGACATGTTCCAATATTGGAACATGGCCACGAATGGGTTAATATAGATTTACGAAGATTACTGTAGGTTTACTCGGATGCTTACTATAGATTTACGAAGATTACAGTTGCTTTACTCGGATGCTTAATATAGATTTTCTTGTCTTGTTCAGGTTGATGATCAACTTCTGGAGGGTTTTACGAATCAGGAATCAGTGGACATTCTGCGCCACACGGGTCAGGTCGTTAGGTTAAAGCTGGCCCGATATAAATACGGCCGCAAGCACGACCTTTTGACCCGAAGCACAGGTCAGTGTGATTGGGGTCAGCAGGATGTTGTAATAGAAAGACAAATCGGTGTAGTAATTGGAAAGAATAGGTAGATAAATGGAAGAGAATGGGTGGAGAAATAGGAAAGAATAGATGGAGAAATAGGAAAGAATAGGTGGAGAAATAGGAATGAAAATACTTTTAGTAACAGGATTAAAAATAAGTGAGGAATGGAAAGGAAATGGTTGTAGTAAAAAGAAACGATTGATGGGGAAATAGGAAGAAATAGATGTAGTCATAGGGGTGAAAATAGGCAACGAAATAGGAAAAGATAGGTGTAGAAAGAAGAATAGGTGTGATGAGAGGAATGAAAATAGGTGCAGCAATAAGAATACGTATAAAATTACAATGTGCTATCTTGAAGTGCTATAACCTTGTGCTAGTATGAAGTGCTATATGCTCGTTGGTTCTCCTACTTTTGTAGCTCATGCTACCGAGTGTGGAGTGTTTGGAGTCGACAACAAGCCTTCGGTTGGCGAATCTGTTTATATGGTCGATTACGAAGATTACAGTAGGTTTACGCGGATGTTTACTATTGATTTACCAAGATTACACTAGGTTTACGTGGATGTTTGATATAGATTTACCAAGATTACACTAGGTTTACACGGATGTTTGATGTAGATTTACCAAGATTACACTAGGTTTACCCGGATGTTTTCTATAATAATCTTTGTTTGATATTTTCAAACCGACAATTACGCAGTATGATTACAAATCAGTATGAACGGATGATCACAAGTTATTACAGGAGTCGAATTTTAACTGTATACGACAGCCTTGCAAGGCGCTCATTACGTCCTACATCTAATTTTCACGAAAGCGCCATCTCGCGAATGATAGGCTGAGTGATTCGTTGGGAGGGTTGCGGGAAGCGATCCCGCTACCTACTGCTCTTCACGCCAGTGATGTTGCCACTACTCTATGGACCCCGTATAGATTACTGAGATTACATAGATTTACAGGGATGTTTCCTATAGATTTACAAGATTACACTAGGTTTACACGGTTGTTTACTATAGATTTACAAAGATTACACTTGTTTTACACGGATTTTTACTATAGATTTACCAAGATCACACTAGGTTTACCTTACCTTTCAAAAATAAATTCATGTTATTTTACCTTAACTTAAATTACCTGTCTTATATTACCTTCTTTTGCAATACCTTACATTACATTACCTTACGTTATGGTAATGGTAATTGCAAATTTATATTGCACCATTTCAAGAGAGACTCGTCAGAGGCGCTCCACTTCTCTTAAATAACCTTCTTTTACATTACATTGAATTGCACTATCTTGTCTTATGTTACCTTAGCTCACATTACGTTGTATTACATTACCTTCTCTTGCATTGCTCTGCTTTAATTTACCTTCTTTTCTGCTAACTTCAAATTTTTATGCTACCTTTAAATTCCTTGCAGTTACATTACCTTGCCTTTACATTACCGTATCTTACATTACCTTGCCTTTACATTACCGTATCTTACATTACTGTGCCTTTACATTACCGTTATCGTTGCTGTTCTTGAGTGTTGGTGGATATTGTTGTGTTGATGGGAAATGCTGTCCTTATTTTTGTTGCAGGTGGAGATCTTCGGAGAGAGAAGGAGGATCTGATCGCTTCCAAGTGGAAGAGGATCGTTGGAGATAACTTTGACATCATCGTAAGTCATGAGAGGACGATTGCTTTATATATTTTTTATATTTTTGCTTTATATATTTTTATATTTTTTGTGATATTAATTAGTAACTTCTATTGCGCCGGAGTCTAATGCACAAGGCATCAACCGATGTCACACCCAAACCAAGTGGTAATAGTTCAGTATCCAGAAATCAGTCCATAAGACGGAGACTTCGGAGAGGCAGCCTATGGTGGATAAGCAATATGTATGCATGTATGTATGCAGTGCCTAAAATACTCGGGAATGTCAACTATGCACTCTTCCTCAAACTGTACTTGACCTGGTAAGTAGATTTTTGCTTTTAGAATGATATCGTGTGTAGATGACTTGAGCTAATCTCACAAATATTCATCCCTCACTGAGACTTTTTTCGACCCTGTATGTATGCTTGTGTGTGTATGTATTGTATTGTATTATATTTGGATATTTATAAAGTGCTTCTAGCGGGAAGGCCAGTCAGAAGCGCTCCCAGTGCGAGAGACCCCGAGAGAAAAAGGAAGTTTTAAGAAAGGTAAAAGAGGAAGAGACATTTACCTGAGAGAACAGAAGAACGAACGAACGGAGGAAGCTCACTCCAAAGAGCAGGGCCAATGGAGGCAAAAGACCTAGATTGAGCCAGAGAAGTCCTGACACGGGGAACGAGGAGGTCCAAACGGTCAGATGAACGAAGAGGACGAAGAGAAGCAGCAGAGTGAGGGCGATGAATTAAGTCACATAAATATTTCGGAGCGAAACCAAGTTGAGCCTTAGAGACAAGGATATGAGCGTGTGTGTGTGTATGTGTGTGCGTGTGTGTGTATGTGTGTGCGTGTGTGTGTATGTGTGTGCGTGTGTGTGCGTGTGTGTGTCTTGAATGACTGAGTGAATGAGTGAACGAAATGAGAAGCCTTCAATCGCTAGGTGTCGTTCTCCTTTACCGAAGGTTGCCCAGGTGTCAAAGTTCAAGGAGGGCGGTGGCCTTGGCATCAGCCTCGAGGGAACGGTCGACGTCGAGAACGGCATCGAGCTCCATCCGCACCACTACATCCGGTCAGTGGTCAGTGATGGACCGGTCGGAAGAAATGGTCGACTCCAGAGCGGGGACGAACTGCTCGAGGTAGGTCTCCATACTCGGTGAAGACTAGTAATGGGACATGGTAACCCAATGGTTAGAGCGTTTGCCTTAGACACCTTTAAAACGGTTTCAACCGACGCTATATAAGGATGGGACAGGATATGTGGTTTGAATTGACGCTTTGTGGGATCTGTTCTTGAGATGGTTACTGTGTAGGGACATTGAGCAAGTCCTACACTCACAATTGCTCAGCGCCATCGATTGATGCTTCGTCATTAGATAGAGGCGCTTCATAAATGTATAATAATAATTGCAATAATAATAACAACAAAAAGAATAATAATGATAATAATAATAGTATATTATTTATTATTTATGTATATTTATATATTTATGTATTAACTTTTATATATATATATATATATATATATATATATATATATTGTAACATAATAATAATAAATAATTATATGATACCAATAATACACGGTACTAGTAATAATGATGATGATGATGATGATGATGACGATGATGATGATGATAATACTATTAGTAATAATAATGATAGTAATTACAATTACAGGTAAATGGAATCCAACTCTTCGGCCTCAATCACGTCGAAGTCGTAACTATTCTCAAAGATCTTCCCCAACACGTCCGCCTCGTCTGTGCCCGTCGTAAACCCACGCTACTCCTCGATCCAAATGACTATCTCTACGCTCCAGTTCGCGACCAGTTCTTCCAGATACCCAGCCCTCCACCAAGTGACCCCATGTCCCTTGGCCTCGGTGATTTCCATGTCTTCGGGGACAGGTTGGTGAAGGCCAAGTCGGAGCAGGCACTCCCCGTGGCTGAGGCACTGCCCGAGGACCTTCTTGCGTTCAGCCGGTTGAAGTCGAGGTCCTTGGAGCCTCTGACGGGGCTGGCCATGTGGGGTAACGATGTGGTGGAGTTGGAGCTGGAGAAGGGCGACAGAGGTCTCGGATTCAGCATCCTCGATTACCAGGTGAGTTATTCATTCGCCAGGTGCGTGAGTGATTGGCCAGGTGAGTGATTGGCCAGGTGAATGATTGATTGACAAGGTGAGTAAGTGATTGGCCAGGTGAGTGATTGGCCAGGTGAGTGAGTGATTGACCAGGCGAGTGAGTGATTGGCCAGGTGAGTGAGTGATTGATCAGATGAGTGATTGATTGGCCAGATGAGTGAGTGATTGGCCAGGTGAGGGAGTTATAGGTTCAGGTGAGCGATTGATCGAGTGATTAATTGAGTGAGTGATTGTCCAGGTGTGTCCAGGTAAGGGAAGATGAGGCTTATTATTATTATTACACCTGTTGGGATACGTGATTTTCTACGAGTTAGTGTACTGGACGTAATGTTAACACGTTGCTTTTTCGTTTTAAACAGTATCTGTGAAATTGTTGCACTTAATGTTATTGCCTTGCTCTTTTTATTGTCCTCAGTATCCAGTAAGCTCATTACACGTAATAATATCATGTTAGTTTTGTTGCACATTTGGCCAGATTAATGTTGTCATGTTGCTTTCTCGTTAAACACTAAACCCGATAAATCCGTTGCACTTAATGTTGTTGCGTTGTTTCTCGTTGACGTCAGGATCCGATAAATCCGGTGGAGACAGTGATCGTGATCCGTAGTCTGGTTCCAGGCGGTATTGCTCAACTCGACGGTCGTTTGGTTCCTGGAGACAGACTACTTTACGTCAACGACGTCAACCTCGAACACGCGACTCTGAAACAGGCCGTTACAGCGCTCAAGGGAGCTCCGCTGGGCCGCGTCGTCCTCGGAGTGGCCAAGCCGCTGCCTCTGCCGGATATCGGCGAGAGCAGCTGGGAGGATCTGACGGTGAGACAGTCCCTGGTGGAATTTTAAGTGGTTTGGCCTGTTTTGGTTTGTTTGAGTCTGGTTTACTTTACTTGGGTTTGATTTGGTTGAGTCTGGTTCAAAGTTTGAATCTGGTTTTGATTTGCTTTCATTGAGTTTGGTTTGAAGGACACTGGGTTTCATTGAGTTTGGTTTAGTTTGGTTTAATATTTGTAAGTCTGATTAGTTTTGGAATACAGGTGCTACATAAATTTACAGATGCTGTAAAAGTTGACATGCCATCGTTTGATGTTTGTTCATAAGACATTGGCAGTTAATAAATGCAGGATAATTATAATAATACAATAATAATAATAATGATAATAATAATAATAATAATAATAATAATAATAATAATAATAATAATATTAATATATTGCATTGTTTACAGAGTGAATCTCGATTCGTGGATGCCAACATTTTGACCTCGATGGGTCAGAGTTCACTGTTCTACGGTCGTCTAGAACCAACGTACGTGACCTCTCTTGACCCTTCTGGTCGCCTCTCTTGGAACGAGGTCAACCACGAACAGGCTTCGGTCAGCCTGTGGGGTGCCAGCCCGTGGGGTGCTGGAAGGGAGGTTGGTTGTCAGAGGAACTTTAATCTTATCTATTAATCTAATGAAATGGAGTCAAATCAAATAATTATCAGATCAGAGCAAACCTGATTTAATCGAATACCCTCACGCTAATCAAATACAATGCACAAGACATCAGTATTATAATAATAATAAGAATAATAAGAATAATAATAATATGCTGCCCGTTGCCAAGGAGCGACCACCTCAGTCACACTAGACCTTACTAGTTTATTTCGAATAATAATAATAATAATGATAATAATAATAATAGTAATTGTAATTATTATTATTATTTGTAGTAGTAGTAGTAGTAGCATCATCATGCATTTATTAAGCACCACTATCTAATAATGAAGCATCAGTCAACGGCGCTGAGGAATTGTGAAGGATTTGCTCAAGGTCCCTACGCAGTAAAGTTCTGTCTCAGAGGAGGAGGATCGAACCCCTACTCTCCGTGTTACAAGGCAAGCTCTCTAACCAATCGTATAGAGTGTCCGACAGTTTATACATACACCCATTCAACATCTGAAATAAAGGTGTCCATGAGAGATCTCTAAACACGCGACCTGTTTTCGTTTAAGAATTACGACTCGGGATTTCTGTCTCGCAAACCTCGGACTAACTTTGCTCAACCGGAAATGACGTCATCTGCCACCGAAACGCGGCCATCTGGCGTCGAGTTCGTCAATCACAGCACGATCAATAGCCGATTAAAAGACATGATCGATTCGCCGAGCAGTAGTTCGACGCTGAGCCACGAGATGGCGCCGAGCACTCTGACTTTTGACAGCGAGGGATCTGGAACGAAGGCAAACTCCTCGATCGGAGTCGATCGTGGCTCCTCGATCCGCAGCGAGAGCGTCGCTTCGAAGAGCTCGTTGGGCGAAGGTGTTTCGACCGAGTCGCTCGTGAGCAGCGGAGTGCTCTCGACGAGCAGTGCGAAACCGGAGCTGCCTCCGAAACCAAAATTTGTTGGGGGAAAGGTCTTGGCAATTGGGAGGAACACGGCGGTGGTCACATCGACTGAAGCGCGACCGGTTGGGAGTGCTGTGGTAAAGGTTCTAGCAGTCATTTAATTATGTATTATTTTATTATTTGTATATTTATGTATTAACTTTAATAAATATATTGATATATTTATATATTTATATATTAGCTTGTTTTTAAATATATATATGTATATGTATATTTATAGATATCTACTTATGTGTTAACTTGTTCATATATATATATATATATATATATATATTATTTATTTGTGTATCTATTTATTTTAGAATATTTATTTTTAATACATACATTTATTCTGTATATCTGCATTTATTTATATTCTTATAATTGTTGATGTATTTTTTTATATCTGTGTTATTTTATTATTATTAAGTATTATTTCTTTAATTGTGACAATGGTGGTAGTAGTGATGATGATAATGACTTTTTTTCACAGCAGCTGTCCGTTTCAACCGTAGTGCAGCCAAGTGTGACAGAGGTTCAGCAGAGCGCAACTTCATTGGTGTCGCCTTCGACGAAGTGTGACAGGCCCACCGTGCCTTCCCCTCCGAGTTATACTGAGCGCTGGCAAAACTCCTTTGGCCAATCGAAGGACGAGGTTTTGCCGACTTCTCTCGAAAGCACGATCAAGATCCACAAGGCCAGCGGATCAATTGGTCAGTTGAATGATCGATTATATGATCTTCTCTCTTCTCGATCTTACCTGAGTTCAGGATTATCAGCTGATCCTATTCATATTCGATCTTATGGATTTGATTTTATCTGATGTTGGATAATCTTATCCATATACCCTACCATACCTTGCCTTTGACCTACCTTACCGTGACCTACTTTACCTCGTCCTATTACTTGATCTACCTTACCGTGACCTAACTGACCTTGAACTATCGTATGTAACCTGTAACCTTGACCTTCCTTACTGTGACTTGCTTTAGTTATGATAACCATTACCTTGACTTACTTTACTTTGACCTACTTAAACTATACCTACCTTACCTTGACCTACCATACCTTGACCTACCTTCCTTGACTTACCTTGACACACCATACTTTGACCCACCTTGCCTTGACCTACTTTCCCTTGAACTGCGTTGAATTACCTTACCTTGACCTAACTTACCATCACTTACCTTACATACACTTACTTTACCTTGAGTTACGTTAGCTTAACCTGCCTTACCTTGACCTGCTTTACCTTGGCCTACTTTGCCTCGACCTATCTTACCTTGACCTACCTTACCTTGACCTACCTTACCTTTAACTACTTTGCCTCGACCTCAATTACCTTCACTTACCTTCAGCCAGCTTATGGTCTTTGCTAAATGTTGTCAGGAATCGTAGTGGAACCAACGGCGAACAACGGTGCCAATGGCTGCGTTGTCAAGGTGATCGTTGCCAACGAGGCGGTTGCCAGGGACGGCCGTATCCAGGTCGGTGACCTCATTGTCGCCATTAACAACGAAAACATGAGGCGCGTAACGAACGCTCAGTCTAGGGCGATACTAAGGAGGGCGTCGCTATTGGCAACGGATATCAGGTGGGCAGCTAGTTATAAATTTATTGTAGTTAGAAATTTGTGTAGTGCCGTATCAGTGTAGCGGTGTTGTTGTAAATGTAAATGTAAGCCTAAACGTTTTCCAGTGAATAGATTTACAATTGGTTGAGATATTTCTCCTTTGCGCCATTACATCCAATTTATTTGAAAAATAAGCTCAGTTTATAAATATATAAATCTAATGAAATGGGTTTTAAAGGTGTCTAATGTCAACTTTATTTTATTATTAGCTGCACTTTTAACGACATCTTGCGGCTGCTACGGCCGTTCAAATCAAGCGACTGATACTTTACTTGATTTATATTGTATGTATATATATGGCTGTGGTTTCGGTTTTTAAAGGTGTCTTTTCAACTGCTTTTATTATTATTATTTGTTCGCGTTCTTAACGACATCTTGTGTCTTTCTTGACTTTTAATTCTCGAGAAAGACGCCAGTTATGTTTTTTAAAACTCGAAGTACATTTGATATCAGCAGGAAATAAAAACTATCGATAGAATTCTTTACTGTTCGCTTCATTGATGTCATACTTGGAGGAGAACGTGCTGTGAAAGGCGATTGTATTGAAGCACTGGATGGGTGATGCGCTTAGAGATATCTAGTTTTCCCATTGTCTCAAGTCATTATATTATTATATTATATTATATTATATTATTATTATTATTATTATTATTATTATTATTATTATTATTATTATTATTATTATTATTATTATTATTACTACTACTACTACTACTACTACTACTACTACTACTTTTTAGTAGTAGTAGTTTAGTAGTAGTAGTAGTAGTAGTAGTAGTAGTAGTAGTAGTAGTAGTAGTAGTAGTAGTTGTAGTAGAAGTGGTGGTAGTGGAAGTAGTGCTAATAATTGATCTAAATGGAGGTGTTATTTTTTCCAGCATTACATATATCTCGGCCTTGACCTTGACTCAGCACTTGACGACATCCGACTGGAAAGAGTCTCTTCCGGGTTCGATGGAAGACCGAGGAAGCGGTCAGTCCGGAACAGGAACCAAGTGAGTGGACAAGGCGTCCTCCCCTTGAAGCATTCTTGACCAACTTTCCTGTTGTGTTATGCTTTGATTACAACAATGTAACACATATTACGCTGTTGGTTGTTTACGGTTACTTTACGCAATCTATGTTACGCTTCTGTAATCGTTTGTAAGCGTAATGCATGTGAATTCACATTGCATTTTATGTATAATCGTAATCTATGTTACGGTGTAATGTAAACAATGTGCAGTAATGTAATTTACTTTAGTGTAATTCTGTGCATTATGCTTTAGTAGCCGTAGGATAATGTAAATACAAAGTCCGACTGTAAAGTATTACTCTGATGCAGCGTTTACACTGTAATTCACAAAGGAGAAAGTGGTGCTATATAAATTTCCCGTTAGTATTACAGTACACGAGAGAGGAGGTTTACGGTGTAATTCACAAAGGAGTTTGGTTTTCTGTTTTATTCACTGTTGGGTTTTGGTTTTGTTGGGTTGAACTTTGAACTTTGCGTTTGTTGGGTTGAACTTTTGATGTTTAGTTTTTG
The DNA here is from genome assembly GCA_963556255.1 of Allolobophora icterica. Taxonomy (NCBI): domain Eukaryota; kingdom Metazoa; phylum Annelida; class Clitellata; order Crassiclitellata; family Lumbricidae; genus Allolobophora; species Allolobophora icterica. The sequence goes on from OY744603.1 coordinate 99,497,361, forward strand.
GGTTAAGGGAGAATGTCTGGCAGATGTACTTTGCTTATGGTTATTATTATCATTATTAAGAATAATAATAATATTATTATTAACCTAAAACGATAAAAACCAGAGAGTGTTAAAAACCACTAAATATTATTATTTTTATTGTTATTATTTTTTTGGCCCCGAGGTATACGGGAACCCTCAGGGACTTCAACATTACTTGCAGTATAGAATTGTCTGGAATTGACCCTATTCGTCTAGTTCTAAGTTGGTGAAGGTACCCCTAAACGCCACTGCGTTGAAACGTTGAATCGTAAGCGCAAGGTACAAAAAAGTCGTTTCCCAAGCGTCCCCCGTAACAGTTTTGAGATTCTGCCCAAGTGCAGAATGGAAGGCAAGCCCTCATTGGTAATTGGGCCCAGGATTTCAAATGCCAGGGAAACAAAAAAATGGGTAGCGGACAGCTGGCAGGATTTGTCATGTTTGTTATTATTTTATTAATTAATCCAGTTCAGTACTGAGTTCATTCAGTGTTTGAACCGTTCTTTGAGTTGTTCATGAGTTATGAGCCTGCATTCATTCTGTGTTCTTAGTCTGTTTGAACCGTTCCTCTGTTCCTTTGAGTTCTTCCTTCGTTTTTCTGTTCATGTTTTCATGCCTTCTTGGGTTATTGATTTTGCGCTTTTTTATCGTTTTTATTTTTCGTGTATTTTTGTGTTTTAATGTTTCTGTTTTAATTATTAAGCACGTAAAAGCAACAACATCTGACGATATTGATTATTATAATCTTTTTAATGCCCGGGGTGCGAAACATCCCTCAGGGACTTAAACAGTAATTAAGAAGAATGGATAAAACATCTGGAACGGCCCGTATTATTATTATTATTATTATTATTATTATTATTATTATTATTATTATTATTATTATTATTATTATCATTATTATTATTTTTTTTGCCTCGAGCTAAAAATGATCCCTCAGGGACTTCAAGATTAGTAAAACTCTTTAGGGTCTGAAACGGCTAGGACTCCTCGGGCTATTATTATTTTTATTATTATTATTATTGTTAATATTATTATTATTGTTATTGTACAACAGATAAGGATAATCTATCAGGAGATAAAAAATTGTTCGGAGACAGTTATCGACATCTGTAAGGGGTGGCCATTGTTCTTCAATATTGAGTGTTTTAGTGGGTGGCCGGTAGGGTGGAGTGAAAAACAAAAAAATTCTAGAAATTAAACATAATGGTGATGAATCGTTGCCTTTTGGTATAGTTAGTTATCGTGCAAAATATTTTTTTTTAAATTCGTTCTCTGATATGTGCCCCAACGAGTTTTAAAATTTGACAATTTGTGAAAAGCTTGTGAAATTTAGGAAATTTTCAAAATTTTTAAAACTTTCACTTGCTAATTGTAATAGTGTTTAAGCATTTAATTATGACGTATTTACTGACCATGCAAAATAAAGTCTATGAAATTTGCCTTCTAAGATGTGCCCCAATGAGTTTTAAAATTTGACATTTTTTACAAAATTTATCAAATTTTTTAACAATTGTATAAACTTAAAAATTTAACACGCTAACTGTAATAGTGTTCAAGCATTTAATTATTATGCATATAATGACCATGCAAAATAAAATTAATAAAATGATTGTATGTCAGCAATATTGTATGCCAATCAATTTGTGCCTGATTTAGTCTTGCCCCATTGGTGCCTTACCAGTTTTACCAATATTATTATCCACTTTGAAATAGTGTGCCGTCCTCGCAAACGAGTTAAAGTATTATCGCTTATATGATCATGTGGACATATCGTAGTTTTTCGTTGTTTTTTGGCAGAGTTTTGGTGTTTTTAAGTTCATATTGGTGCATTTAAAGTTTGATTTTATTCCTAGACGCTAGTCAAACGGCTTGCAGAGTTTTGAGAAATTCTTTTCAGCAATATTTATGATGACGAAATACTCGTGACTTGGAATTCTCATAGTTATGTTAGACAAAACAGGAGCTTTACTCAATATTTTGTACGTTTAATAGTTTAATTGAACACTTTGAGTTTAAGTGGATAGTTTGAAGTTTAATTAACTGCACATTTTGAAGTTTGACTGCACAGTTTGAGGTTTGACCACATTTTGAAGTTAACTGAACATTTTGAAGTATAAATGGACATTTTGAAGTCTGACTGGGCATTTTGAAGTTTACCTGGACATTTTGAATTTAAGAGAGCAGGCAATATGCAATACTATAACTAGTCTTGTAGCCCATGAATATTGATGTTCTTCAGATTAACGTGTTCCCTCTGGTTAATGTTCTCCAGGTTCATGTTTTCCAGTGTAGCTGCAGTAGTCACTTGAATTCGATGCTTTTTTCATGAATTTTTTCAAAATAAATCGTGGAATTCGGTGGTTGTTCAGTTTTAGTTTTTTTCTGTTAAAGAAATTTTCTTTCTTTTCTTTTGTTTATTTTCTTTTTTTCAAATTCAATGATTTTTCAGATAACGCAAAGTAACCATAGACATACAGAATGACAGACAGACAGTCAGAAGAGACAGACAAACACAGACAGACGGACAGAGGTAGACAGACAGAGACAGAGAGTCACCAAACTTCATCTATAGTGAGACTGAGAATGTCTTATGATCTAATGATCCAATCCAATCTTAATTAACTTGTTAAGCGCCACCCGAGAAGCGGCCACGGATCCAAATTAAGTGAATCACCTTAATTTTCTTAGCCTCGGTATATGAGGTTACGTGGCCATTCCTTTTCCTGGACGCCTGATATTCCTGCCGACCGTGTACGGTCAGTGCACTCATGTTATAGCTGAGCTCGCTAGGAGGTGCAGGTGGAGCAGAAGTGTCAATACAACTTGGGAGGACTTAAGGTAGGACTTTTAGTTTTCAGTGTTTAACGACGTCTTCTGGCTGCAATGGCCGTTCACGTCAACCTTACAGTGCCGTACAATCATGATATAATTATAATCGATTGAACAAATTAGTTATTTATAGTGTCGAGAGCAAATGAATGAAAGGTGTCTAAGCACCGCTTTGCATCTCATACAGTTTGATGTTTTGACATCTTGTGGCACCGGCTAACCTCCACCTTTCAAAAGTCCTTATGTTTTCGCATGTTTTCTTATAAGACGAATGTGCGACGTAAAAGAGGTGTGTAAACCACTGATCTCTTCTTTCTCTGTCGTAAAAAGTGAACGTTCTCGGCAGCTGTAAGGTGTCCTAAAAACATTAAGTTGAACTTCTCCGCTGTTGCCACATAAGATCATAGGCGTAATTGGGGGGGGGGTACGGGGGTACCCGTACCCCTACTTTTTGGACTGGGGTACCGACCCCCACTTTTTGAACGATGCCAAGCAATATTTTATTATTGTGCCTTTCTAGAGATCGCAGTCTCCGCCTTGCTTCGTGTATGTAAGAAATTTGTACCCCACTTTTTAGACCAAAGTTACGCCTCTGCATAAGATGTCGTTAAACTTTCGATCCCACCCCCCTAATAGACTAAACTCCGCTACTGCCCGTTCTCGAGCAGCGCCAGTCCCAAGCCTTTATAAAGGAGGAGGGTGAGGTCAATGACCCTGGAAGCCATAAGATGTTGAGCGTTGGAATACTACTACTTCTCCGCCACGTCGTCGTTGATAGATGAGCCGTCTCTTAGACACCTCTTTTAAGTGTGACAGTTTGTGTGTATGCTTACATCCACATGTGACCTGATGAATTTCCGGTTTATTAAAATGTCCAGCATAAAGGAAATCTAATTCTAGTACTTTAATCCACTGATATCTTTCTTATTGTTCTACATGGACCCAAATGGGGATATATGCTCTACTTCGTGGTTGTTTTGTTTAACTATTATTCACCCACTCTTTGGCATAATGCATCCAAAAGTATAATTTGCTCGCGATTAAACGCAGTCGACGAATCTAGAATTCTATTTAGATTCAACTTGTTTGTTATCTATCGACGGTCCTGATAGCCGTAAGACTCCGTTAAACTAATGAAAACTACCGCTGGGACACTGTCTGCACTCTGGTAGGGCCAGTCCTTAGACAGCATAAAACAGGACGTAAAAGCTTTTCGTCTTTTTTACGATGTCAAAGGCCTTTGCTGCCAAAAGATGTCCTCTCCTCACCACATCCGCAAAATTTGATATGTTACAGAATTTACTCAACTTTTTCTTATAAGTGAATCGTAGACTTAAAAGAGGTGTCGAAGGAACTGCACTTTTCTTCTGTCATATAAGGTCGACGTTCTCGACAGCTGTAAGGTTGACATAATTATAGGTAATGTAATCACATATTTATATAGCGCCTCTTCAAGAAAACTCATAAAATGTAGTTAAAGTTTGGATCCCACAGAAGTAAAGGACGCCACTGCCCGTACTCGAGTAGCGCCAGTCCAAAGCCTTCAAAAAGGAGGAGGGCGAGTTCAACGGCCCTGCAGGCAGCCATAAGATGTCGTTAAACGCAGTCTTGTTGTCAAGACCTTAAACCTCAAGACCAAGACCAAGACCTTGAACCTCAAGACCAAGACCAAGACCTTGAACCTCAAGACTAAGACCAAGACATTGAACCTCAAGACCAAGACCGAGACCAAGACCCAAAAAAGCACAGTCGTGTCCAGACTTATATTCCTTACTAAAAATTGTCCAGTCGGACTACTCGTTATTTTAATGAAAACATGACTTTTCTTTTATTCAAGCAAAACAACTCTAAATGGAGACTTCAGAGAATTCCGAATTCGTATTTACAAAAGTCCTTCATGAGAAATGTTATTCCAAATGCCTGCTGAATTTTATCAAAATCAATTTGCTCAGAATTTTCTTACCAAGACGTGACCTGTGGGGCCTCATAAAAATTCTGCCATGTGAAAAAACACGGTCTACAAGTGCTGAAATCGCTAGCACACAAAGCAGCTTTTCAAAAACCGGATGTAAATGTAGGCCCTACAAATTAATCATGAGTCTGTGTTGAAATCATTCCATGGTAAATAACCGGAAGTCAAAATAATTGTCCAAAACAACAGTGAAGCCTCATTCACACCGTGTAAATACTAAAGCAATAACTGTATGAGTAATTATTGGATAAATTTTTAAAATTCTTGCCGTTTGTTAAAATTAATGGCTGTTCATATTGACAAAAGTCTTGGTCTTGGTCTTGCAAAACCAAGACCAAGACTTTGAACCTCAAGACCAAGACCAAGACCTTGAACCTCAAGACCAAGACCAAGACCTTTGGTCTCAAGACCAAGACCTTTGGTCTCAAGACCAAGACCTTTGGTCTCAAGACCAAGACCTTTGGTCTCAAGACCAAGACCATGACCAAGACTTTTAAAAACGAACTCGAGTGCACTCGAGACCAAGACCTTGGTCTCGAGGACAACAAGACTGGTTAAACGTTGGAATACTACTACTAAGGTGCCACTTCGTTGATAGTAGATAAGCAGTCTCTTAGACACCTCTTTTAAGTGTACATCTAGCATATAAATAAAGAAATTGATACCTCGTGATTTTAATCACATCTATAAAACAAACCGTAAAAATGCAGTGTAACGCTGGAAACTACAACTCCGCCACTGCCTGCGCTGTGGTAGGGCCAGTCCTAAGAAAAGGTAAAGCAGAAGGGCGACGCTTATCTTCTTTGTTACGGCGTCAAAGGCCTTCGTTGTCTTTTGCGAACTGAGTTACGAGAGCTGTTGGAAATATTTTCTGCCGACGTCCCATCTCTGCGTGAATAATATAGGCCTAGCACACGTTGAAGGTGGAGTTCTGAAACTATCATCATACATTTATTAAGCACCGCTATAAAATGTCTAATGACTAATCAATCGATGGCACTGAGCAATTGTGAATGAAGGACTTGCTCAAGGTCCCTACACAGTAACCGTCTCAGAGGAAGAGCATCGAACCCATACTCTCCACGTTACAAGGCGAGCGTTCTAACCAATCGGCCACCACGTCCCACAAATTCTAACTTCAATTTCTCTTCTTACGGCGTCTGTAGACAACACCTTCGGACTTGACATAGCTTTGTTGATTAGGCTGCAGCTCTTTAAAGTGGTCGTGGTTTGTCTTAATTAGCGAAAATGGCGCTATAAGAACTACCGTTCTTGTTCTTTGTTCTCGCTTGCGTAGCTTCTGTCGGTCCACTTCCGGTCCTTCGCACTTCAGACAACTGCCTTTATCTCCATCGTCTGCCTTACCGGTAGAGGACGGTTGCCTAGGCGACCGACGCACCAACGACGCCGTGACTAAGGTTGTCGCTATGACAACGGTTGCCTTGGTTGCTGCTGATCAACTTAAGCTTGCCAGCACGTCTCCGGCGACGTCACAGAGCGTCATGATGGCGTCACAGAGCGTAATGACGTCGCCGTCACGCAGCGTCGCGGTTGCTACGCACGACTCGGTCGTGACGTCGTCTCGTCCGTGTCCGGTGGTTGCTATGGCGACGCATCCTGTTTTGAAGCAGCAGGACGTTGCCATGACGACAGCGCCAGAAGTTCAGGAACTCATTTCCAGCGGTATGTATCCATGAATGTTCGCTCACAATTAATTAGTACAAATTAATTAATAAATGTAAGTTCATTGTTGAGAGTGATGGCTGATTGATAAGTGGCACTTAATAAAATAATAATAATGATAATAATAATAATTATAATAATAATAACAATAATAATAAGGGCAGAATATTGATGTCTTTCCATTCTTCTTAATTCCTATGTACCTCTGGCATAATTTTTTTACTGCTTTATTGCCTCACAGTACAAATAAACCCTCTTGGACTTAGATATTAATTAATTTATTTATTATTATTATTATTATTATTATTATTATTATTATTATTTTTTTTTTTTTTTTTATTACCCGAGGTAGTAAAGATCCCTCGGGCTGTAAAAGAAGATTAAAAACAGTTTATTGGTTCTCGTCTCCGACTTCGTGCCCAAAAGTGCCTCTGAACCGTTGCGTGCAAACTGACAAACGCTGGAACAGGTGCATGCTTTATTATTATTATTATTATTATTATTATTATTATTATTATTATTATTACCACCACCACCACCACCACCACCACCACCACCACCACCACCACCACCACCACCACCACCACCACCACCACCACCACCACCACCACCACCACCACCACCACCACCACCATCACCACCACCACCACCACCACCACCACCACCACCACAACCACCACCACCACCACCACCACCACCACCACCACCACCACCACCACCACCACCACCACCACCACCACCACCACCACCACCACCACCACCACCACCACCACCACCACTACTACTACTAGTACTACTGCTGCTGCTGCTACTGCTACTGCTACTGCTACTGCTACTGCTACTGCTACTACTACTACTACTACTACTACTACTACTACTACTACTACTACTACTACTACTACTACTACTACTACTACTACTACTACTACTACAACTACTAGTCTACTACTACTGTTACTGGTACTATTATATTATACATTCACAAAGACAATAGATTCCCATTTCCGTTCAGGTGATCGACGCGAGAGACTGGCCGCGGCCTACGGTCACCTCGAGGGCGAAGTTCATCTGGTCGAGTTCGAGAGAGGTCAGGGGGTGACGACCCTCGGTCTGTGCCTGGCGGGGAACAGGGACCCCAGTCGGATGAGTAGCTTCGTCGCTGGCATCCTCCCCGACAGCACAGTCGCCCTCGACGGAAGGATTCGCGTCGGGGATCTCCTCCTACAGGTCCTCGCCTACTCAATCGTAATCGTAAATTGTAAATGCTAAGGAGTCACTTGAAAGTGGCTAATCGCAGGGCACCAGCTTATTCACGAGCGCTGCGTCATGTCGGAGATGCAGAGAGAGAGAGAGAGAGAGAGAGAGAGAGAGAGAGAGACAGACAGACAGACAGACAGACAGACAGACACAGACACAGAGACAGAGACAGACAGACAGAGACAAAGGGAGAAAGCCAGAAATAGGAGCTGCTAAGGCGGATTTCTAGGACGAATTTAAAGTTAATATAATCAGATGATGATGATGATGACGATGACGGTAACAATAATGATGATTTTGTGACGATAATGCTGCTGATGATAATGATGATGAAAACAATAATGAAAGGAGAGGGAACAATCCCCGCCACTACCCTACCTGTTGTAGTGCCAGACCCAAGCCCGGAGAAAGGAGGAGGGCGACGCTAATCATCTTTGTTATGACACAGTGTCGTTAAACAGCAACTAACCAACCAACAGCCGATCAGTTAGCGAACTCTCCTAAGACACCTTTAAAACGTGGTCTAGCGATGCTATATAAGCATGTGACCATCATAGATTTTAGTGGTGGGTGTTTCTGCATTATGTTGCATAAAATGGACATGGCATCGATTAGGATTGAATGGGTCAAAATAATTTAGAACTGTCAACGTCAATGATCTTTGTGGCCATGAGATGTTGTTAAACTCTGGATCCAATCCATCAGCGCCAGTGTTAGGCCATGTGCCGTTGACTGGATGTCTTTTAGTGCGGGTCCCTTGCTCTGAATAACGTCGGGAAGCATTGTTATACAACGCTGAATTGTTTGTTTTAGTTAGTTGCATAATTGATCTGTTTGTTGTTTAGGTGAACGAGAGGGTTCTGTACGGTCGCAGCCACCTTCAGGCGTCTGCCATCATCAACTCTGTCTCCGAAGCTCAGCTCACTTTCGCTTTGCTCAGGTGATGCTCTCTGTCTGTCTGTCTGTCTATGTTTGTCTGCCTGTGTCTGTCTGGCTGTCTATCTTCATGTATGTTTGCGTCTCTCTGTAGATTTCTGTGTCGCTTCTTTAAAGTTCTTGGAAACACAAAAAAGAAGGAGGAGGAGGAGGAGGAGGAGGAGGAGGAGGAGGAGGAGGAGGAGAAGGACGAGGACGACGAGGAAGAGGACGAGGACGAGGAGGAGGACGAGGAGTAGGAGGAGGAGGAGGAGGAGGAGGAGGACGAGGACGAGGAGGAGGAGGAGGAGGAGGACGAGGAGGAGGAGGAGGACGAGGACGAGGAGGAGGAGGATGACGAGGAGGAGGAGGAGGAGGAGGAGGAGGAGGAGGAAGCAGCGCTATGGGCGCTATATAAATGCTTTGTTTGCATGAGATTCCTGTTTTTCTATTATAGGCATCACAATTTCCGACTCCAGATGGCGTCTGCTGTGTCGCTTAAACTGCCTCCGGTTCAATACAACGATGATCCATCAACCTGTATTTCCAAATGGCCAACCTCGCGATCGGTATGTATGTGCGTATGTGTATGTATGTATGACATGATTGTGTTTGTATGTTTAAGCATGGCTGTATGTATGCTTACATCCACATGTGATCTGATGTATTTCCGGTTTATTAAAATGTCCAGCATAAAGGAAATCTATTTCTAGTACTTTAATCCACTGATATATCTTTCTTATTGTTCTACATCGACCCAAATGGGATATGCTCTACTTCGTGGTTGTTTTGTTTAACTATTATTCACCCACTCTTTGACATAAGGCATCCAAAAGTATAATTTGCTCGCGATTAAACACAGTCGACGAATGTATATTATAAGCTCGGACAAGCTTCATAGGATTATCTAAGCTCAAGGTTTTTTTAATCAATGACATATTGTGGCTGCGAGGGCCGTTTACGTCGACCTTACTACATAGGATGTAAAACTAGTTGCTTCTAGTGATCAAAGGCAGTCGACGAATATATATATGACCTCTGAAAATGATTACGCAGGTGTCTAAATCTCAACTGCATTTTTGTATAAATTACATAATATTTCGGCTGCGATGGCCGTTACGTCAACCTTAAGTTAAAAAGTATAGTCGATCTGGCAATAATATTATTACACGCAGTCGACGAATATGTAATTTCGAATGAATGTAATTTAAAGGTGTCTATTCTCAACTCAAGTTTTATTATATTGATGGTTTATGGATAGATGATTGTGGCGGGCAAAGCATATTTACTGCACTGATCTATTTTTTATGGGTGTTTGAGTTTATTATCTAATTTTTAGGCTGAAAATGTATTATGAGTGTTATTTCTAGTTGACATTCTCTGGATATTGAAGTTTTATTTATTTTTTGAGTTAAGTAAATTTTCCATTGTTTTCATGATTTGTATCTTTAATTAACGATGAAAATTATAGTTTACTTTATTTTTAATCAGCAGACGGTTGCCTTACAAGAGGCGACCGGAACGTGCCTTACGAACGGTTTACCAAATGTCACGCATGATTTGTCGGTCACGCATGACAGCAAAAATTCAAACGTGACGAATGATCGCAGAAATTGTTCTCATGGCAACGACGACGCTGTGCATAGCGACGAAAATCATGTCAATGGAAACTGGGTCAACAAAGAATCGGGCCAAGAACGGCTTCTGAAATTGGGTCAGGGTAAAGAGGACAGAAAGGGACAAGACGAGAAGGATAGAAAGCTACAGGGAAGGGACGAAGGACAGAAGCGCAATGTCGAAGGACAAGGCATAGGAAGAGAGGGACAGAATCAAAACGACGAAGGACAAGAACTCGTTGAAAAGAGACAACACCAGGACAACGAAAAACAGGATGAGGCCAAAGATAACCAATTTGAGGTCAAAGAAAACCAGGATGACGTCAAAGAAAACCAACATGAGGTCAAAGAAAACCAAAGTGAGGCCAAAGAAATGCAGGAGCAGGCAGAGGATATAGAGGGACATGATGAAAATGGAAAGGAGTGCGAGATTCTGCAAACGCTTTTGAAGGAAGGACAGGAGCAGGACAGGAAAGTACTTGAGCAGGACAAAAAACTACACGACGCGGACAAAGAGCTATATGAACGGCACATAGAGGGACATGAGCAGGATCAAGAAGTACACGAAGAGGATAAAACGGTACACGTGCAGGACAAAGAGTCACACGAGCAGCAGACAGAGGGACAAAAACAGGACACAGAGGGACAAATGCGGGACAAAGAGGGTCAAGAACAGGACAAAGAGGGACAAAAGCAGGACAAAGAGGATCAAGAACAAGACACAGAGCAACAAGAACAGGACAAAGAGGGACAAGAACAGGACAAAGAGGAACAAGAACAGGACACAGAAGGACAAGAACAGGACAAAGAGGGACACCAGCAGGAGAAAAACGCTCAAAACATGGAAGAGACGTCCAAGAACAAAGAGAAAGGCGAGGACGAGGAGATGGGAGCGGAGAGTGGAGTCAACCTGGTAGGGAAAGGGTTGGAAGAACTGGTAACGACCGAAGAGGACAGAGGAGAAGAAGGAGGACAGGTGGTAGAGAATTCTGGCCACGAAGAAGAAGCCCACGTTGAAAAGGTCAAGTGCGAAGGTCAAGCAGGACTTGTCAAAGGTCAAGGTGAGGCAGATGTCCTGTGTGGAAACTCCATCTCGTCTGAGATTACCCAAGAAGATTCTGCCAAGACAACTTCCGTCGAGAAAGATCGAAAGTGGACGAACCGACTAAAAGGTTTCCTAATCATTTCTAATCCAATCCAATCTAATCTAATAATCTGGTCCTAATCTAATCTAATCTAATCCGATTCGGTCCAAGCTAATGACTTTTATAGCGCCTCTGTAATGACGTTGTTGATTTAATCAACGTCACTATTTTGAAGTTAGGTTTCCCTGATGAAGAGTTACTAAGAGGAGAATTGGAGAAGAGGAGACATCTGAGGAGAACGAGGAGGGGAGAAGGAGAAAGGGAGGAAGGGAAGAGGAAAAAGAAGCAGAGGAAACAAGTTTAGAGAAAACAGGAGCAGAGACAGAAGAACAATGCTTCCGTAATTATGTCAACCTCAAAGGACTACGAGGGACATACGGTTAGCTAGAGCGTTCGCCTTGAACACCTTTTAAACGTTGTCAACTGATGCTATATAAGGGTGGGACAAGATAGCTAATCAATTTATTCCGGATCTTTGTCTGAAAACACTAAACATTATTATCTGTACATAAGACAGAGTTGTGATTTATGCTATTAATGTGTTATGAGATGCTAGTTTTGATACAGTAATTTAATTTACTAGAAATAATTAATTAACCACTATCTACAGCCAGCACTATGGGTGATAAATATTAGATTAGGTCCAGAGATATATATTTGTTGTTGGAGACCATAAGCGCTGAAGTGGAAGAATGTGATTGGTGATAATGATAATGATAATAATAAGAACAAGAGTCATAATACTAGTAGTAATAATAATAATACAAGAAAGTGATGATGATATTACTACTACTGCTACTGCTACTGCTACTGCTACTGCTACTGCTACTGCTACTGCTACTGCTACTACTACTACTACTACTACTACTACTACTACTACTACTACTACTACTACTACTACTACTTATCTTATCTTATCTTATCTTATATGATTATTTGTAAAGCGCCTCTCACAGCATAGACTATTCAGAGGCGCTCCCAGCGTGTCAGCCCCGAGGGAAAAGAAAGGTCTTTAGGCAGCGGAGAGAAGAAGGCGAGATCCCAAGCAATATCTTGCTACGGAGAGAGGGGGGCAGGTCATTCCAAAGGGAAGGGCCAAGGATGGCAAAAGCACGATGCTGAGCCATCGAAGTCCTTGCGCGAGGGACAAGCAGATCAAAGCGGTCAGCAGACCGAAGAGGGCGGGAAGACAGAGCAGATAGAGGTTTGCGCATTAGGTCACAGAGGTATTTAGGAGCTTTTCCCAGTTGAGTCCTAGAGACCAGGAGAAGAACCTTGTATTGGATGCGGGAAGCAACAGGAAGCCAGTGAAGTACATCAGTCATAAAGGTAGTTATGTGAGAGAAGCGAGGAAAACGGGCAATGAGCCTGGCAGCCGCATTCAGAACAGACTGCAGAGATGAAAGGCGCGCTTTAGGGAGCCCAGCAAACAATGAATTGCAATAGTCAATGCGGCAGCAAATGAAGGCATGGACCATAGTAGTGAACACTGAAGGAGAAACTGATCTTCTTACAGCCCTCAAACGCCTCAGATGATAGAAACAGGAACGTGTCAGGTGGGAGAGGTGTTCAGAAAACGAGAGGGTACTATCAAGGGTGACACCCAAATCCCGAACACTGGATGAAAATGAAAAAGCAGGGTATATTGACGACAGAAGTGGGATATCAAGTTTAGAAAGTTGCTGTTTAGTGCCAAACCAGATCAGTTGGGTCTTAGAAGAGTTAAGGTTAAGTCGATTTGATGACATCCAAGAGTGGAGATCATGTGACACGGAATGAATGGATCCAACAAGGGAGATCTGCTGAGAGGATGGGCCTTGGACAAAGATCTGAACGTCATCTACTACTACTACTACTACTACTACTACTAATAATAATAATAATAATAATAATAATAATAATAATAATAATAATAATAATAATAATAATAATAATAATAATAATAATAATAATAATAATAATAATAATAACAATAATTAACGTCTTCATTTTCTTATCTGTTATTTTGTTCCAGCCAAGGAGGCGCACATATCGGGCAGCCAACTGCACTCTGCCCTGACGGAGGTCCTTCGGGGTGAGGCAGAGGCAACATTGTCGTCAACCCCTTCTTCTATACAAGAAGACCCGGCGACCTGCTCCATCACCCGAGGGAGGGAAACGACGATCGAGATAGACAAGGGGCGATTGGCCCTCGGGGTCGACGTCATCGGGGGCATCAACACCCTTCTCGTTAGTGTACACGACCGACATCTACCTCCTCCCCGTCCTCCTCAGCCTCCACTTCCTCCTCCTTCCTCTGTTCTTCTCCTCCTTCCCATCATCTTCGTCATCATCTATTTCTACTTGATTTCTGAAGATGCTCACGGTGGCGCCAAATGAATTTTTTTATTATTTGTGGTAATACATGTATAGCGATGGTGACAATATGAGAATTGTAGAAAAAAGACTGGAGGTTATACTGATCCATGTGGAGTTTAATATTTTATCCGTAGTTTTCAAACTGATGTCAAGGAAATTTGAAAGCAGCAGATTTCAGAGCTAGCAATTTTGCAAATCAGACTCGAATATTAATTAATTTCTTTGTTGAGAAAATTCAAAATGCATTCATGATGTACCATTGAAATTTCTTCTCTTTGTCAGAGACTCAGAGTGAAATAATGCTAAATCACACTAGTACAACTGAGGGGGTTGGAAACGACCCTCTGGGATGTGCAATGAAGACCTAACTCTGGGGTCATAAGAAAGACTGGGGTGGGTTGAACCCCGTCACCCCGGACAATTCTCACCATGGGTGGAGGTGGAGATGGTGGTGGCGGTGGCGGCGGTAGTGGTGGTAGCAGTAGTAGGGGAGAAATAGCAGAATAAAACATTGAGGGGTGGAAGACCGCATATCAGATGGCGTCTAAAATCTTCTAATCATCACAAATCGATTTTTATCATTACTTAACGACATCTTGGCGGCTGTTAGAATCGTTAGCGTCGATCGTACCTTTCTTACTGATCAATACTCACATACACAAACTTAAAGCGGTCGACGAATTTATATAGCGTCAGTCAAACACGTTTTAAAGGTGTTTAAATAGAGCATTTTGTTATCAAACGTTTAGCGCCATATCGTGGCTGCCAGGGCTGCTAATGTCGATTTGCCTTACCCATTCTCTCCACGGCATTTAAATCCATTTAGCAGTTCCAGTGTATCAGAAATCTTATGGCTAAGACGGTCGTTGAAGTCGCCCCCTCCTTTTTCAAGTTGTGGGACTGGCAGCAACTGGAAGTATTGACGCTATGGAGATTTTAAAATTTTGAGTGAAGTAGTAACAGTTACTGTTTAACGGCATTTTGGAATATCAAAGCTCATTAGCGTCGCCCTCCTCCTGAATCGAGTTTCAGGACTGGCTCTAGTGACATGGACTCGCAGTTCCTGTGCAATTTTTGTTATGATCCGTTTAGCGACATCTTGTGGCAGCCGCGGCCGTTGAAATCGATCTTGCCAATCAACCAGGGTGAACTGCATTCTGTAGGCCTAATTATGTTGACGTAAATATAGCGTTTGGTGAAGCCGTTTTAAAGGTGTATTACTTTTATTTCGCCCCGAGGTTAAATTGATCAAACAGGAACTTATTATTATTATTATTATTATTATTATTATTATTATTATTATTATTATTATTATTATTATTATTATTATTGAATTATCGGAAATTTTGACATGTTTCTTAGTAGTTGCTTTGTTTCTTGTTAAAAAAGGGTGTCGTTTTGATTCACGAAATCTACGAAAACGGTGCAGCGGCCAAAGACGGACGCCTAGCGATTGGCGATCAAATCATTGAGGTCAGACAAGTGCAATGTTACTTCACAACTTATTGT
The DNA here is from genome assembly GCA_963556255.1 of Allolobophora icterica. Taxonomy (NCBI): domain Eukaryota; kingdom Metazoa; phylum Annelida; class Clitellata; order Crassiclitellata; family Lumbricidae; genus Allolobophora; species Allolobophora icterica. The sequence continues at coordinate 99,512,666 of OY744603.1, forward strand.
TACTACGGGCCATTTATATAGCGCGTGATTTTCTTTTCACCAACTATCGAAGGCATTGTTTTAGTATTGCATTGTGTTTCTTTATTGTATAGTATTGCATTGTGTTGTATTGTATTGTATTCCATAGCATTGTAATGTATTTCAGGTGAATGGTGAGTTGTTTCATGACATCACGGATGAACTGGCCAATGAGATTCTTCGCCAGACGCCACCTATCGTTCGAATGGTTGTCTACCGAGAGGAGACCCCTTTGCGTGAGGAAGAGATCTACGACCTTTTCAACGTCGATCTCCTGAAGAAACCGGGAAAGGGTCTCGGATTCAGTATCATAGGAAGACACAGGGACAATGGAATATTCGTCTCAGACGTTGTTAGTCTTCATTTGCAACGAATGGATGGATGGAAGGGTGGATGAAGGGATGGATGGATGGATGGATGGACGGATGAATGGATGGGTGGATGGATGGATGGACGGATGAATGGATGGGTGGATGGGTGAATGAATGGATGGATGGATGGACGGATGGACGGATGGATGGATGGATGGATGGTTGGGCGGGTGGATTTGACTGGAAGGGTTTGGGTGGGTGAATAGATGGATGGGTTGGCTTGTTTTCGGGTAAGGTATACGGTGAAGTTGGCTGGGGGTAAGACAAGGCCTTGCGTGGTGTGGTTGGTAGGATCAGGTGTCATAAAATAAGGTTACTTCGCGTAGTGTAAGGTAAGGTAAGAGTCCGTGTACATTTTTACTGCATGAAAAGTTCTTCTTTCGCCCAAAAGCTGCACCGGTGGCACTTCTCAGTAGGAGTAAATTTAAGATCGGAGATATTGCTAAGTTGATAGTTCACTGATGCTGGAATTACAATTCACTGATGCGTGAAACATATGTTCATTCATGGGCGAAGATTAGCTTCATTCATTCGTGCGTAAGCTTGACTTCATTCATGTGTGAAACTTCGCAACAGTACGCCTCCAAAATGCTCAAGGTATGAACTTCATTCATGCGTGAAGCTTTACTTCATTCATGTGTGAAACTTAACTTCATTCATGCGTGAACCTTGTGCGTTACCTGTCAGATCAAAGGCGGAGTAGCGGACCTTGACGGTCAGCTGATGCCAGGAGATCAGATCCTCGTCATCAACGGAACTGACGTCAGACACGTCTCGCAACAGTACGCCGCCGAAATGCTCAAGGTATGCCACTGACCTAGTTTGAGTTTAACCTATGACCTAGTTTGAGTCTAACCTCTTAGATACGCTGAATATAATCACTGACCTAGTTTGAGTTTGACCTATGACTTAGGTTGAGTTTAATCGCTGAGCTAGTTTGACCTATTGTCTAGTTTTGTGTATTCCTTGACCTAGTTTAAGTACAATTTGCGACCTTAATTTTCTGTTGTCATCTCAAATTTAATTATTCGTTTAATTTATGTCAAATTTCTAACCTTGCCTATATTTGAATTTAATCTTTGACCTATTTTGAGTTGCAAACCTGACCTAGTGCCTGTTCAATATCTGACCTATATTTGCACTGTCATGTGACGTTGCTCTGCAGACCCTGATTGGTCGAGTGTCGCTGACTGTGGGTCGGGTCAAGTGCCTGTCGAGGTCAACATCGAGGTCAAGTTCAAGCCTGAGTGAGGTCGACAGCGACGAAGAGGCCGCTGCACTGGCCTCCGTTCAGAAGAGGGATCATGGCAAAGACAAGGTCAAAGGTCAGAACCAGGATGAAGAGATTCTTACCTTACCATATCTTGCCTTTGGACATGGTAGACGATTGGTTAGAACGCTCGCCTTGTAACGTGGAGGGTACGGGTTCGATCCTCCTTCTCCCTTGAGACGGTTACCGTGTATGAACCTTGAGCAAATCCTTCACTCATAGTTGCTCAGCGCCATCGATTGATGCTTGGCCATTAGATAGTGGCACTTAATAAATACGTGATAGTAGTGCTATTGGTGGTGGTGGTAGTAGTAGTAGTAGCGGTAGTAGTAGTAATAGTAGCAGTAGTAGTAGAAATAATAATAACAGTAACAGTAGTAGTAGTAATAGTAGCAGTAGTAGTAGAAATAATAATAACAGTAATAGTAGTAGTAGTAATAGTAGCAGTAGTAGTAGAAATAATAATAACAGTAACAGTAGTAGTAGTAATAGTAGCAGTAGTAGTAGAAATAATAATAACAGTAATAGTAGTAGTAGTAATAGTAGCAGTAGTTGCTGTTGTAATAGTAGTAGTTGTAGTAGTAATAGTAATAGTAGGAGTAGTAGTAGTTGCTGTTGTTGAAGTAGTAGTAATAGTAGTAACAGCAGCAGTAGTAGTAGTAGTAGTAGTAGTAGTAGTAGTAGTAGTAGTAGTAGTAGTTGTTGTTGTAATTGTAATTGTAATAGTAGTAGTAGTAGAGGAAGTAGTAGTAGTAGTAGTAGTAGTAGTAGTAGTAGTAGTAGTAGTAGTAGTAGTAGTAGTAGTAGTTGTTGTTGTTGTTGTTGTAATTGTAATTGTAATAGTAGTAGTAGTAGAGGAAGTAGTAGTAGTAGTAGTATTAATTTCTTTGGTTTTTAAATTTCAGAGAAGGTGACAAGGTGAGAGGAGTCTAAAGTCGAAAGGCAATTCATATCAACGATCAGTTGGTCAACTTGACCAAAGCATTGCACGTCGCAGCGGACACTGACCGACCGGAGATTACCAGCTGACCAGGCAACGATTGGACAACTGGCCATCAACAGATGAAGTCCGATCTCCTGTTTCGCGCTGACCATTTGCGATATTTATCGTCTCTGTCTGTCTCTGTCTGTCTGTCTCTGTCTGTCTGCCTCTGTCTGTCTGTCTCTGTCTATCTGTATCTGTATATCTCTGTGTATTCTGTCTGTCTGTATCTTTGTCTGTTTCTCTGATTGCTTGTGTTTCTGTCTCTCTGTTTCTGTATATTTCTATATACCTGTCTCTGTCTCTCTGTCTCTCTGTCTCTCTGTCTCTCTGTCTTTTGGACAAAGAGACTTTGCAGAAACATTGTGAACGATATCAAGTTATCGAACAAAATAACAACTTTAATTCTCGTTTGTCGACTCGTCTTTGCTAATCTAATTCAGTTCAATTTAATCATCCAACGTAATCGGATTTGTATAATCTAATCAAATTTAAAGTAGTCTTATCCAATCTAATCTAATCTACTTGATCTAATCTTAAGGACTTCTATAGCGCCGTTGTCATAATGTACAAATCATGGATCAATGGTCTCTTCGAGTGAAACCGGAAGTCAAGCTCCAGTGGTTAGTGTTCTTGACAGTCGATCGGGGTTCAAATCCCCATCAGGACAGAAACTCATTTCCACCTGCATCCCCTAGCGAACTCCGCTATAATGAGTACACTGGCCGCAGTCTGGAGGTGGGATGATGAGAAGCGATGGAGTAGAATGGTCACCTGCTCTCGTATGCCGAGGCTAAGAATAATGAAGTCGTTGACTTCGTACCCATGGCTGTCTGTCAAGGCTAGCTTAATGAACTGATCAGTTCTCAGTAGTCGTTAATTTAAGTATCTTGGTAATTAAAAAGCGTTCGTCTTAGACACCTTGAAAACAGTGACTGCCGATGCTATATAAGGATGGGACACTACCGTACAAGTAATTGTCTTTCTCGCTAACGCAATGTTGGAGTTACCAAGTAGGAGCATAACCTCTGAAAAGAAATGGATCGATCTAGGTCGGGAATCTATGTAATTAAGCTAACAGGTTCGTAAGAGGTTGGGTTTCCGTCTTTATAGAGACAATGGAAATTTTTAATTAATCTGTATTTCTATTCGTTAGATGGCGACATAGTTATATTCATCCTGTCTGTCTGTCTGTCTGTCTGTCTGTCTGTCTGTCTGTCTGTCTGTCTGTCTGTTTGTCTTAGAACGTATAGCTCGCGGTATCATCAAGTGGTAGTAGCAAGTTCGAGTAAGTAAGGAGAGGTGCAGGGGCGGCGCTACACCAGGGCGCGCCAGGGCAAATGCCCTGGTAAAAAAAGCCTTTGCCCTGGTCGATGCCCTGCCAGAATTTTTGCCATCTCCAGAATTTGTTCGGGCATATTTGTTATATCCTGAGATATAAATTCACTTAATTCACTGAAATGTTAAAATTTGCTTTACAAATGTCAAATAGCATTCAGCTTTCGGGGGCTTCGCCCATCTGACCTCCTGACTATAGACAAATATAACAGTAATGGGGGCGATTTATGGCAAGCGCGGTAGCGCGATAATACGGTATATGGTCACCATTTAAGCTCGCGCTACCGAGCTCTCGATAAATCGCCCTTTGCACTGGTTACTTGTATGACTGCCCTGGCTATGCCCTGGTTACAAGAAGTGTCTGGCGCCGCCACTGGAGAGGTGAGAAGCAAAGGTTAGTGAACTGTCAACTTTGTCAAGGTGACACCCAGGTCACGGAATTCGTGGAGCATGAGAAGATCTGAAAGTGAGCTGAGAGAAGTGAGAAATTAAGTTTAGATAATTGCTGACACCTTGATTTTTTAAGTCTTGAATATGTGTATATATATAATCGGCGTGACACTTTATACGATTGGTTTAAAAAAGCCTGGAAGAAGGAGGAGGGCGATGCTGATGATCTTTGTTACCACACATTGTCGTTAAACTGAAACTGCTACTAATATACGTTTGGTTATAGCGCTCGCCTTAAACACCTTTGAAACGGCGTAAAGTATTGCTATATAAGGACGAGACGCCACACCCGATTGATCGCAGATATCCACTTAGACACCTTTTAAACGATGTCAACCATTGCTATAAGGTCGAGACACGCTAGGCCTAGGCAATATAAATCAAGAAAAAAGGGCTGGAGACGTCAACAGCCTTAGTTGCCACAGGAGGAAGAAGTCAATAAATTTTCTGGTCGCTTTTATTTTCACGGACATAAATAAACAACATTGTAAAGAAACGTTATGTTTTCAAAATTAACCGATGACGTAATATAATGACACTAAAAATTCGGGACAAAACCTTTCATCTGAGCATAAAATCCCAGCGTATCGTCACAATCTCAACTTTAGTTGCTGACTGATTATTGCAAAATTCATGATTTTGAGTCACCATAATTATAACGTCTAGAATCATTGTGGCGGCTGATATTGAGAAAAGTGTTAAATCTGCCCAGAAGTAATAAATCTCCACAGAAGTCACAAATCTTCACCTAGGTCAACACAAGTTAAGAGATTTTTACGGAAATGTGATACCGCAAACCAGTGCCGGCCTTAGGATATTTCGGGCCCCGTGCAGAGGATATTGTACGCCTGTACGGGCCCCCATGATACAAGTCATATTGTTTTTCATTGCTATTCATTTTTATTTTAGTAGATTGTTATCAATTGCAATAAGTGAAATTTAACTAAACACGAGAATTCTGGGATATAGAGGAAGTCGACTTTTATTTCATTGACAAAAGAGAAGATTCAATCGAAACCCAGTGCTTAAAGTGTAAAAAAAGAAGTGCCTGGACGCCGCTTACAATAGGCGCAATCATGGTCTAGAAGTTGGGGGACTTACTAGAACGTGTGAGTGGGGGAATTGCGAGCGCCGAAGGCGCGAAGCCGCGTTTGCCGAAGGCAAGAAGCCCCTAACGACTAGGGGGTCTGGGGGAGCGTCGCAAGCTCCCCCAGCGGGGTCTGGGGCGGAGCCCCAGAAGCCGACGCAATTTTGAGCATTTGATGCCAAAAGGAGCACATTTTTGGCTCTTGTTTACCTCACATTTTTCAACGATGATTTCGAAATAAAACTACCTAAACCATCTCAATCTGTGATAAAATTTGAGTATTTTTTAGGCCTATGTGAGGAAACTGAGATTTTAGGTGTTAGAAGAATTTGCAGTCACAGCATTAAAAATTGAAATGCCCTTCTATGCTTCTACTGTGAACCATAGTCGGATTTTAGAAAGCGAGATAAAGTAAAGTTTTAGAGTGAAATTATAGCCTTATAGCAACATTTTGCATTGAATTCTTATAGACTTGAGTTTAGCCTGAACGTTTATTTTATCGACAGCCTGCAGAACCAGCCACCTGTAATTGCTGAGAATAACAGTTATGAAATTTTACATTTTAAAAGAGGTAGGCCTAAACATTGAAACAAAACATGAAAATACTAAAGGAACGTCAAGACTCAAGAATCACTTAATGTCGCCAAATATCAGTTTCCGTGACTCGCGCTTAGCAACAAATTCACTTTAGAATTCTCGTAGGTGAGTTTCATGCACTTTGATAAACAAAAGTAGTCGACTGATAGCAGGTTTTTCTTGCTAGACATTGATTGACTCAGAATGATGAAGCTCTGAGCCCATGCACGGTATCATATCCATGCGATATTTTAGAAAATTAGGCCAAATAAATTAGCAGCTGAATACCTGTAATCGTGGCAAATTTATCTTGACACCAGTCCAATTTTATATTGAATATAAAGTAGCAGTTTTTAATCAAGTACCCCCTCTTCGGGGGGGGGGGGAATCAAGGTTTGTGGAGGGGGGCGAACGAGCGTCCGAAGGATGATCGCCGAGGGGCGCAGCGCCGAGCAGAGGAAGGGTTTTAGAAATTTTTTGAGTTTCGACACTGTAATGGTAGTAGGCCTATTCTAAGCTGTCATCTTAAGAAAATGTTTAGAAATTTTTTGAATATCGACATTGTAATGGTAGTATTTTAAGCTGCCATCTTAACAAAATGTTTAGAAATTTTTTGAATTTCGACATTGTAATGCATTTTAAGCTGTCATCTTAATTAAATTTTTAGAAATGTTTTGAATTTCGACATTGTAGGCCTAATGGTAGCATTTTAAGCTGTCATCCTAATTTAGGACTTTTTTGAATTTTGACATTGTAGTGGTAGCATTTTAAGCTATCATCTTAACAAAATTGCTCTATTACTTCAGTGCTGATAGGAGTGGATCAGCTTATCCTTATTGCTCAGGACGGTCTTGCATTGCTGACCAAGACACAACTATAGTAGAAATAGTTTACAAATAGTACACAAACCAAGCAAGAATGATCCAACTAACAAATTGGGAAGCCATGTACTAGTGATGTAGTTTTACTAAATGTTCCAGGATCAAAACATTTTGAAATGTCTTATTTTGAAATTTGAAAGATAACACTGAAGAGAAGGCAGTTAGTTGTACAAAATGAGTATATTATAGGCCTACACATTATAATATGATAGTATCATTACTGTATACATGTCCAAGGAACAAAACATTTTGAAATTAGATATTTTTAAATTTGAAAGATAACACTGGAGAGAAGCCAGTTAGTTGTACAAATATTTGTACAAATATTAACAGTAGATTATACTCATTACAATATCATAGTATATGTATTATAATAGTATATAATATCATTATATCATATCATGGTAAATAATATCATTATATATTTTAACAGTTCATATAATATTATGCTGTCAACAACAACTCAAAACTATTATTTTATTTTTATATTTTTCTGGGGAATTCCCCCCCTCCTCCAAGAGGTGCCTAGATTAAAAACACTGGACATCAAGTATAAGCAGCGTGAGAATTGTAGAAAAAGACGCAGGTAGACTTTAATACATGTGGAGCTGAATATTTTATCCATATTTGCAACCTGAGAAAATTCAAAAATGCAATAGAAAGCTTAAACTCCATAGAGTGAGGATATCGCCAAATTTATTAGTATACACTAATATGCAATTCACACAGTCACAAATCTTACAATAAACCAGAGCATTACTTTATTAGTAACCCACAAAGTGAATTGCGAAAGCAAATGCTAAAATATATGCACAATATAATCACACTAGCCCAACTGGGGGTCACCGACCCCCTTGGGTGTGCAATGAACTTAACTGGGGTCCTAAAAAAAGACTGGAACAGTCAATAAGACTAGACCGATCTCTGCAGGCATAGCATTTTAGACAATCATGTAATCAACTTTCTCTAGACTACTTTTTTTATTTTAACAGATTCACAGCGTAACGTTTAAGGTTTAAGTAAAATGCATTAGTAATGTTTCACGAAGTGAAGCAGATTACTTGTGTACTACTTAAACAGCAAAGCAAGTGCAACAAACTGATGATGATAATGATGATGAGTTCTCTGTCCGAAGGCAGGTCCATTGGCTTTATGCCACCCGGGGATGAGGTGAGTGAGGTGGTTTCCCATTGCTTTCCTCACAGACAATTGTAGGTGAGCAACTTGTCCAAGGTTGCTACGCAGTGGCTGGAGGTAGATTCGAACCTGCGACCCTCCAGTTGCAAGGCACAGAACATAACACTATACCACCGCGTCCCGCAACAAACTACTATTTTAAATTTAGAAGTTCCTTACCATCAGTTGCGTTTTTATAATAGTTTCTCTGGTTCAGAAGGGTTTTAGCCGGCGATTAAAAATTTAATTCAAAGTCGTTTCTTTGTTTAGAAGTAAACGAATAGGACTATACTTTAAATTCACATGAAGAATGAACATTGCAGTCGTGTGGAGACAATGTAGTGTACAGGCGCTTTTAGGGAGACTTTGACAGAGACAGACTGCTACAGAGACATAGCGACAGAAAACAATACAGACAGAGAGAGACAGAGACAGAGAGAGACAGAGAGACAGACAGAGACAGAGAGACATACAGAGACAGACAGAGACAGACAGAGAACGAGAGAACGATGAACAAGGCAGATTATATTACCGGCATTTCTTAGCGCTGGAGCCTAAGTATCTTGGTGCTTCAAAGCGTTTGCCTTAGACACCTTTAAAACGGTGTCAACCTTTGCTATAAGAATGGGACACGACAGAAGGTTAATTTTTTCACTACAAACTGTTTTAGGCAAAGAGGGAATGCAAAAGACTGAATAATCAA
>OY744603.1:99526517-99636517 GCA_963556255.1 Allolobophora icterica
CACCCCCATTTCCTGTGCGTACGCACAATATCAGTACACCCCATACGCAAGCATACGCATTTGGATTAACCCCCTCGACCCTCCACACGTACGCAATTAACGGATGGCTCTTTACGAACGAAAGTATAAAACCAGTTAGCAAAATAATGCACAGTAAGCTGAAGGAGTCACCAGTGGCGGTCCACAAGATTGATTTTGAATCTCTACATCTTAGGTTCCCTCATTCAATTCTCCTCCTCTGTTCGTGACTTGGGGATTGTCCTCAAGGAGAACTGAATGAGGGAACCTGAGGTAAAGAGATTCCAAATTAATCTAGCTGAGTTGGAGGTGACCACTGAGCCAGATAAACTGAGTCTTGTCAGGGTTCAGTTGCAAGCGATTGGAGGAAAGCCAAGCATCCAGAGCAAAGGAGGCTGCTAAGGTGCGCTCAACCATGTGGACAGCAGAGGAGGCCGGACTCTGCAGAAGAGATTGGGTGTCATCTGCATACTGGTGGGACGAAACCCCAAACGGGTGTAAAATCCCCCGAGGTCAGAAGTATTGAGTATGAAGAGCAGAGGAGCGAGAGCGGAGCCTTGCGGGAGACCAAAGGGGATAGTGACCCAAGGCGAACGTTGTGTTCCAAAGACCACCGAGATGGATCTGTCAGAGAGGAAAGGGCGGAAGAGTTCCGAATGCGAAGAATGGGCTACCTGTCGCAAGATATGCGGGGTGTGGCGGTGATGGTGAGCGATGCGGATGACAGCCTTCTGCGATCAGTCATTCGAAGCAAGATCCATGTGCTCCGTCTCATCTTCCCACCTTAGGTTGTGCGTCGCTATAGTCTAAGACCGAGGCCGCTTGATTTTTCTCTGCCCATCAGGGACGACAGAAACTTTATAGTTTGGGTCCTGTACAAAGAAACTCACTAGCCATGCCAAAAATGTTGTCCCATGCATGACCAGTTTATTAGTTAAATTGATTTTTAGTTCACAGGCTCTACTCTTATTGTAATGGTTTGCGGTGTGTCAACCCACAGATTGGAAATAAACGAATATAACATAATATTATAATGACTGTCAGTGAAAGGTAAGGCGATTACGCAATTTATGAATTTATAGTATCAGGAACCAATGAATTCAAGGTGTCTAACCAGAGCTTTACAAGTCTACTATTCATTGTTTAAAGACATCTTGTGGTAGCGACTAACTTTGACCTTCGTTAAAATTAATGTTATATAATATAAAACCGTTCTCTACTTAACCTTATAAGGCGAATATCAGCGTAAAAGAGGTGTGTAAGGAAATGCTCTTCTTTTGAAAATAAGAGCATTTCCTTACACACCTCTTTCACGCCGACATTTTTGACAGAGGAAGAAAAGAATCTTTAAAAATTCTTCCTCTGTCATAAAAGGGCTACGTTCTCGTTAACTGTAAGGTATCGTTACAAACATAGAAACATTGCGCTAAGCTGCTCAGCTGTTGCCACATAAAATGTCGGTAAACTGTTGATCCGACCCCCCAATAGACGTAAACTCCGCCACTGCCCGTCCTCGAGTAGCGCCAGTCCTAAGCCTTTATAAAGGAGGGGGTGAGGTCAATGACCCTGGCAGCCATAAGATGTCGTTGAACGTTGGAATACTACTACTTCTCCGCCACGTCGTCGTTGTTAGATGAGTAGTCTCTTCGACACCTTTTTAAGTGTCCCATATCGCTATAAATAAATGACTCGTGTTAATCTGACTTAACATACATCTCCAATCGTTTGAGCACGTAAAGTAATGTCTGTGTGTATCTGTCTGCGTGTCTGTATCTATCTGTTTGTCTGTCTGTCTCTAACTCTATGTACCTCAGTCTTTCTGTCTGTATCTGCCTCTGAATTTGTCTGTCTGTATATCTCTGTCTGTCGAATGAATGAATGAATGTCGGTCTGTATATCTCTGTCTGTATCTGTCTGTCTGAAATGTCTGTCTGTGTGCATTCTGTTTGTCTATCTCTGTCTGTTTCTCTTTCTGCTTGTGTTTCCGTCTGTCTGTTTCTGTATGTTTCTATATATCTGTCTCTGTTTCTCTGTTTCTCTGTCTGTCTGCCTGTCTGTCTCTCTTTCTCTCTCTGTGTTAGTCTCTGTATCTGTCTCTCTTGGACAAAGAGACTTTGCTGAAACATTGTGAACGATATCGTGTTATCGAACAAAATAACAACTTTAATCCTCGTTAATCGACTCGTTGTTGTTTTCTAATCTAGTCTTATCTAATCCAATCTAATCTAATCTACTTGATCTAATCTTAAGGACTTCTATAGCGCCGTTGTCATAATGTACAAATCATCGATCAATGGTCTCTTCGAGTGAAACCGGAAGTCAAGCTCCAGTGGTTAGTGTTCTTGACAGTCGATCGGGGTTCAAATCCCCATCAGGACAGAAACTCATTTCCACCTGCATCCCCTAGCGAACTCCGCTATAATGAGTACACTGGCCGTAGTCTGGAGGTGGGATGATGAGAAGCGATGGAGTAGAATGGTCACCTGCTCTCGTATGCCGAGGCTAAGAATAATGAAGTCGCCAACACTTCGTATCCATCGCTAGCTGTAGTATCTCGAACAGGCGTTAATTTAAGTATCTTGGTACTTAAAAGCGTTCGTCTTAGACACCTTCAAAATGATGAGCCATGACAATGCTGCTGAAGGAACTGGAAAGACTAAGGTGGGACGTTATCGGATTGGCGGAAACACACTGGACAGGAGTACAGAAGAGCAACATACAGGGGTACAAGATCATTAGCTCGGGAGGGACGGAGGGACGCAGGTCGGGAGTGGGTTTGATCATGTCTGGAGTAGCACAGCGAGCGATGATGAGCTATAGACCGGTGAATGACAGGATATTGTCTGCCAGGTTCAGGACCACGGCAGGGGCGGCGACGATATGCCAGATATATGCGCCAACGGCGGACGCTGATGAGACTAGCATCGACACATTCTACAACGACTTACAGGAGGAGGTTAGCAGAATCCCAAGGAGTGATCAGATCGTACTCATGGGGGACTTCAATGCAAAGGTTGGAACAGGAGATGAGGAAACAAAGGAAGTCATGGGGAAGTATGGCATTGGAGAACGAAACGAGAGGGGAGAGAGACTGCTGGATTTTTGCTATGCAAACAACTTGAAGATAACAAATACAAGATTCATGCAGACAAAGATGAACAGGAAGTGGACGTGGGAGGCACCCGGAGGGCATACACACAACCTCATCGACTACATCATTGTCAACAGCAGACTGATGGGTAGTGTGAGGAGCAGCAGAGCATTTCCAAGTGCGGATGTAGGATCAGACCACCAACTGGTAATGGCAAACATACGATTTAAGCTGAAGATGAACAAGACGGTAATAAGGAGTAAAAGGATCAACACCGACAAGTTGAACGATGGGAAGGTAAGAGCAGACTACCAAGCCAGGATTAACCAAAGATGGGAAGAGGTCATAAAGGAGGAAGTCAAGGGGGTGGAGGAAGAATGGACAAACGTGAAACACATAATACAAGAGACATCAAAGGAGATACTGGGATTCAGGGAAGGTCGGAGTTGTGCAGAGTGGCTATCGGAGGAAACGATCAAGCTTATGGACGAGAGAAGAACATACAAAAGCAAGAGGAAAGAAGGCCCGACGATGGCAAAGCAACACAACTACCTGTGCCGCATGGTTAAAAAGAGTGCCAGAGATGACAAAGAAAGGTTCATAGGAGGAATATGCAGCGACGTTGAGAATAGCAGAGGCAACAACCAGACAAGAGCAGTATACGAGGGTATAAGGAGAATCACGCAAACGCATGCCCCCAGGGTGAAATCAATAAAAGACGACGCTGGCAAAGTACTGACCGATCCTGAAGAGGTCAAGGAAAGATGGAAGGACTACTTCGACAGGCTATACAACGATCCAAATATTACGGATGATAACTACCTGGAAAATGTCGTGGTAGCGGAAAATATGGAAAGTATACCCACCGTGGAGATAGACGAGGTCGAGGCTGCTATCAACAAACTGAAGCACAGGAAGGCTCCGGGACTGGACAACATCACAGTGGAGGAAATCCAGGCGGGAATGGAGGGAACGGGAATAAAGATCATACATAGACTTTGCCAGGCGGTGTGGGAGAGAGAGGAGCTACCAGCGGAATGGAAGAGATCCATCATAGTCCCTATACACAAGAAAAAGGACAGGATGGAGTGCTCAAACTACAGAGGGATAAGCCTCCTCTGCCACAGCAGCAAGGTTTTCTCAACGATTTTATACTGCAGAGAATAAAGAAGAGAACAGAGGAGATACTGTCAGAAGCGCAAGCTGGGTTCAGGACCAACAGAAGCACAATCGATCAGATATTCACATTGAGACAACTGGCAGAGAAATATGATGAATTCGGAAAGGAGTTATACGTCTGCTACATAGACTTCAGAAAGGCCTTCGACAGTGTATGGAGAAAGGGTTTGTGGAGAGTAATGAGACATTATGGATATCCAGAGAAGATAGTAAGAATACTAGAAAGCGCATACAGAGACACCTTTAGTGCGGTGAGAGTAGACGGAGATCTTTCAGACTGATTCAGGACCATTGTAGGAGTACTGCAGGGATGTGTATTATCTCCTCTGCTATTCAACATATTCCTGGAACTGATAATGGCTATGGCGCTGGATGGGACAGAGGAAGGAGCGACGATGGGGGGGGGGGAATTGATAAAAGATCTACGATTTGCAGATGACATTGCACTCCTGGCGGAGCAAGCAAATGGGTTACAAGAATCCCTGACGAGAGTAGCACTGGTGAGCAGAGAAATGGGTATGAACATCAATGTGCAAAAGACAGAAAGTCAATTCCTTGGAAGGGGGTACACCCAGTTTCAACTTGAGGTGGATGGACAAAATCTGGAGCAAAAGGAGGGATTTGTATACTTGGGAGGATATATCAATGCGAAGGGCGAATCTGAGAAGGATGTGGAACGAAGAATTGGGTTGGCAAGAGGAATACTACAGGCACCACACAAGGTGTGGAGTGCGAGGGAAATCAGCAGGACCACCAAAGTACAGGTGTATGAGACACTTGTGCTAAACGTATTATTGTATAACTCGGAGACATGGACATTGAAGGAGGTGCAGAAAAGACGACTGAGGGTGTTCGAAATGGTATGTTTACGAAGGATAGTGGGAGTCACCAGAAGAGACAGGATAAGAAATACGGAGATACACAACAGATTGAATATACAGCAGGACATCGTGGACAGAATAAGGATCAGGAGACTGCGCTATTTCGGCCATATATCAAGAATGCGAAATGAAAGATACCCGAACATAGCACTACACGGATACGTACACGGAGAGCGGAGGAGGGGAAGACCAAGGTTGCGATGGATTGATGGGATTCGAGAGGACTGCATGGAGATGGGCCTATCCGTGCAGGAGGCTACACAGAGAGCACAAGACAGGAAGAAGTGGAGACTCACCATAAATGAGCGGCTATTGCGTGCTGGGGCATCGCCAAAGCCATAAAGAAGAAAGAAGGGTCGCATTCTCTTGATCTCGTCCCAAAATCGTCAGCCCTCATATGCAGTGTACCATCTATTTTTTCCGCCGTGCGCGCATTAGTCTGCCGCGTGAGCAGTAACATTTTGTGGCTTCCCATTGCCTTCCCATCGGTAACTGGCGGCGATCTTGTTGACAAGTAGGGGGACAAGGGATACTTTTGAACTGATCTGGTCAAAGAAGAGGTGACAATATTTTTTCGCACGAGAAAATTTGGGGGACCAACTATATACTGTGTTTCCCACTGTTAAAGGTGGGTCTTGTCCCCGTCGACTCCAGGATCGCCGCCCATGCCATCGGTGTTATTACTGAGACACCATCTCTTACGGCGACGTCCTACATCGTCCTTCTTTCAGACTCCTTATCTCGTGGGACTCGATTATACCGGCGAGGACTCGGTGGTCCACTGCGCTCTTTGTTCCTAGCGGGGTTACCTCGTGAAGGTGGCGAGGGCGTGGTGGGCATTTGAGGTAGTCCTTAAAGATCACAAAATGTTACTGCAATAACTTCCAAAGATATTCTGAACTGCTCAGAGCCAACAGTAGATTTGAAGTCGAAGTTTCTGACACAGAACATGAGGTTTAGGGTTTGGAAATTGATGTAGATGCCATGGGCGATAAAGAGATAAGATAGGCAATTAAAAATCTAGAGAATGGAAAGGCTGCTGGAATATGAGCCGAACTGATAAAATATGGAGGCGACAGTGTAGCAAGACAGTTGACAAAATTGCGCAGAAGCAACTGGACCACAGGCAGTGTACCAGAGGAAAGGAAAGAATCCGAAAGTCGGTAGCATCTTTCCAATTAAACAAAGAGATCTAAGAGATTGCAACAACTGGAGAGGTATTACTCTGCTGCCAATTCCAGGAGACGTCATGGTCACTGTGATGCTAAAATAAGGCGAGATCGACGTCAGCGGCCCTTTTAGCCACGAGATGTCGCTAGAGCGGCTAGACGTTTGATAACGAAATTGATCCATTTAGACACCTTCAAAACGCCTTTAACTGATGCCATATATGAATTCGCAGACCGTGCTTGGTATAATCTTTTTTGTGTGGAAACATAGTCGACGTTAACGGCTGACGACCGCAAGATGTCGTTAAGTAATAAGAATAAAAATCGATTGGCGACTGAAATCTTCCGATTTATCACAAATCGATTTTTAGTGTCATCCGGCTTTTATATTTATTCAGTCATTATTTTTAATACATTAGCGCCTAATATAAATGCAATGAATTGATTAATGAAAGTTTCCATTGTTAACGGCATGCTATGGCTGCCTGGGCCGTTGACGTCGCCCTCCTCTTTTATCGATGCTTGGGACTGACACTACGGGGCGCAACCGGCGGTGGCGGACCTATCTGCCTAATAAACACGCTTATTAGATATAGAGTATTGTTGGTTAGTTACTGTTTAACGACACTTTGTCATGACATCCGTCAACTTTGTCGTGACTGATATTTCCAGCTGCGTCAGTTACGTGTTGTCTCCCGTTCCCTTACCCCTAGTGCTACTGCCACCCACATCCATTCCTCTGTCATTGCTCGACTCGACTACTGCTGCTCGCTTTACACTGGTCTCCCGGCGGTGTACGGTTAGTGTACTCATTATAGCTGATTTGGCGAAGGGGCACAGGTGGAACAGAAAACTCTGCCATTTGTGGGTATACTTGAACCGGCGACCTCTCGATAGACACTCCAGGACGCAAGCCACAACACTATCCAGCACTATGACATGATGTTTAATTGACCCAGACAATGCTAGATCGATTAAACAGTGTACCAATCGAATATGGAATGAAATAAACATCAAAAAGACGACGGTAATGAGGTTGAATAAAGGAGAAGAGACAGATTCAACATCGGTGGAGAGGAAATAGAACAAGTTAAAGAATTCTGCTACTTGGTGAGCATGATCACGACAGATGCCAAATGCCATAAGGAAATTAGAAGAAGAATAGCACTGGGTAAGAATGCATTTGTAAAACGGAAAGAGTACTGAGAACAAAAATGAATAGGAACTTAGAGAAACTGATGGTAAAAACTCTGGTGCGGAATGTGGTGATGTACGGATCGGAGACATGGACTATGAGGAAAGAAGACGAAAGATATTGGTGCCTTTCGAAATGTTGATATTGTGAATTAATAAATCAATAAATCAGTAAATCAATCAGTCAGTCAGTCAGCCAGTCAGTCAGTCAGTCAGTCAGTCAGTCAGTCAGTCAGTCAGTCAGTCAGTCAGTCAGTCAGTCAGTCAGTCAGTCAGTCAGTCAGTCAGTCAGTCAGTCAGTCAGTCAGTCAGTCAGTCAGTCAGTCAGTCAGTCAGTCAGTCAGTCAGTCAGTCAATCAATCAATAACCACTGGCTCATCGCCCGTAGGTGTCTGATGCCCTCCTGACGATGTCTCTCCACTACATTCTGTCCAGTGCCAAGTGGATCAGTTACTGGAGACTTGCTCCGCACCATTCTTCAATGTCATCTGTCCATTTCCTGTGAGGTCTTCCTCTTTTGTTTGTGCCTTCCATCATTTCAAATATTAAAAGTTTTAATTTTTCTGTCCTCCTTCATTCTGTAAATATTTCCGAACAGTCTTAGCATTCTCTGGAGAACTTTTTGCATGAGATTCTCAGTCAGATTGATTCTTCTGTATATTTCTTCATTGCTGACCTTTTGAGTCCATCCTATTCTGAGAATCTTACGATAGCATTTTCGTTCAAATGCTAACACTCTCTTTTGTTAAGTCTTTGTTAGCACCCATGTCTCGTATCCATATATCATGCTACTGAAAACACACGTCTTTAATACACTCAACTTAGTCGTCATACTGATTGCATTACCTTTCCAAATTTTGTCCATGGCTGTCTGCACGGCTGTTCCTTTTGAGAAGGATGGACAAAAAGAACTTTGGATACAGATGTAACTGCGTTCGGGACTGGTATATATAGTGCCGTGCAGAATGTTTCTAAAGGTGTCTAATATCGGCTGAGAAAATGACGGACCGTCTGCACACATTATCAACCGAATATAGTATGAAAATCATATGAAAATCAAGATAAATAGATAAAGGTCATGAAGATAAGCAAAGGAGAAGAAGCAGAAGTAAGAATAAACATCAGCGGTGAAAAGCAGAACAGGTAATATAAACGAATTCTCCCATTTCGGGAGCGTTTTCACGTAAGATCCAAAATGGAACAAAGAAATCGGAAGAAGAATAGCAATGGACAAAGACGCTAATGAGAGGGCAAATGAACAAGACCTCAAAGAAACGAATGATTGACACTCTGACATGCAATGTAATAGAGACATTTATATAGCGCCACCAAAGGAAAAACCAAATCAGAGGCACTGTGATGATAAATGTCATTACAAATAAAAATATGACATCAGTTAGCAAATCAATGCGCAGTGAGCTGGAAGTCACCAGTGGTGGGCCCACGCACACATGTGGAACCAGCCAACGGATTCCCGTCTACAGCCGACAGATGGTGTGGAGCTTGGTGTTGTATCGATCTGAAACGTTGACCACGAGAAAGGAGGCCTTCGAAATGAGGTTATGGCGGAGGATGGAAAAATTAGTTGGATGCAACCCTTAAGAAAGGAGGGGGTGCTGAAAAGGGACTGGTAAAGAAACGATCTATGATGAAAACAATAAGGGAGCGAAAGAGAAAATGGATCGGTCATATCCTGACAGGGACTCACTATTGAAAACCGTCAAGAGCGGTATTATGTCATAGGAACGGTGAAAACTGTTCAAAAATAATTTCTGTCGATGTCAACGGCCTTTGTTGCCATAATATGTCGTTAAACTTTCGATCCATCGCTATGATCACCACCTCATTACTTCACATTTCTTCTATATGAATAAGATAATGAATACGACGTACGTCATGCGTTGGATTTTTTAAACAACTCACTTAACCACTATTAAAATGGTGAAATTAGACACCTTTAAAAGTGTTTTACCGCATGTTATATATAATCAAGAGCTGACGCGTGATCATTGACTGTTTCTTGTGTCTCATTTGTCTCTATAAATAGGCCATTTGAATTACGTCATTCGTTGGCATTTATAAATAGCCTACTAAATTACTATAGAATGATGGCTATAAATAGACACCTCTGAAACGGGTTTGACATCACCTGCAACAGAAATTGGTTACTGAAATTAAATACCTTTAAAACGGGTTCATCGCATGATATATACATGTATATCCAAGAGTTGGCACGCAATCTTTGCGAACTTGTTGCATTTCAATTTCTTAATTATAAATAGACCATTGAATAACGTCATGCGTTGGCGTTTATAAACATCCTAATGTATCAAGATGATGGCTAGAAATAGACACATTTTAAACGGGTTCCACCAGAATAAATATATTCAATTGATGGTTAAAAACACTTACTGGAACTCCGCCCGTGCTGGTATACTCGGGCAGTGCCAGTCCCAACTTCGATAAAGAAGGAGGGCGAAGCTAACACCACCAGAAAACCGCCATCACCACCGATTACCACATAGCACGCAGATGTCTCCTCGGCTTGACCTCCTCAGATTCTGACCTGGCACCGGAACGGACAAGGCGGACATGGCTATTGCGGACTTGATTTGATACAGCGCCGGTGTATATAAGCTGGTCTCCCTGACGTGGCTTTTGTGTGGCGCTGAGAAATTTCGGAGATTTACATTTGCATAATGATCTTTCTTATTACAGTGTCATTAAACTGAAATTACTACTACTATCATCAGCTGCTGTCTTTTTGCTTGCTCTGTATAAGTAGGCCGTTGAATTACGTCATGCGTTGGCATTTATAAATATCTCGCTTCATTACTACTAAAATTGTGATTGGGATTTGACACCTATTAAACGGAAGGAGACCCAGACAGACGATGCTGGACTGGATGATGACGGATGGATAGATACAACAGGTCCTAGACAAGAGACTCAGCACCGACAGGAGTGGCGCCATCGTACCTTTGAATCTGCATCAGGGCATAGAACAGGTATGGTGAACCTATGGCCCGCGTGCCCAAAGTGGCACGTGTTCAATTTTTTTAGGGCACGCGGAATTCAGAGAATCCCCACAATTTCAAACTTTGCAGGAATCCACATTTTCTTTTTTCAAGGACTTTGTTTTAACACCATTCAAAAACGATCTCTGAAATAACGTCTTTAATTCATTTTTTATGCTTTGTTAACTAAAACCTACATGAGAAAAATAATTATATACTGTGCAAAATTCCGAGAGGCACGCGACGGTATTTTTAAGATTATTTAGCAGCATTTTGGCACGTACATTAAAAAAGGTTTGCCATCACTAACATAGAACCTGAAGAAGAGAAAGATTCTCAGCTGCTATTTTATTTGTTTTCCTATTTACTGACATCTTGTGGCTGCCAGGGTCGTTCACGTCGACCTTGCCTTACTTCTCGCACCATTTGGGTCAGGGTCATGTGATGATGCGCGCAGTTTCTAAATATATGAAGGTGTGAAAAAGGCTTTTAAAGGTGTCTAATTTAAACTTTTATTTATTGATAGAAAAATTCGAGTGCACAGGAGTCGCATCCTCTTGATCTCATCCCAAACTCGTCAGAGACCAAGAAAAACGAAATGGCTTACTCGTCAACTTTTCTTTTCCTCTGATACGAAAATGCCTGAAGACCATTTCATTTGTTAGCGATAGCACTGAATTGGGTCGGGAGCGCTTTGTAAAATGTTCGATCACAAGTACAATTACTCTTCAAACTTGGCTACCTCTCGGGATTGTCTTCAGAGACTGTTCTGTTTTTTCAATAGATCTCAGCAGTCTTGTATCTACCGCACATTGAACTGGAATGCTGGTGTTATGGAAGTTGCTTATCAAATACGTTCTAACTGCCAGAGGATTCAACGGATCACGGATTCAACGTAGAGGTTTCACAGAATTGCAGATATGTCAACAGAACACGGAGAATAAAGCATCGAGGTCAAATAAAGTCACGCCTAACTCAATTTTATAACCGTCAGATCTATTCCCGGCTGTAAATCCCATTGACGCACTTCAGATTCATTAACATATCGCATTTTGGGCAACTGCACTGCTACCCGGCGCGCTGGGCTTAACGAAATGGCCCCTCGACGACACCGCAGACAAGCTTCAGGCCATCTGGCGTCCGATTGCTACAAAGCCTGAATGACAGCGCGGGCGCTTTTCTCGTTTACTGTTGGTAATGTGACAGAGAAAAAGTTTCAGTTTTAAAGCTTTAATGTAAAACGGTGAAACAATAACTGTAGATTGAACACAACTGATTTTGTTTTGAATACTCTGGCGAGACGTGGTCCACCACTTTCTATTTGTGGTGCCTAAGGAGTTTCCCTCGGATTCCCTACTCGGCCCATGTGAGTAATCTGTTTATCAGAAGAACAGCGATGGCACCGGTCTCTTGTTGCCACTGTACGAAGACGGAGACAGCGCTGTTTCGGGCATGTCGTTCGCTCTCCGGAAGACGAGGGCCAGTGGAGAGCCATTTGGGCCACTATGATTAAGCACAAGCCGTTCTTATATTTAACCAAATCTAATCTCTTCTATAGCGCCGTTATCATGATAAAATTGGTATTACAATTAGGACTATTGAAATACGTAATAATGCGCTGTGATTATTGTGCATTTATTAAGCGCCACCATCTAACGACAAAGCATCA
Source organism: Allolobophora icterica (assembly GCA_963556255.1). Classification (NCBI taxonomy): domain Eukaryota; kingdom Metazoa; phylum Annelida; class Clitellata; order Crassiclitellata; family Lumbricidae; genus Allolobophora; species Allolobophora icterica. Next base: position 99,538,736 of record OY744603.1, read on the forward strand.
ATCCATGGCGCAGAGCAATTGTGAGTGAAGGATTTGCTCAAGGTCCCTACACAGTAACCGTTTCAGTGGAGGAGGAGGATCGAACCCGTACTCTTCGCGTTACAAGTCTTCAATTCAAACCAGATACATAGACATGCACGCAGGGACACTTAATCAATCAATCAATCAATCAATCAATCAATCAATCAATCAATCAATCAATCAATCAATCAATCAATCAATCAATCAGTCAATCAATCAATCTATACTTGATATTGCGCCCTTGCAGGATTCTACCCAGAGGCGCCCTAGGCCTAAGCGTGGAATTTTAAGACTTTATTAATAATTATTGTCCCTCGCGTCCCATCCTTATATAGCGTCGTTTGAGTGCGTGTTAAAGGTGTTTAAGAGAGAGAGAGAGAGAGAGAGAGAGAGAGAGAGAGAGAGAGAGAGAGAGAGAGAGAGAGAGAGAGAGAGAGAGAGAGAGAGAGAGAGAGAGAGAGAGAGAGAGAGAGAGAGAGAGAGAGAGAGAGAGAGAGAGAGAGAGAGAGAGAGAGAGCCTTAACTGATCACGTGAGTTCATTCATTCATTAAAAAAATTTAATATAGGTTCTTCTCAAGTTACCTACTTAGAAGCGCTCCCAACCCAACCACGGCAATATAAACTGGACTTAAGTAACTTATAAATAACAAGCAAACTATTCTTAGGCAACAGGCGTATCTGCAATGGGAGTTGATTCCAGATGGAGGGGCCGACCACAGAGGAAGCACGACGCTGCCTACATGTAGTTGCGGTGGTAGAACAAGGAACCAAGAGCTCACCCTCAGAAGAAGAGCGAAGGATTTGGTAGTCCTAGTTAGTGTGTTAGTTGGTTGTTGTTTAACGACGCTGTGTCATAACAAAGATGATTAGCGTCGCCCTCCTCCTTTCTCTAGGCTTCGGACTGGCACTGTGGGCAGTGCGGAGTTATCTGGCGATGAGGAATTGTTTCCATTTTTGTACCATCTTATTTCAAAAGCAGTTCTTTCAGAATGAAGTATCTGACGATTATTTTTGTTGGTTAGTATGTGCTTAACTACACTGTGTCATAACAAAGATGATTAGTGTCGCCTCCTTCTTTCGCCAGGCCTAGGACTGGCATTACTACAGTTAGTACGAACAGTGGCGGAGTTTTGGCGATTAGCTAAGTTTGGCATTGTATATAAAATCGGATAACTCAGTGTTAAAGGTGTCTTATCTCACCTGGGTATATATTAGTTCATTAGTTAATTCATATATTAATTCATTCATTCATAAATGCAATGAATGAATGAATTATTAAAAGTTTCCGCTGTTTAACGACATCTCGTGACTGTCTGGGCCGTTGACGTCGACCTTATCTCACTCTGCCCCACTTAATGCTTCTCTGACCACTGAACTCCCTCCCCTTTCATCAGTGCTTTGGACTGGTACCATCCGAAAACGGTAGTGGTGGAGTTACGAATATATTACGAATGGGTTATACTGTGCTGGTCCATAGTGTTTTTAGGGCGTATAATATAGATAGCAGTTGCATGATCCATTGTTTAAAACGACATCTTGTGGCTGCCCTCCTCTATTATACAGAGTTGGGACTGGCGTCATGTAACATCCTTTCTTTAACGACATTTTGTGACCACCACGGCCGTTGATCTCCACCGTATACGTCACTGTTTGTGTACATCCGTTACAAACTGGCTATTTTATGCAGTCGATGAATATATGACGTCTGAAGAAAGTTATTCAAAGGTGTCTACTCTGAAAAGCTATTTTTAATGATTGTATAATCTGAAGGTAAACCGAGTTTAGTACGTATATGTAGCATCGCGTATTTCAGTTTTAACGGTGTTTAATATCACCCTGGCTTTAATATTAGTTTAGTCATTATTCTTGATGCATTAACGCCTTATATAAATGGAGTGAATTAAAGTTTCTATTTTAGAATGTTATGGCTGCCAGGGCCATTGACGTTGCCCTCCTCCTTTTCCAGGCTTCGGACTGGCACTACGTGGCACAACGGACAGTGGCGGACCTCTCTACCTAATGAACATGTATACAGTATTGTTGGTTAGTTTCTGTTTAACGACACTGTGTCATAACATCCATCAACTTTGCCGTGACTGCTATTACCAGTTACGTGTTGTCTCCCGTTCCCTTTCCCCTAGTGCTACAGCTACCCTCATCCATTCCTTTGTCATTGCTCGACTTGACTACTGCTGTTCGCTTTACATTGGTCTCTCGGCGGGGCGGAAAGGGAGACTGGAGCTGGTTCTTCATTCGGCTGCTCTGTTGCTCAACCCTGGAGTGCGGAGTCTCCGCTCCTCTGCGCAGGGTGAGCTTCTTGTCCCCTACCTCCGAACCTCTATCAGCCAGCATCGTGCTACCTGGGGAGCATGATAACAACAGATGCCAAATGACACAATGATGTATGTATGTATGTTGATGCTTGTTCACCAGAGTGCTGTTTTAAAGAATATACTTACTTACTTTAGCTTACAAGGAAATTAAAAGAATTACAATAGGTAGCGATGCATTTGTAAAACGGAAAGAGTTACTTAGAGGGAAAATGAATAGGAACTCAGAGAAACGGATGGTAAAAATACTGGTGTGGACCGTGTGGTGATGTACGGATCGGAGACACGCATTACGAGGAAAGAAGGCGAAAGAGATTGGATGCTTTCGAAATGTTGAAATGGAGAACTACGCAAAAAACATGAAAAAAGATAGATATAACTCGATCCGAGTCTGGTATATATAGCGCCATTTGAAAAGTTTCTAAAGGTGTCTAATCTCAGCTGAAAACATGCACACATCAACCGAATATGGTATGAAAATCATATGAAAATCAAGATAAATAGATTAAGTTTATGAATATGAGCATAGAAGAAGAAGCAGAAGTAAGAATAAATATCACCGGCGAGAAAATAGAAGAGGTAAAAGAATTCTGCCACCTGGGGAGCGTTTTCACGCGCTCTCGTGCAAGACTTGTTTTGTTAAAGCGCGCTATAAATGTCTAGTTGTATTGTATTGTAAGATCCAAAATGCCACAAAGAAATCCGAAGAAGAATAGCAATGGGCAAAGACGCTAATGAGAGAGGAAACGAATGATTAACACTCTGACATGCAATGTAATAGGGACATTTATATAGCGCCACCAAAGGAAAAAAAATCAGAGGCACTCTCTACGCTAGCCGATATAGTCGGGTCAATATACGATTTGACCCCAAAAAAATTGCAAGAAAACGTTTTATGCTGATTTTCGGGTGCATTTGGTCTGGAAATGAACATACTAAAAGTTTACCAAAATCGGACCACGGGAAAAGGTCAAATTTTGGCGCCAAAAAAGATGGCCGCCGATGAGGAATGAATGACTCAAATGTACGCAACTTGCTTAAATTGACAGAAGCAAATCATGTAACAATTTGCTAACAGGTGTTTCTAGACTAATTTGACCCTGCTGAAAACGAAAATCGCGGTTAGCAAGCTGGATTTTTAGCGGTTGCATGGAAAAACAAGATGGCGGACAAAATGGTGGTAAATATCTACGAATGGCTGTAAGTAAGGTCATGTATATGATGGAAGCATGATTTTAGAGTCTAAATTAACATTTTCGGGGTCAAGGAATGCAATGGAACTAAAGACACATATGTAGCACTTCCAAAAAACAAAATGGCGGACACAATGGCGGCCAAATATCTTCGAATGGCTGTAAGTAAAGTCATGTATGTGATGGAAACATGATTTTGGAGTCTAAATTAACATTTTCGGGGTCAAGGAATGCAATGGAACTAAAGACACATATGTAGCACTGCCAAAGAACAAAATGGCGGACAAAATGGCGGCCAAGTAACTTCGAATGGCTGTAAGTAAAGTCATGTCTGTGATGGAAACATGATTTCAGGGTCTAAATTAACATTTTCGGGGTCAAGGAATGCGATGGAACTAAAGACACATATGTAGCACTGCCAAAGAACACTGCTGAGGATTTTCTCCAGATGATGACTTGGAAGATTGCTGATCTTCGAGCGAAACCTTGAAACGGAACTTTGTCAAATAATTGGATCATCAAACAAAAATCATGCGAAATGGACCCTCTTCTCCCATTTTTGGTGAACATTTTAGACGATTTACCTCCATTTCTAGTTTATATATTTAACAGGTCGCTTTCTGAGGGTTACCTACCTGCTTCCTAAAAACGGGCTATTGTTTTCCCGACCTTGAAAAAGCAAAACCTTGACCTAAATGCCTGTCAAAATTACCGGCCCATCTTCCATCTTTCTTCCCCCTCAAAGACCCTTGAAAGACTAGTTTCACTCCAGCTACTTCCCCACTTTGAGCAAGCTGGGGCCACCATTCCACCGAAACTGCTCTCTTATCCCTTCTGTCAGATCTCTATATAGCTATTGATCACTCTCATCTCTCTCTCCTGGCGCATTTTGATGTCTCATCTGACTTTGACATGGTTGACCATGAGATCCTCCTCCAGCGACTGGAGCTGTCCTGTGGCCTATCTGGTGTTCCTCTTCTTAGGTTTAAATCTTACCTCTCTGACCGCTCACAGCTGATTGTCCTTGGTGAAACCAGGACTCAGTGGACAGAGGTTGAAGTTGGTGTTTCCCAGGGCTTAGTGCTCAGTCCCATTCTATACATCCTCTTCACTGCTGAATATCCCGTCTCTATTTACTAAACATGGGGCAAATGGCCATCTTTATGCAGATGATGCTCAGGCTTTTGTACATGGTCCGTCAACTGATCAACTCTCCCTTGTTCGCTCCATTGACCATCTGGTCTCTGACCTTCACTACTGGATGTTAACTAACCGTCTCTGCCGCAACACTGCTAAGACTCAATTGATCTGGTTTAGGACTAAGCAGCAGCTTGCTACACTCAACTTTCCATTGCTGACTGAGAAATTCCCTGCTTACACCTACTCTTCCATCGTCCGCGACTTGGGCGTCACACTTGACTCCTCCCTCACATTCACAGAGCAGATCTCCAACATGACTCGCTTCTGTTTCTTTCAACTGAGACGTCTCAGGGCCATCGGACACTCGGTCTCACCTTCTTTCTTTGCCCCCGTGGTTCACGCATTTGTCTGCTCACGCTTGGACTACTGCCACTCGCTCCGCATTGGTCTCCCCAAGCAGCATCTCTCCCCTCCAATCTGTTCTAAATGCTTCCGCTAGGCTCAACCCTCGAATCTCCCGCTTTGCTCATATCTCTACTTACATGCTTGATGTCCTGCACTGGCTCCCTATTAACGCGCGCATCCGCTATAAAATCCTCCTCCTTGTCTTTAAATTTCAGCAGGGTACTCTCCAGAAATATCTCTCCAACTATGTGTCAAAGCCGCTATCTTCATCTCCTTCTCGCTCACTGCGCTCTGTGAATAGGCTTGATCTTTATGTTCTCATGGCTAAAACTGCCTTGGCCAAGCACCGGGCGTTTGCTGTAGTGGGTCCCACGATCTGGAATGACTTTCCCCTCTGCTCAGGGCCAAACTAATGACTGGTTTTCCTCATCGGTCTCGCGTTCTGTAAAGGCATTTCCATTTCCCCAAGGCTTCTGTGCTGAGAGTGCCTCTGGATAGTTATCTATTCTGCGAGAAACGTTTTAAAAATTTCTAGACACAATACAATACAATACTTCCTTGGTATTCTTTGACCAACAAAACACTACTCCAGACTGGCCTCCATTTTGTGTGTCATTTTGCTTTTTTGCAGTGCTACAAACGTGTCTATAGTTCCATCGGATTCCTTGACCCCGAAAATGTTAATTTAAAGTCTAAAATCATGTTTCCATCATATGCACGACTTTACTCAAAGCCATTTGAAGATTTTGGCCGCCATCTTGTCCGCCATTTTGTTCTTTGGCAGTGCTATATGTGTCTTTAGTTCCATCGCATTCCTTGACCCCGAAAATGTTAATTTGGACTCTGAAATCATGTTTCCATCATATACACGACTTTATTTACATGATTTATGTATAGCCATTCGAAGATAGTTGGCCTTCATTTTGTCCTCCATTTTGTTTTTGGCAGTGCTACATATGTGTCTTTAGTTCCATTGCATTCCTTGACCCCGAAAATGTTAATTTAGACTCTAAAATCATGTTTCCATCACATACATGACTTTACTTACAGCCATTCGAAGATATTTGGCCGCCATTTTGGCCGCCATTTTGATTTTTGGCAGTGCTACATATGTGTCTTTAGTTCCATTGCATTCCTTGACCCCGAAAATGTTAATTTAGACTCTAAAATCATGTTTCCATCACATACATGACTTTACTTACAGCCATTCGAAGATATTTGGCCGCCATTTTGTCCGTAATTTTGTTTTTTGGCAGTGCTACATATGTGTCTTTAGTTCCATTGCATTCCTTGACCCCGAAATTTTTAATTTAGACTCTAAAATCATGTTTCCATCACATACATGACTTTACTTACAGCCATTCGAAGATATTTGGCCGCCATTTTGTCCGCCATTTTGTTTTTTGGAAGTGCTACATATGTGTATTTAGTTCCATTGCATTCCTTGACCCCGAAAATGTTAATTTAGACTCTAAAATCATGCTTCCATCATATGCATGACCTTACTTACAGCCATTCGTAAATATTTACCACCATTTTGTCCGCCATCTTGTTTTTCCATGCAACCGCTAAAAATCCAGCTTGCTAACCGCGATTTCCGTTTTCAGCAGGGTCAAATTAGTCTAGAAACACCTGTTAGCAAATTGTTACATGGTTTGCTTCTGTCAATTTAAGCAAGTTGCGTACATTTGAGTCATTCATTCCTCATTGGCGGCCATCTTTTTTGGCGCCAAAATTTGACCTTTTCCCGTGGTCCGATTTTGGTAAACTTTTAGTATGTTCATTTCCAGACCAAATGCACCCGAAAATCAGCATAAAACGTTTTCTTGCAATTTTTTTGGGGTTCACCACATTTTTTTCATAGTTTGACCCTACTAATATATATGTGATGCGATATGTCATTAGGGGCCATCCATTTAGTAAGTACGCAGAAATCTGAACAAAAAATTGACCCCTCTCTGTACGTGCGCGTCCTTTTTTACCCCCACCACCTGCGTGTATACCATACGCTTGACGCACCCCACCCCATAGAGCAGTCTCTATGTAATTAATTCGTTCCTGAGCAGTGTGTTAGTTTAATAACAGTGTAGTAGGGTGCCACACAAGTAACACCTCTCCCGGTAGTATTTATCTGACAGCTGCAATAACTGAACTGTGGCTCATTTGAAGGCCAATCAATTTGAAAGCCAATATAGACAAATTAAAGGTTTTAACCCCTCCCCGTTTCCTATGCGTACGTACATTATCAGTACACCCCTATACGCAAGTATAGGCATTTGGGTTAACCACCCTCCACCCTCCATGCGTACATAATTAACGGATGGCTCTTTACGAACGAAAGTATTAAACCAGTTAACAAAATAATGCACAGTAAGCTGGAAGAGTCACCAAGATTGATTTGGAATCTCTACATCTTAGGTTTACCCTCATTCAGTTCTCCTCCTCTGTTCGTGACTTGGGGATTGTCCTCAAGGAGAACTGAATGAGATTCCAAATAAATCTAGCTGAGTTGGAGGCGACCACCAAGCCAGATAAACTGCGTCTTGTCAGGGTTCAGCAGTGTGATTCTCCTTACAGATTTTATTTTAGTTACAGTTACAGTTATAGTTAATGGTTTTTCATTTTAGTTATAGTTACAGTTATAGTTAATATTATTTTTAGTTACAGTTATAGTTATCGTTAACGAAATCATTTTGCTTTCGTTAACGAAAACAATGTCATTTTCGTTACCGTTATCGTTAATGAAAATCACACTGAATTATGAAGACGCGTTACACAATAATTTGCTTAGAGCTTTGACGAATGGGTCCATTCAGCTTCATGAATACACAGCGCTCCATATTCACCGACATCCAAGGCGAACATAGGAATCATTTTGCTTTCGTTAACGGCTGTATTTTCACGTTATCACGTTAGTTGATATTGCACTTTTTTTTATCGTATTAACGAAAATAGCAATGAATTTTCGTTAGTGTTATTTTCGTTATAGTTATAGTTATAGTTAATGATATTTTTTAGTTATAGTTATAGTTATCGTTAACGAAATCATTTTTTGTTCGTTAACGAACATTTTCGTTATCGTTAACGTTAACGAGAATCACACTGGGGTTCAGCTGCAAGCGATTGGAGGAAAGCCAAGCATCCAGAGCAGAGGAGGCTACTAAGGTGCGCTCAACCATTTGGACCAGCAGAGGAGGCCGGACATTTCAGAAGAGATTGGGTGTCATCTGCATACTGGTGGGACGAAACCCCAAACGGCTGTAAAATCCCCCGAGGTCAGAAGTATATAGTATGGAGAGCAGAGGAGCGAGAGCGGAGCACAGATATGGATTTCTTAGAGAGGAAAGAGCGGAAGTTGTGGAACGATAAGAGTGCACTGTCAATTAGAGTTAAGGCGATTACGCAAATCAGGAATTTATAACAACGGAAATAAATTAATTAAGGGTGTCTAAGCAGCGCTTTACAATTCTGCTACTATTCGATGTTTAAGCGACTAACGTCGACCTTCCATTAAATTTTTTGTGATACGAAAGGAGGATCCAGAGTTTAACGACACCTTATGGCAACTAAGGCTGTAAAATCCTCCGAGGTCAGAAGTATACAGTATGAAGAGCAGAGGAGCGAGAGCGGAGCCTTGCGGGGGACCGTAGGGGATAGTGACCCGAGTGCGATATGTTCCAAAGACCACAGAGATGGATCTGTTACAGAGGAAAGAACGGACGCATTAGAGTCAGTGAGAGGTAACACGATGATTCAAATTAGGAATTTATAGTATCTGGTAGAAATGAATTAAAGGTGTCTAAGTTGCATATTACAATTCTACGTTTCGTTGTTTGAAGACATCTTGTGGTAGCGACTAACGTCGACCTTCCGTTAAATTTTATAGGATACAAAATGTCCTCTGCGTATTCTTATAAGTCGAAGGTAAGTCTTAAAAGAGGTATGTAAAGAACTGCTATTTTCCTCCTCTGTCACAAACGGTCAACGTTCTCGACACTACAACCTCTATCATCTGTTCTTCACACGGATGCTCATCTTATAAAAGGTCTTGGTCCTACAGATCACATCAGACCATCCCTGCATCAACTTCACTGGCTTCCCATCCGTGCCCGTATCACCTGCAAAATCTGCCTCCTTATGTACCATATCCACTCTGGAACTTCTCCCTCATACATGGCATTCATGGTCACACCATGTTCCGCTACAAATTCCAGAGGACACAGATCGGCTGCACGAGATGATTATACCATACTTCGTACTTACCGGAAGTTTGGTAGTCGTGCCTACTCGGTCTCAGGACCCGTACAGTGTCTTCCAACTACAGTCCGTCAATGCATATCTGTTACCCAGTTTAAATCCAAATTAAAAACTCATCTATTCTCATTATACTATGACTAGGAATATAGCGTAACGCGCTTCTGTGCAAGACTTGTCTTGTTAAAGCGCGCTATAAATGTTTAGTTGTATTATTATTGTATTGTATGGAATACTACAACTTCTCCGCCACGTCGTCGTTGTTAGATGAGCAGTCTCTTCGACACCTCTTTTAAGCCTCAAATTAGAGGAGCAGTCTCTTCGACACCTCTTTTAAGCCTTATATAAGATGAGCAGTCTCTTTGACACCTCTTTTAAGTATTATATTTTACTATAAATAAAGAACTCCATCGAATTTTACTCAATTTATAGTTTCTGATCGTTTATCTGTCCGTAAAGTAATGTCGTCAACGGCCCTGGCAGCCGTAAGATTCCGTTAAACACTGAAAACTCCCACTCCACCACTGCCTGCACTCTGGTAGGGCCAGTCTCAAGACAGGTTAAAGCAGGACGGCAACGTTTATCGTCTTTGTTACGACATCAAAGGCCTTTGCTGCCGTAAGATGTTCGCCATCAGTCATTTAACTGTTGGAAATAGTTTATGCCGACGTCCCGTCATCTGCATTAAATGTCATATGCGAATGTTAGACTTAAAAAGGCGTGGAAGGAAATACTCTTTGTAAAACGTCAACATTGGATTAACCAACTCCGCTGTTACCATATAAGTAATGTAATGTAATCACATATTTATATAGCGCCTCTTCAAGTAAACTCAGGATATAGTTTAAGTTTGGATCCTCAGGCGTAAACTCCGCCACTGCCGGTACTCGAGTAGCGCCAGTCCAAAGCCTTCACAAAGCAGGAGGGCGTCGTCAACGGCCCTGGTAGCCGTAAGATGTCGTCAAACGTTGGAATACTACTACTACTCCACCACTTCGTCGATATTAGGCGAACAGTCTCCTCGACACCTCTTTTAAACGTACGTTTGTCCTATAACTAAAAAATCGTTAGAATCCGTTAAACACTGAAAACCACCACTGTGCCGCAGCCTGCTTTCTGGCAAGCTACAAATTTATATATAGCATCAGCTAAACGCGTTTTGAAGGTGTCTAAATGGAATTTCGTTATCAAACGTCTAGCGACATCTGGTGGCTGCCAGGGCCGCTGACGTCGATCTCGCCTTATTTTAGCATCACCGTGGTCAAGACGTCTCCTGGAATTGACAACAGAGTAATGCCTCTCCCGCTGTTGCAATCTCTTAGACCTCTTTTCTGGGATTAATGTCTTTCCTTTCCTCTGGTACTCTGCCTGTTGTCCAGTTGCTTTTGCACAATCTTGTCAACTCTCTTACTACTGTCTCGCCCCCATATTTGATCAATTCGGCTCATATTCCACCAGTCTTCCCATTCTTTAGATTTTTAGTTGCCTTTCTTATCTCTTAATCGCCTATGGCCTCTGCATCAATTTCGAAACCCTCAACCTCATATTCTGTGTCAGGAACTTCGACTTCAACTGTACTGTTGGCTCTGAACAGTTCAGAATATCTTTGGAAATGCTCTGTCTTTGTCCGGACAGTTCTTTCACAGTATGGAACAGCTTTATGGAATCTTCTCTTCTTGACGTTTCCTCTGTCTCATTGATTCTCTCAGAATAATTATATCTGTTGTCATCTCTACAAAAGTTCTCAAAGGCAGTTGCATGTTGCGGAAATCGTAGCGTCATTGGGGGGTTAAAGGTGGTAGACGAATTTATGGCGCCAGTTAAGTAGGCCCTGATAATAGTTTCTATTTAACGACACTGTGTTATATCAACGATCATTAACGTCGCCCTCCTCCTGCATCCAGTCTCTAGTCTAGCTCTAGTGACACGGACCTCCAGTGCCGGTGCAATTTTGTTAGAGTTTAACGACATTTTGTGGCTGTCGCAGTCGTTGATACCAATCTTCCCAAGCCGACAAGACGAATTGAATTTCGTGATTATGTTGCCGATAATATATCGTCAGTTGAAGCCGTTTAAAAGGTGTTTTATTATTTCAGTTTTCATTTTGCCCCAAGGTAAAATTGACAACTAAGATACTTATTATCATTATTATTATTATTATTATTATCATTATTATTATTATTATTATTATTATTATTATTATTATTATTATTATTATTATTATTATTATTATTATTATTATTATTATTATTATTATTATTATTATTATTATTATTATATTTTGGTTTGCCCCGAGGTATACATGATCCCTCAGGGACTTGAATATTAACTAATATGGAAAATAAAGTGTCCGGAATGGCCCTATTATTATTATTATTGTTGTTGTTGTTGTTGTTGTTGTTGTTGTTGTTGTTATTATTATTATTAGTATGGGGGAAACGGAGCAGCATGCGTCTCCAAAAGCCTCTGCTGTTCAATTGCCCATCACGCCACCTTCACGTGGTACCTCTGTTGGGAACAAAGTGCGTGGTGGACGACCGAGTCCTCGCCGGTATATGCGAGCGTCCTAGGGAAGACGCAAAACTACCGGTTATGGGTTAACCTAAACCTAGATCCGTGGGCAGCAGCACGGTTGTTATCGACCTCTGGCGGAAGAGGAGCCTTGACGCACCCAACGGCAGTCGGCGAACACATGACAGACGTCACATGGTCGTTATAGATGAGTAGTCTCTTCGACACCTCTTTTAAGCGTCATATGCTTCTATAAATTAAGGAATTCAGTAACTCTTACTTAACTTACAATCTCGAATCGGCTATCAGCAAAGTAATGTTGTCAACGGCCTTGACAGCCGTAAGATAACCTTAATTAAACAGTGAAAACTCAACTGCAGAACTGCCTGCACTCTGGTAGTGCCAGTCCTAAGACGGCATAAGACAGGAGGGCAACCTCTTCGTCTTCCTTACGAAGTTAAGACCTTTAATTGCTGCCATAAGATGTCCTCAATCAGCCATTTAACTGTTAGAAATATTTTCTGCCGACGTCCCATCTCTGCGTGAATAATCTAGCACACGCGAAGGTGGAATTCTGAAACTATAATAATGCATATATTAAGAACCGTTATACAATGTCTATTGACGAAGGATCAGTCGATGGCGCTGAGTAATTGTGAGTGAAGGACTTGCTCAAAGTCGCTACGCAGTAACCGTCTCATGGGAAGAGGATTGAACCCGTACTCTCCGTGTTACAAGCGCTTCACTATTTGGCAACCATGTCCCACAAATTCCTCCTCTTCAGTTTATCTTTTATGACGGCTTCTGTAGACAACCCCTTCGGACTTGACGTAGCTATGATGATAAAGCTGCAGCGCTTTAAAATGTTTTGTCTTTAATGGCGAAAACGTCGCCATAAAAACCACCGTTCTTGCTCTTTGTTCTCGTGACTAAGGTCATCGCTATGACAACGGTTGCCATGGTTGCTGCTGATCAACTTAAACTTGCCAGCACGTCTCCGGCGACGTCACAGAGCGTCACAATGTCGTCACAGAGCGTCACAATGGCGTCACAAAGCGTAATGACGCCGCCGTCACTCAGCGTCGCGGTTGCTACGCACGACTCGGTCGTGACGTCGTCTCGCCCTGGTCCGGTGGTTGCTATGGTGACGCGTCCTGTTTCGATGCAGCAAAACGTTGCCATGACGACAGTGCCAGACATTAAGGAACTCATTTCCAGCGGTACGTATCAACGAATTTTCTTTCATAATTGATTAATAAAAATGTTAATTAATAAATAAGCAAAAACTACCATGCCGTCAAGTTAATTGTAGAGAGCCTGATTGATTAGAGTGCTCGCTATCCAGCGCGGAGAATGGCGCTTAATAAAATTGTAATAATAATAATAACACTAACAACAAGAACAACAACAACAAAAACAACAATAATAATAATAAAAATAATTAACAATTTAAAAATAAAAATAATAATAGTTTCGCCTCTGAATAGCGCCAGTCCTAAGCCTTGTAAAAGAGGAGGGTGTGGTCAACGGCCCTGGCAGCCACAAGTGTCGTTTAGCGTTGAAATACACTCCGCCACGTCGTCGTTGATAGATGAGCAGTCTCTTCGACACCTCTTTAAAGCGTCACATTCTGCTATATTTGATATAGGAATCTCGTGAATACTACTCAACTGCTCTTCTTAAAAGGTCAACGTTGTCGACAGCTGTAAGGTGTCGTTACAAACATTAGGTTGAACTACTCCGCTGTTGCCATATAAGTAACATAATCACGCATTTATATAGCGCCTCTTCAAGGAAAACTCATAAGATATAGTTAAAGTTTGGATCCCACAAATGTAAATGCCGCCACTGCCCGAACTCGGGTAGCGCCAGTCCAAAGCCTTCACAAAGAAGGAGGTCGAGCTCAACGGCCCTGGTAGCCATAAGATGTCGTTAAACATTGGAATAGTACTATTACTCCGCCACTTCGTCGATATTAGATGAGCGGTCTCTTCGACACCTCTTTTAAACGTCCATTTATGCTATAACCAAAAAATCGGGAGACCTCACCAATGGGTTGAGGTCCATTTCGAAAGTAAGGTTGACAGCAACGCCCTTCTTCTTCTTCTTCTTCTTCTTCTTCTTCTTCTTCTTTGGTTCTCTGCCCTTAGGCAGGTTCGTATGTCCAACGGCGCCATTCCTCTCGATGTTGAGCTTCCGCTTTCATCTGTCTGTAGCCGTCCCTCTTTATTGTCCAGTCTAGGAACATTGTTCTTGGTCTTCCTCTTGTCTTTTTCCCTTCCATTCTACCCTCGATGATATCTCGTAGCAGGGAATTTCCTCTCATTATATGGCCAATCCATCTTCTTTGACGCTCTCTGATTGTCCTCATCATGGATCTCTCCTCTCCCACAATTTGCAGTACTTCGTCATTTGTCTTGTGCTCTGTCCAGCTGATTCTCTCCATTCTACGCCATATCCACATTTCGAAGGCTTCTATCCTTTTGATGTCCTCCCCTCTTATAGTCCATGTTTCAGATCCGTATAGAACCACACTCCATACCAGCGTCTTAACCATTCGCTTCTTCAGATTCCTATTTAATTTTCCTCTCAAGAGCTCCTTTCTTTTATAGAATGCATCTTTTCCCATGGCTATTCTTCTTTTTATCTCCGCATGGCACTTCACATCCCTCGTGACCATACTTCCTAGGTAACAGAATCTCTCAACTTGTTCGATGACCACTCCATTTACGGTTATTCTAACTTCTTTTTCTTCTCTTTTGCTTATCCTCATGACCTCTGTCTTCTTGGTATTTATTTTCATTTCGTATTCTGTTGAGATCATATTCAGGCGATCCATCATTCTCTGCAGTCCTTTTTGGCTTCTTGCAACGCCCTTAGCAGCCGTTATATTCCTACTGAAATCCACCACTCCGCAACTGCCTGCACTCTGGGAGGGCCAGTCCCAAGACAGGATAAAGCAGGAAGGCAATGTTTATCGTCTTTGTTACGACATCAAAGGCCTTTGCTGCCACAAGATGTCCTCAATCAGCCATTTAACTGTTGGAGGTTATTTTCCCATCTCTGCGTGAATAATCTAGCACTCGTTGAAGGTGGAGTTCTGAAACTATAATATATGCATTTATTAAGCGCCGTTATACAATGTCCAATGACGAAGCATCAATCGATGGCGCTGAGCAATTGTGAATGAAGGATTTGCTCAAGGTCCCTACAAAGTAACCGTCTCAGAGGAGGAGGTTCGAACCCGTACTCTCCGTGTTACAAGCGCTTCCCTATTTGGCAACCATGATCCACAAATTCTGACTCTTCAGTTTATCTTTTAAGACGGCGTCTGTAGACAACCCCGAATAATAACAACAATAGTACAATAATCGTTCCGGAAAGTGAACACACAATCTCTAAGCCCTGAGAGAATGAAGTAGTACATCGGGGCAAAGAAATAACAACAACAAATACAATAACAACAACAACAATGATGATAATAATTAATAATTAAAAAAATAATAATAGTTTCGACTCTGAGTAGGTTTCTTAAAAGGCGCTATAAAAATCTCCAGAGTGACATCAAGAATTAATAATAATAATAATAATAATAATAATAATAATAATAATAATAATAATAATAATAATAATAATAATAATAATAATAAATGATAATAATAAAACGCTAAGTACACCGAACTGATGCATTTCTACCATTTTGTTCCATTGGCTTTTGAAACCTTGGGACCAGCTAACGCCGTGGGACAGGCGTTCCTCTCCGACCTTGGACGTCTTCTGAGTCAAATCTCGGGAGACCCAAGGGAAACCAGCTATCTGTTCCAGCGCCTGTCCGTTGTAATTCAACGTTTCAACGCAGTCGCCTTCCTTTGTTCTCCCGAATCTTGACCAGGACGGCCACTCCAGAGTCAACATAATTAATTAGTATCTTGCACCTGAGGGATCATATATACCTCGGGTAAAAAAATAAATAAATAATAATAATAATAATAATAATAATAATAATAATAATAATAATAATAATAATAATAATAATAATAATAATAATAATAATAATAATAATAATAGGAAGAAGAACAATAATTAGCGTCTTCGTTTTCTTAACATCGGCATGCATAGCCTACGTACTATGTCTTCTTACCTGTTATTTCTTCGGGGTGAGGCAGAGGCAACGTTGTCGTCAACCCCTTCGTCTGTTCAAGAAGACCCGGCGATCTGCTCCATCACCCGAGGTGGACGTCATCGGGGCATCAACACCTTTCTCGTTAGTAAACACGACCAATCGATGAATCTCTGTCTCGTCTTTTTCTCCTTCTTTTCGTCCTCCTCATCTTCCTACTCTTCCTCTATCTCCTTCTCCACTTCCAGCTATTCCTCTCCTCCCTTCCCCTTTTCATCCTCCTCTTTGTACTGCTCGTCCCAATTCCTCCTCCTCCTCGTCCTCCTCCTCGTCCTCCTCCTCATAATCCTTCTCCTCGTATTCGTAATAGTCCAATCCTCCTCCTTCTCAACTTCTGTCTCCTTTCTTCCTTCCCTATTCTTCTTCCTCTCCCAATCATCGTCCTCATCTTCATCATCATCGTCAGAACTCTATTTTTAGCAAATTTTTGGTGATGCCTACTCTGTTGCCAAATCAATTGGTGGTGGTGGTGGTGGTGGTGAGAAAAAGTAGAATGAAGCATTGAGGGATGGAAGACCTCGTATTGTATGGCGACTGAAATCTTCCGATTTATCACAAATCGATTTTTATTCTTATTAATTTACGACTTCTTGTAGCCGTCAGCCGTTAACGTCGACTATGTTTCCACACAAAAAAGATGTATCAAGCGCTGTCTGCGAATTTATATATGGCATCAGTTGAAGGCGTTTTGAAGGTGTCTAAATGGAGCAATTTCGTTATCAAACGTCTAGCGACGTCTCGTGGCTAAAAGGGCCGCTGACGTCGATCTCTCCTTATTTTAGCATCACCGTGGCAGTATAGTAATGCCTCTCCAGTTGTTGCAGATCTCTTAGATCTCTTTTTTGTAATTGGAAAGATGCTACCGTCTTTCGGATTCTTTCCTTTCCTCTGGTACACTGCCTGTTGTCCAGTTGCTTTGCACAATTTTGTCAACTGTCTTGCTACTGTCTCGCCTCCATATTTGATCCATGTCAGGAACTTCGATTTCAACTGTTGGCTCTGAGCAGTTCAGAATATCTTTGGAAGTGCTCTGCCCAGCGCTTGGTCCTTTCTTAACGTGCCTATTCTGTCCACGGCATTTAAATTAGTTTAGTTGTTCCCCAGTGTTTAGCGAATCTTATGGCTAACAGGGTGATTTACGTGGCCCTCCGCCTTTCTCAAATCTTGGGACTGGCAGTATCTTGAACTATTAACACTACGGGTAGTGGCGGAGATTTTAAAATTTGAATTAAATAGTAGTAGTTTAAGTTTTACGGCTTTGCGTGATATCAAAGATCAACAGCGTCGCCCTCCCTCCTCCTGCATCGAGTGTCAGGACTGGCTCTAGTAACAAACTATTTTGTCATGAGCGTTTAGCGACATCTAGTGGCTGCCGTAGCCGTTGATTCAATCTTCCCAAAGTAGCACGACGAACTTCATTTCTTGATTACGTTGACGAAAATATAAAAGAGTCTTGCGGAAGCCGTTTTAAAGGTGTTTCATTATTTTAGTTTTCATTTTGCCCCGACGTAAAAACGATAACTCAGATACTTATTAATATATTTATTAATATTATTATTATTATTAATATTATTAATTTCATTATTAATTTTATTCTTTTTTTATTATTATTAATTTTTTTGCGAATTATTTTTTTAAACCATCAGTTTAATGACATCTCATGGCAACATCGGCCGCTGACGTAAGTAAGTAAGTAAGTATGGACATTAATGCTCCGCCTGCAAACGTCATATCAAACATCGTACATTACAATTATACCAACAGCATGCATATTTAAACTATACAGTTCGTTAACACGATTTTCTTTAAACTGTTCCGGTAGCTAACATATTTGAGTCTCATCAGCAGCACTCTATTTATAGCTAATTTTTGATGATGACTACGCTGTTGCCAAAGAAATTGGTGGTGGTGGTGGTGGCGGCGGCGGCGGCGGTGGTGGTGGTGGTAGCATCAGTGGGAGTGAAATAGTAGAATAAAGCGTTGAGTGATGGAAACCTCATATTATGTGGCAGCTGAAATCTTCTGATTTGTCACAAATCGATTTTTATTGTTATTAGTTAACGACATCTTGCGGCTGCCAGCCGTTATCGTCGACCTTGTAACAGTAACCAAAAGAATTATCGAATACAGTCTGCGAATTTATATATGGCATCAGTTAAAGGCGTGTTGAAGGTGTCTAAATGGGGAAATTTCGTTATCAAACGTCTAGCGACATCTCGTGGCTTCCAGTGTCGCTGACGTCGATCTCGCCTTATGTTAGCATCACCGTGACCATGACGTCTCCTGGAATTGGCAGCAGAGTAATGCCTCTCCAGTTGTTGCAATCTCTTAGATCTCTTTTTTTAATTGGAAAGATGCTACCGTCTTTCGGACTCTTTCCTTTCCTTTGTTGTCAGTTGATTTTGAACAATTTTGTCAACTGCCTTGCTACTGTCTCGTTTCCATGTTTGATCCGTGTCAGGAACTTCGACTTCAACTGTACTGTTGGTTGGCTCTGGGCAGTTCAGAATATATTTGGAAGTGCTCTGCCCAGCGCTTGGCCCCTTCTTCACGAGTCTTTGTCACCTGGCCATCACTCTCTTTCATTGGATGAGTACGTGTCTGTTTTTCCCGACAGTTCTTTCACAGTATGGAACAGTTTTTTTAATCTCCTCTTCTTGACGAGGATTTATTCGTAGGCCTCCCATTGTAATTATATATGTTGTCATTTCTGCAAGAGAAATCATCAAAGGCTGTTCCATGTTTCGCAAGAAATGAAGTCATTGTGGAATAAATGCAGCAGACGAATATATAGCATTAGTTTAATACGTTTTAAAAGGTGTTAAATGGAGCCGTTTCGTTATGAAACTTTTAGCGACATCTCGTGGCTGCCGAGGGTATTTTTAATGAACACACTGTTTAACTCAATTTGTCATAACAAAGATGATTAGCGTCGCCTTGCGCCTTTCTCCAGGTTATGAACTGGAACTGCCACAGGGAGGGTGGTGGTGGAGTTAAATATACATCGTGTCAGTTAAACGCGTTTAAAAGTCTCTAAATGCAGCAATTTTCTTAACAAACGTCTAGCGACATCTCGTGGCTGCCAGGGCAGTTGACGTCGATCTTGCTTTGTCTATTCTGTCCACAGCATTTTAATATAATTAATTTAGTTGTTCCCAGTGTTTAAGGATTCTCATGGCTAACAGGGTCATTTACGTCGCCCTCCTCCTTTATCCAATCCTGGGACTGGCAGTACCAGTACCTGGAACTACTGACACTACGGGTGGCGGCGGAGACTTTTAAAATTTGAATAGTTCTCACAGTATGAATGGCATATGATACAGGTTCACCCGTCTGAATGAAATAGTAATAGTTTATGTTTTATGGCACTGCGTTTAGGGCTATAATATCTAATAATATCTACTCTGTTTAGGGCTATAATATCTAACAAGCAGCATGTTTTGCGATCGTTATGCACTGAAAGAGAGGACACAGGGCACACTTTGAGACCTAGATTGCATCCGTTTGCCCTTCCTATCACAGACAATAGGAATTTTCTAGCTCGGATGATGTATAAAAACAGTTACAGATAGTAATAATTTTGACTTGCGTGACGTTTTTTAACAAATGTGTTAATTGGCATATAATCAGTACCCAAGTGAATTGTACCTCATTGCGTTCTGTCAGTGAGAAATTATTAATAAACGAAGATATAATAATATATCAAAGATCATCACGTCGCCCTCCTCTTGCGTCGAGTTTCAAGACTGGCTCTAATGACATGTACTAGCGGTGCCGGTGCAATTTTTATGATGCGTTTAGCGACATCTTGTGACTGCCGCGGCCGTTGATATCAATTTCAGTAGTTGTTAAGTAGCGCTTACAAGCCGCCACCGCCTTTTAAAATAAGGGGACACCACTTTTAAGGCGCCCCAGAAGCCGTGGTGGCTTATAATGACATAATTCATATTATGCTACAAAATCTAGACATATCTACGAGACGTTTCTTCGATTTACTAGAGCGTATTTTGTGCGGCGGGAAGCCAGTGCATCCAAGCCTTCTCGTGGCCAACTAGCCCTTATAAACAGATTGGCTTTAAAGCTGTGCCTTTGGATATCATTGCTTAGAACTGCTCAAGCCCTAAGTCTACCAAAGAAGCTATGGCGGCTTTAAAAATGAAGGCCGGCCGAGAACCTCCCACGAGGCCGGCCCAAACCATTCGGGTCATTTTTTAATTTAAATAAATGAATAGGTTGTGGTATACATAAAAAAACATAATGTTAGGACAAAACTTTTGCAAATGGCTTATGATAGGCAAAACAACTCTCTGCTGCCACAGATGCATTGGGGAGTACTGTTTCAAGCATTTAGCACGACTCCGATGCGGTTGCGGGACAAAACCTTGCGCTAAATGTGGGAGGGGCATCAAAAACCAATTAGGTGAGTGCATGAAGTGTGGCTATTATGCTATTCAATCAAGAATACGACGTGGTGGGTTAGTCCGTGAATTTAATAAGGAATGGAAGCGACTATCAAATATATCAGTAGAATAAAAAATTATCATTTGAACAAACGACATAGTTATTGTATTGAGATAATACAGATGAGTACGAGACAAACGAACATCAGTAAGCAAAAATTATCATTTGAACAAACGACATAATTATTATATTAAAGAAAAGTTTGCCATAGTAGTATAAAATAATTTATAACTATGGCATTGTCTACGAATGAAAAAATTGAACAACTGTTGGGTGAGTTCACTGGTCCCCCAGCTCTTCGAGCTGTTCTACAGAATATCTTAGACGAACCTATCCCAGATGCAGTCAAAAGACGCTTACTACAACCACTGCTTCCAAGGCCAATTCCTCCAGTGCGCAAGCATAGAGGGGCAAAACGTAAGGCCATTCTGACAGAATTCGACCCACTCCTAAATAAGAAGGACAGAGGTGGACCGCCACCCTTTCTTGTGCACAGAGAGCTCGCCAATCAGCTTCTGAGAGACTTTCGTGCAGAAGTACCTCTAAACCACAGGCTGGAAGGAGATGCGTTGGCTTTCTTGAGTGCAATGGAGCACAACATTGAGTCACAGCTAAACGAAGAGCTCTTTAAAAATGGCGGTTTGAAATACTCTCAAGTGTTGACTGTTGATTTGGAAAAGTTGGCACCGACCGTTGATAATGTGTATGGTGGCAACGCGCCCCCAGGCATCATTACCAATACCGCCTACTTTCGAAGCACAGCAGTGCCAATTACCAATGCAGGTAAAATCCAAGGGGCTATACGGAAGGCCAAGGCCGAAATACTAAAACTCCTCGAGGATTACACCAATGAGGGGTCGGGGTGGAGGGTGAGGCGCGTCGTGGCGCTAGACCTAAGTTTTGCAAGATATAAGCCTTTCCGAGGTAAGAGCTACTTTCCCACACCAAAGTACATACCCCCTCGCACGGTTATTAATGTCAAGAATGAAGATAACCGATGCTTCGAGTGGGCCATATTAAGCGCTATGTATCCAGTAGATTTTAGACAACACCCCTATCGTCCCAGTAAGTATCGTGCCCACCTCCTCGAGCTAAACTTCGACGGTATAGAATTTCCAGTGAAGGTCACAGATATCGACAAGTTTGAGCGTCAAAACCCAACTATAAGCGTCTCAGTCTTCGGGTGGGATAAAGCTTTATATCCAATTCACATTTCGAACCGGACCAGTGTCCACAATCTTGACCTTCTACTACTGGCCGACGACGCAAATGAAAATTTTCATTATGTCTGGATCAAGGATCTAGCCCGCATGCTTTATAAAAACAGCAAATTTCAAGGACGAAAACATCCATGTCGTCGTTGCCTACACGTATTCTGTAGACAAGACTTGCTGGATGTCCATATCAAGGATTGTAAGGGCATTAGTCAGAAGCCTCAGCGGATTGAGATGCCAAAAGAGGATGAAAATATCCTCAAATTCCAGAACCACCACAAACAGATGCAAACCCCATATATCATATACGCAGACTTTGAGGCGTTGAACGTGCCAGTCCTAAATGCGGCCATGAATCCCAACGAGAGCAACACCAGACAGATAGCTGAGCAGAAACCGTGTAGCTTCTGTTACATAGTGGTTCGATACGATGGCCGCACCAAGAAACCAGTTTTATATCGTGGAGAGGACGCCGTGCAACAATTCCTACAACGAATACAAGGCGAGCTGGACTCTATCAAACAAAGGCTGGCCACCCCAGCTAAGATGGTTATGTCAGCAGTTGATCGCCAATCATTCCGCGAAGCTATCGATTGTCACATCTGCGGAAATGCGCTCGAAGAGGATAGAGTTCGCGACCACTGTCACATTACCGGTAAGTATCGAGGTGCCGCTCATAACGCCTGCAACCTCAAACTTCGAATATATCCAGATAAGTGTAAGGTACCTGTGGTCTTCCACAATCTGCGAGGCTACGACAGCCATCTCATCATGCAAGCGATCGGAGGCTGTGAAGCCGCACAGGATGAAAAAACTGAAATTAACTGCATCCCAAACAATATGGAGAAATACATGACATTTAACATTGGACAACTGCAGTTCATTGATAGTCTCCAGTTTCTAAACAGCTCGTTGGATAAATTATCAGGAAATCTGTCGCTTGAGGATCTGAAAGTCACAACGGCGTATATAAAGGAAAATTTCGTTCACAATGATGGGACAAAACTAGATCTTTTGAGGCGAAAGGGCGTATATTGTTACGAGCACATTGACGATTACCACCGCTTCGACGAAGACCGACTTCCACCCAAGGAAGCGTTCTACAGCAAGCTCACACGAGAGAGCATTTCTGACGAGGATTATCAACACGCACAACGAGTGTGGGACGAGTTTGACTGTAAAACTCTGGGCGACTATCACGACTTGTATCTCCGTACGGATGTACTTCTACTAGCCGATGTCTTCGAAACCTTCAGATCCACATCGATGAAGCACTACAGTCTGGATCCAGCAAATTACTTCAGCCTGCCAGGAATGGCCTGGGACGCATTGTTGAAAAAGACGAAGATCGAGCTCGAACTTTTAACCGATATAGATATGCATTTGTTCGTAGAGAAAGGTCTCCGAGGTGGAATCTCGATGGTATCTAAGCGCTTCGCAAAAGCCAACAACCCGCAATGCCCCGACTACGATACCACGAAGCCAGACAACTGGATCATGTACCTCGACGCGAATAATCTTTACGGCTGGGCGATGCAACAGCCACTACCAGTTGGAGGATTTAGCTGGGAAAGTCCTACTCTCGACGAAGTGTTGGAAACTCCAGATGACGCGCCTGAAGGCTTCCTACTTGAAGTCGATCTCGGGTACCCGGAGCACCTCCACGAATCACATAGCGACTATCCCTTAGCACCGGAGACCCTGACAGTCCAAGAGGAGTGGTTGAGTGACTATCAGAATGTGCTTATGAACGAGTTGGGAGGCAAGTTCACAAAGCATGTGAAGTTAGTACCAAGCCTACGACCTAAGGAGCGGTATGTGGTCCATTATAGAAATCTCAAACTCTACCACTCGTTAGGGCTACGAGTTTCTAAAATTCATCGTGTCATTAAGTTTAGACAGGAGGCATGGATGGCTCCATACATCGAGATGAATACGAAATTGAGAGCGAAGGCAACGTCGGAGTTTGAGAAGGATTTCTTCAAACTGGCTAATAATGCGGTCTTTGGAAAGACCATGGAAAATCTTAGAAAAAGAATCAGAGTTAACCTGGTACCATCCTCAAAAGTTGATAAACTTCGTAAACTAATTGCCGACCCGGCCTACATATCACACAAAATCTTCAACGACCAACTCGCCGCGATTCACAGTTTGAAGAACAAGCTCAAGTTAAACAGACCTGTATATGTCGGCCAGGCTGTCCTCGACCTCAGCAAGCATCTGATGTACGACTTCTGGTACAACGATGTGAAAAACGAGTACGGCAACAATGCCCAACTCTTATACACAGACACTGACAGCCTGTTATTTCAGGTGGAAACTCCGAACGATTATGCCGATATGTGGAACAAAAAACACTCATACGACTTTAGTGAGTTTCCTAGAGACAGCCCGTACTACGACGTCGAGAACAAGAAAGTCGTGGGCAAGTTCAAGGATGAATGTAACGGAGTTGCCATAGCCGAATTCGTGGGACTGCGTCCGAAGATGTACTCGATCTTAAAATCGGGTGGTTCAGAGATCAGGAAAGCTAAAGGCGTTCAGAGAGCAGTTGTGAAGAAGGATCTGCACCACGAGCTATACAAGGAGTGCCTGTTCGAACGAGAAGAGATGCGGCACACACAAGTCGTGATTCGAAGCCACGACCACCAGATCGGAGTGTACGAGCAGAATAAGATCAGCCTCTCTCCATTAGACACAAAAAAGTGGATCGAGGCCGATGGGATAACAACGCTGGCATACGGGCACTACAAAATCAACGACGGTTGAGTATTCTATCGGGGGGTAACTCAGTGCCCATAGGCACCAGAAGCAGCTCCTCACGCACAAAACCGCGGCCTGGCCCATCAACTAGATGGTATAAAGCCGGTTGGTCAGCCTGCCGAACAACATCCAAAATAGCGTGGATGGTGAGCGACCAGTTAGGGTCAGTAGCGCGTTTGCTACCACCCTCGAGCTCGCCGGGAGCGTACAAATATCGAACGAGAACGTCGTGCCCGAGAACAGGTTCATCCAAGCCCCACAAACGAGTTTTCATTTGTGAATGAGAAGGCTTCTGTGTTACTTTAGCAGCTTTCATCGCTTCAACCGGCTTCATGTCGAGCAAGCGCGTCGGCTCATCGTTTAGTGCAGCTACAACTTCGGGCAATCGTCGAACCCATTCCACTGACCGTTCGGATGACCCCCTTGCAGCCAGGAGCAATTCCTGAGCGTACTGGGCACCGAAAAGTCGCTCAGCTAGAGTACGGTTAAAGCGTTCAACGATGCCCTGTTGACGATGATTTGCGGCCTGTCCGCGTCTTACAAGAACGTCGTGCTTCGTCAGCAACGGTGTAAAATCACCCATAAATTCCCGTCCAGGATCGACCTGAAAAAGTCGAGGCCAAGTTAGAGGGCCCCGCTTATAGATCCGGCTTAAAGCGGCGGCGACTTCGGTCGCACTTTTGTTGATCAACGGTTCTGCTTCTTTGTATCGTGAAGCAACATCGACGACAGTCAAGGCGTATTTATAAGTCTTTCGACCTACTTTATCGTGAGGTAAAAACAAGAGATCGGCTTGGTGTACCGCGTTTGGCCGATTTTCATCGAACTTTGGACGCGGTATGCGGCGTGGAACGGGAAGATAAATCTGCCACACAGCCTGTTTCTTCAGCCAATCGCGAGCCTCCGCCTCGGAAACTTTGGCGGCTACGGCTAGCTTTTTCACCGCAGCCTTACCTCGCCAGTAACCTCTAGGGCTGTAATAGACGGCTGAAAGGTGCTTAGACATTTCAGTAATACTATATATTACAAACAGGTAAACACATACACAAATGAATTTCATTTGCGTTTTCGCTGGCTCGTTCTGACACCCATCCCCAGCCTCGACTTTGCTGACATAATGGCCGATACCAGCCGCGCATCCTTCTTCTCATAATCCGGAGTTTCATCGGTGAGTGCGATCTTCGACGCGGCTGCAGCGAGGATGTCATCTGCGTGGTTACGCCCCGGAGTATCTTTATGAACTGCGTAAGCCACATCGTGGTGGAGGCACGCACGGTCGAGCTGATTAACACCGTGATATCGCTGTGACAGCCGTTTGTCGAGTTTTGTGAATGGTCCACAGTAGGAGTACTTTCCTGTATTCTGAAAAGAACCGCCCGGATTATCTTCCGAAGACATACCGGATGGAAGGCTCATATGCATCTCAGGCAGAGGTAGAGCGTTGAGGGCCCTATTCAGTAGAGAACCTCCAGTCTTTCGCACTTTAGAAGGCAAAATTTGGCTCTTCTTTGCACCGCAGACGGCACAGGTTCCCTTCTTGGCTGGCCGACCGTTTCGTAACTCGACAATTGTTTCATTTGAAGTCTCAGTATGTTTCTTACATCGTAGGCAATACATTGTTTTCGTTGAATACAATCATAACTCGTTGTCTCTATATGGAAATAACAAATTTCGATCTCGAAGCCGACGATGGAAAAAAACACCACCATTGGTTGTTGCCATCCAGTATACGGTGTATAATCTGCGGGCCTAGCGGATGTGGGAAAACAAACCTACTGCTCAACCTCCTTCTGAAAAAGGGGTACCTGCGTTTTGATCGGCTGTATCTATACTCGAAGTCTCTGGGACAGGAAAAATACCAGTTTCTTCGGGACTGGATAACAGAACTCGAAAAAGTTGCCGGGAAGGAAGTGGCTTCCTTTCACTCTTGCTCGGATGAAATAGTTCCAGTTGAATCATTAAATAAGAATGCCAGAAGCCTTCTAGTGTTCGATGACGTCATGCTTGAAAAACAGTCGCCCATCGAAAGGTATTTCACTATGGGTCGACACGGTGGCGCGGACTGCTTCTACTTAACGCAGAATTATTTTCGAATTCCGAAGCAAGCGATCCGTGACAATGCTAATCTTATCGTCCTCTTCAACCAAGACAGCAAAAATTTGCGAGCCATTCACGATACGTTCGTAGGCGGCGACATGTCTTTCGATGAGTTCCGTACGTTCTTCAGCGAGTGTGCTGCCCAGCCATATGGATTCGCAGTCATAGATTTGACGTCTAAAGTGTACGATGGAAAATATCGCTGCGGGTTCGATCGCTTCTATAAGCCCAAGGCAAGTATTTAAAGACATGATATAGGCAACATATAGTCGACATATGGACAAAAGTTATCGTTACGGGCAAGATATAGTCGACATACAACCACGATGTGGACAAAGGTTTCTTCTAAACAGGAGCGAGACGCGTTGACTCAGGACTATTTAGCTCGCAGAAATCGATTGAGACAGCGTTTCGTGGATGAGAAACTCGGTGAAGCCAACCTTCAGTACGATGCGGCAAAGCTTTTCAAACCAATCGCCACAGCCACGGCTGAATCCCAGGTGGCTACGTCTAAGGAGTTGCAGAAAGTTACCAGCGCTTTACAGGATTTGCCGGCGCAGATTTCAGAGTCTGCTAATTTTAACCCGATAGCGGCGTTGTTCGGTGATTCCGTTGGAGCAACTGCTCCAACGGCTATTCCAGCGATTGCGGCACACCCCGCCGCAGGAGCATCTGCTCCAGCGGAAGCATTGCTCGTCCACCCAAACAGACATCTCAACGTCGATGCAATCAGGCGGCACGGTTTTACCCCTCCGAGCGAGCTCGACCTGAACGACACGGCAGCTGTGAAACAGATAATCGAAGGCGTAAATTATTATAATCGCCACACCCTGGGCAAAGAGAAAAGGAAGGCCAATAAGAACGGAGACGAAGAAAAGGTACATGCGCTGGCCGTAGATATCGGCGCCCTACAGGACTACAGAGATCGAATTCGTTTGCTATTGAAAGGCCACGCCCTCACTAAAAAAGGAAAGGGTTTCAGTGTTCCAGCCGTTCCTCTGAAATTACAAGGTAACGCCTTGGGTGAGCTCTCCGTTGACCCCGTCGCGTTGTCTGCCGGTAGACTGAGAGTGTTTAAAGGTGGTAACCTCGTTCTCGAATCTCCGGCCGATGAGTCGTTGTTCAGCCTGTTAACGAAACGCTTCGTTAAGACTAAGCAATACTCGCCTCAAGCAATTGAAACTTTTAAAAAACTCGTACAGATGTCTGGTCTGCCTATTCATGGCCGGAAAAGTAAAAAGTTCCAGCTGATTCGAGGCGGCGCGGTGCAGTTCTACAACGACCCAAACGCTCTGGTAGAGAGGTTGCAGCTTTTGGTGGCCTCTAGGGCCGCGGGAAACACTGGTCTCGGCAACGAAATCTCCGCCATTCTCGACGAGTTACTGCGTTCCGGTGCGATCTCCAAAGAGCTGGCACTCGAATTGAATAGAAACATGCTCATAAAATAGAAATAGAAAACAAAATTCATGGCTCAGATGGAACGCTCGGAGAAACTGCTCGAAGAAATTAGAGAACTTTTACAGCCTAAGGAAAATTTTAGTATAGTTGTTTCCTCGGATACTACAGGGTGGACCACGGCTTTCTCACCACCGCTGTACCTGGATCCAAAAAGACGCTTTGAGCTTGCTTTGGTCAATCTTGAAACTTATAATTCGATTCCCAACATCGATAGTACAAATAACAAGTTCGTCTACAGCACCGACAATGGTGTGACGTGGAAGACGATCATTTTGCCCGACGGAAGCTACGAGATCGCACAGATTAATGATGAAATCGGTAGGCAGTTAGAAAAGCAAAATTCTCCGACGGGTGTGGCACCACTCGGCTTTAATTCTCCTATTACCATAGGAGCTAACGCATCTACCCTACGCGCCTTCATAAAAATTACGAATGCCCTATATAAGGTAAATATGGCTCAATCTACCATCAGGCAAATGCTCGGTTTTAACCCTCAGAGGCTTGGTAGTGGTTATAAAGAGGGAGAAAATCCAGTCGATATTCTCCGCGTGGACACAATCCTGGTAAATTGTGACATTATCTCTGGATCGTATCGAAATGGTAGCCAGCTGCCAGTAATCTATAGTTTTTTCCCGGATGTGTCGCCCGGCTACAAGGTAATCGAGTCTCCGAAAAATCTGGTGTACCTACCAGTTGCACCGGCTGGTAACGTACAGGGCATTCGTGTGTGGCTGACCGACCAGAATGGTGAACAATTAAACCTCCGCGGTGAGACAGTAACTATAAGGTTTCACATCCGCAGTGCGTAAATGTTCACACTTAAATATTCTCATGTTTGTTCTTGGAATTAAAAAGCGGCGTCGTGTCGTGGGTGGTGGACTTTTCGACTGGATACCCAAAATCGCGGGTTTCCTTGGCCGTGCAGGCTCCTTCATTTCGGCGAATAGAGGCACAATCACAAACGTTGCCAAGGCGGTTGGTAATGTCGCGAAAGCCGGCGCCACAACAGCATCTGCCGTCAGGCAAATTGTTGATGCCGTGAAAGCGAGACGCGCTGCGGCGGTGGAAACGCAAATGAAAAACTCATCTGCCGCGCCTGTTGTTCCCGCACCTTTGGAGAAGGCGCTCAGCGACAAGAGCATTGAATACTTAAAACAACTGGCTGTGAGTCCGCCACCCGTTGTTCCGACAATGGCCGACATAAACAGCCGCATTGCTGGATCCGGTTTCAAAACTATAAAGCCGAGTCGTTGTGGTAGGGGTCTGTTTCTTGCAAAATGAAAGAAAATTCCGACTAATTCACAAAACGGAAAAAAAATGTTTAACCCACCACACATGAATTTCATTTACAGCATGATTAATAATTGAAGCTTGAACTTTTTTAGCTATAATAATGGCGGCATTTGACGTGCCGAGTGAAATGTTGGACATCGCTTCGGCGGTACCCGATGATAATAGCATCGAATCGTTTGAATACCGCGAGTATGAATCACAAAACCCTGCGGCTATTAACAACGGTCAGGCCATACAGATAGACATCCAGAACCAAGACATTTTCACACAGCCTTCCAAGAGCTACCTTCTTGTGGAGGGCAGGATTACATCAACTGGCGCGGCTTACAACGCAGACTCGTTGGTGTCATTCATCAACAATGCTATCCCGTACATGTTTTCTCAAATTCGATACCTGGCTAACAATACCGAGATAGAGAATGTCATGTCACCTGGGCAAGCCACGACGATGAAAGGCATGCTGGTATACGGCGATGATTTTTCCAAAGGCGAAGGTTTAAACATGTGTTGGCAGAAGGACACGAGTGCGGCGGCGGCGGCTGCGAATATCGGCTTCGAGGCCCGTCGACTGATGATCATTGGAAAACCCGTCCCTATTGGAACGTTTTCATTCATCGTTCCCTTAAGACATCTATTCGGTTTTTGCGATGATTATCACAAGGTCGTATACGGGATCAAACACTCTTTACTGCTGAGCCGGCAGGGGGATGCAGACGCGATCTTCAAGGAAGCCGCAGCGGCCAATGGCCAGATCATGCTGACTAAACTCTCCTGGTTCATGCCGCATATAATACCCGCTTTGGAGTATAAAAGCATGCTTATGAAGCAGATTGAAGCCAAGGTTAAGGTACCTGTGGCATTCCGCGCCATGCAATGCGACAACATTGCGGTGCCACGAGCGACGACTTTTTCCTGGCGTTTGAGCGTTAAGTCGGGCACGGAAAAGCCACGCTGGATTCTTGTTGCTTTTCAGACTGGAAAGAATGCACATCAAGGCCAGAATCCGGCACTGTTTGACCATGCACAGGTTCGCAACATATTCGCTATGCTCAACACCGATCGCTACCCCGTGGTTGACATGAATCTCGACTTCACCAAGAGGACAACCTCTCGCGCTTACAAGGCCCTACGTGACTTCAAGGAAGAATATTGCGGCATAGACGCGCGTGAATCGTCATGCCAACCGACACCAATCGAATTTGTAGATTTGTTTCCGATCTTCGTTCTGGACGTGCGCAGGCAATCTGAACGACTTAAAACCTCTGTACAGGACATACAAATCAAGGTGGACTTTAACGAAGGGGTACCAAATAATACGACAGCATATGCCGTCCTGATCAGCGACCGACTCCTGAATTTTGAATCGGATGGCAGCAAATTCAACGTCGTCTACTAGAAATCGGTTTTTCACATTTAGATACAAGGCCCTCTTTTAGATATATTTTTTCCAAAAATGAAAACTGAATACGTTGCGTTCGGCCTTTCACTGACCGAAGGGCAAAAGCAAACATTGGCTAGAGCTGCGCGTGCCGGCACTGGTGCCACGATCCGACTCGCTCATGGCCAGCTTCGTGGAGACGATAAGCTCGCGCTTACGAAAGTTCAAGCCGCCCGAATCGTGAAGAAGATTTCGGAAGGCGTTGGCATGGAGCTGAGATTCACCAAAACGCAACTGAAAAAGATGACAAAATCGGGCGGATTTCTTCCACTACTGGCTCTCCTCCCGCTGATTTTTGGCGGGTTAACCGCGGTGGGTGCCGCGGCTGGAGGGGCCGCCGAGGTGGCAAAGGCCGTGCACAACAAACAGGCCAGCGATGCAGAGGCTCTGCGCAAGAAACAGGCCAGCGATGCGGCCCAAGCCGAGAAAAAACGGATCGACGACGCGGCTTTAGCAGAGGCCGCGCGTCACAATCGCGAACTCGAGGCCCAGGTCCGTGGAACCGGTTTATATCTCGGGCGCCAGACTTATGGTGGTTGCTGTTCAAAGTGCAAAGGATCCGGTCTCTACTATATCGGGCAAAAAAACTAAAACCGTTGAGCAACTTTGACATAGAGAAAGTCGCCCGAGGTCTGCCGCATTTCCGCGGTGTTTTCATGCGAGATGGTCTGCCAGCCGTGGCTCGTGAGAAGGAGTGTGGAGTTGTTAATTTAGATTCCGGTTCCGGCGATGGTACTCACTGGGTCGCCTATTGGATAGATGGACCTACAGCAGTCTATTTTGACAGTTATGGGCTGGATCCGCCTACCGAAATCTCTCGATATTTAAACCGTTCCATAAGAACACAGACGTTCCAGCTGCAGGGTCCCGATGATGTGGTCTGTGGTCATCTCTGCCTGACCGTGCTAAGAGAGCTCACTGCTGGAAAGAATTTTGAAGATATCATTCTTGACCTATGTTAGACTTCCGTCACCTTTTTGTATATAAAAATGCCGGTTGATAAATTTGGAAGAGACGGTGGAGGTGGGGTGGGAGGGGGGCAGATAAGCGCCGCTGGGCTCGTCCACAAGGCTGGTGATACCATGATGGGAATTCTGTCGGCTGGAGGTTTTCGACTGACAAACGTGGGAACGCCCACGATGGAAACAGACGCCGCGACAAAGGCTTATGCAGACATCATAGATCAGGACAACTTACAAATCACCGGTGGAACGATGTCTGGTGTTCTAAAAATGGGTGGTCACAAAGTTACTGGGCTGCCCACAGACGCAGAAGCGTCTGAAAGCGTCGCAGCGAGCTGGGCACAAGTGGTAAGATACGCGGACCAGAAGGCGACCGCAGCCGAAAATCATGCAGACCAAAAGCTTATCGATGCCAGGCAGTACACGGACGAGAAGAATGCGGGGCTGAGAGATTCCGTTAGGCGGTATGCAGATGACAAGGACCTTATTGTTAAAAGTTATGTTAACGAGCAAGATGTTATCGTCAGGAATGCGTGCGTGCTCAAATCCGGCGGTGTAATGACTGGAAGTTTAGTTATGGGTGGCCACCGAGTTACTGGGCTCCCAACAGAAATTTCAGGATCCGATAGCGACGCAGCGAGTTGGAAACAAGTGTCAACAGCGGTCGCTGGCGCTCTAGTAAAACTCGACAGAGTACCCACGGAGTCGTTGCATGTGGTGAATAAGCGGTATGTAGATTCCCGCGACGCTTCTTACAGACAGTACGTGGATGAGAAAGTCACCACCGCTAGAAGATATGTGGACGAGAAGCATGCTATCGTAAGAGGCGGGCATGTGCTCAAAAGCGGCGATTCTATGACTGGTGATTTGACCATGGGTGGTAAAAGAGTGACTGGGCTCCCAACAGAAATTCCAGGATCTGATAGCGACGCCGCGAGTTTGAAACAGGTGACGCAGCTGATCACCATCGCCACTAAGAATAATGATACGGCGCCGGCTGGACCAAAGTACTTGACTAACAAACGGTATGTGGACGCGAAAAACGCTGAGATTGGAGCTTCCGTTAGACTCTATGCGGACCAGAAAGCTGAAGCTGCTAAGACGTACGCCAACGAGCAAGATGTTATCGTTAGGAGCGCATGCGTGCTTAAAGCTGGTGATGCAATGACTGGTGATTTAATCATGGGCGGTAAAAGAGTTACTGGGCTCCCTACGGGCGCAGCAACGTCCGAAAGCGACGCGACGAGTATGGCACAAGTATCGAAGCTGATCGCCGACAACATGACAAAGAGTGATAGAGTACCAACAGAACCGTTGCATGTGACAAATAAACGATACGTTGACGTGAAAAACGCTGAGATTGGAGCTTCCGTTAGACTCTATGCGGACCAGAAAGTTGAAGCTGCTAAGAGGTATGCCAACGAGGAAGATGTTATCGTTAGGAGCGCATGCGTGCTCAAATCCGGCAGTACCATGACCGGTGATCTGGCTATGGGTGGTAAAAGAGTGACTGGACTCCCAACAGAAATTTCAGGATCCGATAGCGACGCTGTGAGTTTTAAACAAGTGACGCGGCTGATCACCATCGCCACTACGAATAATGATACGCCGCCCTCGGGACCATGGTACCTGACTAACAAGCGGTATGTAGACAGTGAGATAGCTAATGAAAGGCGATACGCGACGAGCATCAAGATTCTCAACTACAGCGGCCACATTCCGCCCCTATCCAGAAACGTTTCCGAAACGGGTTTTATTGCCTCAGCCAACGAATCTTTACCCACTAACCCGCCTCATATGGCATTCAACTCGGGTGTGAGGGGTGAGTGGAAGACGGCGTCCAGATCGAGAGCCGATATTGATGCTCAGGTTAGTGGGACTTGGTTACAGATTGAATGCCCGACGCCTATGCGAGTATGGAAGGTTAGTCTGACTGGGGGAATTAGTTCTACTGCTCCGCGTGTCACGTCCTGGAAGATTTATGGGACACCCGATAATGAAAATAGATTTGATGAGCTCATCACCTCCAATGTCGCTTTGACTAATTCTGCGCAAGAGTTCACCTTCACAACTCAGAGTTTATACAAAAAATTCAGGCTGATGGTCTTGGCCACCAGCCCACCACAACCTACTTTTGGAATAACCCACTTCCAGATCTATACATATTTTAGACACGGGGGATAGTCAGTAGTATAGAAAAATATGACTGACACGCACTACAAGATTCGGGGGTATCTCCGTCAACACGGAGAAATAGACATGTGCAAATACAGCATAGACAGTCTAGGTGATGTGGGCCACTGGGGGTACGACATCCCGAAGCCCACCGCAGAGCTATTGACCGCGGTGCCTCAACAGCACATCGACTTCGTGTCTGACGATTACCACAACCGCGATATCTATACGGCGGCCGGAACGGTAACCACGAGTGCGTGGCAAACTCTTCCATTGACCGCTGCGCGTTTTCCGTGTATAAGTTTGCAAACCACCAATCAGGGGGTTTCGTTAGAGGGCGGGTTCTGGAAGCTTACAATGTTTGGTGTTAGTACCGGTGATGCGTCAGTTCGCATTATTACAGCCGCGGGTAGCATCGATCGTACAGTTGACATTCAAAGTGGGCAATTTGATGCATCTAGGGCAATATTCATTCCAGGACAAACGAGTTTTCGAATTGAAGGAAAAAAGAGAGGCGTTTTAAGTACTTCAACTATTGAGTTAAACGTAACGTTACTGATAGAGCAACTATAAAAAACTATGTCTTTGTACCCACCGCTGATGGAGTCAACAATTTCGTCAGACACGACGTCGCAAACATTTCGCTTGCAGAAGATCGGCGAAATAGAAGCATTCCTGAGGTCTGAGGCGATAAGTCGGGGACAACTGTGTAAAAAGTATAAGAGGGTTGTAGATGTGGCTAATGGGGCGTCGGCCGGCCTTGCTATAGTTAGTCTTGGAACTGGGGTGGGTGGGGCAGCTATGTTAGCCACTGGTATTGGTTTTATTCCTGGTATTGTTCTGGAGAGTTTGGCCATAGCGACGAGTTTTCTGGATATTATTGGAAATGTTGTCAGTAGAAGTTTTGTTGCTAAAGCTTCAAAACATGACGAAATTTGTATTTTGGCGGAAAGTAAGCTAAACACTGTTCATGACCACATTTCTAAGGCGTTAGAGGACACGGCTATTAGCGATGAAGAATATAAACTTATTCTGGGAGAGGAGGAGAAATATAGAACGATGAAACGTGATATACAAAGCAAGAATGGAAAAAAAGAGTTGCCGAGTCAAAGCAAAGACCAGATGGTGGCAGAACTAATCAAGAAACTAACCAGCGCTGGGTCTTCTCCGCGAACCACGATATAAAAATTTTCATCGTGGGCGGTTGGGGTGGTGAGTCTGTAATTCCTAGCGCACCACCGCCGTACGATTAGCGGAGTTATAATTTTTACTGGCACACTCCAATGGTTTGGGCCGGCCTCGTGGGAGGTTCTCGGCCGGCCTTCATTTTTAAAGCCGCCATAGCTTCTTTGGTAGACTTAGGGCTTGAGCAGTTCTAAGCAATGATATCCAAAGGCACAGCTTTAAAGCCAATCTGTTTATAAGGGCTAGTTGGCCACGAGAAGGCTTGGATGCACTGGCTTCCCGCCGCACAAAATACGCTCTAGTAAATCGAAGAAACGTCTCGTAGATATGTCTAGATTTTGTAGCATAATATGAATTATGTCATTATAAGCCACCACGGCTTCTGGGGCGCCTTAAAAGTGGTGTCCCCTTATTTTAAAAGGCGGTGGCGGCTTGTAAGCGCTACTTAACAACTACTATTTCACCCACCAACCAAGTGGAACTGCATTCTGTAATTATGTTGACATAAATATTACGTTTGTTGAAGCCATTTTAAAGGTGTATTATAACTTTATTTTAAATTTCGCCCCGTGGTAAAAATGATCCCCCAGTGATTTATTGTTATTATTAATACCGTCGATTCTGTGATGTAGGAAGCAGCCATCGTGTAATTTGAATTTCGGATAATACTAGATAACGCTTTTTCATCTTTTTATGTTGATTCGCCAGATGTCGGAACTAAGTTTCATGTTTATATTTTGATTCGCCAGACGCCACAACTGACTTCAACATCACCGCATATCAATTTTATAATTTTGTGAAAATGTTGACATAAGAATAAGAATACCTCAAACTCCTAAAAAATTGAACACACTACAACAATAACAGAAGGAACCTAATGAAAAAAACATAAATATTAAAAATCACATGATTATCTAGAAATTCTGGACATTATTAAGCAACGCCTTCTAAGCATCTATCAAAGCATCAATCGATGGCGCTGAGCAATTGTGAGTGAAGGACTTGCTCATTTTCCCTACACAGTAACCGTCTCAGAGGAGGAAGGGGATCGAACCCATACTCTCCGCGTTACAAGGCGAGCGCTCTTACCAATCGCATAGACTGGTCATCGTTCCTCGTTGTTGCTACCGAATCTTATGTAATCTTAAAAAAATAGTATGGTTTGTTATCCCTGGTCCTGCACTAAATTATATCTATGCTCTGCTCAGTCACTTGTGTCATATAAGACTTACCTCTTTCCAGGGGCGTCTATCCCCCCCCCCTAAGTCATTGGAGCAACGTCCCTTTTCCCCCTCTTCTTCTCCCTCCCCGTCCCTAAAATGGTGGCACACACACTGACAGTCCCGTCCCCCCTATTTCTTGGATTGAGCATTTGCTCCAAGGTTTCTCCTCGTGTAGACGCCTCTGCCTCTTTCAAATTGCTTATCCACCATAGACTGTCTCTCTGTCTTACGGACTGGTCTTCTGGATATTGAACTGATTACGGATTGGTTTCAGTATGCTATCGGTTGACGCCTTCTGCATTACACACCGGCGCAATAGAAGTTACTAATTACAATGCGATCTTATCCCATCTAATCTAATCTGTTTAATCTAATCTTAACGACTTCTATAGCGCCGTGTTCATAATCTACAAATCATCGTCCAATGGTCGATTTGAGTGAAACCGAAAGTCAATCTCTTGTGGCTAGTGTTCTTAACAGTCGATCAAGAGATCGGGGTTCAAATCCCCATCAGGGCAGAAACTCAATTCCAGATTTCTGCTCCATCTGCGCCTCCTAGCGAACTCCGCTATAATGAGTACACTGACCGTAGTCTGGAGGTGGGATGATGAGAAGCTGTGGAGATGAATGGTCACCTGCCCTCGTACGCCGAGGCTGATAAAATGAAGTCGTTAGCACTTCGAACTATGGCTATCTGTCAAGGCTAGCTTAATGAACTGATCAGTTCATCTCGAATAGGCGTTAATTTAAGTATCTTGGTGCTTTAAAGCGTTCGTCTGAGACACCTTTAAAACAATATCAATCGTTGCTATATAAGGATGGAACTTGATAAGTGATTAATTGCTCTAGGTCCGGTGTTCTCATAACCCATGTAAAGAAACAGAAAATATATCGATCTATGTAGGGAATCTATGTTAAATTAAATATCAGGTTCGTTAGAGGTTGGGCTTCCGTCTGTATAAAGTGAAATTTAAATTAAGTTGCATTTATATTCGTTAGATGGCGGCATGATTACATTCATCCTGTCTGCCTGTGTCTCTCTCTCTTTGTCTATCTCTGTCTCCGTCTGTGTCTCTGTGTCTGTCTGTATGTCTGTCTGTCTCTGTCTGTCTGTCTTTATCTCTGTGTTTCTGTCTGTCTGTCTCTGTCTATCTGTCTGTGTGTCTGTCTGTCTCTCTCTGTCTTAGACATCTTTGAGAAAGTCTTGCAGAATAAGTGTATATAATTATTAACTCGGCGACACTTTATACGATTGTAATAACGCTCGCCTTAAACACCTTTACAATGCTTTCAACTGTTGCTATATAAGAATGGGAGACGATAACCAATTAATTATAGAACATAAGCCCATGTCGTTTGAGAATTAATCGATGGGACAATATAATGATACCAGAAACTCGGTTCAAAACTTTTCCTTTAAGCTCAACTCCATCAGATCATCACAATCTTCAATCTAAGTTGCTGACTGATAATTGCAAAATCCGAGAGTTAAGTTACCATAAAAAGCCTAGAATCACCATGGTAGCTGATATGAAGAAAAATCATAACTCTCCACAAAAGTCAGAAATCGCCACAAAAAGTCATAAATGTCCACATAAAGTCATAAATGTCCACATAAAGTCATAAATCTCCAAATAAAGTCATAAATCTCCACATAAAGTCATAAATCTTCACTTAGGTCAAATCAAGTTGAGAGATCTTTACTAAAAAATATCCCGCGAAAGCTAATCCTAAAAGTACTGTGTGTGCAAGAAAAAAATCACTGAAGTAACCGTCGTGAATTTGTCGAGAAAATTTCGTTGACATTTTGAGTTCGTGGTAATAGCGATGTCTTGATCTCATCCAAAACTCATCAGCTGTCGTATGCAGAGGCCAAGAAAAGTGAAGTGGTTTAGTTCTCAACCTTTCTCTTCCTCTGATCCATAAAAGCCTGAGGACCATTTTATATATTTTGGATTGTCTTTAGAGACTGTTCTGGTTTCTCTATAGATCTCAGCGGTTTTGTGTCTGCCGCTCACATTATAGTCTACAGTATTGTCCATCACAGACTCAAATTTAGCTGTAATGCTTGTGCTATGGAAGTCGTTTGTCAAAAAGTGGTGACCACGTACGTTCTCACTGGCCCAGCTGGGATCATGGATTCAACTTGGAGGTTTTACAGAATTGCAGATATGTCAACAGAATGCGGAGAATAAAGTTGCGGAACAAACAATGTCAAACACTGTCACGCCTAACTCAATTCTAAAAGCATCTTGCACTAAACAGAGCACCAAGATCTATGCCCGGCTGTAAATCCCTTGACGCACTCCAGATTCATTGATATAGAGCATTTTATTGAAATGCACTGCCTGCTACTCGGTGCGCTTGGCTCGGCGAAATGGCCCCTC
Organism: Allolobophora icterica; assembly: GCA_963556255.1. NCBI lineage: Eukaryota > Metazoa > Annelida > Clitellata > Crassiclitellata > Lumbricidae > Allolobophora > Allolobophora icterica. Next base: position 99,577,427 of record OY744603.1, read on the forward strand.
GATTACACCGTACACAGGCTGCAGGCCATCTGGTGTCCGATTGTTACAAAGCCTGGATGACAGCGAGGGCGCTTTTCTCGTTGACTGCTGATCATTTGACAGAGAAAAAGCTTAAGTTTTAAAGTTTTAATGCTAAACGGTGAAAGAACAATTGTAAATGGAACGAAAATGATTTTTATTTTGTATACTTTGCCAGCGCGCAGGCCATGAGAGTGTACGTATCGCGTCTCTAGTTTTATGCAGAGATCTTTGCTTGGACGACATCCTGCTTAGGAGACATCGCAGGAGACGCGATGCTGGAGTTAGTTTTACTTCGAGAAAAGTTAAATATGCACTGAAAATTTTTTGTTTTCGGAGAAATGAGTTTAACGAAGTCCAGATGTTTCTCGACGCCGCTTTGGATTTTTCTGAATGGACTGATTTTAGCGGCAGAGGCTCATTTCAATTTGTTCATGAATAGAAGCGAGACTATGCGACTGTTGGGTGAGTGGAAAACATCCACTGATATTTCGTAATCGTGATCGTAAAGTCCAAATTTCTAAAGCGCTACTATAAAGCTACGTGCAGGGCGCCAGCTTATTCACGAGCGCTGCGTCGTATCCGAGGGGTTGTCCAGAGATCGATGTCCAGTGGAGGTCGGAGACCGGTTGCCTGAGAGAACAGGGAGAGGAGGCAGACAACTAAACATCGTTACATCATATAGGCTAACGCAGAGAAACTCCGCCACTGCCCGTAGTGAAGCCAATAATACTAGGTAGTGCCAGGCCGAAGCCTCGGAAAAGGAGGAGGGCGACGTCAACGGCCCTGGCTGCCTTAAGATGTCGTTTAACTCTGAAACTACTACTGATGAGTTTGGTCTTGAAGGAGTGACGATATATAAATTTTGGTTAATTACAATGAAAATTACAGTCTTTAGTTACATGTATACATGCCTTTCAACGGCGACCGTATATATATGCCCTAATATACTTATTTTTTAATTAATCGATCGGGTGTGATCCTACCCCTCATCGCTGCTCTTTTGAATGAGTGCCACGCCACACAGGTCATCTAAGGTCATCTAATGTCATCTAAGGTCATGTATTGTCATCTAAGGTCATCTATTGTCATATAAGGTAATCTAAAATCCCCGTATATGGACCGTGCTAGTCCGAGATTCAGATCTCAGAAAATATACCCACGAGCGGAGGATATTTTGGCTGATTTATGTAGCGCCGTTATAGATGTTCGATTCTGATGCGATATAAGTAATCAGTCTGTCTGTTTGTCTGTCTAAGGATATGTGTGGTGCGGGGGTTTAATGTACAATACATATAGGCCATCTGTGTATTATACACAAATATACATAAATATACATCTATATATACAAGTATATATGTATTATACATATATATGCATGTATATGTTACAGGGAATGTGTATTTTCAGGGAATATGTATATTCCCTGAAAATTTCAGGGAATGTGTATAGAAATCATTTGAAGATTTCAGGGAATATGTATATGATTTTCATCGCTAATCCAGCTTCTAGCCTTAGTTACATTTTCATCGCTAATCCAGCTTCTAGCCTTAGTTACATTTTCATCGCTTATCCAGCTGCTATAGTCTTAGTTACATTTTCATCATAGATTCCGCTTCTATACACATTCCCTGAAATTTTCAGGGAATATACATATTCCCTGAAAATACACATTCCCTGTAACATATATATATATATATATATGTATAATACATACATATATATATGTATGCGTGAATACAAACACACATACATATACATAGAACTCTAAAAACAGAATCCAAAGTCCCATCCATGAAGCAGGCGTGTGTAAGGTACTTAAATCGGTCTAAGATGGATCACCTCGGGAGTGAGGTGGGGTAGGCCATTGCCTTCTCTCTCTCTCTCTCTCTCTCTCTCTCTATATATATATATATATATATATATATATATATATATATATATATATATATATATATATATATATATATATATATATATATATATATATATATATATATATATATATACAGAAGGCAATGAGTAGGTCCTCTACTGCCATCTAACGTCCGGTTCAAATGCACTCTGTCGGATCTCGGTTTCAATCACATCGGCCAAGGATGTGCTCTGTATAATTAGATGCAACAGCGCGGACACCTGCTTACTAATGAGATACTGGATAGATAGACAGACAAACAGACAGACAGACGGACGGATGGACAGACAGACACAGATGGACACAGATAGCCAGAGAGACTGACAAACAGACACAAAGACACATCATGTAGGCATATAATTATGTAGGCATGTAGAACCTGGAGAATGGAGGAAGGCGACGCTTATCATCTTTGTCGTGCAACGGCGTCGTTAAACAGTTACTAATTATTATCAAGTTTGGTGAATTGAATTATGGCGTTTACATTACATTTAAAGACTTGTATTGTATTATATTGTTTTATATTATCTCATATCATATTATAATTATTATACATAATTAGCTTTTATAAGTTCGGCGTCAGCGTCCCTGGCAGCAAAAAGATGTCGCTACAAAACTGAATAAAAGTAATTAGTTTTTAGACACCTTTAAATCGGTACTTCAGACGGTATAAATTCCTCCACAGCACTTGGTAAGACTTGATAATGGAATGGATTATGTATTATGCCATCGGAACGTGAGAACTGTTCAGATTAAGAAACAATACGACACCTGTTTTAAGGGTGATCTTAACCATATAAGTACAAGGAGACGAGTGGCCTAGTATGTTATCTAATCTCAACAGTTTTAAGCCGAAATTGATTTCTGCGGATGTCGCTAAAAATGAGTAAACCGTTAGATAGTTTGAAACTAATTGATAAAATTAAAGGGCAACGGCGACTAATCGTATATATATAGCATTGCGACAATTTAATGTGTTATACATACACAGCGGTGAGAACTGTTCAAATTAGTAATTCCACACCTCTTTTAAGTATGAGCTTCGCCCTATAAGTACTGTAGAACCAGAAGCGTGATTCTGTATTACATCTAAAATAAGTTCCTGTATAATTATGCCACATACGAATGGTGAGCCCTGTTCAGAAATAATATTTCTGCCGACGTCTACTGCCTTTGTTCCCATAAGATGTCCCTTGGCTGACCCTTTGGATTTTGACCTGCACCGATTTTTAACCCTCCGCCTATCGATTTTTTTTACTAAGCGTCCGTGGTAAGCACTTTTGGGTTCGATAGAAATCTCAAGATTACGATTACACAATACAAATCTAATCGTGGGATTTAGAGATCTTTTACAGGCCACTAGTCCTTACTCAGGAACGTACATGTATTTGTGTATGTATGTATGTATGTATGTATGTATGTATGTATGTATGTGTGTGTGTGTGTGTGTGTGTATGTGTGTGTGTGTGTGTGTATGTGTGTGTATGTATGTATGTATGTATGTATGTATGTATGTATGTATGTATGTATGTATGTATGTATGTATGTATGTATGTATGTATGTATGTATGTATATGTATGTATGTATGTATGTATGTATGTATGTATGTATGTATGTATGTGTGTGTGTGTGTGTGTATGTGTGTGTGTGTGTGTGTATGTATGTGTGTGTGTGTGTGTGTATGTGTGTGTGTGTGTGTGTGTGTGTGTGTGTGTGTATGTATGTATGTATGTATGTATGTATGTGTGTGTGTGTGTGTGTGTGTGTGTGTGTGTGTGTGTGTGTGTGTGTGTGTGTGTGTGTGTGTGTGTGTGTGTGTGTGTGTGTGTGTGTGTGTGTGTGTGTGTGTGTGTGTGTGTGTGTGTATGTATGTATGTATGTATGTATGTATGTATGTATGTATGTATGTATGTATGTATGTATGTATGTATGTATGTATGCATGCATGCATGCATGCATGCATGCATGCATGTATGTATGTGTATATGTGTGCGTATGTATGTGTAAATTTAGGTGTATGTAGGCGTGTATGATGGTGCGTATATATGTATATGTATGTGTATTTATGACATTGTATGTACGCATGCATGCATTTATGTGTGTGCATATGTATTTGCGATATGTGTATGTATGTATGTATGCTTGCATGTATGGTATGTATATGTGGATGTATGCGAGGATGCGTGAGTGTGTACGTATGCATGCGTGTAAGCCAATGACCTGATGCTTCTTTCTACCCCCACCCTCCTCCTCCTTCTCTATTGTCTACCTGTCTATTGTCTTCACACCTTCTGCTTCTGTTGATTCACCTGCCTCCATTCGCTCAGTTTCCATCTCCTTTCACGATGACACGGACGCCCTCCCCTCCCCCTCCCTTCTCTTTGTTTACAATCTACCGATCGATAGATCGATCAATGACTGACGGATCCCAAACGACGTCATATGTGTGTGGTATGTATGCATGTGCGTGAGTGTGTCTGTTTTTAATTGTTGGTTGATACAATACCAATAGATTTGTTATTACGCATTTATAAAGCGCCACTAAAAATTCAATGACGAAAAATCAATCGATGGCGCTGAGCAATTGTGAGTGAATGACTTGCTCAAGGTCGCTACACAGTAACCGTCTCAGGGGAGGAGGATCGAACCCGTACTCTCTGCGTTACGAGGCGCCCGCTCTAACCAACCGCATACAGTGTCCCACGGTTTACATATAAACCCATTAAAGATCTCAAATGAAGGTGTCCGAAAGACATACAGAGACGGAGACAGAGACAGAGAATGGCTGGGTGGATCGAGAGTTTAACGACATCTTCTGGCATCAAAGCCCACTTACGTCTACAGAAATTATTTTGAATAGATTCCACCGTTCATAAGAACTATCCAATGCACTGAAAACAAATTTATAACATCAAGAGCAATGCAAGTCGTTACAGCATTAATCGCCCATCGTGTCCCATTCTTATATAGCGATGGTTTACATCGGTTTAAAGGTGTCCAAGGGGCCGCTTTAAACAATCGTATACGGTGTCCCACAATTTATATTTACACCATTGCAACTTAAATAGAGGTGTCTACGAGAGAGCTCTTATTAATCACCAGGTCCTATCTTATTTGCTCCTTATATAGCATCGGTTTATTATCATTATTATTATTATTATTATTATTATTATTATTATTATTATTATTATTATTATTATTATTATTATTATTATTATTATTATTCCAATCTTTAACGACATCTTATGGCTACAAAGGCCGTTCACGACTTTAAAGTTTTTGATATATTTCACTTCATGTTCATCTAGCTTTTCGTCATCAGTCTCTTTCGGTTCGCTCATCGTTTGTTTTCTTGTTTAGCAGGTTGTTGAGATGCCAGTGATTGATAGGTTGTTGTAGTCCATCTTTTATATTTAAATATATATATATATATATATATATATATATATATATATATATATATATATATATATATATATATATATATATATATATATATATATATATACAGAAGGCAATGAGTAGGTCCTCTACTGCCATCTAACGTCCGGTTCAAATGCACTCTGTCGGATCTCGGTTTCAATCACATCGGCCAAGGATGTGCTCTGTATAATTAGATGCAACAGCGCGGACACCTGCTTACTAATGAGATACTGGATAGATAGACAGACAAACAGACAGACAGACGGACGGATGGACAGACAGACACAGATGGACACAGATAGCCAGAGAGACTGACAAACAGACACAAAGACACATCATGTAGGCATATAATTATGTAGGCATGTAGAACCTGGAGAATGGAGGAAGGCGACGCTTATCATCTTTGTCGTGCAACGGCGTCGTTAAACAGTTACTAATTATTATCAAGTTTGGTGAATTGAATTATGGCGTTTACATTACATTTAAAGACTTGTATTGTATTATATTGTTTTATATTATCTCATATCATATTATAATTATTATACATAATTAGCTTTTATAAGTTCGGCGTCAGCGTCCCTGGCAGCAAAAAGATGTCGCTACAAAACTGAATAAAAGTAATTAGTTTTTAGACACCTTTAAATCGGTACTTCAGACGGTATAAATTCCTCCACAGCACTTGGTAATAAATGTATTACAAAACGAAGTGTATAGGGTAGTTAAACAAATTACTAAAGGTCAAATTTTGTAATGATGCTCTTGTGTATTAACCTTAGTTATATCCATTACATATTGGTTATTTGAGAACCTATATAACCGTTTCTTTTCAATTGCAAGTATATAATGAGAGTGTGATGCTAGTAAATTACATATATAATACATTGATTAATGAGTATCTATATTACAACCATCCAACATTTGGTTCTTGGATGTCGCATATGGTTTGATTTGGTTTATGTATTGGAGTAAAATCAATATTATATTATATAGTGCTGTATTATTGTGTTGCAATAAAGGAAATATACATGTAATTGTAACTTGAATGCATTGAAATCAAACTTGAGACAATTATGCTCATATATGCTTTGTTAATTAATAAAACTTATAGTTGAATGTGTTAGATACCTGAACAATTTCTTTAAAAAAGGAACTTGGTATAACCATATGTTTCATTTAATGTGCATGTGTATGTGAAATTTATTACTATTTCATACATGATATGATTGTAGTGGCAGATATTGAACTGAGGAATAAGAAATAATCAATTAAACATTTCAAAGATAAAATAAGAATATAATGTAATTATTATAATTATATGTACTGTGCATCTGAAGTTGTTTAAATATTTCTTGCGAGTGACAATAGTTGGGAAGTACTGTTTGATTTGTATCAAAACAGTTTAGAGCTATGTGTTTTATAAATAACATTAGATATATTGCTTTAAATGATGTGACAATATTGATATTGTAAGCTTATGTTTGACACCTTTAAATGGTGTCTTTCGGACAGTATAAGTTTATCGTTTTCTGTAAACTGTATTTCTAAATTGTCGTCAACGGCCTTTGGTGTCATAAGACGACGTTAAACTGTGGAATAATAATAAAAGGTAAGACTTGATAATGGAATGGATTATGTATTATGCCATCGGAACGTGAGAACTGTTCAGATTAAGAAACAATACGACACCTGTTTTAAGGGTGATCTTAACCATATAAGTACAAGGAGACGAGTGGCCTAGTATGTTATCTAATCTCAACAGTTTTAAGCCGAAATTGATTTCTGCGGATGTCGCTAAAAATGAGTAAACCGTTAGATAGTTTGAAACTAATTGATAAAATTAAAGGGCAACGGCGACTAATCGTATATATATAGCATTGCGACAATTTAATGTGTTATACATACACAGCGGTGAGAACTGTTCAAATTAGTAATTCCACACCTCTTTTAAGTATGAGCTTCGCCCTATAAGTACTGTAGAACCAGAAGCGTGATTCTGTATTACATCTAAAATAAGTTCCTGTATAATTATGCCACATACGAATGGTGAGCCCTGTTCAGAAATAATATTTCTGCCGACGTCTACTGCCTTTGTTCCCATAAGATGTCCCTTGGCTGACCCTTTGGATTTTGACCTGCACCGATTTTTAACCCTCCGCCTATCGATTTTTTTTACTAAGCGTCCGTGGTAAGCACTTTTGGGTTCGATAGAAATCTCAAGATTACGATTACACAATACAAATCTAATCGTGGGATTTAGAGATCTTTTACAGGCCACTAGTCCTTACTCAGGAACGTACATGTATTTGTGTATGTATGTATGTATGTATGTATGTATGTATGTATGTATGTATGTGTGTGTGTGTGTGTGTGTATGTGTGTGTGTGTGTGTATGTGTGTGTATGTATGTATGTATGTATGTATGTATGTATGTATGTATGTATGTATGTATGTATGTATGTATGTATGTATGTATGTATGTATGTATGTATGTATGTATGTATGTATGTATGTAGGTATGTATGTATGTATGTATGTATGTATGTGTGTGTGTGTGTGTGTATGTGTGTGTGTGTGTGTGTATGTATGTGTGTGTGTGTGTGTGTGTATGTGTGTGTGTGTGTGTGTGTGTGTGTGTGTATGTATGTATGTATGTATGTATGTGTGTGTGTGTGTGTGTGTGTGTGTGTGTGTGTGTGTGTATGTGTGTGTGTGTGTGTGTGTGTGTGTGTGTGTGTGTGTGTGTGTGTGTGTGTGTGTGTGTGTGTGTGTGTGTGTGTGTGTGTGTGTGTGTGTGTGTGTATGTATGTATGTATGTATGTATGTATGTATGTATGTATGTATGTATGTATGTATGTATGTATGTATGTATGTATGCATGCATGCATGCATGCATGCATGCATGCATGTATGTATGTGTATATGTGTGCGTATGTATGTGTAAATTTAGGTGTATGTAGGCGTGTATGATGGTGCGTATATATGTATATGTATGTGTATTTATGACATTGTATGTACGCATGCATGCATTTATGTGTGTGCATATGTATTTGCGATATGTGTATGTATGTATGTATGCTTGCATGTATGGTATGTATATGTGGATGTATGCGAGGATGCGTGAGTGTGTACGTATGCATGCGTGTAAGCCAATGACCTGATGCTTCTTTCTACCCCCACCCTCCTCCTCCTTCTCTATTGTCTACCTGTCTATTGTCTTCACACCTTCTGCTTCTGTTGATTCACCTGCCTCCATTCGCTCAGTTTCCATCTCCTTTCACGATGACACGGACGCCCTCCCCTCCCCCTCCCTTCTCTTTGTTTACAATCTACCGATCGATAGATCGATCAATGACTGACGGATCCCAAACGACGTCATATGTGTGTGGTATGTATGCATGTGCGTGAGTGTGTCTGTTTTTAATTGTTGGTTGATACAATACCAATAGATTTGTTATTACGCATTTATAAAGCGCCACTAAAAATTCAATGACGAAAAATCAATCGATGGCGCTGAGCAATTGTGAGTGAATGACTTGCTCAAGGTCGCTACACAGTAACCGTCTCAGGGGAGGAGGATCGAACCCGTACTCTCTGCGTTACGAGGCGCCCGCTCTAACCAACCGCATACAGTGTCCCACGGTTTACATATAAACCCATTAAAGATCTCAAATGAAGGTGTCCGAAAGACATACAGAGACGGAGACAGAGACAGAGAATGGCTGGGTGGATCGAGAGTTTAACGACATCTTCTGGCATCAAAGCCCACTTACGTCTACAGAAATTATTTTGAATAGATTCCACCGTTCATAAGAACTATCCAATGCACTGAAAACAAATTTATAACATCAAGAGCAATGCAAGTCGTTACAGCATTAATCGCCCATCGTGTCCCATTCTTATATAGCGATGGTTTACATCGGTTTAAAGGTGTCCAAGGGGCCGCTTTAAACAATCGTATACGGTGTCCCACAATTTATATTTACACCATTGCAACTTAAATAGAGGTGTCTACGAGAGAGCTCTTATTAATCACCAGGTCCTATCTTATTTGCTCCTTATATAGCATCGGTTTATTATCATTATTATTATTATTATTATTATTATTATTATTATTATTATTATTATTATTATTATTATTATTATTATTATTATTATTATTATTCCAATCTTTAACGACATCTTATGGCTACAAAGGCCGTTCACGACTTTAAAGTTTTTGATATATTTCACTTCATGTTCATCTAGCTTTTCGTCATCAGTCTCTTTCGGTTCGCTCATCGTTTGTTTTCTTGTTTAGCAGGTTGTTGAGATGCCAGTGATTGATAGGTTGTTGTAGTCCATCTTTTATATTTAAATATATATATATATATATATATATATATAGGATGGTTCGCGGATAGGTTGGTGTTGGTGAAAATGTCACACTGGAATAATTAAATTAAAATCAGTATCACCGTCGAATGTTTTAGGACGAAAAGTTGCGATTAGTTATGGATTTACCTTCAGCACCCGTAAGTGGTCTACAATAAAAAATTACCGGAACAGATAAGGGAAAAAAGAGGTATAAACTTTGATTCCGATCAACAAGCGAAGCAAAGGGATGGGCACTGAAAATTAATCTACTGCGAAACCCTTACACCTACGAGGCAAAGGCGATCATTGTGTACAAAGTGAATCTGACCTACTTCAGACTGCTACAGAGTTATACGCAAGAGGTCTGCTTTCAGGGTGGCAATAGAAACCTCTCTGTAAATACTGCCTGGCAACACGAAGATCCGTAAGTCAGTCAGTATGTCAAAAAAATTAACAAGAGTTGACGAATTGGTGGATTTACTCAGAGATGAGAAGTCGACCGACCTTATAGTTGAAAGGCTGGAGCAATCGGACTCGCTGACTTCAGCAATCGAGCAAATGATCAGCAAAAAAATCGACAGAATCATGGATAAGGTACTGGCAAAACTTGATCCAGTGATTGATAAAAAAATTAATGACATTCTTCAACCTAAACTTGTAAGTATAACAACCGAGCAACAGCTAATCAGAGAAGAGAATGCGCAATTGAGGGGTCGCATCGAATATCTGGAGACTGAGGCTAGACATTCAAATCTGGTTCTGCATGGAGTTCAGGAACACTTCATTGGAACAGGGTCGAAAGATGCTGCGGACAAGGAGGCACTTGAAGCTACTCTCAGCCTCTGTAACCAAACCTTGGAACTCAACATCTCTCCAGGCGACATTTCTCTGGCATTCAGACTACCTAAAAAGGGCAAAGAAAGCCATAGACCAATCATTGCAAGGTTCACATCTCAAAGAACAAGAAACCTGGTCTATAGCTCAAGAATGAAACTACGAAACACCACCATATTCGTTAACGAACATCTCACTTCACATAACGCTCAAATCTATGCAAAAGCAAGGGCGCTGGTAAAGGAGGGCAAGGCTACAAAGACCTGGACGGCAGGAGGCCAGGTTTTTATCCTGACGGCGGGAACCTCAAGTTCTAAACCAGTGAAACTGTCTTCCATGCAGGACGTACAGGCTCTGAGTAAACCGACCATGGGCTTAGAATCGCCGTCCGGTGGTCATTGAGACTCTTCAAATTCCTGCTTCACCTGGCCGAAACATTCTACATTCTTCCTTGGGATGACTGCTACTCTCATCTTATCAGGTACAGCTTCCAACCAACTGCACAGAACTCTCTACGGATCGACTGTTCCTCTCATTCATCCAAGTCTTGAGCACTCGTTTCCATCTCCCAATCTGCGGCGCAAAACCCATAACTCTAGGATCTCGGGTCCTACTTTCACTTATGGACCATTGAGTGAGTTGAATAAGTTACTGTGATTTACTAACTTTATGACTCTTACTCTGGAACAAAAACTATCTCTTTTTTCGACTCATTAGGCCAGATTCGTTTAGATAAAGATTATAGTTGGAATAAGAACTGTTGTCAATCTTAATAAATATTACATTAACAGAGCAGGGCTAGAGAAAGTACGGCGAACTTATTTAGAGGGCAGCACTTACCTGAAATTAGGATGATCTTAGAAGTGGGGTCAGGACCGGTTCAGCTCCTGTATTATAAGTGTTTTGTTTTTCGTGATTTTTGGAATTAATTCTGTTTTTCACTGAAGGTCCTTAGTCCCTCGACTCGATCGTGGTATGATTTAGCTTGAACGGAACTTTAATCGATTGCTTTGTATACTTGATGCTTTTCAGTTTCTTCTTTTCTTCTTTGTTTTGATGTTAGTTGGACTTCTTTTGCTTGTTATAGCTTATTTACAGTTTGTCATTGTTAGATTGACATTGATATCTTGGTTAATCCCGGATCGAATTTAGATCCCTACGGATTTTTTCAGTTGCATAGTTGTTAGATGGTTGATCACTCTTGTGATGTCAAAGGTGTGGCAACCCTCCGCTGTCATTAACCTGTCTGATATAATACCATCTGGGGGCGCTGGGGGCGGGGCTTCTCCTCAACCAACTAGGCTCAATAATAATATTGAAGATATTTATAGTGCTGGGCCTATTGAGTCGCAGGCACTTAGCCCTAACTCAACACTGGGGAAGGCGAACTTATTCAGCTCCCTGAGCTATACTGAGGTAACGCCTAAGGTGAGAATAGAGGAACTGATTATTGAAATAAACTCTCTTCAGGACACGGAATTAGAGGTCTTTTCACAGGCTCCGGATAACACTAAAGCATGCAATGGTGATGATATCGATCCTGATCAAAATCTGTTTAGAACTTCGTCATGGTCTAGTAACTATACCTCCCTGGATAATCTCCAGTTTACTTTAACGCAGGATCAGAGCAGAGAGAAGAATCTAACAGTTTTACATATTAACTGCAGAAGTTTATTGCATAAAATTGGGGAGATAAATGAACTGATTGATAAAACTCATCCAACAGTAATTGCATTAACGGAGACTTGGTTGGAGGATGATCTCCCGGATTGTATTCAAATTCCTGGCTATACTTTTATTGGTAAAGCAAGGAAAAAAGGTAGGGGTGGAGGGGTTGCATTTTTAATGGAAACTGACCTAAACTATATGGTTATTAATCCCAGGAAGAAAATGGAAGACTATGCAGCATTCGAAAGTCTCTTTATCAGAATTAAAATGAAAACTTGTTCTCCCCTAATTGGTGTCATCTATAGACAACCTGGTTCAAATCTTACGGAATTTCAAAGTGAATTTGATCAGCTAACTTCTGAAATTGGGGAAAGGAATAAAGAAATTATATTGCTTGGTGATTATAACATCGATCTACTGAAAGTTAATGAACATAGAGACACTAATTTTTTCTATAATAGCTTAATATCCCACCATTACCTTCCAGCAATTACTAAACCTACTAGGATTACAGAAAACTCCAAAACTTTAATTGATAATATTTTTTGTACCAACTGGGCCAAAATGAAATTCGCATCAATCATAATTTCGGATATATCAGATCACCTCCCAATTATTGCTCAATTTTCTCTTGAAAAATATAACACAAAAGAGGCGGAATATGCAAATCAAAGATCAATTACCCCAAAAGGACTTGAAAATTTTGCTGCAGCGCTTGAGGGAACTAGTTGGGAACGTGTTAGTCAGTATTCGCAATTAGGATTAGTTAATGAGGCGTATGAATCATTCATCTCCACTTACAAGAAGCTTTACTCCGAGGCATTTCCAATTCAACATAAGAAGAGTGATAAAAGGAAAAAAACTAGGAACGTCTGGATGACGCCTGGACTTTTGAAGTCTTGTAAAAGAAAAAACTTATTATATACTAAGTATATAAAAAACCCAACCTCGGAAAATAAAAAGATTTTTACAACTTATAGAAATAAATTTAAGTCACTAAGAATACTCACAGAAAAGAACTACTATAAGACTGAATTTGAAAAATCTCATAATGACATTAAGTCTACTTGGAAAGTGATTCGTTCGGCAATGCAGCTGAACGCGAGAAATATGAAAATAAATGCACTGACGATTGGTGAAAACAGAATTGAGGATCCTGGAGCAATAGCAAATCAATTTAATGATTACTTCCTTAATCTGCCTAGGATGTTAGCTAATGAAGTACCTATCACCCAAACCTCGTACACAGAGTACTTACCGAAGCCTAACTTGAACTCCATGGGGCTTATCCTAACTACGCCAGAGGAAGTACTGAGAATAGGCCAAACTCTAAAAAAAAACCATTCCAAAGGATTAGATGACATTGATCCTTATGTCGGACTACAACTTATCCATCTAGTCACCCTTCCTCTTTCTGAAATTATAAATAGTTCCCTACAGAACGGAATAGTACCGGAATCTCTGAAAATGGCGAAAGTAGTGCCTATACTTAAAAAAGGGAACAAAGAGGATATTACAAATTATAGGCCTATTTCGATCCTGCCATTATTTGCAAAATTTTTCGAAAAGGTTATGTACGATAGATTAATTTCGTATATTAAAAAAACTAACATGATACATCCATCCCAACATGGCTTTCAAGCGGGTCACTCGACATTCATGGCACTCTTGGATATGGAAGAAATAATATCCAAATCTATCGATAATAATGAATATTCTGTGGGGGTGTTTTTGGACCTTGCCAAGGCTTTCGACACCGTAAGTCATAAAATACTACTAAAAAAACTAAGCCACTACGGGATCAGGGGAATACAGTTAAAATGGTTTCAGAGTTACTTAGATAATCGTAAGCAAAGTGTTGAATGTAGGGGTGCCATTTCGGGTTTGGGTAATATTGCCTTCGGAGTCCCCCAAGGCTCCAATCTTGGGCCAATCCTCTTTTTAATTTATATTAATGATCTAGCATCTGTCTCCACTGCCCTATATTGTATACTGTTCGCAGATGATACGAGCTTAGTATACTCAAATTCCTCGTATGAAATTCTCATGGAAACAGTGAATCGAGAGTTAAGGAAGGTGAATGACTGGTTTCATGCGAACAAACTTACACTCAATACTGACAAAACAAATTTAATCATTTTTAAATCACATAGGAAAATCAAACCCGTAAACTGGCTATTCCATCTTAATAACCATCCGATAACACAAGTGGAGAATACTAAGTTCCTGGGAGTCTTTATAGACCAACACCTTAATTGGAAAGCACATTTAGACTATATTTCGTTGAAAATTGCAAAGAACACAGGTATACTCTCAAGAATAGCCTATTTACTCCCTCATGACATAAGAAAAAGTTTATACTTTACATTAATATACCCCTACTTATCCTACTGTAATTTCATATGGGCATCCAATTATCCGTCTCGTTTACAAAAACTGAACACTTTACAAAGAAAAGCCATAAAAATGATTGCTGGAGTGGAATACAGAGCCTCATCTCACATTATCTTTACTAAGCTGAAGTTATTAAACATCATTCAAATCAGAAACTATCAAATAGCAGAACTATTCTATTGCTTCGAGCATGCTATGCTGCCTATGTCTTATGCTAATTACTTCGCTAAAGCATCGATGACCCACACATATCTCACAAGGGGAGCACAACTATATAGACCCATAAAAGTTCGCACGAATCTTAGAGCTTTTAATATTAAAGCACTGGGACCGCAGATCTGGAATTCTATTCCACTACATATTAAAACAGCACAAAGTAGGAGACAGTTTAGGATTCTTTTGAAGGAGTTTCTCTTAGCAACATTTTCTAGTGCAGCGACTTAATCTAGTAGGCCTACAGTAAAAAATGTATCTGGGTCTGGTTGGGGGGCACCCAGCGCCCGATAGTTAAGACTAGTTAAGTATAGTTAGGGGTAACTAGCGCATCTTTATCCTAATCAACTTCAGTCAATACATATAAGATGTGCAAAACTTTCAGTTTCTTTTCTTGTTTTTGCTTAGATTTCTGTCTAAGAACCATCTACATATCTTGTACATGTCACAGCTTGGGTATCCCCGTCTAGCGGGACTTTGGTCCCTTTGGGGTCGCCCTTTGTCTCTCCTGGCAAATGTAGCTCTGTCTAAAATTAGCAAAAAATAAAAAATCTCGGTCATAGAAATTTAAATGTATACTGCATCCTATTTGTTATCCTTATCATGCTAAACTAATTATTAGTACTGAATTGAGGATTATTCTGGTCTTGCACAAAGTCTCCGGAGTGTATACGGATGCTCTATTAATTGAATAATTTTCTTGTTACCTGTAAATATGTTTGTTCCTGATTGTCAGTTGATACAATAAAGTTATTGATTGATTGATTGATATATATATATATATATATATATATATACTTGTATATACATATGCAT
This sequence comes from Allolobophora icterica, assembly GCA_963556255.1. Lineage (NCBI taxonomy): Eukaryota > Metazoa > Annelida > Clitellata > Crassiclitellata > Lumbricidae > Allolobophora > Allolobophora icterica. The sequence goes on from OY744603.1 coordinate 99,593,062, forward strand.
CATTATTCATTTGGACATTTGGCTTCTTTCCTTTGCTCTTTGGCCCAAAGGCTCTTTTTTGACCATAATGGTTCTTATCTGTTTTCATTTTCTTTGCATATTTTTCACTTTTTTGATGGCCTCGGTTGACACCCTTCTAAAAGCATCTGGACGCTAATTAATCGTCTATCGAGTCCGATCTGAATATATAGCATGGCTTGACACCATTTTAAAGGTGTCTAAGGCGAACTCTCTAACCAATCGTATACAGTGTCCCACTGTGTTTTATAATCCTAAACGACTTCTATTGCGCCGTTATCTTGATTCCCAAGGCATCAATTGATGGTCGCCTCGAATGAGATTACAAGGAAAAAAATCACAATGCATTTCAGAAGACAGTTTGAATTGCAAGAGGCGAGAGAAACAAACGAAGGAGAGAGACGGAGACAGAGAGACAGAGAGACAGAAACAGCTATATAGTAATTCATTATTCTTCTAGCGCGTCCTATCATTTTATATCATCTGTTTCTAACGTTTGAAAGGTGTCTAAGGCGAGAGCTGTAAACAGTCGAATGCCGTTTCTCACGAATCAACACGACAGCAATAGAATAAAATTGCAATACAATAGAATTGCAATACAATAGCCATTTCTTATCTAATCTAAACATCCAAACGATGACAATACAGTACAATACAATACGATGACAACACGATACGACGACAATACAATACGATAGCAATGCGATACGATGACAATAGAAATAAAGAAATACAATACGATGACAATAAAATACGGCAACAATACTTTCCAATCTGCGTACTCTGCGACCTGGTGGGCGTCCAGGTGAGAGATTAGCTTCGGTGATTCGACTGAGATGCGATACGTGGCTGGGTGTAGATGGAATTAATTGTTCTGGTCCTGCAACAGGACTCTGCCACTCACCCGTGAAACATCGGATAACAACGCACCGAGATTAGGTATCGAATTCCTCTGCTTAACAATGGCCTATTGTTCTTCGTGGGTGGCGGTTGGGTGGATGGGTTGGAGGATGAGGAGGAAGGACTAGGAGGGGAGGGGTATGTTGGGGAGTGGCTGTGAAATGGAAGGAGGCTGGAGAGGGCGAGGAGACAGAAGAGGAGGAGGGGATGAGACGGAGGAAGATAGGAAGTATGTAGTAGAAGGAGAAGGATAAGATACAGAAGGAATAGTAGGAGGAATAAGCTGAGGAGAAGTAAGACGAGGAGGAATAAGATGAAGAGGAATAGGATGAGGAGGAATAAGAGGAGATTGACGAGAAGAGCAGGTGGTGGAGAAAGAGTATGAAGAAGAGGAGGTAGTGGAATGTAAAGAGTAGAAGGAGTCTCTCTCTCTCTCTCTCTCTCTCTCTCTCTCCTCTCTCTCTCCTCTCTCTCTCTCTCTCTCTCTCTCTCTCTCTCTCTCTTCTCTCTCTCTCTCTCTCTCTCTCTCTCTCTCCTCTCTCTCTCCTCTCTCTCTCTCTCTCTCTCTTCTCTCTCTTCCTTTGTGTGTGTCTTTCTGGCCTCGTGTATCTCTCTCTTGGCACACCTGCGTACACAGTGACATACATACAAACATACATAGAACTGCACATATGCGCACATCTTTTATTGAAATTGTCAATAGGAAGCCACTTCTAGGTTGCATTACACCGCAAAAGAGTTACGTAGCAAGTACAGTTTTAACTGAATAGAAACAGGAAGCCAGGGACAGGAAACGCCCGATCACTTGGTCAAACGGATATACAAATCGGCGGACTTTGACGATCGCAGTCGAAGTCGATTAGAATCCGTCAGATGGCGTTCTTTGTGCTCATCTACAATGTACATAAATACACGCTTATACACACATACGCATGCACACACACAGCGTCTCAGCGTCTATTTCTGAATATTATATATATATATATGTATATATATAATATATATATTAAATATATGTATATATATAATATATATATCTATTACAGTGTACAGGCTATACATATTCACAGCTATATACCATAAAGATAATTATATATATGTATTATGTATGTAGTATGTATATGCCTGTACATAATACATTAAATACATAATATATATATATATATATATATATATATATATGTTACAGTAAACATGCTATTCATTTTTAGAAATATATAAAATAATCATTCTTACACATATATAGTCCGCACATATATACATATACATATATACCGATGTATATATTATAGTTATAGATATATACATATGCATATATATACTCAATGATATACATGTATATATATACATATAATTATACTTGTCTGTACATATCTTTATATATATATCTGTATATATATATATATATATATATATATATATATATATATATATATATATATATATATATATATATATATATATGAGCAGGGCCTTGTGCAATGGAGTCATGTTGTGTGATGTTCATAATTGAGGATTTATTTCTGTTGTTATGTTCTGTTGCGATTGACAACGGACAACCGTTGCATATTGACTCGTCAACCGTCGTAACATTGTTGGCTCAGAGATGATCGTATCGACTCTTCCCGGGGGCATGGACGCATGAGTTGGCGGGGGACGGCGCCGGAGGGGGAATGATTCACCGGATTTATGGCGGAACTGGCGCCGTATAATGAACTGGATATTGCCAGCCCCGGCGGGGGATTACCCGGAGGTGGACCTGGGATGTTGGGACGAGGAGGTGGTGGACGGGGGTGGGGTGGGGACGTCGGTGCTCGACAAATATTGTTGCGCTATATGAAGCTGTGTTGACTCCGGAAAATTGACTGCGCAAGTGGGATGGGACAGGAGATCTGGGTCATTGAGAGACAGGCAGGGAAGGTGAGAGAGAGAGAGAGAGAGAGAGAGAGAGAGAGAGAGAGAGAGAGAGAGAGAGAGAGAGAGAGAGAGAGAGAGAGACAGACAGACAGACAGACAGACAGACAGACAGACAGACAGAGAGAGAGAGAGAGAGAGAGAGAGAGAGAGAGAGAGAGAGAGAGAGAGAGAGAAGGAGAGAAGGAGAGAAGGAGAAGGAGAAGGAGAGAAGGAGAAGGAGAAGGAGAGGGAGACTGAAGTAGAGATGTAGATGGAAGGGAAATAGAGTGAAAGAGAATGAGAGGGAGAAGGAGAGGGGAGGGAGTCATGGAAGTGGGGAAGGAGGAAGGGAGGGTGAGAAGGAGGAAGAGTGAGACCAACAGATTGACTTACATACATACATACATACTTGCAGACGATTAAACAGAGAGGGAGTTAGACAGTCGGACGGTTAAGAAGACTGACAGACAGAGACAGACAGAGACAGACTGACAGACAAACAGACAGACAGACAGACAGACAGGTAGACAAACAGACAGACAGACAGACAGATAGTAGAATTGACTGGATAACGTATTACGATTCTTTGATCTTATTTTGTTGGTCGATTCAACCAATCAGAAGTAATTGTCAGAATGATGAACTCCTCTGTTTGTCTGTCTGTTTACGTCTCTTTATGTCTGTCTGTCTATCCGTCTCTGGCTGTGTTTGTCTGTCTCTGCCGGTATGTATCTGTCTGCCTGCCTCTTTCTATCTGTGTGCCTGTGTGAGTCTTGTCTCTCTATCTGTCGTGGTATATTTCTGTCTCTGCCTGTCTGTTCGTCTGTCTGTCTGTGTCTCTGTCACTGTCCAGTGGGACAAATGAATGTAATTTATGTGGCGCCAGATCCACAGACCGCCACATAGTCATCCGCCGCACGAGTACTAATCGATTAAATATAAAAGGAATTCCATCAATGGTATTATTATAATATACACAATTGTGTTTTATTCTATTGTATTAGTCAATTTATTTGGAGTGTCTTATCATGCCTTTGTATGTGTGTGTGCGTGTGCATGTGTTTGTGCGTGTGTGTTTGTGTTTGCGTGCGTGCGTGCGTGCGTGCGTGCGTGCGTGCGTGCGTGCGTGCGTGCGTGTGTGTGTGTGTGTGTGTGTGTGTAATGTTTTTAGGTGGTTTTTATAGCGGACACTTTATAAATCTATCAAACCATTTCCTTACCTTGTTCTATATAGCTTACCTTATCTCACTCACGGGTCAGGTTTCGAACCCACAGCGTGAAACCAGAAGAGGCAGCGTGGAATATGGTATACGCGATTGGTTAGAGCGCTCGCTTTCGACACCTTTAAAACCAAGTCAACCGACGCTATATAAGGATGGGACGCGATATGCGATTAATAACTGCCTATTCGACCATGTATCTGGTTTGAATTGACGCATTGTAATGCGGAAAGTACGGGTTCAATCCTCCAGTCTTGTTGTCAAGACCTTAAACCTCAAGACCAAGACCAAGACCAAGACCTTGAACCTCGAGACCAAGACCAAGACCAAGACCAAGACCTTGAACCTCGAGACCAAGACCAAGACCAAGACTTTGAACCTCGAGACCAAGACCAAGACCAAGACCTTGAACCTCGAGACCAAGACCAAGACCAAGACTTTGAACCTCGAGACCAAGACCAAGACCAAGACCTTGAACCTCAAGACCAAGACCAAGACCAAGACCCAAAAAATCGAAATCAGGTCAAGACTTCTAAAAATTGTAAAGTCGGAATATTCGCTATTTTAATGAAAACACGAGTCTTTTATTTTATTCAAGCAAATTAACTTTAAATGCAAACTGCAGAGAAATCCGAATTTGTATTCAAAAGTCCTTCATGCAAACTCTTATACCAAATGCCTTTTGTATTCTATAGAAACCAATTCGCTCAGAATTTTCTGACCAAGACGTGCCTGGTGGGCCTCATAAAAATTCCGCCATGTGAAAACATACTTTCTACAGGTGCTGAAGTCGCTGACACACACAGAGTAGCTTTTCAAGCACTGGATGTAAGTGTACAGATAGTGAGTCGTCCTTTTGAAATCTTCCCATGGTTTATCATACCGTCTGATACAGAATAACTGTTGCTGCTGCCAATGGGTTTTCCTGACCAACAAGACTTGTATCCATCCATAGATATTGGTCGTATGATGCAAGAAGGCTTGATACAGAATTCTTGAGTTCTGTTAAATGACTGTTCATATTAACAGCCGGTCTTGGTCTTGGTCTTGCGAGACCAAGACCAAGACTTTGAACCTCAAGACCAAGACCAAGACCAAGACCTTGAACCTCAAGACCAAGACCAAGACCAAGACCTTGAACCTCAAGACCAAGACCAAGACCAAGACTTTTAAAAACGAACTCGAGTGCACTCGAGACCAAGACCTTGGTCTCGAGGACAACAAGACTGCAATCCTCTTCCTCTGAGACGGTTACTGTGTAGGGACCTTGAGCAAGTCCTTCACTCACAATTGCTCAGCGCCATCGATTGATGCTTCGTCATTAGATAGAGGCGCTTAATAAATGCATAAGAAATAAAATAAATACAGTATTTGTTTAGCGCCCAACTTGTCTGACTCATTCTCCGATCGTTCGCTCCGCTGGATATCTAATTTTCCTCTGGATTCCACTTCCGAGTGACGTAATTTGTTCGGCTGTGTGTCGGTGGCGCCCTCTGTCTTTCGCTGTTGCTGTCCACGGTGTTTGTTTTGGTCAAGAGTTGAATCGGTCTTTTATGGTCTCCATTGTCTGCAGATTGGCTGAGTTTGTTCCAAGCCTCTGTCTGCCTTCTCTCATTTGTTTGTTTCATAATTAATTAACTACAGAAGTTTGTTTAATTACTAGACCATTCTTTCCCAACTTGCATTCTTTAAAAACTGCTCATTTCTTCAGTCAGCCAGCCAGTTAGTCAATGAATCAGTCAGTGAGTCAGTGAGTGAGTCAGAGAGTGAGTGAGTGAGTGAGTGAGTCAGAGAGTGAGTGAGTGAGTGAGTCAGAGAGTGAGTGAGTGAGTGAGTCAGAGAGTGAGTGAGTGAGTGAGTGAGTGAGTGAGTGAGTGAGTGAGTGAGTGAGTGAGTGAGTGAGTGAGTGAGTGAGTGAGTGAGTGAGTGAGTGAGTGAGTGAGTGAGTGAGTGAGTCAGTCAGTCAGTCAGTCAGTCAGTCAGTCAGTCAGTCAGTCAGTCAGTCAGTCAGTCAGTCAGTCAGTCAGTCAGTCAGTCAGTCAGTCAGTCAGTCAGTCAGTCAGTCAGTCAGTCAGTCAGTCAGTCAGTCAGTCAGTCAGTCAGTCAGTCAGTCAGTCAGTCAGTCAGTCAGTCAGTCAGTCAGTCAGTCAGTCAGTCAGTCAGTCAGTCAGTCAGTCAGTCAGTCAGTCAGTCAGTCAGTCAGTCAGTCAGTCAGTCAGTCAGTCAGTCAGTCAGTCAGTCAGTCAGTCAGTCAGTCAGCCAGCCAATACAAGGCATCAATCTCTCATTCGTTCCTTCAATCATTTCATATAACTTGATATTAATCCTCTTCATGTTATTACACGTTCTGTGCGGCAGATGCTCCCCCTTCGGACGTGACGCAGCGCAAATAGAGAATCATTTGCATGTTACGTTGTGCAAAATCTCGATCAACAGATGACATCAAATTTGATTCAGCGATCGGACAATTGCATCAATATTTACATCCCAAATCATTCGTCTGTCTGTCTGTCTGTCTGTCTGTCTGTCTGTCTACGTGTCTGTCTGTTCTCATACTTGCTTATGTCTGCCTGTTGGCCTGTCTGCCTTTGTGAGTATCTCTTTGTTTGTCCGTATGTCTGTAGATCTGTCTATCTGTGCATGTACCCTCTGTGTGTTCGTCCGTGTATGTATGTGTCCGTGTAGTGTGTGTGTCTGTCTGCCTATGTGTTGCGTATCCTGGTTTATTTCTCTCCAATCTGAACGAAACATTTCATTGCTTACGCGGACCTTGATTGGTAGAGTGCGATAGCTCAATCGCATTGAGTGGGGTCAGATTAGATTCTACTCGCTAGCGTTCCCTGAAGTAAATGTAAATATAATGTAAATGTACGAGTTTTATATAGCTCAGTTTTCAATGAATTGATGGGGTGAGGTCATTAACCACCGCTGTTCTTTTGAATGGGTGCCACGCCATTTAATGTCCCCGTATCAGATTGGTTAGAGCGCTCGCCAGAGGCGTAGCTAGGGGGGGAGCAGGGGGAGCGGCCGCTCCCTCTGAGACCATTTTCCAAGATGTGGGGCCTTTTTCACAGTTTATTTATTCCAATCGTTCAAAATTTATTTATTCCAATCGTTCAAAATTTATTTATTCCAATCGTTGATTACCGCACTCGGCGCGATTGTCCCTAACTCTCAGCAGGTGTGATGTGATCGCTTGACGCAGGCTGATTAGGTCTGCCATGGAATCCGCTGCACAGAGATCGGCTTTCAGCGCCTCCCACGCCGCTACCGTTCATCGCTAATCCGACGGGAATGGATTGCTGAGGAGGTTGTCATTGACACCTGTTGCGATGAGAGTTTAGCATCTCTGTACGTCATGAACCCTGGGCTGGCGTGACTTAATCTATTATCTCTAAGGGTTTCAAATGTTGTCTTATTATTCATTTATTATTATTTTTTTATTTACTACTGCTGCTGCTGCTACTACTACTACTACTACTACTACTACTACTACTACTACTACTACTACTACTACTACTACTACTACTACTACTACTACTACTACTACTACTACTACTACTACTACTACTACTACTACTACTGCTACTACTACCACCAAAACTAGTATACTACTTCTAATACTATTACTATTGTAAAATAAATAATTGATAACAAAAGTTGTATTATATAATATTTAAAATAATATTTTGTATTATTCCAGTAGTTTAACAACAACATGCGGCATCGAAAGCCGTTAACGTGGATAGTAAAATGATTTTTTATGGTTCTTGCTGTTATACGGGTTGTATGTATGATTGAACGCGATTGAAATATTTGGTTGATTAATTGCTGTTTAACGACGCTGTGTCACGACAAGGACGATAAGCGTCGCCCTCCTCCTTTAACCGTTTTAGGACTAGCACCACCAGAGTGCAGAAAACGGCTGAACGACAGTTTCCAGCGTTTAACTGCAATTTACGGCTGCCATGGACGTTAACTTCGACCTTGCAATATCAGAAGTAACTGTTGTTGATTTAATTGGCAAAGCTGCGGAATTTTAATTTATAGCCGAGTGTGATACTTAAAACAGGTGTGGAAGAGAATGCTCGTCTAATATCGACGAAGTGGCGGAGTAGTAGTAGTATTCAAATGTTTAACGACATCTTATGGCTACCAGGGCCGTTGAACTCGCCCTCCTCCTTTTTGAAGGCTTTGTACTGGCGCTACCCGAGTACGGGCAGTGGCGGCATTTACTTTTGTGGGATCCAAACTTTAACTATTATCTTATGAGTTTCTTGTAGAGGCGCTATATAAATATGTGATTGTATTACATTACATCACTTATATGGCAACAACGGGGCAGCTTAACCCAATGTTTGCTACGACACCTTAAAGCTGCCGACACCTTACCGCTGTCGAGAACGTTGACCTTTTATAACGGAGGAAGAAAAGAAGAGCAGTTCCTTACACACCTCTTTTACGTATCATATTCGCCCTATAAGAAAATGGAGAGACATTTTCCAGTATCATAATTTTTTATGCAGTTTATCACTGATTAAGGTCGACGTCAATAGCCTTAGATGCCACTGACCCAAGGTGTCGTTAAACATTGAATACTTGGAGAATTTTATTGTACAGCCCCTCTTAGACACCTTTAAATCATGTTTTATCTTTACATCTGCTCCATCTGGCCCCTAGCGAGTTAAACTATAACATGACTGCACTAACCGTACAGTGTCGCTAGGGAGGTCAGGCGTTATAGTTTCAGAACTCCACCTTCGCGTGTGCTAGATTATTCACGCAGAGATGGGACTTCGGTAGAAACTATTTCCAACAGTTAAATGGCTGAGGGAGGACATCTTACGGTAGCAAAGGACTTTGACGTCGTTACACAGACGATAAGCGTCGCCCTCCTGCTTTATCTTGACTTAGGACTGGCCCTAAGGACTGCAGTCAGTGGCAGATTTGTAGTTTCCAGTCTTTAACTGCATTTTATTGCTGCCTTGGCCCTTGACATCGACCTAACTCAGAAAAAAACAATACTGAGGTTCCATTTTTTATTTATAGGAGGCTGTGACTGTTAAAAGAGGTGTCGAAGAGACTGCCGTCTATTAGTAGTAGTATTCCTACATTTAACAACATCTTATGGCTGCCATAGCCGTTGACTTCGCCCTCCTTCTAATCAAGGCTTAGGACTGACAAATTACGTTATACGCATGGGTTACGTTTTACGTATGGGTTACGTTTTACGCATAGGTTACGTTTTACGCATGAGTTACGTTTTGCACATGAGTTATGTTTTACGCATGAGTTACATTTTTCGCTTGAGTTACTTTTTACGCATGAGTTGCGTTTTACGCATGAATTACGTTTTACGTGGATGTTGTAGGGATTGCGGAGGAGCTGTATTACGTGCGTAATGGCGTTGTAAACGATTACGCTCTGTCATTCAACCTGCCAATCAAATCCGGGATGACGGATATCTTCTTCAACTGGCAGGCTCTCAACCATCACCAACAACACCAGTTCAACGTATGTGGTAATGGTAGTTGTAGTGGTTGTGGTGGGGATGGTGGTGGTAGAAGCGGTTGTGGTGGATGTGGTGGTGGTGGTGGTAGATGTGGTTGTGGTGGAGGTAGGGGTAGTGGTAGATGTGGTGGAGATGGTGGTGATGAGATGGATTGGGGCCATAGTTCGAGAATTCGCATTTTACGAATTTTAAGAATTTTTAAAATTCACGAATTTTAACGAATTTTAAAACTGCAGTTTTAAAATTCGTTAAAATTCGTGAAATAATAAAATAATAGAAGTCTTTGCCATGGCAACGAATTTTATTATTTGTTTACTTTTCAACTTTATAAGCAAGTACGCCTAAATGTCAATCAACCGTAAAAGCTTGCAACCAAACATGGTTTAAAGGGTTGGCAACGTTCACCGAGCTGTGTCTTCTACTTCATCGTCCGCTGATTCTGAGTCAGGAATAGCCCTTGGACTGCTGCCACTCGACTCTGGTTTCTGTATTAAATTTTCGCCATGCAAATGCTTCCGAATTCCGGCAGAACAACCAATAAATTACTTGTCACAAGCAACACTGTATTTTTGGATAACCCTTTCGTTCTCTTCCAAAATTACTACATGCTTCCACTCCTGTCCATGTTCTTTCATCTTTAAGAAATTAGATATTAACTAAATTAAGTCGTTATGTAATAAACTTTAATATTAAATTTTAAATTAAATTCTAAGCAGAAGCATAACACAACAAAATATGACATCATCACATTTGTTGTTGTTGCTTACGCTGTTTTTGTAAAACAAATGTAAAAAGGTTCAACAATGGCCCAACGAATTTTTACGAATTTTTACGAATTTTAAAAAAGACCAAAAATTCGCGAATTTTTACGAATTTTAAAACCGAAAGTCACGAATTCTCGAACTATGATTGGGGCAATAGAAGTATAAACGAATGCATGAATGAATGAATGAATGAGTTGATGAATTGGTGAATGAATGAATATATGACTGAATGAATGAACGAACGAATGAATGATTGAGTGAATGAATGCATGAATGGTGGTGGTGATGATGATGATGATGATGATGATGATGATGATGATGATGATGATGATGATGATGATGACGATGACGATGACGATGACGATGACGATGACGATGACGATGACGATGACGATGACGATGACGATGACGATGACGATGACGATGACGATGACGATGACGATGACGATGACGATGATGATGATGACGATGTCTGTTGAATGTCCTGTTGTGTGTGGCTTCCTGTTAGGTTCTGTACTACAGTTTGTCGGTCTCTACCTCGAACTCCGTTGCCATCAGTCAACCACTGGTCAGCATTCCCAGGGACGGTCAAGTACCCCGCTTCATGACAGGTAGGCCTACTCTCTTTGTTCTACCACAGAATAGATAAAGCGCTTTATCTATTCTCTGGTTCTACTTAGCCTATTCCATTTAAATGTATTGCATTCATCTGCATTATGTTTCGTATTGTAATCGTATTTTGCATTGCACTGCTTGGTATTGTTTCATATTGTGTGGTGTTGTATTGCAATGCAAGTATTCCAGTGTCTATATCATCCAATCCAGGGCCGCATTAAGGGGGGTGCTAAGGGTGCTGCAGCACCCGGGCCCGCAGTTTGAGGGGCCCACATTTTCGGAAGTACATTAAATTTGTTATTGTACTTGTAATTGGCCCCCGCGCTGATGGCTATATAGGTAATCACAGCACCCGGGCCCGCACTGGCCTTAATGCGGCCCTGATCCAATCTGTTTATATCAAGAACTTATGGGACATAGAGTACCAGGGATTCACTGTTTCGACTGGGGTACCGTAAGTACCTTAAGTACCCCAACTGTAATTAATATCTCTAATCTAAATCAAATCTTCTCAATTAATTTAGTGGCTTCGATGTAATCAGCGTTGTTGATTCTTCCGTAAGTGTTTAGGATACGCTTGATGTGCAGTGGATCTGTGAAGGCCGAGGTCGATGTTAGGATTCTGCTGAATGTCACGCTTTTCTCGTCAACGAACGTCACTTATGTCGAGATCCGACGAAGGAAAATGTGCCTTAAAGGTCTTCCAGGTAAGCAGGCAGCCTAACCAGGTAGCCCAACCAGGCAGGGTTACCAGGTAGCCTAACTGAGTAGCCTAACCAGGTAGCTTGCACAGGGCCGAATGCAACAGCACGTAAATGCAATGGAAGAATGTTCCACGAAGATGGTCCAATACATGAGAAGGAACAATGAGCTCGAATTGATTAATATGACATTTCATATTAAAATTAAGATTTCATGATGTTGTAGCTATTTATTGCAACTATACTTTTGTTCCTGTTTTATGTTTACAACTCTTTATTATATACGAATACAACGTCGTATTGTAATTTTAAATGTTTTATATTTTATATTTTATCGTATACAATTTAATACTTTATTAAAGTACGATAAAATTGCGATTCCGATTATCATTCTGCGGCTCGGTAACCAGTCACTCGCGGACCACAGTTTGAGTAGCACTGACCGAGACTGACTTCCAGTTCAAGAAGAAACTCTACTATAACTTCTTCTCTCCTTTTCTTCTTCCTTCCTTCGTTCCTTCTTATCCTCCTTCAGCCATTAGCCCTTCGTGCCCTCTTTCATTCCTTCCATCGTCTGCACTCCATTCATCCATCCATCTATTCATTCTTTAATCCACCCACTGATTCATCCCTTAACAATTTCATCCATCCATCCATCATTTCCATCCATCCATCCATCTATCCATCCATCCATCCATCCATCCATCCATCCATCCATCCATCCATCCATCCATCCATCCATCCATCCATCCATCCATCCATCCATCCATCCATCATTCGTTCCATTTTCCCATCCATCCTTCATTCCTCCAATCCATCGACATTCCTGTTCTAAATTCGTTTATTCTGCCAATTGTCTTTGACTGTTGATCGATTGTTTTATAAATCGATCGAATGGTTGATTGATTGATTGATTGATTGATTGACTGGCTGATTGATCGTCCAATTGCTGTTGCCAGATGCTGTAGCCGTCGATGGAGAATTTCATTCGGTAGACGACTGGCAGGAAGCAGAGGAGGAAGAGGACAAGGAGGAGGACGAGGTGGTCTCCCAGGCGGACGTCGCTTTTCCCTCAGGTACCCTTAAGAGGTCGACGCGGAGCCAGTCACGACGACGGGAGCAGACAGACAGACAGACAGACAGATACAGACAGACAGACAGACAGATATAAGCTTACCCACACACACCACAAAATTCATCCATTCGCCCTATATTCCTTTACCTTCTCTCCGCCACCCACTAACCCAAAATTTGTCTACCCTCCCACCCACTTGCCAGATCAGTAAACTGATCATTATCTGCAAACTGGCCAACAAGCAGAACTGACCATTTCGTACAAAGTGACCACTTCCACAACTGACCCTGACATACAAAATGAAATATTTTCAAACTGGACATAAAACTGGCCATTGCCTATAAGCTGACCATTTCCAAACGGACCAATACATAAAGGTGAATATCCGACCATTGCCTACAAACTGATCAAACTGACCATATAATAACTTACCATTTCCCAAGCTGACTTACCTACGAACTGACGACTGGATTATATGTCTATTATTTGCTACCTGGCATTTACAGGTGATCGTGGTTCCTATACGGTTGGTTCCAGCCAGATCTTCTACGTCGGCGTTGGTTCCACCTGTGGTGCCATTCTTCTGATCACCTGTTCGATTCTGGTCTACTACCTGCACCAGAGAAGACCAACCACCAACGAAGGTCTCAGGTAGCGAAGTCTCTTAACTCCATCTCATCTGCTTTCGCATAGTCTCGCTTGGAATATCTGCCCGCTAGTTTGGAAAAATGTCCCCCGTGTGTAAGATCTGTGTGTGTCTTTCTCTGTCTCTGCCTCTATTTGTGGCGCTGTCTCTGCCTCTGCCTGCTTCTGTGTCTCTCTTGCAAGAGTTCGCTCTCTTTCCCTCTCTGCCACTCCTTTTCCCTTTCTCCTTCTCTTTGTCTCCCTCTCCATTTCTCGCTCTCCCTCCCTCTCTCTCTGTCTCTCTCTGGCTCTGTCTGTCTTTCTCTGGCTCTCTCTGTTTCTCTGTCTCTCTCGGTGTCTCTCTCTCTCGCTATGGGCCACAACAAAAACAATTGCCGAATATAACAGATCAATTACTCGAAATAACGTTCTCATATTCTACGCCAGACAGCGCCGTACATATGGCAAATCGTAATGTAGACTTGGATTGATATTTTTTATTTAATTTCCTTTGACCTTGTCGCGTCCTTTGACCTTGACCTGGCCTAGTTTGGTTTCCAGCTACTCGACCAGCACCACAGTTGTCTCTCACGATCGAGTTCAGCTCAAAGGAGACACGTCAAGCAGAAGCACCATCTCAGGTAGGAGGAGCTTATTGTTATTATTGTGCATTTATTAAGCGCCACTATCTAATGACGAAGCATAAATCGATGGCGCTGAGCAATTGCGAGTGAAGGACTTGCTCAAGGTCCCTATACAAGAATCGCCTCAAAGGAGGAGGATCGAGCCCTACTCTCCGTGTTACAAAGCGTCAATTCACACCAGATACGTATGCAGGAAAGTAACTTGTGCTTTTATTAATCGCCTTGCGTGTCCCGTTCTTATATAGCACCGGTCGACCATGTTTTAAAGGTGTCTAAGGCGAACGCTTTAACAAGAATATTATATTCCGTGTCCCACCAAATGGAGACTCCATACATTGCCAGAAGCCGACCTTATTACGACTTTAGTTATTATAAAGTTAACATAGGAACTGTTCATGTCTGTCTGTGCATCTGCATGTCTGTGTGTCTGTGTGTCTGTGTGTCTGTCTATCTGTCTGTCTCTTAGTCCCCACTTTCTGTGCCTTACCTTACTTTGCCTTATCGTGAGTTATAACAAACGGCTTTGAACCGGGGACTGTACAGTCCACTTGCCATCCGCCCTACCACTGGGCTACCTGATGTTATCGGCTGGTGCTGTTTCTTCGTGTGCTTTAGTGTCTTTGAGACGGAGCGGCACTCCCGTGGCCACACAGGACCTCAGCGTCTCCGAAGTGAGATCCAGTCTCAAGGAGATCGCCATCGACGCTCACCACGTGGCACTTACAACACTTGTCGCAGAAGGTATCCTAATCTTATCTTAATCTAATCTTATTCCTATTGCTAATCTAATTTTAGTCTACTCTTAATCAAATTTCAATCAAATCTTAATCTTATCCTAAATCTAATATTAATCAAATCTGATTGAGATTCTAATCTTATCTCGTGTAATCTTCTAATCCTGTCTCCTCGTCTGATTCTAGTCTTAATCTAATCTTGTAATCTTATCACGTGATGTAATCCTAATATAAAGGTAATCTAATCGCAATTTAATCTTATCTTAGTCTTACCTAGATATTAGAATATAAAATCGTAATCTAGCCTGATAAAATCTACTTCAATTTTTTTTTAATCCAATCTTCTAATCTTATCTTAAAATCTAATGATACTAATCTATTACGATTAAATATTCTAATCTAGTCTAATGTTCTCATAAATTTTGTCATAATCATATCTACTCTAATATTATCGTAGGGTTTAATTTAACCTGTCATTATTTAATCCACTAACATGGTCGTAATAAAATCCTAATCTGATCCTTCTAAATCACAGGCCTTGAACAAACGAGAAATGACGTTTGTCTTACCTTTCTTACCTTAACTTACCTTGCCTTACCTTGCCTTACCTCGCCTTGCCCTACCTTGTAAAAATATACTTTACCCTACTTTGCCTTACGTTTTCTTACCATGCCGTACCTTACGGTAACTTACCTGTAGAGACGTTAACATTAATTACAGGTGTGTTCGGCCGTACCTACCTTGGCACGATGTCCAGCCAGGTGAGCGACGATGAGTCGCCACCTGTGACCGTCCTAATCAAGACAATCACAGGTAACTTCATCTTACCTGATCTCTTGGTCTCATCGTGATCTCGTTTCGGCAATTCAAGACTTCTGATAAAGGACTGACACTAATATATATATATATATATATATATATATATATATATATATATATATATATATATATATATATATATATATATATATGTGTGTGTATATATATATGTGTATATATATGTGTATATATATATGTATATATATATATGTTTGTGTGTGGGTGCGATAATGTAGTGGCTAGCGTACTGGACTGTCAATCGAGAGGTTGATGGTTCAGATCCCCGCCT
Organism: Allolobophora icterica; assembly: GCA_963556255.1. NCBI lineage: Eukaryota > Metazoa > Annelida > Clitellata > Crassiclitellata > Lumbricidae > Allolobophora > Allolobophora icterica. Next base: position 99,608,873 of record OY744603.1, read on the forward strand.
GGGAAGACAATTGTTTCGAAATGTCTGCTCAACTATAATGACTACAGAGACCGTACACTGTCAGTGAGAAGAGGGAGAAGACTGCCCACACACCCTCATAAGCCGAGGCCAAGAAAAAGGAAGTCAACGTTTTATATGACTGTCTCTCGGCACCCGTTTAAGTGACTATTAGATAGTTAATGTTCAATGACGCTGTCATGACAAAGACGATTAGCGTTGCCCTCCTCCTTTATACAGGTCTTGGGCTGGCACTACCAGATTACACGACAATTGCGGGGTAGAATGAGTATACATTTTGTAACAGCAAAAGAGCAGGAGCTGGCAATTTTTTGGAGTCGCCTTAAATGAAGAGGAACTCTCCACATTCACTTAGAAGTGCTGAGGCTGCAGTACCCCTATAGGGGCTTCAAAACATAATCTAAGTGCCTCAATTTGGATACTGAAAACTTTATCCAGGTAGGATTTCCAGTCTGAAGAATAAGCAACATCATCATAACCTAAAATAGACATGATTAGTGCTCTGTATATTGTTATGAGTTTTCTACAAGCTTCCCAGCCAGAACCTTTAAATTTTTTTTACATTTTTCGGTTATATAATCTATGTGTGGTTTACAACTCAATTTACTGTAACAAATAACTCCAAGAATTTTACCTTATTTTCCATCTTACGTTGTTCTTGATCAATCTTAATAGTAATTCTTTTTATGTTATTTCTTTTGGAAATTAGGACTCCAGTCGTTTTATTAATAGATATGTTTAAACCACTTTTATTGCACCAATTTGTTTTATCAGAGTGATTTATAATTGGGTTTTATATTCTAATACTTAAAATTTCTATTTGCTATGTAAATAACACACAAGTTAGAAATCAGTTGCTGTTAAACGGCACTGTGCCATAACTAACAAAGATGATAGGCGTTGCCCTCCTCCTTTATCCAGGCTTCGGATTGGCACTGTCACGGAGTAAGTAGTAGTAGTTTCAGTTTACACGACACTGTTTGATAACAAAGATCATTAGCGTTGCCCTCCTACTTTATCCAGGCTTGGGACTGGCACTGCCAGAGTACGAGCAGTGGCGGAGTTCTTCTTAAACGCAGTCGACAAATATATAATCTTGGAAAAGAATTTTTTATTTCAATTACATATTGTGCCTGCGAGGGCTGTTAACGTCTATCTCACCTATGACCCTAGGATGATGTGATGCAGTGATTAAAAGCGGTCGACGAATATATTTGAGCCCTGAAAATGATTATAAAGGTGTTTAATCTCAACTGCATTTTTATATCGATAACATTTTGTGCCTGCAAGGGTTGTTCACGTCGACTATAACTAGAAAAGGGGACGTAACTGTTACATTTAACGATCAACCGTTGACGTCGACATAAGTTATTTACACGTAATAATTATATCTCTTCACTCTATGTTTCAAACGTGGTTGCTAAATTTATAACATTTTTAAAATTATTTTTGAAGGTGTCGAAAAATCTCGGCCGGTATTTCATTTTCTCTTACTGTTGGTGACGACAACAGCTTGTAGCTCGCAGAGCCAATTGATGTCGAGGTTACATGACCTATTATAACAATGTTTTAGAAGACGTGGATTAGATGCATTTATTTAATGACGCCTCACTAGAACGGAAATGGAAACTAGAACCGTGAAAAGAAGTGTGTAAATGCTGGGCTACTTTAATTTTTCACATATTATGACGATACGTGCACTGTTCAAGGAATAATAAAGACTGATTTGATTTGAATTTATAAGACGAGTAAAGAACTTAAAAGAGGTGTGTAAGGAACTGCTATTCTGTGTTAGTAATATTTCAGTGTAGAGTTAACGCAAGCGAACTGAGTTATGTCTATGTGTTTAAGATAAAGGGGGCAAATGCAAGAAATTTAACAATTATGGTAATTATATCTTAATAATATGTAGATAATATGCTAATGATATGGACACCGTGTCCGTTCGTCTGTCTTCTTCATTTCAGAAGAAGCTCCGCCGGAAGAGGAGCATCTTCTTCTGCGCAGCGGATGTCTGACGAAAGGCCTGAAGCACCAGAACCTCACCAGCATCCTGGCTGCTGTTCTGCCCGCATCTTCCTCGCCTCCTCCTCTCCTCATCTATCCCGTCCTCTTCAACGAACACAACCTTAAAACCTTCCTCCAACGATGCGCTCTCTCACATCCAGATTTCTTACGGGTAAAAAGAAGCGCAGTCTCTTAAACACCTCTTTTAAGTTTCCCATTCGCCTTATAAGTAAAAGTAGACGATATATGCATCTTTAAGCTGCACTGCAACAAAATAGGCCAAGTAACAAGCGAAAAAAGTGATACCGATTTAATTTTCTTAGCCTCGGCATGTGAGAGCGGATGGCCAGTCCTCTCCCTCGCCGTCTCATCTTCCCACCGGCAGTTTACGGTCAGCGTACTTATTTCAGCTGCGTTTGCTAGGGATACAGACGAAGCAGAAATCTCGAATCAAATAAGTTCCCTAGCGGGGATTTGAACCTGCGACCTCTCAGTTGACAGTCGTCCAAATCGCTAACCACTACACTATTGCGCATCTATCGTAAACTTTGAATTTCTAAAGAGTTACTTTAGAACTAAGCGCAGGGTACCGGCATATTCACTGTTTTTACTGCGCTACATAAACGTTTATAATCGTAAGGCGCTATATAAAACACAGAAAGCACGCTATATAAAATATGGCATAAAGAAAGCGCTATATAAAGGGATTCAAAAGATGCTAAATATGAAAGACATAATAAAGTAAGTAAGTAAGTATGGACTTAAATGTCCGCCTGCAAACGCACTGCGGTTAACAAACGGTTTAATACAAGTGTAAGAAACTGAACATATCAAGCACAGGCACAAGCAACCTACATAAAAGGAAAAGAAAAAATTAATTAAGTTCAACGGTATGAAGTAGGCGCCATCTAGAGAGGTATTCTGAGGGCGCTATATAAAGACGAACCTTAGAGGATTCCATTGAAATGAGAAGAGGACAAAGCAGGATTCGAATTGACCTTTCTAGTAGCACTCTTCCTCTTCCTCCTCTTCTTCTTCCTCCTTCCCTACTTCCTCGTCCTACTCTCCTTCGTCCTGTTCTTCCTCATCTTCCTATTCCTATTCCTCGGCCCTTACTCCTCATCTTCTTCTTCCTTGTCCACGTCCTCCTCCTTCCCTCTTCCTCTCAATCTTTGCTCTGCTCTTCCTCCTCGCCCTCCCCTCCTAGTGGTGTTCTTCCTCATCGTCCTAATGATCTTCCTCATCGTCCTATCTCTTCGTAGGTCCTCAACACCCGAGAGTTGATCTTCGTTGCGCTACAGATCGCGATGGCAATCCGTTATCTTCACCGACGTAAGACCACACACCGCGACATCGCTGCCAGGAACTGCGTGTAAGTCATTCACCTTTAACCTTTGACCTAGTTTGTCTACGTTGCGTCTGTGTCAGCTAGCTTAATGTGTGAATAAACGAATTTGATTAATTCAATGTAAATCTATAACAAAACGCAATGCTGTGAAATACGGTGAATGATTGTTATTATTTTATGTGTTGATTAAGCTCCACTGTCTAATGACGAAGCATCAATCGATGGCGCTGAGCAATTGTGACACATGGGAAAAGCATTTCATTAATACAACATCGGTTCCCATCCTTATATAGCTGCAGGTAACTTCGTTTTAAAGGTGTCTAACTGTCTACGGAGAGCGCTCGAACCCGTCGGATACATTGTGCCATCCTTGCATGGATGGGTGGATGGATCCAGCTTAACGATATCTTATGAAAACAAAGTCCCTTGTTGTCGACAAATTATTTCGGCATGATACAGGATCCGCAGTGGTGGTGGTGATGGTGGTGGTGGTGGTGGTGGTGGTGGTGGTGGTGGTGGTGGTAGTAGTAGTAGTAGTAGTAGTAGTAGTTGCTTCAGTTTAATGACTATGTGTGATAACAAAGATCATTAACGTCGCCCTCCACCTTTATCCAGGCTTGGGACTGGCACTTCCAGAGCACGAGCAGTGGCGGAGTTAAAGTATCCACAGTATAATCATATTTATATTACATACGCTCACTCAACGCTTCTCAAATAAAGGTTTCTAACACAATGTTTCTTAAACTTTCCGAAGCTGCGGACCGGTGATTGCTTTACCAGCCATTTCGCGGGCCTGTGTTTTTCAACACCAGCTTACATGTTTGACATGTTAGATTAAAAATTAGATTTCATATAACATTGTCACTGTTTATAACAACTATATTGTTGTTACTGTTGCCAATTATACATTTTCGCAAATAAGTTGAAAAATTATGAATTTTTAAGTATTATTTCACGAACTGATGACCAGAATTCAATCAAACGAATGATCAGCCGTCGTGTCCCATCCTTATATATGATCGGTTGACACAGTTTTAAAGGTGTCGAAGGCGACCGCTCCAACCAATAACTACTGTGTCCCAATGTTTGCTTTGAACGCTGATGAATAAGTTGATCTCTCTGACGCAGCCATGGGCGTTCTGAGGGGGTCAAGGGTTTTTGCCCATATTAAATAAAAATTAAATCTTTTGATTATTATCATATACGGGAGGGGGGAGGGGGGAGTAATGGATAACACACTGGCGTGAAGTGCAGAAGATACCAAGATCGAATCCCGTAGCCTCCATAAGGTTAACTCAGCCTTCTACTCGCTAGATGGCGGCGGTAGTTAAGTGAGTGTTAGGCCGTGATTGGCGCCCTGCGTGGCTGCCGTTAAAAACAGTTGTATTCGACTCCTGTAAAACTGTTATTATGTGCTTCTAATGCATACATGTATGTTAGGCGCCCTGCGTGGCTGCCGTTTCTACTATATGTATGTTCACTGTACAGCGCAGTGCGGTTAGCAGGCGCTTAATTAAAGAAAAGATATTATTATTATTACCCTAAATATTGTTTCAATCACCTTGTTAAATATGCGGATTATACTTATTTAATAGTAGGTTCTTCACACGTCGTATAGTGGTTTGAAATATGGGATAAAAACAATAACTTCAAGTTAAATCCAACAAAAACTAGAGAGATAATCTTCTGCAGAAAGTAAGTAAGTAAGTAAGTAAGTATATTCTTTATTATACCACCTTGGTATAATAAAGAAGGGGTCAAAAGGGTCAACCATACCTGCCGTCATTCCGAGAGCAGAACGGGTCGATACTCTTAAATTCTTAGCTCCAACCTCAGCATGTCTAAACATATTGACTAAGTCCTGACATCAAGTTCCACCCCCTGCACGCGCTCAGGGTTTTGAGAGACCATGGTCTGTCCCCTCAGGCTTTGCATGATGTAGCAAGGGCTACCACTGTTTCTCACCTTACGTACGCCTCTCCTGCCTGGTGGGGTTATACCAGCAAATATGATAGGGCCAGGGTAGAACGCATGTTACATCGAACCATGCGCAGAGGCTTCCTTCTGCCCTCCACCCAAAGTTTGGATAAACTGATTGATGCTGCAGATGCTGGCTTATTTTAAAAATCTGCTGCCAGCCTTATCATGTACTTCATTTTTTCTCCCAACGACAAAATAAATTCGACCTACGGCCTAGCTCTCACTATTTTACCCTTCCTGCTAAAGATAAATGTAATTTTATTCGTCGTGTTTTGTTCAAATATGCGTATTAATTAACAAATCCCTCTATTCTCTCCTCTTAAACCCACTTTAATAATTATCGTGCTTCTGTAATCTGTTGCGTTATTGTCAACTGGATTTGTTGAATTAAACGAATATTGATTGATCATCCAATACTCAGCACATAAGCTTTGCCACTGTTGGCCACGTTATTACATGGAATAGTCTTCCTTTTACGATCAGAGGTGAGCCAATCAGTCCGTCACCTTCCAATTGTTCTCTCCCTGTACCGTATATATATATCCGTTCTGTTCAATATCTCTCCCCCTGTATCTGTCAATTCTGCTTAATATCTCGCCCTGTATCTGTTCGTTTTCCTTAATATCTCTCCCTGTATCTGTCCGTTTTCCTTAATATCTCTCCCTGTATCTTTTCGTTCTGTTCAGTCGCTTATGTCATTTCGTTCTCAAATTAAGACTAAGTATCTCTTTCAAATTGCTTATCCACCATAGGCTGCCTCTCTGTCTTACGGAATGATCTTCTGGATATTCACCTGATTACGGATTGGTTTTGGTGTGCTATCGGTTGATGCTTTCTGTATTAGACACCATCGCAATACTAATTCTAGTAATTAGAAGTTACTAATTACAATTGTAATTTGCCAAGCTGCTACAGAATAACCGCGGTTGAATGTATATATAGCGGTAATTAGAAACTTTCTAAAGGTGTCTAATCTCAACAGCTATTTTATTATTTGTTACAATTGTTCAGCGACATCTTTTGGCTGTCACGGCTGTTGAACTTATTTCGTTGATTATTGAACTTATCTACAGCGCCCTTTCATCGGCCTCAGTTGTACTCCGGCGCTATATAAATCACCTTATTATACATACTTTACTTGGCTCAAAACAGAGAGACGAAGATTAGCGAAACGAAAAACAATACAAAAGACAAGAAGACAAAAATGCAAAAACACCAACTCAAGCCAACGCTATTCCCCGCAGGTGTAAGCATTATAAACCTGCAATGTCCTTTGCTGAAACACCAAGACCATTATTAGACAAAGTCGTGTCCAAAACTGAATGTCAACGACAGCATGTTGAGTGTAGTAGGCCTATAGACCTATACTTTATCAATACGAAATGCTTGTAAAAATTCGCAAAGCCATCGTGTCATGTGACTAGTAAAAACTAGTTTAACTGAGAAAAAGTCAGTTATTGCGCAATTATGTCAGTCAGTCACGTGAATTTTAAATAGTTTCTTACGACGAAAACCTTGAAAAGAGACCAGTTTTCTTTTTCTGAAAATGCGCTAAAATTCACCTATGGCAATGTAGAATTCCAAAATTTTACCGAAGGAGGACCCCGGATCCGGGGCTTCGGGGTAGGGAAGGAAGGGGAGGCAAGGGAAAAGGGAGGGCGGGGATATGGATAGGCGCGCGCACACACATCGTTGCGAACTGAAAAAGTTATACAAAATTAGCTTCAAAATTAAATAAAACGTCATTTAAGTGGTAATAGACAATACAGCGCATATATGTTCTGCTTATACAGGCAATTGTTTATTAGCTAAATAATAATTATTCGTCTAATTTCATTATAGAAACCGCATGCGATTGTTATTTTGGCATACACACGAAGTTATACGTCTCCGTCGCTAGAGGCGCCACGCTTCGTTCGCCGTAATTAGTCACATAAGAACCAAAACACAACTTATTACAATTTAATCTAGCTTTAGCTATTAAAGATATGGGATTATAAATTGCAATATTTGAAGTGCGTTTTAGTGTTATATTTGCTTTTCTGTAAACGTGGAATTCTAATAGTTATGGCTATAGAAAAATAAGCCTCCTTAAACATCTTTTTTCTTGACGTAACATAAAATATAAAAGTCAATTTCGCGATATGAGCTCTAGCGCTTCTCGGTCTTTTGACTAAGATAGTGTTCACTATGTACATGTGAAAATCGTGTATCTGGCCTCAGGAAGGGGGGCTAAAATTGGGGGGTCCCGCCAGGACCATCCAGTCCATCCTGGCTGTACATGGTGACACTTTCTTCTGGTCGATAGCCAGAGGCAATAAACAAAACAAAAAGAAAAAAGAAATACGTAGCGTTAACTAGAATCAACAACAAAACAGCTCACGTGTCATCAAACTGACTATAAAGGTCAGTAATGAGCTGAGAACATTTAATAAATATATCATTGAAATGTTAGCATTATAATTATATGCAGCTTTTGGGTGCGTCTTAAATTAGACGTTTACTTATGGACAAACACCCTCTCATCAACTTTATGTCTACCTGTGTGTCTGCTTCTGTATCTGTATCTGCGTCTGTCTGTGTGTCTGTCTCTGTGTCAACCTGTGTGTCTGTCTGTGTGTCTGCCTATGTGCAGAGGCGTAGCGACCGCCCTCCGTACCCTCCGGCCGGAGGGGACCCCGCAAGGAAGGGGCCCATAAAAGTGGCAAAAAATAACCGTGAACAAGGCTCGAAAGAAGCCCTTTGCGTAAATACGGAAATGGAAATGGAATACATGTACACTGTAGGGCGTAGGCCTATGTATACATAATTTGAACCCTGTCTATTGTATATTACCTCATTCCACTTTCCGCATTGTAAGGGCCCCGGACGAATGTTCGGAGGGGACCACGTTCTTCGTTGCTACGGGTCTGCCTATGTGTCTCCTATGTGTCTTTCTCTGTTTCTGCGTGTGTGTCTCTATGTCTGTCTGTATGTCTGCCTATGTGTCTGTCTGTGTGTCTGCCTATGTGTATGTCCCTGTATATGCGTGTTTGTCTGACTATGTAAAGCGCCTCTCGCTGAATAACTATTCAGAGGCTCTCTCAGCACTGCAGAAGCCTCGGGGAAACAAAAATGCCTTTAGGGAACGCGAGACCGATAAGGAAAAGCCAGTCATTAGTTTGGCCCTGAGCAGAGGGGGAAGATCATTCCACATCGAGGGACACACTACAGGAGCGAGTTGCAGTAGTCCAAGCGTGAGCAGACAAATGCTTGAACTATGGTGGTAAAGACAGAAGGTGAAACCGAGCGTCTGATGGCCCTGAGACGCCTCAGTTGAAAGAAGCAGGAGCGAGTCATGTTGCAGATATGATCTGTGAATGTGAGGGAGGGGTCAAGTGTGACACCCAAGTCGCGAACGGTGGAAGAGTAGGTGTAGGCAGGAAATTTCTCAGTCAGCAATGGAAAGTTGAGTTTAGCAAGCTGCTGTCTAGTCCCAAACCAGATTAATTGAGTCTTAGCAGTGTTTAGGCAGAGACGGTTAGTCGACATCCAGTAGTTAAGGTCAGAGACAAGACGGTCAATGGAGCAAACAGTTGACGTGTATGTGTATGCCTACGAAAGATATACAGATATAGTGACAGCGGAACATGAACAGGAAGTTGCGTATCTATGACTATGTGGCACATACATAAGCGTATAATATTCACAGCGATTAATTATTTTCGGACGGTATCATGCCCCTTAACTGTTCCCAGCCCTCTAACAGAATTTCTCCCACGTCCCCAAACAAGCGCGTGACTCCGCCTCTGTACAACTAAAACACGATTTGCATTCGTATTTACACAAGTTAGTCAATAATATTATAATATAGGACCTACCATTTGAAGGTGGTTTATGAATAAATATAGAAACGTTAATACGAGTGTTAAAGGTGTCTAAGGAGATCATTGTTTCAACAAGTGAATAGCGAGTCAGCGACATTAGCCTATATGACTACGGTGGAAGTGATTGACCTTAGGTACCTTAACTGTAAGAGAGATGTAACCTTCCATTATTATTATTCCAAAGTTTAACGTCGTCTTATGACATCAGTGGCCGTTGACGACAATTCACAAATACAATTAACGGAAAACGATAAATTTATAGTGTCCGAATAACACCATTTAAAGGTGTCAAACATAAGGTTACAATATCAATAATGTCACATCATTTAAAGCAATATATCTAATGCTATTTATAATACACATTGCTATAAAATGTTTTGATGCAAATTAAACAGTACTTCGCAACTATTGCCACTCGCAAGAAATATTTAAACAACTTCAGATGCACAGTACATATAATTATAATTATGACATTATATTCTTATTTTATTTTTGAAATGTTTAATTGATTATTTCTTATTCCTCAGTTCAATGTAATAAATTTCACATACATCATGCACATTAAATGAAACATATGGTTATACCAAGTTCCTTTTTTTAAAGAAACTGTTCAGGTATCTAACACATTCAACTATAAATTTTATTAATTAACAAAGCATATGTGATCAAAATAATTACAGTTGTTTCAAGTTTGATTTCAATGCATTCAAGTTACAATTACATGTATATTTCCTTTATTGCAACACAATAATACAGCACTATACAATATAATATTGATTTTACTCCAAAACATAAACCAAATCAAACCATATGCGACATCCAAGAACCTTCCATTAAAATTACTTAGCAATTTATGGCAACAAATGCCGTTGATATCAATATGAAAAAAATGTAATCCGTTTTCATCATAGCATAAATAATCACCGATAGTTTTTATTAGAAACGTATTAGATTTGTATCTTTGGAGTTTGCCTTTCAAGTTTTTCATAGTTGCGAGGGGATATCTGTTTGAGGCCTTTTACCAGTTTTGAAATGATCATACTGTAGTTGTTGTCTAGTTGTTCCTGGTTGGCATGAGAATAGACAAGTACAATGTCAACTGTCAAGATTGTGTAGTTTCTCTTCGTGTACTCTTTTTGATTTTACTCTTGTTCAGTTACTCTGTGTGAACCAGTCTCTTCACGCAGTACACTGTTTAAATAATTTGAAATGCAAGTAAAAGATGTAAGCATTTTTTTAAATACGGCAATTGTTTTAAGCTTTTGCAATTACTGAGCCAGATGGCTATGTTGCTACGTGTGTTAGTTGAGAATGACCCAATAACGTAAAACGTGAGGAAAAGTCGATTTTTTTCGTTTTGTGTCATTTCGTTCTCATTTCGTTATTATTATTATTATTATTATTATTATTATTATTATTATTATTATTATTATTATTATTATTATTATTATTATTATTATTATTATTATTATTATTATTATTATTATTATTATTATTATTATTATTATTATTATTATTATTATTATTATTATTATTATTATTATTATTATTAATGAGCTTTTATATAGCGCCCCTTCAAGGTTATCTACTCAGGAGCGCTCCTAGTCCAACCACGGCTAAAGAGAGTAGTTTTTAAGTTTGCAAGAAACAAGGTAGAGTGAGTCATAGGGACCAGGCGAAGTGCAACAGGAAGGCCATTCCAGGTTGCAGGTCCAGCGACCGAAAAAGAACGTCGCTGCATAATGGCTGTCCGCGTGCGGGGGACCAATAGCTCGGCCTGGTCAGCCGAGCGAAGAGCAGATCTCCGCAAGACCCCCGAGGTAGAGCGACACAACTCCCGCAGGTATGGGGGAGCAAGTCCCTCTAGACAACGCCTAACCAGTGCAGAGACCCTATAGGCGATCCGCAGCGGGAAAGGGAGCCAGTGCAGAACATCCCGCATATAAAGAGAAACCTGGCCAAATCTGGGGATGCGACCAATAAGACGTGCGGCTGCACGCAAAACCCGGTCCAAACACCCAAGGCGGGCAGCTGGGAGGCCAGCATAAAGGGCGCTACAGTAGTCCAGACGGGAAACCACAAACGCATGGACAAGGGTAGAAGCAGCTGCCTGCGTCAGAGTGCGGGAGACTACCCTTAACTGACGAAGTTGATAATAAGAGTCCCGACAAAGCAAATTAATATGTCGCATGAATGTGAGCTCTTGATCCAGAATTACACCAAGATCCCGTACTGAGGAGGCAAAGGAAACCCAGGGAAATTCAAGTGCCAGACCCTCAATGTTAATTTTTGCAAGCTGTTGGCGCGTACCAAACCAGATATATTGGGTCTTTGCCGGGTTTAACCGTAGACGGTTTGAGGACATCCAGGCCTCCAAATTCCCCACGACTCGGGCAATCTCTCGAACTGCAGCAGCAGCAGCCAATGGTGAGCAGTGGACATACGCTTGGAGGTCATCCGCGTAGGACTGACTTAAGACTGCACTGGCCACCAAGAGGGGACCAAGGTCAGCAGTATAGAGTATGTACAATAGGGGACCCAAAACAGAGCCCTGGGGCAGGCCAAATGGAGCAGGAACCCAGGGTGACCTAGCAGACCCACAAGCCACAATGCAAGAGCGGTCCTGAAGGTATGAGGTAAGCCAGTCAAGAAAATTTCCAGAGAGACCATAGGAGGTAGAGAGGCGTGTCAAAAGAATAGTATGATCAACTGTATCGAATGCAGCGCTTACATCGAACAGTGCCAATGGAGTAACCTGTGACTTATCAATGGCCCCATAAATGTCCGAGAGGAGGCGTACCAACAAGGTCTCAGTAGAGTGACCTTTCCGAAAGCCCGACTGGTAAGTTGGTAAAAGGTCATTCTTATCAAGGTGGACAGTAAGCTGAGTAGCTACTACCTTTTCAATAATTTTAGAGATAAAAGACACATTAGCTATAGGTCTAAAGTAATTAGGGTCAGCCAAATCCAATCCCTCGCGTCTAGGCACCGGGATGAGGATGGATCTTTTCTGTGAGACAGGCAGGATGCCCTCACGAAGGGAGCTGTTGCAGAGGACCGTCAGGAAAGGGAGTAAAATATCCACGAATTCTTGAAGAAGATATGTAGGAAGCGGGTCCAAATCGCATGTTTTAGGCGCAGAAGCTAAGATGACTCGTCGTAAATCCTGGCTTGAGATTGGATCCAGACTTAGACCTACCTGTTTCAAATTGCTTATTCACCATAGGCTGCCTATCTGTCTTATGGACTGATCTTCTGGATATTGACCTAATTACAGCTTAGTTTTATTGTGCCATCTGTTGATGCCTTGTGCATTAGATACCGGCGCAATAGAAGTTACTAAGTACATTTTCCAGTTCTTCCCTGCAGGATCGACAGATCGTTGAACGTGCGGCTAACAGATGGCGCACTCTCGCACGATCTCTTCCCTCTCGACTACCAGAGTCTGGGAGACGGAGAAGGAGACGGAGAAGGAGCAGCCGAGAAGGAGAAGCGACCCATCAAATGGCTGGCCTTGGAAGCCCTGGTCGACAGGCGTTACTCGCCATCGAGCGACACGGTGAGTAGGCGGTTGGAAGGCTGCTTTTAGACACCTGAAAAACGTATTCAACTGACTATATACGCATAGGACACGCTGGATTCATTAATCTATCAATATAATAAGTCGTGAGATTACACACCTTTTAAACGGTACCAGCAAACGTTATATAATTCAAAACCGAGCACAGTCATCAGTAAAGCCATGTCTTGCGATGCGTTATGCCATAGAAGCGGTGAGAACTGTCAGAATTATTCAACACCAGGTCCTGTTTTAAGTAAAATATTCGAACTATAAGATAAAGTCAACTTAAACATGATTAATTTCTATGCAGGTCTCCAATAACGGCGTTTATTGCTATAAGATGTTAAACTATGGATCACTCCATCCATTATGAACTATTATACTACTGCATCACTGCATTTCCGTGCTTTAGTGCCAGTCCCATGCTTGGTTGAAGAGGGAGGGCGACGCTAATGATCTTTGTTATCACACAGTGTCGTTAAACTGAAACTACTACCGTTGCTACTGCTGCTGCTGCTGCTGCTGCTGCTGCTGCTGCTGCTGCTGCTGCTGCTGCTACTGCTACTACTACTACTACTACTACTACTACTACTACTACTACTACTACTACTACTATCCCATAACGCTGAGATCTGTTCAAGATATTTTCTGTCGACGTCAACGGCCTTTGGAAATTTGGAGTTTATGATTACGATTAGGGGCCTACTCGCGGACCACAGTTTGAGTAGCACTGACCTATATTGAAACAATACTATCAAATTAGACGAGACTGACTCGACCTGACCTGGATTGGCTTGATGCTGTTTGCGATGTCGTTGCAGTGGGCATTTGGAGTGACCCTGTGGGAGTTGATGACCCTCGGTCAACAACCGTACCCAGAGGTTGACCCCGTTCACATGGCAACCTGCCTTCAGGCCGGATATCGCATGAGTCAACCGGTCAACTGCCCCAACAAAATGTAAGCTACGTCCATCTCTCTTTTTGTATGACTCTATCTGTCTGTCTGTCTCTCAGTCTGCCTGCTTGTCTGTGTCTCTATCGCTCTCTTGGAAATCCAAACCTAGCGTTGTAACAACACTTGAGTAATGTAATGTACAATTTTGTACATGTTAGCTAGTGTATAGATAATTAATGTAGTGTACCCGTAATGTTGTTGGAGTAATTTGATATACGGATACAACATACGGGCAATGATACACACATATATCCAGACATACGTACATAGATACATTTGTACATACACAGATCCATACATAGATACATATGACCTACATAGCACATATATACATACATACCTAAATAGTACATACACATGCACACATAGATCCATACACAAACATACAAATACACATACATAGATACATACATGCATACATACATACATACATACATACATACATACATACATACATATCATACGTTTCTTTTTTGCACGAGCCTATCACGTTGAGAGCGCTTCTGAATAGCTCTGCTGTGAAGTACGCTTTACAAATGTTTATATTACATTACATTACAAACATGCATATACTGATATTGAATCATTCCATTTTTATATTGATGTATTGTATTGGTGTGTTGTAGATTTGGTTTGATGGCCTGGTGTTGGTCGCTCTGCCCGTCCGAAAGACCTCGTCTTCCTCAGCTCATCACCATTCTCGAAGAACTCCACGCTGGACTCGGTCAGTTCGTCTAGTCACTGACTGGTCAGTGGTCATCGCCTCAAACTGGACTCTACGGTCACTTCTAACAACACACGCTCACGATCGACGATTTTCAACAACTATACTTGCCCTTCTTGATTGACTCACAGTCGGGTCTCTTTCTAAATCTCTGTCTGTCTGCCTGTCTGTCTGTATGTATGTCATGTATGTCCCTCTGTCTGACCACTTTTACGTAATATGTTCCTCTCTGTGTGTGTGTGTGTGTCTCTCTCTGTGTCTCTCTCTGTCTCTCTGTCTGTGTCTCTGTCGGTCTCTCTGTCCACCTCGCTCCCATCTCATCCCTCTCTGTCATATCTATGTCTACCTGTTTGTCTCTTGTTCTCTTCCTCTCCCACTTACCGTCTTGCACAGTGTATTTTGTGCCTATGAAACAGTTTCGTTGGCCTGCGTGGACCAGACACTTTCGGCTGATCTAAGTAAACAGCCACATCAAACGTCTAGCAATAAACCACAGACCATATTGCCACAGCTACAGTGGATAGAACGTACATCCCATGCGCCTCTATGCGTAAGGTTGTCGGTTCGCATTCGTTTTCCCTACACAGGGACCTTAAATGGGGTGGCACCCATTCAACAGGGGCATTGAAATATGGGCATGGACATAAAATAGAGGTCACCACATTTACCACTGCCAGATTAGTATCTGTGGTTGCTAGATATTTATTTGAGACTGTGGCCAGGAAGAAGTTTGAGGTTTGAACAGATGTAAGACTAACTGAAGACCAATTTTATTCGATTTTTAATTCTGTTTCTGTATAATTAAGGTTTGTTATTTGGACCTAATTCGAATTTGTTATCTGGACCTAACGCGATTAAAATTTAATTTATATATTTTAAAATTAAACTTTAAATAATGAAGTGCCTTCGTTGTGTCTGTATTCTGTCTGTGAGAAGGTCGGACAGCAAGGTAGTCTATTAGTGGCAATTTATCTGCTTTCATATGCCGAGGCTAAGTAACTGAAGTCGCTAATACTTCAAACCTATGGTTGGATGCAGCGGTTGGCCTAAGCACTGATTCTTGCTCTTCTTCTGGGATGTTGGACACTGTATACGATTGCTGAGAGGGGGTCTCCTTAGACACCTTTAAAACGGCATCAACCGCTGATATATAAACTGGGGCCACGATAGGCGATTAATAATACTAAACCAGTAATGAATAATTCGACCAGCGTTACCACTCCTTGGGTTTTTTCACAAGATCTTGGGTTTTTTAATCCGAACTTGGGAAATGGGGTTTTTTTCCTGGAGACCTTGGGTTTTTTGCTTGGGTTTTTTCTTGTTTTATTAAAACCCTATTTTTCATTATTTTAATCAATTTTTGCAACGGTCTGGATGATTGAGGTCCATAAATAAATGGCGCAATATGTGTGCAAGCATGTGTTATACCAATTTATTGCTGTATTTAACATTTGCTATTCTTCTTTACTGCTATATTTAGAAAATATAACTCTAATGACTAAAGGAAACTGCAGACTCAGATTATACTTTTTCGGAAGTTCCCGGAGTAATCAGCTCTTGCTCTTTTTTTAAATTTAAGTTATAATATTTTCAGTTTCATCATGGGCCACCGCAGGAATTATTTTGGCGGGGGCAAAATGTTTTAGGAAGCAAATTTTTAGGGGAAGGCAAAATTACGTTTGTGCATAGAAACAAAATTTGCATGGAAAAATTTACAACTAAATAATGATCAAGAAACTGTACCTAAATAATGAAGTGTTTTTTTCGCATTGAAACTGGTGTTGGGACTGTTGTAATAATCATAATAATGAAAAGATTTAATTTTTGTAAAATAATTGCAAAATCCAGGGTCCCGTCATATGAGTTTCATAGTCTTTTATCTTTATTCTTGTTTTGAAAAAATTAAATGCGATAGAATAATTCATGTGATTCGGACTCTGATGAAAATAAAAACATGTATATAAACATTTTAAATTTGCTTTGAATATATAATTATAGCTATTAGCAATTAACGATTACCCATAAAATTGTAAAACTTAAAGATAGAACAACATTTTTATTACAGAAATTGGTACACTTGCATTATATTATTATATTTATCTAATAATGCGTTTATTAATAAAAAAAAAGTCTGCAGAAAAACCACCTTGGGTTTTCTTGGGTTTTTTCAATGTCCTAACTTGGGTTTTTCATTTTTTATGAGTGGTAACACTGAATTCGACATGTTTAACTATTTTTTGTTATAAATTCATTTTAATTGGACCGTATAGTTTTTACGAACGGTGAAAACTATGAAAAAATAATTTGTCGACGTCAGCGGCCTTTCATGCCATAATTCTGTCCAGTGCTCATCTTAATAGCATTGTAGGCCCTGGGCACACCAATACGCTGCCACGCGTGGAGGTCACGCACACATTGATTTTTGGAATTTTTAATTTTGGTGCCCCTGGAATCGTGGGGTCCCTGGCGACTGCCCAGCGCGCCCATGCCTTAAGACGGCACTGATTCTGTCGATAAACTCTGGATCCATCGTACATATACTTTAAATTGTCGTCAACAGCTTTTGATATCATACGACGACGTTAAACGCTGGGACAATAAGACGAATTACAAGGCGCGCGCTTTCTGTCTCTTAACCCTCGAATGCCCAAGGGGGGGTCCGACCGGACCCCAGACCCGCTTTTCACGGATAACTTTAGAACGGCTACGAAATTGTAGAAATGCTTTTAGGACATCCTAAAGCATTCAATTGGGCTTCGTATGTTATATTTTGCGTGATTATACAACCACTCTGTAGCCCGCAACCATAGCATATACCAAGGACACCCCCAAGATATGCGGCTGATGGTCATACTGGCATATAGTTTGCCAACCCAGAAATAAATTATTTTAACGCACGTTATTGTAAAATACCATATATCAGTCGATTGCAAATTGAATTTGGATTATAACAAGCCAAATCCCGTTAAAATATTCCATTCCTGTACCCCACAACCATAGCATATAGGGCCTACCAAGGACACCCCAAGATATGCGGCTGTTGGTCATACTGGCATATGGTTTACCAACCCAGAAATAAATATTTAGCGCAAGTTATTGTAAAATACCATGTATCAGTCGAATGCAAATTGAATTTGGATTATAACAAGCCAAATCCCGTTAAAATATTCCAATCCTGTACCCCACAACCAGGGAACAACTACATGCGTACAATTGAATACATGCAAAAAATCCCGAAATTGCAAAGAAACTACAAAAGAGTAGGTCCCCTATTAAAGTTCAAATAAAGTTTCACCAGGTGGCGCTATTGTGAAATACCATATATCAGTCGATTGCAAATTGAATTTGGATTATAACAAGCCAAATCCCGTTAAAATATTCCAATCCGTTCTCCAGATATCACAATGAAAACATTGGGGTCCGGTCGGACCCCCCCGTTGGGCATTCGTGTACCAAAAA
Organism: Allolobophora icterica; assembly: GCA_963556255.1. NCBI lineage: Eukaryota > Metazoa > Annelida > Clitellata > Crassiclitellata > Lumbricidae > Allolobophora > Allolobophora icterica. Next base: position 99,626,792 of record OY744603.1, read on the forward strand.
ATAGCTTGGGCACTCGAGTGTTAAACATCTTTATTTGAGAGCTACGATGGTTTACATAATATTATAAACTGTGGGACACTGCATACGATTGGATAGCAACTTAGAGTTCGTCTTGTAATGCTGAGAGTACACGTTCGATCCTCCTCCCCAGAGAAGGTTACTGTGTAGGGATCTTGGTCAAGTCCTTCGCCATCGACTGATGCTTCGTCATTAGATAGTGGCGCTTTATAAATGCGTAATAATCATAATATCCATCAGGTTTGAACGTGGCTTCTCCAGGGCGCTAAGATATTTGACTGCGATTGAGAAGATAAAGTGAAGAAATTTTTATCAGAATTTATACGACGAGCTACAGCCTACAGCTGTTGTGATTCACTGATTATAAACAGTTCAAATACTTATCTCATATAATAAATATATTTACGTTTGACAAAGAAACGGCAAAACACAACATTTGTACCGACTTCAAGGCAGTTATTCGTGACACAAGTGCAGTATTCCTGTAAGTAAATTACGAATTCGATGTTAGGGAGAATACCTGGCGAGGAAAGGCTGCCTTAAAGTGACTGGGTTTGAAATAAAAATATCAGTGGAATTTACTTTATGGAATTTCTGTCGATATGAGGCAATAATGTCGGCAGGTACGCTCAGTTGTTGTTCAAATTGCTCATTTCAGATATTATTTGAATCTCGGGTTAGCACCCATTCAAAGGGACAGTGATGGTGAAGGATCTCACCCGATAAATTCATTGGAAAACGAGAAGCGTCGAGGTCATACCTTCGCTTTAGAAAAACGTGTACATTCTAAGTTTTAGATGTAAATTGTCCGAGTATCAAACAATGACAACTGTAAAAAAAACATTTTCCCGTCTACGTCAACAGCCATTGATGCCATAAGATGTCGTTAAACTGTTTGAATCCAGAACATCAAGGGTTAGTTTTAGTCATCAGTTCTGGGAGTTAGTACGACTCCCAGAACTGCTAAGACAGACAAAAACTGTGTACAGAGGTCCAGAGGTCCTGGCCACACTAAATGAACACGAGTTACATTTCTTCAGGAGCTGTTCATCATAGATAAAGCATTGATGTAGGTCGTGTCACCCAAGGTCACAGCTCAAAGTCTTCATCCAATCATCTTCCACGAAACAAAAGTAGTTCAGGCTACTGAGGTCAAGGGTTCACTGTCTTGATCAGATACAAAATCGACATAGGTAAGGTTGCTGAGGTCAAGGGTTAACGGTCTTCATCTACTTTCGATGTAGATCATGTCACCAAGTACTCGTCACCCTCGACGTTTTCATAACGAAGTGGATGTAGGTCAGGTAATAAGGTCAGGCTTTGTTGCTTCAATCCTGTTTTGGGCGCAGGTTGTAATAACGTGCCGGACTGTCAACCGAGATGTCTGCTCCACCTGCGCCCCCTAGCCAACTCCGCTGTAAAATGTATGAAATGACTTTTTCCTGTCTATGTCAACGGCCTTTGATGCCATAAGATGTCGTTACACTGTCAGTGGGAAGCTCAGACGGCGATGGAGAGGACTGACCACCCTTCCTCATACGCCGAGGCCAAGAAAATGAAGTCTACGTTTTATATTACTATCTCTCGGTCCTGGTTTAAGTGACTGTTGGATAGTTAATGTTTAATGACGCTTTGTCATGAAAAAGACGATTAACGTTGCCCTCCTCCTTTATATAGGTCTTGGGCTGGCACTACCAGATTACAAGACATTGGCGGGGTAGAATGAGTATACATTTTGTAATACCCAAAGAGCAGGAAATGGAAATTTTTTGGAGTCGCCTTAAATGTATTGGAACTCTCCACATTCGCTTTGAAGTGCTGTGGCTGCAGTCCCTCTAGGGGCTCCACAACATAATCTAAGCGCTTCAGTTTGGACACAAGAAAGTTTATCGAGGTACGACTTACAGGTTGAAGAATATGCAACATCATCATTACCTAAAATAGACATGATTAGTACTCTAGATATTGTTATAAGAGTTTTTTTTAACAATCATAGCCACTTTAACATTTTTTTACATTTTCGTTATATAATGAATGTGTGGTTTCTAACTCGGTTTACTATAAGAAATTACTCCAAAGAATTTTACCTTATTTTCCTTCTTAATTTGTTCTTGACCAATCTTAATAGTAATTCTTGGAATATTATTTCCTTTTTGGAAAATAAGATTTCATTCATTTTACTAATAGATATTTAAACCGTATTTATTGCACCAATTTGTTTTATTAAAATATTTATAATTGGATTCTATATTCTAATATTTAATATTTCTGTATCCTAAGTAAATAGCATTTACACAATTTAGAAAGTATAGTAAGTTAATTGCTGTTTAACGGCACTGTGCCTTAACTAATAAAGTTGATTAGCGTCGCCCTCCTCCTTTTTCCAGACTTGGGACTGGCATTACTACATGTAGGATCTACATGTAGAACAGAGGCGGCGTTATCATAATGTGGTTGGTCAGTTGCAGTTTAACGACACCGTGTGATAACAAAGATCATTAGCGTCGCCCTCCTCCTTTATCCAGGCTTGGGATTGGCACTGCCAGAGTACGAGCAGTGGCGGAGTTCTTAAACGCAGTCGACACAATGTCATATATAATCTCATAAAAGATTTTTTTAATTTCAGTTGCACCTTGTGCCTGCGAGGGCTGTTAACGTCGACCTTACCTAATGGAATTCTAGCTAGCTCCATTCCAGCGATTAAACGAAGTCGACGAATATATTTGAGCCCTGACAATCATTATAAAGGTGTTTAATCTGAACCATACAACTGGATTTTTATATCGATGACATCTTGTGCCTGCAATGGCTGTTCACGTCGACTGTACCTAGAACAGATATCATGTTACGTTTAGCCATCAATCGCAGTCGAACAATATGTAATTTCGGGTAAAAATGTAATTTAGAGGTGTATAATCTGAACTAATTTTTATGGCTCAGCAAAGGCCGTTGACGTCGACAAAAGAATGACTTTACGTGGCTGCTGAATTTATAACATTTGTTTAAATATTTTTTAAGATAAGATAAGATAAGAATATTCTTTATTAAACCAATTGCTACCCGCATTTTCTAATACAACCGCTAATCGTATACATTTTTTAGCTGCCAACAAATATTTATATAAACACAGTCAGACATATATGCATTAGGGCCTATATATATGTTCCCATATACCGGTACTTGTCTTCAACCTTCCTCAATCCGAGGGTTGGTCGCTTCATGGACATATAACAGTCTAATAATATAAAGGTGTCGAAAAATTTCAGCAGGTATTTCTCTATTATTTACTGTTGGTGACGACATCTTGCGGCTTCCAGAGCCAACTGACGTCGCTAATTGGCAGTTTATCAAATACATTTATTTAAAGCGCTTCTGCTTTTACCTATATGAAAAATCTGAACGTGAACAGTCACCTGTGTGCTGGTCTGTAATTTATAGGATATGGTTACACCTTAAAAGAGGTGTGTTAGTAACTGCTTTTTGTCTCAGTAATATTTCAGTTTACAGTTAATGGAAGCGAATTAAGTTATGTCTATAAGTGTAAGATAGAGCAAGGAAAGGCAAGAATTTATCAAATATGGTAATTACATGTTAATAATATGTGGATTATATGCTAATGATATGGACACCGTGTACGTTCGTCTGTCTTCTTGATTTCAGAAGAAGCTCCGGCGGAAGAGGAGCATCTTCTTCTGCGCAGCGGATGTCTGACGAAAGACCTGAAGCAACAGAACCTCACCAGCATCCTGGCTGCTGTTCTGCCCGCATCTTCCTGTGGCGTTCGCCGCCCGGACGCCTGCCCTGCCGCGCCGGGCGGGTTCCTGTGATGACTCCAGCCCACTACCCGTCTGGAGCCACCCGAGTCACTGCCTTGCCTATTGTCCCCGTCAAAAGGCTTATCTCTGTCCATAGTGACCATTCCTGTCAGAGGAGGTTCAGGGTTTACCGCTTTACTATGAGAGGCTACACTGTAGAGCTCGGTCTCGGCATCAGACTCTGCCACTTCCGCGGTCACCGGATGGGCAACGTCCTGAGGATGGCCGTCCTTCAGAACAGGGTTCGATCTTTTACCTGCAGCAGTCTTTGCCTTTCTGTGTACCTTCCTAGTTACGGGCTTTCTCTTCCTCTCTACCTGGTCTGAACTTTGACGGACCATTCTGCACCTCGTGACTCTTGAACTATCGCCGTTATCATGGAACACCAAACGTTCTCTAAGTTCAGGGAACAAGGAGTACCTATGACGAGTCTCTGCATCATGTAATATAAGACACGTATCCATCGGGCAACGCGTCTTCTTACTGTCACGTATCTCTAGCTGTGTTTCCGTGTGCGGCATACCGGCCTCACAATAATGAATTCTGCTTCGAGAGATAACGGGTCTCTATGGCACTCTGATAGTGAAGGTCCTCTCTCTATAACCTTCGCTATCTACACACACAGACCTTTGTTCTGACCTACGCACGAGGGGGCCCAACCTCGCACTTCAATCAGTCCTCAGAGCTGTGTGTTGCGACAAGCAAATAATATGTTCTATCTAGGTACCCGACTACCCGGACTTTCTTGTATCGTTTACTCTTGGTCTGCGTTAATGTCCCTTTTGCCTGGGACTCTCGTACACTTCACCTTGGGGCTAACTTAACTTTGGCTATGAAACCTCGGACGGGTCTCTACCGGACCTGGGTACCCGAATACCCTGGTCTGATCTCTTTCCGGTTTACACAACCTTTTATCTCCCCACTATTCAGAATTAATCTGTCTCGAGACCTGAGCAGCAGAGTGGGCCCTTACTCCACAAGCCGTATCTCTTGAACCTGACTCTCTGAATCCAATAGAGAACGTAACAGTTGTGTCTTTCTCCGGGAGCTCACAGACTCGTAGGCTTCGTTTCTCGGTACTCACACTCGATTCTGCTAACGGTATCTGTGGGTAACTTTACCCCGTTATTGCACACAGACCTTTGTAGCTTCCCACCGTGGGAACTTTCCCGAACACTGGAACAGACAACGGTCGGATCGTCCGGATGGTCTCCCGGACGGATATTTGCCGCGGGAGTAACTATGACGCGTAAAACAGCCAAACCCGGATACCGCGTATTTAGATTCACGGGTTGTTCCCCGATGTTATCGAACAGTTTCAACAAGATCGTTCCGGTACTTCACCGGACGTCACCAGCGGAATGTTTCTCCGCACTTTGCCGATACAGACCTGTGTTTTTGTATATCTCGGACGATCGGTCTCTCCCCGAGGTTTACTCAGCCTGCTTAACTTCCACAATCGGGATTCAGACCGGCTCGCGATCTAACGGCAGGGTGGGCCCCAAACCTGTCGAATCGGCGGTCAATCCAATACCCAAGAGTGATTAGTTTTTGCTGTAACTCGGGATCGCACTGCTCAGCTTTTATGGACGATACTTTAACTGAGTTATCACCACCGGGTCCTTGCCTGTGTATCTCTGACGGTCAACTGCGGGGCCTATCCGCGTGTCTCTCAGACGGTCACCAGCGCGGTCTTTCCGCGTGTATATCTGACGGTCAACACCGGGTCTTTGCCCGCGTATCCCTCTGACTGCTACCACCGGCTTTTCCGCGTGTATCTCTGACGGGAACCACCGGGTCTTTGCCCGCGTATCTCTAACGGGTACCACCGGGTCTTTGCCCGTGTATATCTGACGGGTACCACCGGGTCTTTGCCCGTATATCTCTGACGGTCAACTGCGGGGTCTTTCCGCGTGTATATCTAACGGGTACCACCGGGTATTTGCCCGTGTATCTCTGACTGTCAACAGCGGGACTTTGCCCGTGTATCTCAAACGGCTACCACCGGAACAGACCTGTGAGCTCTCAATCTCTCACTATCGGTCTTTCCCCGAGGTTTACTCAGCCCGCAAACTACCAACAATCGAGATTCAGACCTTTCGCGATCTAACGGCAGGGTGGGCCCCAAACCTGTCGGATCGGCGGACTCAATCCTTCACCCGAGAGCGATCGATTCGGCTGTAACCCGGGATCGCACAGATTAGCCTTTTCTCGGACGCCCTCTCGTCGGTAAATATATTTGTAACTTGCCCGAAACCTGGAACTCGCTTTATCACTCGCCGTATACTACCACACGGAGTGCAGTATTAATCGCTAACCAACGACACTAAAGAACCGTATCGCTGTATATGTAGAATGCAGTACCGCCACTCTACGATATAGGCAACGCAGCGTGAGGCAAGCTCTATGAATCCATCTGCATCTATCTGCACGCTATAACTCAGTACGTAAGACATTATTTTGGCCTCCATAGGACGGCTAGATTTATTGGTCTGCATGACTATCATTTAGTACGTAAACCATATTCAGGCCTCCATACTTATATAGTAGGCCATCACCATCTTCTTAAAAACAGGTGTCCAAAATCGAAATATCTACCAGCTATGTTAAGCGGCGCCCTATGTTTAGCCACTAAATATTGGACAGACGGTGTGTTCTCTTATTGTAATTAATAAATTAAAGCGTTAAAATGGCAAGAATAAAATAAATCACTTGTAATTATAATTATTATCGAACAGCTATAAAGCGCCACCCATCGAATAAGACGCTAATTAATTAAGACAGCTATCATTATATTCCTTCGTTCGTGCCTTGTGGCCAAACCGCCACATTCCTCCTCTCCTCCTCTCCTCATCTATCCCGTCCTCTTCAACGAACACAACCCCCAAAACCTTCCTCCAACGATGCGCTCTCTCACATCCAGATTTCTTACGGGTAAAAAGAAATGCAGTCTCTTACACACCTCATAAGAAAATGCAGACGATCAGCAGTTGTTAAGCTACACCGAGACCATCCTCAAGAAGAAAGAAGCGAAAAAGTGTTACCGATTTAATTTTCTTAGCATCGGCATATGAGAGCGGGTGACCAGTCTTCTCCCTCACTGTCTTACCTTCCCAGCTACAGTGTGCGGTCAGTGTGCTCATTACAGCTGAGTTGGTTAGGGGGCGCAGGTGAAGCAGAAATCACGAACAAAATGTTTGCCCTGGTGGGGATTTGAACCTCTGACGTCTCGGTTGACAGTCCTGCAGCCCGCTGACCACTAGACTATTGCACACGACCAACTTCTAAAGCGCTACTTTAGAGCTAAGAGCAGGGTATCGGTCTATTCACTGTTAAACTGCGCTGCATAAAGGTTTCTAATCGTTATGCGCTATATAAAACACATAAAGCACGCTATATAAAAGACTGTATAGAAGAAAACGCTTATAAAAGCATTCAAAAGATGCTAAATATAAAGGTGGAATTTTAAAAAGCGCTGAATAACGGCTTTTAAAAGGCGCTACATAAATTAAGATAAAACTGCGCTTTATAAAGGCACCCTAAAGACGCCAAATATGAAAGAGGTAGGCTAATGAAGTTCAACGGTGTGAAGTAGGCGCCATCCAGAACGACGCTATATAAACGTTTAGAGGATTGCATTGAAATGAGAAGAGGAAAAAGCAGGATCCGAGTTGACGTTTCTAGTAGTGCTCTTCCTCTTCCTCCTCCTCTTCTTCCTCCCCAACGTCCTCGTCCTATCCTTCTTCGTCCTGTTCTTCCTCCTCCTCCTATTCCGCTTCCTCTGCCTGTCCTTCCTCGTACTCCTCTTCGTCTTCTTCTTCTTCCTCGTCCACGTCCTCCTCCTTTCCCTCTTCCTCTCAATCTTTGCCCTGCTCTTCCTCATCGTCCTCCCCCTCCTAATGGTGTTCCTATTCTTCCTCTTCCTCCTCCTCCTCCTCCTCCTCCTCCTCCTCCTCCTCCTCCTCCTTCTCCTGTTCTTCCTCATCGTCCTAATGATCTTCCTCTTCTTGCGCTTTCTCCCTAGGTCCTCAACACCCGAGAACTGATCTTCGTTGCGCTACAGATCGCGATGGCAATTCGTTATCTTCACCGACGTAAGATCACACACCGCGACATCGCTGCCAGGAACTGCGTGTAAGTCATTCACCTTTAACCTTTGACCTAGGTTGTCTAAGTTGCATCTGTGTCAGCTTAATGTATGAATAAACAAATTTGATTGAATGATTTAATGTAAATCTACAACAAACGCAATGCTGTGAAATGCAGTGAATGATTGTTATTAATTTATCCGTTGATTAAGCGTCACTGTATAAAGACGAAGATTCGATGGCTCTGAGCAATTGTCACCGGGAGTTTGACGCAATTAATCATTTGTCGTGTCCCATCCTTATATACCAGCAGGTAACTTCATTTTAAAGGTGTCTAAGGAGAGCGTTCGAACCCATCGGATACAGATCTCTTGCCAACATAGGGCACTCTCTGTGGAATGCCCTTCCTTCCTGTATACGGGTAACCTTACTTTCTGGATCTCTTCCTACATCCCTTTCCGTGCTTAAAACCTTTTTCTTCTCTCGGAGCCTTCGCTATATAAAGGCATTCAGAAGATGTTAAATACATAGATAGGATAAAAAGCGCGCTAAATAACGGCTTTTGAAAAGGCGCTATATAAATGAAGACAAAAGCCACGCTATATAAAGGCAACTTAAAGACGCAAAATATGAAACACGTACTACAGTTCAATTGGGTAAAGTGGGCGCCATTTAGAACGGTATTGAGGGCGCTATATAAACACGAACCTTAGAGGATTGCATTGAAATGAGAAGAGGACAAAACAGGATCCCAGTTGACGCTTCTAGTAGCACTCTTCCTCTCCCTCATCCTCTCCTTCCTCCTCCCCTACTTCCTCGTCCTATTCTTCTTCGTCCTGTTCTTCCTCCTCCTCCTCCTATTCCTCTTCCTCTGCCTGTCCTTCCTCTTACTCCTCTTCGTCTTCTTCTTCCTCGTCTACGTCCTCCTCCTTTCCCTCTTCCACTCAATCTTTGATCTGCTCTTCCTCATCGTCCTCCCCCTAATGGTGTTCCTGTTCTTCCTATTCCTCTTCCTCATCCTCCTCGTCCTGTTCTTCCTCATCGTCCTAATGATCTTCCTCTTCTTGCGCTTTCTCCGTAGGTCCTCAACACCCGAGAGTTGATCTTCGTTGCGCTACAGATCGCGATGGCAATTCGTTATCTTCACCGACGTAAGACGACACACCGCGACATCGCCGCCAGAAACTGCGTGTAAGTCATTGACCTTTAACCTTTGACCTAGTTTGTCTAAGTTGCGTCTGTGTCAGCATAATGTATGAATAAACGAATTTGATTGATTTAATGTAAATCTATTACAAAACGCAATGCTGTGAAATACAGTGAATGACTGTTATTAATTTATCCGTTGATTATGCGTCACTGTTTAATGACGAAGATTCGATGGCTCTGAGCAATAAAATTGTCACCGGGTTTTTGACGTAATTAATCGCTTGTCGTGTCCCATCCTTATATACCAGCAGATAAATTCGTTTTAAAGGTGTCTAACGGCTCTCACTCGAACTCATCGGATACAGATCTTTTGCCAACATAGGGCACTCTCTGTGGAATGCCCTTCCTTCCTGTATACGGGTAACCTTACTTTCTGGATCTCTTCCTACATCCCTTTCCGTGCTTAAAATCTTTTTCTTCTCACGGAGCTTTCGCACTGGGAGCGCTGCTGAGTGCCCTCAGCTGTGAGCGGCGCTATACATAATATCTCCAAATACGATACGATGCATTGTCCCATCCTTACAATCCGTGGATGGATGGGTGGATAGAACCAGATTTTATTGACATCTTATGACGTCGACAAATTACTTAGGCAT
>OY744603.1:99641517-99721517 GCA_963556255.1 Allolobophora icterica
TTGTAGATAAACTGTGGGTAAAAGCGTTACGTAACGTTCATTTCCATACACCCACCCACCCACGTAACGTTTCGTAACGTTTTCAAGGACCCCACCCACCCACCCTCGAGCGTTACGTAATTATGCAATGACCCCATGTGAAGTGCCACGCGGAGATAAAAAAAAGAAGAATAGCCATGGGAAAAGATGCATTCTATAAAAGAAAGGAACTCTTGAGAGGAAAATTAAATAGGAATCTGAAAAGGCGAATGATGAAGACACTGGTATGGAGTGTGGTCCTGTACGGATCTGAAGCATGGCGCATACATCAGCGTATGATATTTACAGCGATTAATTACTTTCAGACGATGTCATTCTCTGTATCTGTTCCCGCTAACCGAATTTCTTCCACGTCCCCAAACAAGCGCCTGACTACAACGGAAACACATTTGCATTCGTATAAGCACGACTTAGTCAACATGTACTAATTGCACGCGGTTTATGATTAAATATAGTAACGTTGATCAGCGTGTTAAAGGTGTCTAAGGAGAACATTGTTTCAACAAGGGAATAGCGACATTTTATAACTACGGTGGAGGTTATCGATCTGAACTTAACCGTAGGAGAGATGCAACCTTAAATTAAATTATTTAGCAATTTATGGCAACAAATGCCGTTGATATCAATATGAAAAAATTGTAATCCATCTTCATCGTAGCATAAATGATCACAGATGGTTTTCATTAGAAACATTATTAGCAATGAAACGAAATGATTGGTTAGTTTAACCAAAAAAGATGATTGACGTCTCACTCCTCTTTTAGCCAAGCTTGGGACTGGCACCAACTGAAAAGTCTCAAGTATTTAAAAATACATATTTGGCTGTCAGAGACGAGACAACATGCACAGTCGCTTGTTGTAATTTGTTTTATGCTGCCAGGAATCGAATGAATTGATAGCGTTTCTAATGAAGTGAATACGACGATGAGGGAAATGTATATATACCAACCATGGAAATGTATTTTAAAGGTGTTAATCTCTCTTTAGCGTTGTTAATATCTACCAGGAATAAGCCATGCGGAAACGTTATATTTATCATGTGTAGATATATGTTTTGTATATATTATCATGTGTAGATATATGTGTGTGTATATATATATATATATATATATATATATATATAGTACAGTAATATAACAGTGTATATATATACATATATATAATATATATATATATATTGTCTATAAGTATATCATACACATATATTTATGTTTATGCACACATATGCACCAAATACACACACACATATAAAAACATGCATACATAATATATAAATAATTATAATTAATGCATAATTAAATAAATAAATGTGTGTGTACATGTGTGTTTTTTTGCTAAACTCGATATAGACGAAAATGAATAACATTTGGCGTTGGAAAAATACACAAGTAATTCCAGTCCATGAAATTGCTGCATAACTTGGAATCAACAAATCGAAGTCACTATACCCGAGATTTTCATGCATTCACGGGTTGTGACACAGTTCTATCATTCGTTTGGGGCAGAGGTAAAAAAAACACTGCTTGGGATGTCTGGACTTCTTATCCTGCTGTGACATTAGCATTTCTGAAACTGTGCAGCTTAGGTAACGATGGAATAGATGATCAAACATTTGATATAGGCCATAGGCGTAGCCACATTGAGGCAAGAGCGTGTTTTAGATTCAAAAAATTTCCGTGGGTTATACCTCGGCACCCCTACTACACCTGGATGTCTCCCGGAGATGCCTCCACTTGAATTTAAGTCTGGCTACGTCCTTGCAGGTACGTATACAATCATGTATGTATGTATGTATGTATGTATGTATGTATGTATGTATGTATGTATGTATGTATGTATGTATGTATGTATGTATGTATGTATGTATGTATGTATGTATGTATGTATGTATGTATGTATGTATGTATGTATGTATGTATGTATGTATGTATGTATGTATGTATGCATGAATGCATGTATGTATCCATGTATCCATGTATGCATGTGTGTATGTATGATAATTCCCCCCCCCCCCCAAAAAAAAACCTTCTGGATCCTCCGCTGACCAGGTGATTGTAACAATAATTAACATTCGACACACGCGCGCGTGTCGGGTCAAATGTGGAATGCTTGCGCACTGCAAAAGTTCTGCAAATTAGCTATAAAATGAAATAAAATGTCATATAAATGGTAGTAGACAATACAGCGCATATTGGATATAATTTTCTGCTTATACATGGGATTGTTTATTGCCTAAAAATAATTATCCGTCTATTTTCATCATAGAAACCGCATGCGATTGTTATTTTGGCATAAACACGACGTTATACGGCTATGCCCGCGTGAGGCGCCACGCTCCGTTCGCCGTAATTAGTCACATAAGAACCAAAAACAGAAATTCTAACAATTTAATCTAACTTTAGCTATTAAAGATATGGGATTATAAATTGCAATATTAAATTGCGTTTTAGTGTTATATTTGCCTTTCCTGCAAGCGCGGAATTCTAATAGTTATGGCTATAGAAAAATAAGCCTCCTTAAACATCTTTTTTCTTGACGTAACATAAAATATAAAAGTCAATTTCGAGATAGGAGCTCTAGCGCTTCTCGGTCTATTGACCAAGATCAAAGTGTTCACTATGTACATGTGAAAATCGTGTACCTGGCCTCAGGAGGGGGGCTAAAATTGGGGGGTCCTGCCAGGACCATCCAGTCCATCCTGGCTGTACATGGTGACACTTTCTTCTGGTCGATAGCCAGAGGCAATAAACAAAAAATAAAATAAAAAATAGCCTACATAGCGTTAACTAGAGTCAACAACAGAACAGCTCACATGTCACCAAACTGACTATAAAGGCCAGTAATGAGCTGAGATCATATAATATATCGTGGAAATATTTGCATTATATATGCAGTTTTGGGTGCATCTAATATTAGACGCTTACCTATGGACCAGTGACAAGGATTTTGTCAATGGTCTGTGAAGCTTGATTCTTAACAACATGATAATCGAAATTTCAAAGCCTCCGGAATCTCCGGACTTAGCCTCTGACTCCATCGCTCGATCCAGTATTATTCCCCAATATTTATAGGATACTGCAGCAGCTGCTATCTCTTACGGTCGGGTTTTTGCTGCTGTGCAAGATCATCTGAGAAGGCTAGTCTTTTCTGAAAACAACAACAACAACTGAAGAACGACTGAACGGATTTACAATTGCCCACTTGCACAGAGACATTAATGTAGATTTGGACAGAGTGCTTCGGAAGTTTAATGGATCTGGGCATAGAAGAATCATTTGGCTTATTCGTCAACCAAAAACTATTGAACACGGTATAAATAGTACAACAGTTGAACAATGCACATAAGGAACAGACTAAAATTAACATCTCTTTGGAATATAATAGTCAATAGATATAGCTTGTAAAAAATGCCAAAGACTGCAATGAAAGACACACTGAAATGGTAATTCGTGTGAATTTCTCACAATTCCCTACTCATAAAATCCACACGTGCACATATTGATGTTCTGAACGCTGAAAAACCGCTGGCTGCTGGAGCTTCGGTACTATTAGTATCAGGCAGGCTGAAAAAGCAAGGGACGAAGACGTGAATCATGAAACACGAGGATTTAAACAGCAGTTACAGGGCTTCAAACTAAACTAAAATGTATTTACGAGCGATTTCAAAATTTGAGATTTAAAAAATTTCCTTGTACCCCTGCGCAAACCCCACCTGGATGTCTACGGGAGTTGCCTCCTCTTGAATTTAAGTCTGGCTACGCTACTGTATATCCCTGAATGTTTCACTGCTTTTCTTAACGATAGGTCCTGTGATGCAGTAGATGTGAATTCTGCTCGTAAACAATTATTTACTAGGAAATCTCGAGCATTCGACTCTCTTCCTCCAACCAGAGATGCCCTTCTTCCTCCTCCTTCAGCATATAAAAAACTATCCATCCGTCAGTTCATGTTTGGGGACATTACTGTAACAAACAACCACTAATAACTCCCTTTTCCTCATCGGTCTCGCGTTCCCTAAAGACATTTCTGTTTCCCCGGGGCTTCTGTGCTGACAGCGCCTCTGAATAGTTATTCTGCGAGAGGCGCTTTATAAATTTCTAGATACAATACAATCATTTCATTTCATTGATTCTTCGATAGGTGGCGCTTCGGCGTATTTACTCCAGTTCAACACGGCTGACAATACAATACAGTAGCCTACTGATACCCGAATCAGGTCAATGGGGGTTGGGTTCGTGACACTGACAAGCGGGTTCCTAGGTGGATGACAATTCCTGAAGTTTCAAAGATCTGTACTGCTCTTATTCGTTGCAAATGCAAAAGAGTTGTCTAGTCAGTAGATGCAATTGTGTAAAAGCAAATTTGCTCTGCACAGGCTTGTGCCAGTGTGATGAGAGTGTGAGGGAAACTAATTAGATTAGTATCTTTGGAGTTTGCCTTTCAAGTTTTTCATAGTTGTGAGGGGATATCTGTTTGAGGCCTTTTACCAGTTTTGAAATGATCATACTGTAGTTGTTGTGTAGTTGTTCCTTGTTGGCATGAGAATAGACAAGTACAATGTCTCTTTGTGTACTGTTGCTGATTTTACTGTTGTAGTAAAGTTGTTTTTTGTTGGCATGAGAATAATACGAGTGCAATGTCAGCTGTCAAGGTTTAGTAGTTTTAGTCACTAAATCTCGTTGATTTGACTGTTGTTCAGTGACTCTGGGTGCTCCAGTCTGTTCACCCAGTGCATTGTTTAAATAATGTGACATGCAAATAAAAGATGTAAATATTTGATTAAATACGCAATTGTTTTAAGCTTTTGCAATTACTGAGCCAGATGGCTGTGCTGCTCAGCGTTAGTTGAGAATAACCCAATAACGTAAAACGTGAGAAAAAACCCATTTTTTTCAATTGGCACAATAAGAGATTTGTTCAGAATTTCTTTCTGAACATAAAAAATATTTTTTCGTTTGAGCACCAATTAAAAAGATACAATGTTACGCTAACATCTCTCTGACTATATAAAATAATTCAGTTCCCGAGTAACAATTTTTTTAAATATATAAATGACATCTTGCTACACCGTTAACGTTATTCGATTACCCATCTAGATCCGTATTATTCGATGACCTAACTGAATTGATCGTTATTATATTGTCAATGGAAGCCATTTGAAAGGTGTCTAACGTGAGTATCGTTTTTCTCTATATTCAGTTTCGGCGACATCTTGCGACTACACGTACCACTGGCACATTTACATTCCTTACAGGGTATGCCCTTATTCAAACAGTTTAACGAAGTATATTGGCATCATAAGCCGTTGAAGTTGATGTATTCTTGGCTTTCCTCTAATCGCTTGCGGCTGAACCCCGACAAGACTCAGTTTATCTGGCTCGGTGGTCGCCTCCAACTCAGCAAGATTGATTTTGAATCTCTACATCTTAGGTTTCCCCTCATTCAATTCTCCTGCTCTGTTCGTGACTTGGGGATTGTCCTTGACCCTACCCTCTCC
This sequence comes from Allolobophora icterica, assembly GCA_963556255.1. Taxonomy (NCBI): domain Eukaryota; kingdom Metazoa; phylum Annelida; class Clitellata; order Crassiclitellata; family Lumbricidae; genus Allolobophora; species Allolobophora icterica. Next base: position 99,647,054 of record OY744603.1, read on the forward strand.
TTTACTGATCAAGTTAACCTTGTATCCCGATCTTGCTATTATCATCTACGCCAGCTCCGAACCATCCGCAAGTCTCTTTTAGGGGTCCACCGGTAACCGGCTCGGATACTCGGCTCGGCCGGTAATCCCGTTTCCGGAAGTATTCGCCTCGGCAAATACTGTAGACGCAAATACTTGCAAAATATTTGTTTCTTTCAGAACTTATTTAATAAACTGTTAACAATAAGCACCGTGAACGGCGCTAGGAAATTCTTAAAGATAGATTAGGCAGACAGAAATTTTCCAAAAATGGCGTCGTATATTCTAGCGCTATTTTCGGTTCATTCCTCTATAATCTATGAACACAAATTCATTTTGATAAGTTTTCATTATATGAAAATGTGAAGCTTCGCATATGGAACAAATGGTACCCGGTTCGTTACCGGTTCGTTACCGGATCCGGCAAAAATACATTCCAAATACTCGGATTCGGTTACCGGCGGAAAATGTCTTACCGGTGGACCCCTAGTCTCTTTCATTTCATGCTGTCACTACACTGGTCCACGCTCTGATCTGCACTCGGGTAGACTGGCAATGCTGTGTACATTGGCATTTCCTCCTCCAATATGAACAAACTCCAGACTATCCTTAATGCTGCTCCTCGGCTTATAGGTGACATTCCTAAGTTTGCCCACATTTCTGCCTTTATCCGTGATTCCCTCCACTGGCTCCCTGCTCAACAGCGAATTCAGTATAAAACCCTCACTCTCATGCGCAACTGCCTTACTGCCTCTGCTCCGTCTTACCTAATGAATTTTTGCAACCCAGTTTCTTCCTTGCCTGCGAGGGCTCGCTTGCGATCTTCGGCTCGCGGCCTTATGGTTGTCCCTCGCATGCGATCTTCCACGGCACAATCCAGAAGTTTCGCCTATGTTGGCCCCTCTGCTTGGTACTGTCTCCCCTTGTTTCTCCGCCAACATCTCTCTCCCTATATCTGTCAATTCTGCTCAGTATCCCTTTCCTTGTGTCTGTGCGTTCTGCTCAGTCACTTGTGTCCTTTCATTCTCTGTCTTATGGACTGATCTTCTGGATATTGACCTAATTACGGATTGGTTTTGTTGTGCCATCGGTTGATGCCTTGTGCATTAGACACCGGCGCAATAGAAGTTACTAAGTACATTTTCCAGTTCTTCCCTGCAGGATCGACAGATCGTTGAACGTGCGGCTAACAGATGGCGCCCTCTCGCACGAACTCTTCCCTCTCGACTACCAGAGTCTGGGAGACGGAGCAGGAGAAGGGGGAGGAGCAGCCGAGAAGGAGAAGCGACCGATCAAATGGCTGGCCTTGGAAGCCCTCGTCGACAGGCGTTACTCACCATCGAGCGACGCGGTGAGTAGGCGGTTGGATCCTTCCTTTAGACACCTGAAAAACGGACTCAACTAACTCTATATAGACATGGGACACAGTAGATTCGTAAATCCACATGTATACGTCAGCAAACCATATAAAATAAAAAAGTCAATTGAGATTACACACCTTTTAACCGATATCAGCAAACGTTATATAAATCAACAACCGCACCCAGTCATCAATTTGCACATAAATCCCGGATGTATTATGCTACGGAAACGGCGAGAACTCCAAGAATAATCCAACACCTCTTCTAAGTAAAATATTCGACCTATAAGTGAAAGAGAACTTAAACCTGATTTATGTTGGCTACAAATAGCGACGTTTATTTTCATAAGATGTCGTTAAACTAGGATCCATACATCCATTGTGCCTGTAATAATACTGCATCACAGCATTTCCGTCCTTTAGTGCCAGTCCCATGTCTAGATAAAGGAGGGCGACGCTAATGATCTTTGTTAGCACACAGTGTCGTTAAACTGAACCTGTACTACTACTACTGCTACTGCTGCTGCTGCTCCTACTACTGCTACTGCTACTGCTACTGCAACTGCTACTGCTACTGCTACTGCTATTGCTACTGCAACTGCAGCTGCTGCTGCTGCTGCTGCTGCTACTGTTACTGCTACTGCTACTGCTACTACTACTACTACTACTACTACTACTACTACTACTACTACTACTACTACTACTACTACTACTACTACTACTACTGCTACTACTACTACTACTACTACTACCAATGGCCTTTGGAAATTTGGAGTTCACGATTACGATTACTCGCGGACCACAGTTTGAGTAGCACTGACCTATATTGAAACAATACTTTGAAACCAGACGAGACTGACTCGACCTGACCTGGAATGACCTGATACTGTTTGCGATGTCGTTGCAGTGGGCATTTGGAGTGACCCTGTGGGAGTTGATGACCCTCGGTCAACAGCCCTACCCCGAGGTTGACCCCGTTCACATGGCAACCTGCCTTCAAGCCGGATATCGCATGAGTCAACCGGTCAACTGTCCCAACAAAATGTAAGCTACGTCCAACTCTTTCTGTGTATGTCTCTGTCTGTCTGTCTGTCTGTCTGTCTGTCTGTCTGTCTGTCTGTCTGTCTGTCTGTCTGTCTGTCTGTCTGTCTGTCTGTCTGTCTGTCTGTCTGTCTGTCTGTCTGTCTGTCTGTCTGTCTGTCTGTCTTTCTGTCTGTATCATTCTCTCGGAAATCCAAGCCTAGAGTTGTTACAACATTCGAGTAATGTAACGTAGAAGTATAAGCTATTTATTCTATAGAGATAATGTCAGTGGCGTAGAAAGGTTTTTGGGGGCCCTTGTGCAGAGCTTCGATGATGGGCCCCTTGAACCCCTTCGATTTGAAAAAAACCGCTGTGCAAACAACGCTTTTTTTAATAAACAACATTAATGGTCATGATTCATATTTAAAATCTGTGTGAAATATACAAATTGTCAAAACGATGTGTACTTGCTAATCATTGTATAAATTTGACTGACTGTTACACACTTGTAGGCCCTATTAGGGCTACCTTGTTAGCGGAACCTGAGGTTCCTTAGGGTATTACCCTTTGTCACTGAAACTGTACATGTTTTTTTTGCAATATGCAAACATTGCTTATTTTGATGCGGTGAACAATAAAAAATTGATTGATTGATTGATTGATTGGCGCTTTTGCGATATTTGCTTATTTTGCACCATGAGAAATATGCAAATATCATAAATCGCACCCCAATTAAATAATAATTAAATAATTTCATTTCAGTTATTTTCTGCGATATAATTTTTTTATAAAAATTGTTTTTTATTTCTCCAGGCTAGCATTAAAAATTGAACTAGGCCTAGAGATAATTAATCTACACACATTGTTCCATCTGCTATGACTGCTAAAATATGAATTATCCACACCTAAATTCTGTCAAATTGTGAAACAGTTGGGTTGGTTGGTAAAAATAACGAAACAGTTTAACAAATTAGACAAGTTCTTAGTTTACGGTAGCCTAAACAGAAGAATCCTAAAATTCCGAGAAGTTAAAATGTTCGTTTGCGCGCCTTGTCTTGCACAAAACTTAAAGTAGGGCCTATCTACTACTGTTGAAGTGTCAAGCTTTCTGGCATGTTTATTTTCTACTGACAAGATTGCCAAGTCGCTCAGCTGCTCTTCTGACATTGTACTTTGTATACAGATAGTATTTTTATTAGCTTCAATTTTGAAAGTGATCGTTCACATGGCGCAACAGGGTCACAGACAAAGTCAACAGGAACATGTTGGCAGTGCAGACAAAGATCTTAGAGTCGTAGACGACTCTAAGATCTTTGGTGCAGACATCGCTGAATGTAGGCGAAAGAGTCTACGAGCAACAGTTGTGCAATTTCGAAGGTGGTTGATCATTTGAGTGTTTATTATTGTGCACACTGTTGCTAACTTGCTGTACAAAGTCATGTAGATTCACTTCTATAGGCTAAAAATGATACTCGCTGTCAGAGGCCCTTCTGACCGCCGGGGGCCCTTCTGACCGCCGGGGGCCCTTGTGCTTTGCACAACCTGCACAACCCATTGCTACGCCCCTGGATAATGTAGTGTACGCGTAATGTTGCTGGAGTAATTTAATATACGGATACAATATACGGGCAATGATACACACATACTCCCAGACATACGCACATAGATACATTCGTACATATATAGATCCATACATACATGCTTACAAATACACTTATAGTTTCTTTTGCACGAGCCTATCACTGTGAGGAGCGCTTTACAAATGTTTATATTACATTATATGTAGGCCTACATTACATTACATTACATTACATACATGCATATATTGATATTGAAGCATTCTATTGTTATATTGATGTATTGTATTCGTCTGTTGTAGATTTGGTCTGATGGCCTGGTGTTGGTCGCTGTGCCCGTCCGAAAGACCTCGTCTTCCTCAGCTCATCACCATCCTCGAAGAACTCCACGCTGGACTCGGTCAGTTCGTCTAGTCACTGGCTGGTCAGTGGTCATCGCCTCAAACTGGACTCTACGGTCAATTCTAACAACACGGGCTCACGATCGACGATTTGCCGGTCTTGATTGACTCACATAAGTCTCTGTATGTCTGTCTGTCTGTCTGTCTGTCTGTGTCTGTCTGTCTGTCTGTCTGTCTGACCACTTTTACATAATTTGTTACTCTCTCTTTCCTCTGTCTCTGTCTCTCTCTTTATCTGTCTGTCTGCCTGCCCATCTGTATCTCTCCGTCTCTCTCCACCTCGCTCCAGTCTCATTCCCTCGCTCTTATCTATATCTACCCGTGTGTCTCCTGCTCTCTGCCTCTCCTGCACAGTGTATTTCTGCCTATGAAACAGTTTCGTTGGCCTGCATGGACCAGACACTTTCGGCTGATCTCAGCAAACACCCACATTAAATGTCTAGCCACAGACCATATTGCCATAGCTACGGTGGATAGAACGTACATCCCATGCACCTCTATGCGTACGGTTGTCGGTTCGCATTCGTTTTCCCTACACAGGGACCTTAAATGGGGTGGCACCCATTCAAATGGTCAGCTATGGTGAAGGATCTAACCCGATCAATTCATTGAAATATGAGCATGGACATAATATAGAGGTCACCACATTTACCACTGCCAGATTAGTATCTGTGGTTGCTAGATACTTATTTGAGACTGTGGCCAGGATGAAGTTTGAGGTTTGGACAGATGTAAGACTAACTGAACACCAATTTTATTCGATTTTTAATTCTGTTTCTGTATAATTAAGGTTTGCTATTTGGACCTAATTCGAATTTGTAATTTTAACCAAACGCGATTAAAATTTAATTTATATATTTAGAAATTAAACTTTAAAAAATGAAGTGTCTTCGTTGTGTCTCAGTGGCTTTGTTCTTTCTGTGAATGGATCTGACAGCAAGGTAGTCTACTAGTGGCATTATATCTGCTTTCATATGCCGAGGCTAAGTAACTGAAGTCGCTAACACTTCAAACCTAAGACACTGATTCTTGCTCTTTTCTGGAATGATCGACATAAATTATTCATTCGCCTCTGGAATGATCTCCCCTCTGAATTTCGCAGTTTCTTGGTGCCTCCATCATCATTGCAACCCGTCCTTCATCCTCATCCTCATGTTCCTCTATCTATCACCCCCCGGGCTTTCTACTCAAAACTGAAGTCTCACCTTTTCAAATACTCCTACCCTGACTCATCTGATACTCCGCCTTCCAATTCTTCTCGCCGTAAACGACACCCGCCTTGACAGCTGCTCTGCCTCTCCTGTTCTGGTACCCTGGAAATCGGACTTGGACCTCTTTTGGACTACTCTCTGGAGCCCCCTTTTGATTTGGTTTGGCCTTCTGGGATTTGGACTTGGACCTCTTTTGGACCACTCTCTGGAAACCCTCTGACCTGGTACTCTGGAAATCGGACTTGGACCTCTTTTGGACAACTCCCTGGAACCCCCTCTGATCTGACGTAGCGCTCGTGAATAGGCTGGTGCCCTGCGCTTGGCCTTCGAGTGGCGCTTTAAAAGTTTGGAGATTACGATTACGATTACGATTTCTGGGATGTTGGACACTGTATACGATTGGTGAGAGGGGGTCGCCTAGACACCTTTAAAACGGCATCAACCATTTATATATAAGGATATGGGCTCCGGTTGTCGACACCTTTAAGCATTTCTTTATAAATTGATTTTAATTGTACTGGATAGTTTTTACGAAAAGTGAAAACTATTCAAAAATAATTTATGTCGATGCCTTTGATGCCATAAACTCCATCCCGCGCCTCAGATTCGCATTTTCTGTGTGTCACTGCGACTTTGCGAGCGTTAAAAATGTTCGTAATAATAATAATAATAATAATAATAATAATAATAATAATAATAATAATAATAATAATAATAATAATAATAATAATAATAATAAACTCGTTTTGAGAGTGAACAGAACCTAGACATGAATTCTCGGTTTATAATAATAATAATAATAATAATAATAATAATAATAATAATAATAATAATAATAATAATAATAATAATAATAATAATAATAATAATAGCCATTCCAGAACAATGCCCCCTAATTTTTGAACTCCCGAGGGATCATATGTACCTCGGGGAAAAAAATAAATAATAATAATAATAATAATAATAATAATAATAATAATAATAATAATAATAATAATAATAATAATAATAATAATAATAATAATAATAATAATAATAATAATCCATCGCATATGCTTTAAACTGTCGTCAACTGCTGTTGATATCATACGACGACGTTAAACCCAGGGATAATAATAATAATTAAGACGAATAATAAGGACTCTCTCTGTGTCTCTCTCTTAAACACCTTTATTTGAGTGCTACAATGGTCTATATATACACTGTGGGCCACTACACGAAGAGTTAGCAACAATTTGAATCTGCATTTCGATCATACTTCCCTGACACGGTTACTGTGCAAGGAGACCATCCATATATTATGCACGCAAAAATTATGGAAAATTGGACCCTCCCTCTACGCACGCGTACTTTTTTCCACCATCCCCCACGTGCTTACGTAGTTGACGCACGCCCAGACCAGCTGCAGTGTCAGTTACACAGGTCCAAGCAGCGACTGTCTGCACTTTAGGTCAGATTGAAGGATGAGAAAATCCATGGACTCACTGCTGAGTTGTGTGATAGTTTAATAATAGGGTTCAGAGGTAAGGTGGCATACAAGTGACACCTCTCCCACAGTCCTACTTCCTCTGGTAGTACCAGATAGCTGGAAAGACTGAACTCTAGCTCACTTGAAGGCCAATCAATTTGCGTACGTACATTATCAGTAGCCCCCCCCCCCACCCATTCGCAAGCGTACGCAAGCACATGCATTTCGGTTACCCCCTCCTCCCTCCATGGGTACGTAATATATGGGTGGCCCCAAGGAAAGTCCTTCACTCACAATCGCTCAGCGCCATCGATCGATCCTTGGTCTTTAGATAGTGGCGCTTTATAAATGCATAATATCCATAAGATTTCAACGTGGCTTCTCCAGCAGATAATATTTTAAACTGCGATTTCATATGAGCAAAACGAATGGAGAAATTTTTATCAGAATTTATACCACGAGCTATGAGATAGCTATACGGCACAGGCATACAGCTATTGCGATTCACTGATTATAAATATTTCAAATACTTGTCTCATAGGCCACTGTATTAAAATATTATATTTACATTTGACAAAGAAATGGCAAAAACAAATCTTGTATACCAACTTCAAGGCAGTTATTCGTGACATGCACAATACCTGTGAGTAAATTACGAAAAATCGATTTTAGGGAAAATCACTGGCGAGGACGGACTGCCTTAAAGTGACTGGGCTTTGAAATTAAAATATCAGTGGAATTTACTGTATGGAATATCTGTCGATATGAGACAATAGTGTCGGCAAGTAGGCTCAGTTGTTCAAATTGCTCATTTAGTGATTTTAATCTCGGGCTAGCATGGTCAATATACGGGAACTAGCAATGGCGTGGCGCCCATTCAAACGGGGAGCAGTGGTGAAGGGTCTCTCCCGATCAATTCACTGAAAAATGAGCAGGGTCTAGGCCATATGGTGGCTCTAGCCATTGCTCTAGCACGGCCATAAACGGGGACCTTAAATGGCGTGGCACCAATTCAAACGGGCAGTGGTGGTAAAGGATCTCACCCTATCAATTCATTGGAAAACGAGCAGCATAACGTATAAATTCTAAGTTTTAGATGTAAATTGTCCGAGTATCAATTACAACTGTACAAAAACATTTTCCTGTCTACGTCAACAGCCTTTGATGCCATAAGATGTCGTTAAGCAGTCTGAATCCAGAACATCGAGTTAGTTTTAGTTGGAAGTTGCGGGAGTCATATTGCCAGAAAAAAGATGTTTACAGAGGTCCTGGCCACAATGTTAGAGTCTAAAAGAACACCAATATAATGTAGGTCGTGTCACCCAAGGTCACGGCTTAAAGTCTTCATCCAATCATCTTCCACGAAACAAAAGTAGTTCAGGCTACTGAGGTCAAGGGTTCACTGTCTTGATCAGATACAAAATCGACGTAGGTAAGGTTGCTGAGGTCATGGGTTAACGATCTTCATCTACGTTTGATGTAGGTCATGTCACCAAGTATGCGTCACCCTTGATATTTTCATTATGAAGTGAATGTAGGTCAGGTAACGAGGTCAGGCTTTGTTGCTTCAATCCTCTTCTAACTGAAATAACATAAATTTAAATTTTTTAGTATTAACTTATTATTAAATTGTCAGAATTATCGTCATTAACAATCAGAAATCTGTCTTAAATTTGAATTAAGCATAACCATCCAAAAGATGCAAAATTATCTGAAAAGGGAAGTGCTACAGTAAATTCTAAACTTAACCAAGAACCATTCCAGCTGACCTTACCTTGCCTAAGTGGGGCAGTATCTGAATGGTTAGAGAGCTTGCCTTGTAACACTGAGAGTATGGGTTCAATCCTCCTCCCCCAAGACGATTACTGTATAGGGACCTCAGCAAGTCCTTCACTCTCTGTTGCTCAGAACCATCAATGTTTTGTCATGTGGTCGTGTGTGAACTCCTGAACTTTAGAAGGAGGGCAATTTCAAATACAGTTGTATTGTATTGCATTAACAATCTGCTGGACAGCTGTGTCTCAGCAATTGGAGGATAGATCCTTAAAAGATGCTACATAAAGCCTAGAATTCCAAGTCGTCAGTTTACACAATGCATTACAATTAGGGCTGCGGAAGTTAACGATTAATTTAATCGTTAACGATTAATGAATTTTAACTATTAAAATTTTTCTTAACGATTAATCAAAATTATTTTTTACTTACTTACTTGCCATATCCGGAAAGTCGGGAACCAGATTTTGGGCGTTAAGTAAAAAAACAACAATGGCGGATAGCGCAAGTAATGAACAAGTTAAATATAAGGCCGTTTCGGGTCGTATGTGTGATTATTTTGGATTTAAATTTGCTGAAGATGGAAAAGTTTCTTCTGCTGAAATTCCTAGTTTAACTTTAAATTAGCGCTAATTCGCTAATTTTCCAAATGACTGTCTTATTGATAATTTGATATGTGATGATAAATAACTAAAATTAACTATTAATTAATCGTTAATTTTCATAAAGTTAACTATTAAAAAAAATTAAATCGTTACCAGCACTAATTACAATACAATACGACTGTAGCTGATGTTGCCATTCTTCGCAAGTGCACACATGGCCAATTGATCAAACAAAAAAACACCGTAATTGTAAGTGTAGTTCAACAGATGAAGAGCTAAGAAATCAGAGGAGTAGGATCGAGGTTCGAATCCATACTATGCAATTTTTTAGTGCCACAAATGACCATCATGATTATTATTATTATTACTATTATTATTACTATTATTCTTATTATTATGTATTTATTAAACCCCTTTATCTAATGACGAAGCATCAATCGATGGCTCTGAGCAATTGTGAGCGAAGGACTTGCTCAATTTTCCTACACCGTAACAGAGGATGAGGATCGAACCCGTACTCTCCACGTTACAGGGTGAGCACTCTAACCAATTGGATATACTGTGGCTGACATTAGGATACATTAGAAGCGAAAGGGTTACCAAGCGATCGTCGATGGCCTTCATGTGAGCGTAAAGGAAGACTCCAATGTCATGATGGCCTTCCTCCATCGCTATCGACAGCGCAGTGCTGCCATCCTACGACAGTTAAAACAAAACAAAATATTTATCAGGGGTTATTATTATGCATTTATTTACCTTCACTCCATAACGAAACTCCACCGTCAATTGCTTAGGGTCCCTGCGTATTAACAGTCTCAGGGAAGACAGCAAGAAAGGAATTATTACCAGTATTATTATTATTATTATCATCACTATTATTATTCTTTTTGTTGCTATACTGCTAAATATTATTATTATTATTATCCTACATATTTAAACAGAACATCACCATTGCCATTATTGTCTGAAGCACCTTGACTCATCTGATCCTCTGCCTTCGAATTTTTCTCGCCCTGAACGTCATCTGCTCTGCCTCCTCTCTTGATCTGCCCCCAGGAGACCGGACTCGGACCTCTTTTGGACTACTCTCTGATTTGACGTAGCACTCATGAATGGGCTGGTGCCCTGCGTTTGGCCTTCAAGTGGCGCTTTAGAAGTTTGGAGATTACGATTATGATTATTATTATTATAGTTATTATTATTATTCTTTTTGTTATCACTAAACGTACGACGTCGGTGATGGTAGAGTCGCAGTCTGGATGGCTAAGAAGTGTTTGAATGACTTCGGAGTGGCCATGTTCACTGGCACACATCAGAGCGGTAGAGCCATCTTCGTCTTGAAGATTGATCTCGGCTCCAGCCTCTAAGAGCAGAGCCACCATTTCACTACGACCGTGGCTCGCGGCCAGCATCAGTGATGTCTGCCCAGACTGCAACAGAAAACAGGTTGAGAATTAGGGTTTGACCTTGTCGCAGGGGTGCTCTGTAGTGTAGTGGTTAGCGTGCTGGACTGTCAATCGAGAGATTAGGGGTTTAAATCCCCACAGGCCAGAAATTTGTTTCGTGATTCCACTCCACCTGTGCCCCTCAGCTATAATGAGTACATTGACTGTACACTGTCAGTGGGAAGACGACACAGAGAGGGATAGGACTTCCGCCCACATAAGCCGAGGCTGAGAAAATGAAGCTGCTAACACTTGATATCCAAGGCTGCTACTGGCTAGCTTGAGGAACTGCTTAGCTTCTTCTACTTAAGAAGAAGCTGTCTTAGAATAAACGTAATTAATAATTGTAATAATAATCAAAGATTTACATGGCACTTCCTCACAGTAGCTGATCGATGAGGGCACTCGCCTCATAACACAGAGATTACGAACACGTGATTTGACTGTGTATATCGGGAGTGCCTCTGATGAGCCTCTCTTGAAGTGGTGCTACCACCACCACCACCACCACCACCACCACCACCACCACCACCACCACCACCACGCCCTTACCGTTGCGGATGTCGAGTTGACATCCCCTGAGTGGAAGAGTCGAAGAACGAGCGGTTCGTGTTGATCGAGATCGACCAGAAGGAGCGAGGCGAGCATGATCGCTGTATATCCAGCCTTGTTTTGTTTGTCTACATTGCAGAATCCGGTGTTGAGCAGAACTGCGATCACTTCCATGTTTCCATAGGAGACTGCGTAGTGCATCGCTGTGTTGCCCTGGAAAAAGAATTAGGCCAGGTCAGCTTAGGTGAAAACTAGGTCAGGTTGGATGAGATATGGTAAGCACAAAACCGGATCATGTTGTGAGTTGGTTGAAAATGAGGTCGGTATATGAAAAGTGAATCAGGTCAGAGTAAAAGAAACTAGGTCAGGGTATGTTAAGTAAACAAATCAGGTCAAGTTATGGGTAGGTAAAAATTAGGCCATGTAAACAACAACGATCATCAGCATCATCATCACCAGTGCATCGTAAACACGGCCAACATTGTCATCGCCATCATCATCATTGTCATCATCATTATCACAATCATCGTCATCATCATCATCACCACCACCACCATCATCATCATCATTATCATCACCATCATCATCACAGTCATCGCCATCATCATCATCGTCGTCGTCATCGTCATCATTGCCATCATAACCTTGCAGCATCCTGGACTAGAAAGAAATTTACATCAGAGTCGGCCATGTTGATGATAGTTTGTGCAAGACTTGTCCCGAAATTCTGATACTCGTCCAAGTGGAACTGAACAAGACTGGCATCAGACACCTTGCGTCCAGACAAATCAAACCAATGATTACGAAGAAAGTCCACACACGAAACCTAAAACATATCACATAAAAACAGCCATAATCAAAATTCTAATCTAATCTCAATCAAAATTCTTATCCAATTTCAACTCAATCTCAATCATATTTCTAAACTAAACTCAAAATTCTAATCTAATCTCAACTAATGATTGCTTTGATTGAAACTGCAGTGAATAACCATCATATCGCAAATCATAGTAAACGGATCATCCACAGCACCTGGTTGCCAATTGGTTGAGAGTTCGCCTCGTAATGCGAAGAGTATGGGTTCGATCCTCCTCCCCTTGAGACGGTTACTGTGTAGGGACCTTGAGCAATTTCCTCACTCAGAATTGCTCAGCGCCATCAATTGATGCTTCGTCATTAGATAATGACACTTAATAAATGAATAATCAAAATAATAATTATTATTATTATTAATATTATTATAACAATAAAAATGATAATAAAATAAGTTGTGTAACCAAGACTTATCACTCACAACGTTATCGCTGTCCACGGCAACAGTCGGATCTCGGAGATATTCGGCGTAAACAGCGCAGGCAGCAAGAACATCTGGTCGGACGACGAACTGGTCAACCCTAAACAAAGCAACATGTGAACAAAAGAAAATCACAAAAGAGCTGAAAATGGAAATTTCAAAATGAATTCAGTCTTTCTCTTTGTCTGTTCAAGAAATGCCTGAAGTCCATTTTATTTGTTAGTGATAACAAATAATATGGACTTCAGGCATTTCTTGAAATTGACTTGGATCAAGAGCACCTCTGAATTGTTGAGTGGTGCTTTTATAAATGTTTGATTACAAGTAAATATGTGAAAAATATCAGTGGCAGGTAACGACTTGATGCTTGATTATTACGCTTTATCACAAGAATTACAAGTCAATGATTACACTCGATTACGACTGATTAAAAGACTTTTGTTTGATTATACGATGATTATTCTCGATTACAGTGCTAAATCGAAAGAATTACACTGGATTATAGGACGCTTAAATTTGATCAACATACTACGTTTGATCAACAGGATTACACCGGATTACAATTACAATAACAGACGACTACACTCAATCAACATATAATTACACACGATTAATAGGTTGTGTGAAATGTAACTGGATTACAATTGTCCTGAAGTGTAACTGGATTACAATTGCTCTGAAGTGTACCTGGATTACAATGCCCTAACACCTTTCTAGAAGCCTCTTTGAAATAATATCTTTAATCATATGTTGTTACACTTCGTCAATTAAAACCTAAATGAGAAATACAATATAGGATTACTATGAAAAATTCCAAGGGCACACGAGGGCGTGTTTAAAATGATTTAACGGCACTTTGGCACGTGCCCTTGAAAGGGTTCGCAACCTCCGCACTAAACTAAACTAATATACAAGAACTGCAAAACTTGAGGTGAATTACACTTTCTGGGAATCATCCGCTGAGTGCGATTCGCTGGACGGAATATGTGAATCGCTCATCATCCCAGCCACAGTCGATTCTTCTTCTGTGTCCCCACCTGGTGGTCCACTGAAAAAGGAGAATGATACAGTAATGTAATGCAAAGAGTCATTGATATAGCGCCATCAAGGGTGCATCTGATGATTTGGAGTATGTTGTTCTTTGAAGTCTGAAGAGGATATTATGGAAGTAACTGACTTAGATTAGAAATTGTGGGATACTGTATACTATTGGTTTGAGCGTTCGCCTTAGACACCTTTAACACGATGTCAACCGTTGCTATATAAACATCACCCACGATAGGCGATTATTAACATCTGTCTCTCTGGGATCATTGGTCGAAAAAGAAGGAAAATGTGATACAGAAATAAAACGAAGGATTGCGATTGGGAAAGCTGCAATGATTGGACTGGGAAAGATATGGAAGGACAAGCATGTGAGCATAGATACAAAAAAAGGCTCGTGAGAGCCCTAGTCTTTCCAACGGTTCTGTATGGGTGTGAGTCGTGGACAATGACAAAGAACATGGAGAAAAAGGTCAACGCATGTGAAATGTGGATATGGAGAAAGATGTTGAGAATATCATGGACAGAGAAAGGGACGAACGAATCAATACGAGTGGAGATTGGTGTCGAGAATGATGAGTCATTAAAACAAAAGGCGACAAGATCGAAGCTAGGATTCTTTGGTCATGTTATGCGATCTGATGGGCTAGAAAAGGAAATGATGTTGGCTTGTGGTGAGGGAAAAAAAAGACGGGGTCGACCAAGGAAGAAATGGATGGATGAGATTCACGATGTAACTGGCATGAATCTGGAAGCACTAAGGGACCTGACTTCGAATAGGAAGCAATGGAGAATGTGTGTCATGGCGATCGCTAGAGCTCCAGGAGTTGACAGCACAAGGTGTCTCTCTTAGACACCTTTATTTGACATGTTGAATGGGTATATACATATATATATATATACATATATGTATATATATATACACCGTGTCTCAAAATAAACTGTGCAAAATTGTTTCTGTCAGAACTTCGTCAAATTTTCACCAATTTTAATAATTTTTGGTAGGTAGATGGCAAAATGGCTGAAATGTTATGCTATAGATAAATTTTCCACCTCACCTGACTCATGTTACCGCACTACCTTGTTAAACACAGATGTACCAATTTCTTATCTTGTTAAACACAGATGTACCAATTTCTTATATAACGCTTAAATTTTATTACATGCAACAAACTATTTCATCGAGCCGGGTGTCAAAGTGAATGGGGCCTACTATCGCGACAACCTTCTTGCCCAGAAGCTACTGCCAGACATACGCCGGATATCCTAGGGCGAGTTTTTTGTCTTTCAACAGGATGGCGCCCCGGCGCATCGAGCACGCGACACTGTCTCTTTCCTGGAGCGAGAAACGCCCGACTTCATAAATCCAAGACTGTGGCCGCCGAATTCACCGGATCTTAACCCAGTCGACTATAGCATATGGAGTGTGCTGCAGGAAAAGGTTTACCGCTCCAGAATAGCCAACGTCGACGAACTTAAAACGTGTCTGATCGACGAGTGGGCGCGCTTTGACCAGTCAATCGTTGATGCTGCTATCGGCCATTGGCGTTGCCGCCTAAGCGCTTGTGTCAGTGTAAGCGGGGCACATTTCGACCACCAATTCTAACACTTTTAAGCAGATCTGTCATAACAATTAAAAACTCTGCTAAGTAAACCATATTTTACTTTACCGCGTGCTAATTAAGTCGTCAGATAGTTTGTTGCATGTAATAAAATTTAAGCGTTATATAAGAAATTGGTACATCTGTGTTCAACAAGGTAGTGCGGTGACATAAGAAAATTTATGTATAGCCTAAAATTTCAGCCATTTTGCCATCTACCTGCCAAAAATTATTAAAATTGGTGGAAATTTGACGAAGTTCTGACAGAAACAATTTTGCACAGTTTATTTTGAGACACGGTGTATATATATATATAAACTGTGGAACACTATACGATTGGTTACAACACTCGTCTCAGACACCTTTAAAACGGTGTCACCCGTTGCTATATAAGAATAGCACGTGACGGACGAATAACTATAGCAGACAACCCAGTATGTAAATGTATCTGGCCTCAATAGACGTGGTAGGCGATAAATAAGACATGTCGGTCTGTCTCGCTGTACACGGTTGATTAGAATGGTCGCTTTGTAACGCTGACAGTAGGGGGTCGAAGCTCCTTTCCTGAGACGGTTTCTGTGTATGGACCTACAGAAAATCCTTCACTCACAATTGTCCAGTGCCATCGATTGATGCTTGGCCATTAGGCGGCGGTGCTTAATAAATGCTCAATAAATGCACAATAATATTACTAATAATTATAATAATAACAATGATAAGAATAATGATAACAATAATAAAAGTAGATAATAACAGTAATAGCAATAAAAATAATAATAGTAATAGATAAGAAACTTTCGTCTGTTGCGGTTCACCCCATGGTTCCCAAAGTTCAAGTTACATTAAGGTCTCAGTATAGCAAGAACAAAATATACATCACAATCACTAAATGATTCTCACAACTTACGCTTTCTGTTGTTCCCCCAAATCGATCGCTCTCGATCCCTGGCTGGGTCCGTGTTGATCAGTTCGGCGCCGTTCGATCCTCGTCTCTGATATGACGACTCTTTTCGTTGAAGTCGAAGCGGACTCCATTGTGCGAAAATCTCTCGATTGGTTTTCACTCGAATCATCACGAGCTTCTGAAGATTCCACTTGGCTCATTTCGTTAAATGTTTCTGTGGTTTCTGCTTGTCTCTCGTCTTTCATTTCAGCTGGTTCCGTGCTCTCAGAAGGCATCGCATGCTGATCTGGTACCATGCTTGTATCGAGCTCCATGCTGTTATCTGGTTCCACGCCTATACATGGAACTATGTTTTTAACTGGCCCGATGCTAGTATTGGGTCTTGTGCTTTTCTCTGGTTCCAAGCTTGTATCAAGCACAATGTTTTCATCTGGTTCCACGCATGTAAGTGGAACCGTGCTTGTATCTGGTTCCACGCTTGTATCGAGCACAATGCTTCTATCTGGTTCCACGCCTGTATCGAGTTCAATGTTTTTATCTGGTTCCACACTCGTACATGGAACCACATTTTTATCTGGTTCCATGCTTGTATCTGAAGCCATACTTTTCTCTGGTTCCATGCTTGTATCAAGCACAATGTTTTTATCTTGTTCAATGCTTTCATCTGGTTCCCTGCTGTGCTCTATTTCCTCGCTTGTCGTTTTCTGATCCACTTGTTCCAGTCTGTCCTCGATCAGTTCCGATCTCGTCTGTTCCACATTTTCACAGTGCACCACACTTTCAAAATTTTCTTCACGCTGTGGCAAATCTTTCACCAATTCACTACCAGTATCTAGCAACCCACAAACTGGTTCCCTACTCAGCTGATCTACTGTATCCCCGCTTAAGTTTCTTGAATCGTGTTCTGCCTTCACTAACTGGCACAGTTCCATTTCGCTCACGATGATCGATTCATGTCGATCATGGTAACTGTCGGATAAACTGATGATCTCGATATGATCGATCGAAGGAGCTAAATTCGGAAGCTGGCTGTCTGAGGTACATGGCAGTTCGATCACTTTGTTCGATCTAGTTTGGTATGATTTTGCTAATTCAGATTCCTCTTCAGACAAATCTCTTTGATCGGATTCCTTATCAACTAATTCCCATTCTTCGCATTCCTTTGTGTCGGATTCCCTTGCTTTTGGTTCCCTTTTATCCGATTCCTCTATTTCTGTTTCCTTTTCAATGGATTCCCTTACTTCCGATTCCTTTTCCTGAGACTTCCACATTTCTGATTCATCTGTGTTCCATTCCCTTACGTCTGATACCTTTTCAACTACTTCCCATTCTTCAGATTCCCTGTCTTCAGATACTTTTAAATCAGATTCCCTTGTTTCTGACTTCTTTTCTTTCAATTCCCTTACTTCTGATTTCATTTCTTCTGATTCTCTTACTTCTGATTCCTTTACTTCAGATTCCCTTACTTTCGATACCTTTTCTTCCGATTCCTTCTCTTCAGATTCCCTTACCTCAGATTCCTTTTCTTCAGATACCTTTTTTTCAGATTCCCTAACTTCTGATTCCTTCCCTTTAGATTCCCTTACTTCAGATTCCTTTTCTTCAGATTCCATTACTTCAGATTCCTTTTCTTCAGATTCCCTGACTTCAGATTCCTTTCCTTCCAATTCCATTACTTCTGATTCCTTCCCTTCAGATTCCCTGACTTCAGATTCCTTTTCTTCAGACTCCATTACTTCAAATTCCTTTCCTTCCAATTCCCTGACTTCAGATTTATTTTCTTCACATTCCTTTCCTTCCAATTCCCTTACTTCCGATTCCTTTTCTTTAGATTCCATTACTTCCGATTCCTTTCCTTCCAAGTCCCTTACTTCAGATTCCTCTTCTTCAGATTCCCTTACTTCAGATTCATTTTCTTCAGATTCCGTTTCCTCAGATACCTTTTCTTCAGATTCCTTTCCTTCCAATTCCCTTACTTCCGATTCCTTTTCTTTAGATTCCATTACTTCCGATTCCTTTCCTCCAGATGATTCCTTTCCTTCCAATTCCCTTACTTCCGATTCCTTTTCTTTAGATTCCATTACTTCCGATTCCCTTACTTCCGATTCCCTTTCTTCAGATTCCTTTTCTTCAGATTCCTTTTCTTCAGATTCCTTTTCTTCAGATACCTTTTCTTCAGATACCTTTTCTTCAGATTCCTTTTCTTCAGATACCTTTTCTTCAGATACCTTTTCTTCAGATACCTTTTCTTCAGATTCCTTTTCTTCAGATACCTTTTCTTCAGATACCTTTTCTTCAGATACCTTTTCCTCAGATACCTTTTCTTCAGATTCCTTTCCTTCAGATTCCCTTACTTCCGATTCTATTTCCTTAGAGTCCTTCCCAACGACAACTCGTTCTTCACCAGCTACTAAGCTGCGAGATGTGCCATCAGCTCCTGAGCTTGCTTGGACTCTCAGTTCCTCTTCAACCTTGACACTTTGCACAGCTGTGTTTGTCACAATTTCAAAAGATTTCAAGCTATTTTCACCGACACTCACAGATTCTATGATCATGTCTCTTTCCAACCCCAACTCACCAATTTCGGAGTGCTTCAATATCGTCACTTCCTTAGTACTGGTAACCTCCGTCTCTATGGTTTCACCTCTCGTATCTATGGCAACGACTGCTTCACCTATTGCCTTGACATCGTCAGACTCCAGAGTTTCTGCCGAATCTCTTTCTGGGGCGACTGTTTCTTCTTGTTCTTCGACTAGGAATGCCAACTCATTTCTTTTAATCATGCTGGTACTACTATTACTCCCTTGCCTTGTTTCTATGGTAACCATGGTTTCTTCGCCTTTTGTTACCCAATCTATTTCGTAGGAACCGCCGCTTTCTTCGTCGGTTCTTGTCATATCCGAATCGCTGTCAAAATTTTCTTTATCTGAATCTGTATCTTCATTTAGAAATTTTCCTCTAGCGGCAACTTCTTCAGTTTCCGGTGCTTCGGTTTCTTTATCCAATGAAGATTTGTCCTCAGATTCTGTTTCTTTGAATTGATTTTTGTTGTCAATAGCTTCACTGTTAGCTGCATCTTCATTTTCAGCTTTAATTTCAGCTTTTCGATATTCACCTAAAACACCTTCATCTTTATTTTTAACCACTGTATGTAAATCTATAATTTCTGTATCTTTATATCGTACTTCTTCACCTGCAGCTGAGGTTTCTTCACTTTTGTTTTCAGCTTTTTTGTTGGCATCAGAGATATCTTCATTCTTGGCTTCAGCTTCTATACCTGTATCTGAGATACCTTCATCTTCGTATTCAGCTTCTTTACCTCCATCTGAAATACCTTCATCTTCATTTCCAACTTTTTGATTAAAGATCACGGTTTCTTCATTTACTGCAGTCGTCTGGGCATTCACCACTACACTGACCACGTCAGAATTCATTAACTCAACATCCAAGACTTCAGAATCTCCTTGAACATCTTGCTTTTGTTCGTCTTTCTCCAACCTCATTTCGCCTGAAATCTCCAGCTCTTCCTCTTTTTCCACGTCTTGTTCCAGAAGAATTTCCAAGTTCGTTTCCAGCGACATTGTTCCACGTTTCGATTCCATCTTCGGAGCTCTGAAGTCTCTGACAAGAACAAATTCCTCCTCGGATTTATTGCCTTGATTTTCACTACCAACAGCTTTACTGTTAGTTTCATCTTCAGGTTTGATTTCAGCTTCTTCATCTTCACCTAACACATCTTCATCTTTAGTTTTAAATGCTGCATGTAAATCTATACTTTCTTTCTCTTTTTTTCTAGCTTTCTCACTGGCATCTGAGATTTCTTCATCTTTACTTTCAGCTGCTTTACCAGTATCTGAGATACCTTTGTCTTTAGCATCAGCTTCTTTAGCAGCATCTGAGATTTCTTCATCTTTAGTTTCAGCTTCTTCACCAGCATCTGAGATTTCCTCCAAGGCAACAGCCCTCGACGTTTCCACACCCAAAGAGTCTCTCTTTTCACTACCATCTGATTCTTCTTCCAACCAAACGTCCTCAGCCGTGCCAAAGAAATGCTCCATTTTCAAAGTTACAACACTCTCCTCTGTACTTGCCATTTCTCGCTCCAAGGGCAACTTATCGTAACTACCAACAACCGCTTTCTCCACTAAAACATCTTCGTCGGCAGAGTCTGCTGACTCTGCTCCCTCAGCCTTGGCTCTGTAAGACGTTTCGGTTTTCCTAACGGCTGTCTCGAACTCAAAGCTCCGATCGGAAAACTCAGATGTTTCATCTCCTGCTGAATCTTCACCACTATCTTCGTCGATTCTTTGTTTGAAATCCGCATTTCGCTGCGGCACGGTGTCGTCTTTGATAGTGGCAGCTTCTCCGAGAACCTCACTCTCGCCGGTGACAGTCTGAGGAGTTGCGAGCTGTACTCTGTCAACTGTTACGCCAGGAACTGCGTGGCTTGTGGCGTATTCTCGAGCATGCTGCTCCTCACTCAACCGTAACTCCAAATAATTTGCAAGAGGCTCATCGATGCTTGTAGCCTTGTCGATGCCAAGTTTCATCCACCAAGCGAGTCTCTGTTCGTACGTGGCTCCGGAATCTCCGATCGATATGTCGCTAGCTCTGTTATCTGCGGGGTACCATAGGAAGCCATTGTCTGTACCAACACATCGACTGATAACGCTTGGTCTAACTTCGACCGCGACCGACGTCATTTCCTCCTTGAAGCCGCCTTCAAACTTTGGAACATCCGTCAGCAATCGACACTGAATAGCCACACTGTAGTATTTTGCCTCCTGCGATTGTGTTCGATTTTGCTTTACCGCCGACGAAACCTCAACCGTTTCAACAACTCCAACTCTCTCTTCCGACACTCGATTAGAGTTCATGTCAACCTCTCTTCTTCCCTGGGTCCCAAAATCCACGCTCGATCGGAATGACTCCTCGGTTTGAGTCCACGCATCGACCAGGCGCTGCCCCACACGAGCAACAACGCCGCATTGGCTCGAAACTTCGCTCGATCTGACCGATTGAGTGAGATGCTCATTCTCCCGAACGAGCATCAAAATCCGTGCTTGTAACGCTGGAATCACCTTCACCTGTTCCTCCAACTCCTTCATCCGGCGCAGACTCAACGCCATCTGCTCGCGAATTGCCTGGAGCACGGCAGGACTGATGCCGCTGCTCGCTTCCGAGTCAACCGGAGACGAGCTGCTCCCCCTGGAGAACGGACGATATGGCATTGTGGATATCGGATCGCTTGGTTGTGTCAACGTCAAATGAACCGGTCTTTGAGGGACGGACATTTCCAACGTCTGCTTCGAATAGGATTCCGTCCGTGTGGATCGCGACATATCGAATCGCTCTTCTATCGAACTGATCAGAGATTCCCGATTTTCGCTCGCATCAACGTCAGACGAGTTCGAGATGAAGATCTCCGTTTCAGTGCGATACTTCGAGTCCGAGTTTGGCGAAACCGCGATCGTTCTCGACTCCGGTGAAGACTGGACAGTCGATCGTTCGTGGGACGGAGAGATGTCCAATTCGACGACAACTTCCTTTCCTCCCCTTCTGCTCGCTGCACACGTCACTAAGTTCTCCGAGACGGTGGAGCTGCAGGTGGGAGATGTCAGGTTTACTTGGAGAGTTTGTTGTGGTGGTTCCACGCCACGTGGCAAGCTGCCGTCCTTGCTGCAACGAATCTTTTTCAGTTTCTTGAGGGTGTCGGAGCTGTAGAGGGAGTCGAGATAGCGCAGGAAGTCGAGGTCGATGTGGTAACCGTAGGGGCAACAGGAACACGTCTGGTCGAAGCTCGACATTCGAGTCGCGAAACTCATCGCATCGAACTTCTCCCCGGCCGTCGTCATGTCTGCAAGCACAACACAAAAAAGGCTCTGAAACTGAACTAAAAACGAGCTGAAGTACATTAAACGCAGAGACATAGTCTAGAGGTTAGCGTGCTGGACTGTCAACCGTGAGGTCGGAGGTTGAAATCCCTACCAGGGCAGAAATTTGCGTCATGATTTCTACTTCATCTGTGCCCCCTTGCCAACTCAGCTATAATAGGTACACTGAATGTACACTGTCAATTAGAAGATGAGACGGTGATTGACAGGACAGGCAACTGCCCTAAAGTGTCGAGGATTAGATAAATGAAGTCGCTAACGCTTCATACCATTGGCTGCATCAGAGGGTAGCTCAAAGAAACACTCTGCTCTTATTATAAATGCAGAGACACAGTTACAAAGTGTCAAAGTAAAACTCCAAAGGGAAGCACAGATATAGTTAACAGAACCATCTTATTTACACTTAACGCTTACATATAGGAGAGGCCAATTACAGGAACGACTGAAGGTGCTATATAAATGCTGATGCACAAACCTGTTGCCTGTGAGTGGGAGGATGAGGTAGGAGCCTGGATTTCCATTGGGATGGACGAGTTGAAACGCAAGAAGGCAACGAAATGAGATACTCAGGCTCTGTAAATACACAAACAACGCACTAACAGTACTATCATTATCATCATCATCATCATCATCATCATCATCATCATCATCATCATCATCATCATCATCATCATCATCATCATCATCATCATCATCATCATCATCATCATCATCATCATCACTATCATTATTATTATTTCGTTAAATAATATCATTACTATCATAATTATAATTTTGTTACGCCCAAGGCACAATATGCTACCTCGGGGACTAGATACTACTTAAAATTATTATTATTACTATCGTTATAACTGTTATTATTATCAATACTATTACTACAATACTGATTATTATGGTAAAACCGTAGTTTACGTTGCTAAACTGACAGTGGTTGGAAATCCGTATTTTACGTTGCTAAATTCTTTGGCATTAGGTCTATTACCGCATATGAAAACTGTTTCATAGTAAGACTAGAAGTTGGAATATTGATGAAAATACTACTGAAAGTAGAAGCTGGATGATCAATGAACATATAACTGAAACTAGAAGTTGGATGAGCTATGAAAATATTTCATATTAAAAATCAAACTAGAAGTTGGATGATCAGCAATGTGAAGACATGGCATTAATTTAGCAACGTAAACTACAGGCCTGAAAACATGTTAAACTTAGCAACGTAAACTACGGTTTTACGGATTATTACAACAACAACAACAACAACAACAACTACTACTACTACTACTACTACTACTACTACTACTACTACTACTACTACTACTACTACTACTACTACTATCACTGTTACATCAGAATTCTTGTAATCATGAGGCCATCCACCTATACACACACACACACACACACACACACACACACACACACACACACACACACACACACACACACACACACACACACACACACACACACACACACACACACACACACACACACACACACACACACACACACACACACACACACACACACCAAACACATACACACATATATACACACACACAAACACAAACACAGACACACCCTTATCATAAAGCTTATGCAGACTCTCATGAATTCTATCACCCCGTGAGATGCCGACAATCAGCCGATGCTTGAAACTACTCGCAGCAGTCAACGAGCTGCGTAAGGAAAGCACAGAGACCTTGGAAAAATATCCGCCCCACGCACACGCAGGCACACGATCCAACTCACTCATTGAACACATAAACAAGAATAACGAAAGCACAACAGTACAGCGAGTGTGTGTATGTATGTGTATATGCGTGTTTGTGTGAGTGTGTGTGTGTGTACATATGCGTGTGTGTGTGTGTGTGTGTGTGTGTGTGTGTGTGTGTGTGTGTGTGTGTGTGTGTGTGTGTGTGTTTGTGTGTGTGTGTGTGTGTGTGTGTGTGTGTGTGTGTGTGTTTGTGTGTGTGTGTGTTTGTGTGTGTGTGTGTGTGTGTGTTTGTGTGTGTGTGTGTGTGTGTGTGTGTGTGTGTGTGTGTGTGTGTGTGTGTGTGTGTGTGTGTGTGTATATGCGTGTTTGTGTGAGTGTGTATGTGTATATGCGTGTTTGTGTGTGTGTGTTTGTGTGTGTGTGTTTGTGTGTGTGTGTGTGTGTGTCCTTGTATATGTGTGTTGTTTGATGGGAGAGATAGACGCCCAACCCTGCGGCTGATTCCAATCCACCCCACCCCCGCCCAAACCCAGCTCATCTAGGGTAACGGCATCCCCTCATATAATGTCCCCCACAGAGGTCTAGGTCTGGGTAGTGTTGGAAATCTATAAATGAACCCATACCGCGGGGTCAAAGGTCGCCATCTCCCGACGTCTGCTAAACTATAGTTAGTGGTAAGTTGTATGCAGCAAGTGATGTAGGAGGGAAGTATGTGGTTTGATATTCATTCATCCTGACCTTGTCTGACCTTATTATTATTATTATTATTATTATTATTATTATTATTATTATTATTATTATTATTATTATTATTATTATTATTATTATTCTTCTTCTTCTTCTTCTTCTTCTTCTTTTCCTTCAGGCTCGAATTAATCCCTCTTTATTATTATTATTATTATTATTATTATTATTATTATTATTATTATTATTATTATCATTATTATCATTAATTATTATTATTATAATTATTATTATTATTATTATTATTATTATTTAAAAATTTTATTTATTATTATTATTTTTATTATTATTATTATTATTATTATTATTATTATTATTATTATTATTATTATTATTATTATTGAAGCAGTTTTATATAGCGCCCCTTCAAGATGCCTACTGAGGAGCACTCCCAGTCCAACCACGGTCGAACAACAGTTTTGAGGACAGTAAGAAACAGGTTGAACTGATCAGTCGGTATTTGGCGAAGCGTGGTAGGGAGCAAGTTCCAGGTCATGGGCCAGCCACAGAGAACAATTCACGCATGAAAGCAGACACACAGACAGACAGACAGACAGACAGACAGACAGACAGACAGATAGACAGAGACAGACAGACAGACAGACAGACAGACAAGGCAGGAAGGTCGGCTAACTGGGTCATCCATATCGCACACACATTGGCGGAAGAAGACGATTGAGGCTCTTGCAGAGGCAGGCGCCTATAAACTTATAAACAGCAAATGTAAAGAGAGGCGAAGACGAAAGAGTCGGCTGGCGGAGTCTTCTTCATCAATTCTCATCACAGCAGCAGCCAATGGAGTAGTTAAGGGGGCCGCATGGTTGAAAGAAGCAGACGGACGGACGGACACACAGACAGACAGGAGGACGGATAAATAAACAAACAGACAGACAAACACACAGACGGACACATAGTCAGACAGAACAATTCATGCAGAAAGGTAGACAGACAGATAGAAAGAGTGGCAGACAGACGGACACATAGACAGACGGATAAATAAACAGTAAGACAGGCAGACAGACGGACACATAGACAGATGGACGGACATTCAGGCGAACGGACGGACAGCCAGACGGACAGACAGCCAAACAGAACAATTCACGCAGGGCGGCTGACAGACAGTTAAGGCGGCGGCAGGGATGAAAGAAGCCACAGCTGCAGAAAACAGGCACCCATCCCCCTACCCACCTCCATCCCATGCCGCGCGGAGGCGTGTAGTAAGTGGAGGCCGCGTGGTTATGCGTCTCACCCGAAAACCGTGTCTCAGGGTCGAATCCAGACGTAGAAGAGGTATCAGTGGAATTGGTATCAGAAGACTGGTCAAAATCCAAAAGGTCTGATCCAATGACTTCTATAGCGACCTTATCAAAATGCACGAGGCATCAGTAGTAGTGGTGGTGTTATCATTACACATTTATTAAGCGCCACTACATAAATGACAAAGCATCAATCGATGGCGCTGAGCAGTTGTGAGTGAAGGACTTGCTCAAGGTCCCTTATACACAGTAACCATCCTAGACGAGGAGGATCGAACCCGTACTCTCCGCGTTACAAGGCGAACGCTCGAACCAATTGGCTACCGTTCCCCGTGAATGTGCTGCGACTGCTACGTCTACTACTTCAACTGCTACCTTGATTACTATTTCGACTACAACTTTTCACGTCTTATTATTATGTATCATTATCATCATCATCATCATTATCGCCGTATCGATTACTACTTCAGCTACTTCTTTGACCACTACTTCTACCATTACTTCTATTCCTACTACATCACATTCTCGTTGGCGCATATACACATATACACACACACGCACACACATACAACATCATAAACAGCATATGAATAAGCATAAAAACCAAACCTCTATCAGAAGCACGTTTTTCAACGCTTCTCAGCCTCCCGCATCACAATACGAAAGCTCTGCTCTCGGCTCAGAGCACAGACGTCAGCCGATATAAGCCGCCCGGCCAATCATACGCCCAACGACCCTCACAGCATCGACCGATAAGAGAGGGAGAGAGTTCGACGGTGAAAGGCAGTGCTCCGGCCGGCAGATATCGTCGGAAAAACCGGTGGGATATCTGCGCCGTTTGGATTTTTGTACTCCGTGTATTGGATCAAGATTGCGATGTTTGGCTCCGTTCTCTTCGCAAATCGAATCGTCGGACGAAAGCACGAAACGGTGCCAGGCACCAAAGGGTTTTGAGGGAGGGGGAGAGGGGAATGGTTTCAAACCACTCTCCAAAACTTATTATTATACCCCTCACTGAATAGAACGCGTGCGCGCGTGCACACACACACATACATACACACTATACACACACACACACACACAAACACACACACACATATATATATATATATATAAAGTAATCACATATTATTGTGTGTGTGTGTGTGTGTGTGTGTGTGTGTGTGTGTGTGTGTGTGTGTGTGTGTGTGTGTGTGTGTGTGTGTGTGTGTGTGTGTGTGTGTGTGTGTGTGTGTTACAGTGTCTGCAATACAATGTCTCTCTGTCTCTCTCTTATTTATGTTTCTTTAATTCCATCAGCCTAAGTGGCCTTTGCATCTGTATGTGTGCGTCTGTCTGTCTGTCTGTCTGTATGTACATTGTCTCTTTCTATCTCCACGAGGGGCAGGCACATCACAGGCCACCGAAATGGAAGCTTACGTTACAGAAGAGTCAAAGTTCACTCTCACAGACCATGCAGCCACGGTCGATCACACGATTTGAAGGCCAGCAACCCTACAACCATAATAGTATCTATCGCTATTCCGTATGCATTCCTAATCAGTATGTCTGCCTGCCTGTCTGTCTGCACATGTCTGTCTGCTTGTCTCTGTCTGTTTGTTTTACGATGTATGTACACCAGAGTGCGGTTATGCAACTGGTATAATCACATGTGTTTGTATCGCCTAACGATTGTGATTTGATTGAGCGCCTGTGAATAAGCTGGTTCCCGCGACTTCGCTTTTGTGGGCGCTGTAGAAATTTCGAGATTACGATTAAGAATATGCTTACTTACTTACTTACTTACTTAAAGAAAGCGTCATGAGATCCAAAGGCTTTTCTGGTCCATTCTTTCTCAAGGCGTCCATGGCTGAACGCAATGGGTCAAAGTCTAGCAGCGATCAGGTCCACATGTTATCTGAAGAGTTCCATGAATGAGAGACATGTGTATGTATCAGGAAACTTAATATAGCGCATCTTAAGTACCCCACAAAATAGCTGTGGTTGGTGCCACAGGTTATCAGGTCCCACACTTTCTTAAGATACCATAACAGGCCAGAGTCTTACAGTCCATTTGACTTCTAAAGAAGTCCATGCCCGGCCCATTTTGTGGTCAGAGCCATCGGTTTATCTGCAACTCTCAGGTACTCTTCCGACCCCACCCTTCCCACGTCTGCCCTACAAGTACTCCAGCTGATGCCACGATTCACAGGGTCAAACATACCCTTCCCCGGTGTAGGTCTCTTCTTTCTGGGCCGAAGAAGAGGCGTTAAGAACTTAAGACAACCACATCAACATACAGAGATGCACACATACAGGGAAACACAGAAGCAGACGTAGGTATAAACGGACAAGGAAACTGCCTCAACAGACGGGTTCCAGCTGTTACTAAACTGATCGGTGCTAGGGGGCTTATAACCCAAGGGGTATAATTACTTCCACATCCTTATTTCACCTTTTACCCAACACCACAAGGGTCATTGTCAATATCATCAATCATCGGCAGCATATTCATAAGAGTCCTAATTAATTGTTGTGATGTAATTAATGCAATGTCGCACAAGAATTAAAAATCATATTATATGTAACGCTACAAGTAACTTTTTCGGTAACTTTTTCGGTAATACCGTAGTTTACGTTGCTAAATTGTTTGACTATTACCGCGTATTAAACTGTTTCATAGTAAAACTAGAAGTTGGATCATTGATGAAAATACTACTGAAACTAGAAGCTGGATCATCGATGAACATATAAGAGGTCATCCATAAAGGACGTCCGCAATGAGGGGGAGGGATGAGTCATAAAAATGCGGACAAATGCGGACAAGGGGGAGGGAGGGTTATGACCAGTGCGGACGTCCGCATCTAAATTTTTTAATTTGATAGTTTTTTTAAACACCACATTGTTTCAACCTTCCCCGAAAGAAGAAAAGGTCAGTGAAGTGATTGCCTGAAACCACTTGCATGGTATAACCTTTACGAAGACTTTAAAGAGCCTTTTATTACAGCACATCCTGCAATATGAAACCCGAACTGTCACATAAACGTGTACAGGTACGGTGGAATAATTGTAAAAATAACGATGATGACATTAAAATCTAGCTTAGACGTGCGGACGTCCGCAAAAAGGGAGGGAGGGAGGGTAAGGTCAAAAGCAGACAAATGGGGACAGGGAAGGGAGGGGTCCAAAGTAGGTCAGATTTTGCGGACGTCCTTTATGGACGACCCCTAACTGAAACTAAAAGTTGAATGAGCGATGAAAATACTTCATATTAAGTCAAACTAGAAGTTGGATGATCAGCAACGTGAAGACATACACTAATCTAGCAACGTAAAGTATGGACCTGAAAACATGTTGAATTTAGCAACGTAAACTACAGTTTTACCACTTTTTTTAAAACAATCTACATGATCTTTAAAATTGTTTAAAAGTCTAATTTTCTGGCGAAGAATTCGGTCCAGTCACGTCAGCACGGTAAAACTACAGGCTGGTTTGAATCAGCCTAATAATTTTTTCTGCAGTCGGGACCTCGCTTTCAAATGCTGTTCTCGTTTATGAGTTTAAGTCGCGTTCAGGAAACTTGCCTTAATTTTTTTTTATCCCGTCGGCCAAGCCGCCTTAAACATATCCATCACCGCGTCGCAGCCGAACAACTATCGAGGGACGAGTGGCTTCAGTGTGTTAGCATCCGTCTACAAGAATTTCCAGATTTACAAAAATACGAACACCGCATAATCTAAACTCATGACAATTTATTGCACCGCTTATCTTTGCTAGACGCTCGGAATTTAATCTTGAAATTCACTTACTGTTTGACAGTTTTCTCCAACATTTTGGCCTTGTAAGTCAGCGAAGACGTCGTGTCGTCTGTTTTCGCAAAGTACACGGCGTGGTGTGGTGGTCTTTAGAGTTACTGTAGCGCAATACGTATGTTGCCTACGAATTTTCAATAAATAATGCCTCAAGTATCGGATCATTTTACCGGCAGTGAAATATATAAGATATTTTGTAAAATAAATCAGTATGAAATGAACAAGGGAAAGATAGAAAATATCAGAAAAAATGAAGGAGGTGGTAGCGTGAGAAGTTAATGGTATAGTCAGTGTAGTGTGAGAATTGTAGAAAAAAGACTAGGTGTTAGACTTTGATGAGTTTGATCCATGTGGAGTAGAATATTTTACCCGTATTTTGCAAACTGAGAAAATTCAATAGAATAGAAAGAATAGAAAGCTTAATTAAACTCCTTAAAGTGATGACATCACCAAATTTATTAGTAAGCTATACAATTCACACGGTCATGAATCTCACAAAGTCACAATAAACCAGAGCATTACTTTATTATTAACCCTTAAAGTGAATTGTGAAAGAAAATGCTAAAATATATGCACAATATAATCACAGTAGCACAACTGAGGGGGTTAGAAACGACTCCCTTGGGTGTGCAATTAAGACTTAACTGGGGTCCCAAGAAAGACTAGGGGAGTTGAAACCCCAAACCCTCTGACAATTCTCACCCTGGGTATAGTATAAAGCCTTTTTCGTATATCATAAGGCACTGCCTATGTTATGTTCTGTAGTGTTATAGTTAATTAAGAGCAGAAAGTTTGTCTGTACGAAATAATGCATGTAACTGGAAAAGTCAACACTGGCTATCTCACGCACGCATGTAGAGCCCGGACAACTGAGTCCAACCATTCTTTGGCATTGTTCGAATGTGTGAAATGATTCCCCGACCAATATAAGGGCGCTGTAGAAATCCCCAGATTGCAGCAATTTGTTTCATAGTAGTCTCAGGCAAAATCTAATCTAATCCAAAGATTTCAGTACACCCAACAATATATTATGTGAGCATGCGACATGTTATATACCCTATGTGAACAGGTGAAAATTATATATCATTATGTGAACCATAGATACCTCATACGAGTCCCATTATAGGATATTTAATGTAGAGTCATTATTAATACATTTGGTTAAGATCCAAACGTGATCCACTGACCACCATACGATCTCCACGTTTTCTGTGTCAGGACTTCACTGGCTCAATCTAGTTCTTTTGCCTCCACTGGCCCTACCCTTTGGAATGAGCTTCCTCCATTCGTTCGTTCTTCTATTCTTTCAGGTGCTCTTTTACCTTTCTTAAAACTTGCTTCTTCTCTCGAGTCTCACGCACTGGGAGCGCTTCTGAATGGCTCTCCTGCTAGAAGCGCTTTATAAATAGCTGAATACAATACAATACATGCATAATTGATAAGGAGATAATGCCCTATAAAATCTTAAACTAAGCACAACCTGACCCAATCTTAGATCCACAAGTGACCTGACGCTTACACTGTGTATTTCCGGTTTTATTAGATTGTGGGAGTACATGACAGATTACCCTGTGTTGCAGAATGAAGAGATTTAGACCAGGTAATGATAACACTGGAATGTCTAGCTCTCTAATGTAGCAATGGAGTATAATTGGCCAGGCAGTAATAACATCTCAACATACTGAAAATCTGAATTAACCTGTAATAGAAAACTTAGTAAACACAAGTTTCCAATAAAATCAATATTTTATTGACTTCTGTAGTGAAACTGGCGGCATGAACAAGGTAAATCGAGAATACAACAATTAGCATACAATGCTAATTAATAATGAACACTGTTAAATTGACACTGCAGCTTATCTGTCTACAATCATCTCTCTCAACAAAGCAACAAAAGATATTGTTACACAAAGCGATCAATTTGTGCTCTATGATTACTTGCTGAAATACATCTACTTCTTCACAGCACTACAGAAATCGCAAATTATTTTATTTCTGGAATATTTCCATAAACATCAAAAACAATTACCGTTCACCACGACGCCATGAAAGTAAATATCCTGCTCAAACACAGTTGTAAACACATTTATAAATTAAATTAAAGAAAATTAAGCAATGTTAACCAACACTGTTCAAAAGCTCAACACTGATAAGGCTTAGTAATTCAAAGACTGATTTCACTCTACATTCACAAATTAAACACACCCTCAATATAACAATTAGCCAATACTTGTGATCAGGAAGCACCTAGAAAAAGTGAGAACTTAACAACTTCAGTCAAATTAATTTCCTATAACAGAGGAAGCTACAGAACATGCTCCCCATCTGATATCAACAGACTAGCGTTTTAATAACTGCAACATAACTAAACTGCATTAAACTTCCAAGTATCTGTCAAGGGCGCTCAAAGGCCACCCACACAATGTAGGAGTTTACTAGAAGCAAAACCATCCGAGCAAAGCTGAAACATCGAACAAATATTAAGAATACTCTGGTGAATAGCATGAAGCAACTCTAAAATCTTGTTCGGAAAATGGGCAAACCTACGAAGCTCCGACTAAAACAAGGAATGCTGAAATTATTACATCTGAAATAGTGAGTTCATCAAAATATCCTAAGAACGAAACAAGATGTTCAAGTGACCTACACAAATATACAACAATCATTATTTCTTATTAGTTTCTAATTATGCTATTTTTAATTTTATATTTTTCTCTATTTACATTTTTTATTTTCTTCGTTTATATTATTCTCATATTGTTTACGCAAGGCATACACACTTTAATGTGTTGGTGTGAAAACAATTATAACAACATAATAAAAAGTTTAGAAAATTTACGAAGACCTGAGTATTTTATAGACAACAGATTCTTTCAGCTGACATCTTTAAAATAAATTTGAATCAAATTTTAACTGACTTCAAAGGAAGTGGAATGACTCTTAATAAATAAATTATTGAATCATTAAACACATCACATACTGAACCCAAGATGTTGCAATATATTGGGCCAAAATGTGTTCACATATCACAAGGACAACACAATGTAATATGAGTAATAGACATGCAATCACACTCAAGGTGCAGAAGCCGAGCCTATGTTAAATAAAGGTAACATTTCTGATAAAGTTTTTGGTATTACATCCAGACTTTGTTACTACAATGATCAGTACAAACTGGCATTGGCCATTTTGTCATATATGTAACAATAACATTGGGAACTTGGCTATAGTGATAACAGGTAAATGCATTTATTTGTCATTGCACTCCCCAGCAACTTCGTCACGAATTAAACAATCAAATGTGGCAAGTTCAAAGTTCATCACAGCTCAAAAAAGAAATCAAAATGACTTTACCGTAACAAAAACAGCCTTGTTCAAAGCGATTTCAAGAAACAAGTTGTTTCATCTGATGTGCAATTTCTTTTCCATGTTACAACTTTCTGCTGACCAATATGTGAGACTCAAATACATTGTACTCCTTAATCATTACTAATTATTATTATGCATTTATTAAGCGCCACGATGTCTAATGACGAAGCATCAATCGATGGCGCTGAGCAATTGTGAGTGAAGGACTTGTTCAAGGTCCCTACACAGTAACCGTATGAGGGGAGGAGGATCGAACCCATTGACACCAAAAGACAGCAAGCCATGGACTTAAAGAAGAAAGATACATGTACATAGGTATGTACATACTACGAGGGAAAAAGTACATACTAAGCGAGGAGTATGCACATACTATAAGGAAAAGAAGAACATACTGTAAAAAAAGTATGCACATATTATGAGGGCAAGAAGTACTTGCTATGAGGGAAGTACCTCATAAGAACTACCATCTTGGAAATGAGAACAAGAGGATGACCCAGACAGATGTGACCGTAATTGTAGCTTCTATAGCGCCCGAGTCTAATGCACAAGGCATCGACCAATGGCGCTCCTAAACGAAGCCATAATCAGGTCAACAGCGAGAAGGTTGGTTTAATTTCCATTTATTCATCAATTATTTATTATCGTTGCAAACACTTTTTAAAATTTTATTTATTAATTCACTAATCATTGGTCACTATTTATTGATTTATTATTTATTTACTATTTTTTTCATTTTATTATTTAATACTATTTACTAACTACATGTGCACTTGTCCCAGGTGGTTAGACAGAGAGTCCGTTGAGACAGCAAAGAACCACAGTCGTTGGAATAGTAGCTACAAAATGAACCTGCCCACTGAGCAAAAGTAAGACATAGGCGCAATAGAAGTTGCCAGACAAGACAAGATTAGAAGAAGCAAGGCTGAGAATGACAGTCGGACTGCACAAATAAATCAAAGCGAAGGAAAACCCAGCCACATAAGTCAACAACAAATGTCCACTCTTGCCATACATGATTTTTTAAACTAAACTCTTCCAGAACACTTATAACGTAGCACTACTAAACAGAACCATCACCTACGGCTCAGCTTTCCGATCGAAAACGTGACTGCGAACTACTCCTTCACTAGGAATGATGGGAGTTGCGCTCCTTTGAAATGGACTCGCCGACGCTCGAAGATGAGTCGGAGGAGTCGATGACGCTCAGGAGCGCGTCTGCGTACTGTACGATCACTCGGTCGAGCCACGTCACGGAGTTCGGAACGACGACGCCGCCCTCGAAGTAGCCAAGATGGCCGCCGTGTTTCGTGACAGCGAATATCACGTTATCTCGCTCTTCTGGAAAAAGAAGTTTCAACATGTGACGATTCGTATTACCGAAATGTAGACTAAAAGTTGTGCAGAACAATAAGGAGATCACTTAATCACCAGAAATAGCCCACAAAACACTTTCAGCTTATGTATGTATATATGGACGTATCTATGTATATCTGCATGTATGTATGTATCTATATATATACATGTATATATATGTATGCATGATATATGGAGCAAACATATCGATACAATTTTCTGCCGTGGTGGGATATGAACCTCCGACCTTTTGGTTGACATTTCAGCATGCTAACCACTAGACCATCTTACCGCTGAACTGCTTTGGTATGTAGTGAACTTGCGGTGGAACGAGAGGATCGTCGAATGCGTTCAGCAGGAACACAGGAATATGAACCTAAATCGTAACAACAACACATGTATACAGTGGCCATTTATACGCAAATTATCAATATTATTATTATTACTATACGCTTGCCCGTCCTAAGACGGTTTATTATATTAATTGTTATTGTGCAATTACACAAAATATGATTACATATTGTAAGATACGTAAGTATATCCTTTATTACATATTGCAAGGTTACACAAGATATGATTACATATCACAAACGTACGTACCTTGTGGAGGTAATACCGTGAGCTCGCCCAGTGGTAGTACTCCTCCACGGATTTGAACCCTGCCCTTCGGTGGCTGTAGTGTCGGTCGATGTCTAGAAGCGACGTCGTCGACAGGATCTTCCTCTCGTCGAACGAACCGTAGCGTGACTGCGACTCGGCGCCAAAGAGGATTCTGCGATGGTGCTTCAGGAGACCAATCTGGTGACGCGTCATCGCCCAGACATACATCCGACGCATATGCTCCCAGCGCATTGCGTACGGGATGACTCTAGCGGAACATAGTACCACCATTGTAACAAGAGTATTGAGTTCAGTAGTCGCATTATTGTTATTGCTATCATTCTTTGCATTTGTATTGCTTACAGTTTTCCTTTTCTACACATTATTGCAATTTCTTATTATTTGAGGCACAGTATAAACTAGAGGTTAGTGTTAATCATCTTCGTAATTATTACTTTGATCAATATTATTATTATTAGTAGTAGTAGTAGTATCATCTTTGCTATTATTATTTTAACCGTTATTAGTATTATTATTAGTAGCAGTAGTACATCTTTGCTATTATTATTATAATATTTATAATAATTATTATCGTTATTATCATCGTTATTATTTTTAGTAGTAATATTGTTATATTTTATTAAGTGAATGCATACAAAACGCTGGAAATTAACCTTACTTTATTGAGTCTTCACATTATTATTAATACTATTAAAATTATTATTGTTATTACTATTAATGTTATTATTATTTTTATTATCATACTTATTAAGCTCCACTATCTAATGACCAAGCATCAATCATTGGGGCTGAGCAATTGTGAGTGAAGGACTTGCTCAAGGTCCCTAAAAAGTAACCATCTCAGGGGAGGAGGATTGAACCCATACTCTTTGCGTTACAAAGCGAGTGCTCTAACCAATCAGCCACCGTAAAATTGCTTACTCGAGGATGTCGTAACCTTGGCAACACGAAACGGCTCCGATGAACTTTGCCTGGTGTTTCGGCGACTCTCCTAGGTACTTCATGACGATGTTTCCTCCCATACTGAATCCGACTGCGATCTTGAGCAGCGAAGGAAACATACGAACAAGCCTCTCGACCATCGCTGCAAATTCCTCTGTACCACCTGTCAGGTAAAACCGTAAAACAATGGCAAGGTAAGGTAACATTTTATGCAGCACCTCTAATGATGAAGAAAACTCTTCAGAGATGCACCCGAACTGATTATACAAGACCCCGATTGAGCAGAATGTGAAATAGAGACATGTATGCAAAGTTTGAATGAGGTATGGTAACGTAAGGTGATACTAATTTGAAAACAGTGTGTAAGATAATGAAATCTAAACATAACAACCTTCTGAAATTTACATAATGAGAAACGGAAACTGAAACCAAACATCAGGCAAAAGAAATCGAAACTGAAACTAACATCAGGTAAATGAAATTGTAACTGAATCCCAATATTAGGTAAATGAAATCCAAACTGAAACCAAGCATCATGTAGATGAAACCAAAACTGAAACCAACCATCAGGAAGATGAAATCCAAACCGAAACCAAACATCAGGTAGATGAAATCGAAACCAAAACTAAATACGAAAACGAAGAATTACCGTAGGTGTATATTCTTGGGGCAGTGAGTGGAACGTTCCTGAGGGCCCCAAGGTGGTTTAGAACAGCGACATGATATCCATTCTCCTGGGCGTAGTTGACGTAAGTGCGGATGTAGACGCTCTCACTGCTGTTTGCAATTCCCGGACATACGACGAGCATACATTCCTCTGAAAAGAAGTTACCACAGGGTATATAAGTGACCTCGGGGTATGGGAAATCAGGCAACGTCAGGGTGTAATTGTGGTATAAGTATATACAGCAGGACTTTAAACAATGAAGTTTATTAAAGCGTATCAACATGATTGAGCAAGTCCGTGACGCCCCAGGCTGTAGGGGGTCGCAAAATTAAAATGCCTATATAATAATGTTGATAATAATAATAGTAATAATAATAATTAGAATTGTCACTATTACTATTTTCAGGAGATTCTGGTGTATTCGAACACACCCAAGCCTCGTTAAAACATTTGTTGTTACAACAAAAATCCTGTTATAGTACGGTGGGGTTTGTGGTTTTTAAATCAGCCTTAAAAACTAGACTTCCTTGTATCATAACCTTCTTACTACATAGAAGTGGATGATATACAGAGAAATAGCAGTATGTATAATAATAATAGTAACCTAGTTTAACCTTACTACTGATATGACATGGTTCAAATTGTGGTCAAGTCCATTACGGCTGGCATACTGGAAAAATCTCTTTCTATAAAACAGCTGCTATAATGTTAACAGGAATGCTCCCACCTACTTGGAAATTGACAATTATATACACTGGGAACTTCACTGTGTACCAGATTATAGCATATGTAAAAGTGGTATGGTATTATTGAAATTGTGGTAACATATTGTATAATTATTAACCATTGTGTACCTGATTTTAGCATATTTATAAGTGGTATGGTACGAATGAACTTGTGGTAATATACAGTACAACTAGTATCGTATTGTGCACCTGAATACAGCATATTTCAAAGTGGTTTGGTATGACTGAAATTGTGGCAATTAGTATCGTACTGTATATAGTTTCATCTATCAGTAGCATGTTGCCACCTAAATTTTCAGCTCTGGGGTTAAATGCCTCTCCTGATCCTTGACACCTACCCTTTGAAGCGTCAGTCATCACCGGTTCGAAAATGTCAAAGGTCACAGTGGCGCCATCTGAGAGAACGATAGCGTGCCGGTCACCTCGAGGAAACGGAGATTTGACCCGACCCATTTTGCCATAGAGAATCGTTTGTATGTGCCCGCTTCTGCCCCACAGTGTTGTTGGCCAGTAACTTAAACAAACAAAAAAGAACTTCTTTAAAAATTATAATTTTTATTATGATTTGAATTCCAATTAATCAGTTGACAGAAACATGCAACAAAAAAGTTCCTTATGTAAGATTAACACTTCAATGATGAGCTGGATTGGTTTCCCAATCACTTTTAGTACACTCTCATCACTATAACCTCCTACACACAGACTCCAACCTACCTTACCCTACCCTATCCCGCATTACCCACCTTACCCTACCCTACCCTACCCTACATCAATTCACCTTTCCCTGCCCTACACTACATTAGTCCACCTTACCCCCCCCCCACATTAGCCCACCTTACCCTACTTTATATCATTAGCCAACCTTACCCTACCATACATTAATCCACCTTACTTTATGAATTAGACCAGATATAAGATACTAATTATTATTATTACTATTATATTTTATATTATTACAAACATTTTTAATGCATGCAAGATCACACAGAAATGCACATGTAATCACATATAGTCATATACCACTGAATCCTACCATACCCATCTTGAAATAGCACATCTTGGCAGCCTTGTCACACAAGATTGAAAAGAAAATACTTCTAATTAAAATAAAAATAAAAAATAATAATAACAGTTCTAATAAAAAATAAACAAACAATAATAATAAATATAAAATAAATAAAAACTTCTAGTAAATTACTAAATTTAATAAATTAGTAAATTACAACTTACGGTTCGAGCAGCAGAGGACAGCGATCGAGGATCAACTTGTTGAAGAGAGAATCGCTGAAGAAGAGGATGGGTGGAATGGCTCCGCTAGCCATGTGAAGCAGTCGCAAGGCTAATACGGTTACAGCAGCGGCTAACAGCGGAACTGCTAACAGCGACGGAAGAAGCGGAAGCATTACAGTCATCTCTGGTTTGCTTTCGTTAAACGCTGACAAGATGCTACAACACAAAATTCTACAGATTACAACTTAAATGTAATTCTATTTAAACTTAAAGACAATAGCATACAATATATGCAGAGAATGGACTTTATCTCGTTGCAACAACCCGACTTAGACCAAATGATGGATGAGGCAGACTCTTACAGGTGGTTATACATAACCCCAGCCACGTTCTTCTCTCTCTATTCCCAGATATTGTACCTAGGACCCATGGCCTACGCCCTAGACCTCATGATTTTGAACTCCCATGCAAGGACAATCACTACTTTATACCTAGAGTTTTGTTCCGACGTGTTCTAGGAGCTAAATAGAATTTTACCTTTCGTAGACTAATCTAGACTGTTTTTATACTCTTTCTGTAAGAAGTTGCGATTTGTCAACTTTGATTTATAATAAACGAAATTATTTATATATATATATATATAAATGTAGGCGTAAATGTCCTGTAAATTTAATGCAGAGATGTAAAAGTGTTGTAAGTATGTACAGATTTAAATTTAAATATAATTTTGTTTACATTTAAAGACAATATTACGCAATATAAATGTAGGCGCAAATGTCCTGCAAATGTGACGCAGAAGTGTAAACGTGCTGTAAATATGATAAGTGTTATGCCACACTGACGCATGAGTCAGTCGGTCACCATGCCCCGTCCTGATTAAACCGGCTTCATATTTAACCTTTTAATATAATCACACCCAGTTTTTACCGGCATATCAAGCCGAGTCACTGCGGGTCGAATGCACCGAGTCTTGATAACCAAATCGACGGAAGTCTTAGCCCTACATGAACACGTACGATTTTCAATATGAATTTTACAGATAAACATAATCTTCGCGTTAGCTGTGTTTACTTTCTCGTATAAATTTATATAAAAACCGGTTAAAATGTTTAGAATGTTAACAAAACCCTCATCCCCCATGAAAGAATATAGAGTCCTTGAAGAAAAACCAATTGTTGACAACAGTCCAGACTTTGGGTGCGTTCCTTTGCTACGCATTGTAGCCAATGAGATCATACTATCTTACGTATACGTGTCATTTGAATGGTTTTGATTTATTTGCAATCTCACTGCTTAGTTTGTATTGCTTTTCGCTAGAATTATTTCTAAACCTAAACATGTACAGCGCAACTGAGAAGCCTAAAATAGCGCTGGGTAAATTTTTAGGTAGCGCCGAGTTTAAATAAAATTCTGTTAAACCGGTTGAGAATAATTTTAACTAAATAAAGAAAAAATGGCATCTATGGTACATTCACTTAATTTGAATACAGTAAATGATTTTTTCCTTAATGATGTAGTGTGATATATTGTAAATCCTTTCCAAATCCATGTAAGGCTAGGCCTATATATAGAATGCAAGGAAAATGCTTGGAAAATATCAACAATTAGGGAACAGCAAAGTTTCTCAGTTACACAGCTTGTGAAAGTTACTTGTCATTTTTAAAATTGTTTAAACTCTTGATTATATTTTGTTGATTTTTCATCGTTCGTTGTTTATTACCTGTAACAGCAGAGCGCACGAATTCAACGACTATTAGAAATGCGCTATAACCACGGGCGATATGAATTTTTTTAAACGTGAAGCGTACGAAAACGTGACGTTTTAATAAATCCGTGCAGGTAATACATGAGTCGTGTAGGCCTACAATAACTGCATTATTCGAAAGGTGTGGTCTAAAAATTCACGTTAGGACTTAGGACCCGTCTAATGTAAGCAAAACTGTACAGATATAATATATACACTACACACCATCCACTGTTTATTTCCAGCCACACGGCGCGTGCACAGAGTTCGCCCTAAATGCAGCAGGCCGACTTATTTCCATTCATAATTCCCTCGGTCCAGCGTTCAATCAACGTTCGGACAGCTTGTGCTTTTGGCCTTGCTCTCGTAATTCGCTTCGGGTACGTTCCGTTCGACCAGTGCCAATCCCACAGGCCACACGATCCTCCAACGCATTCGGATCGGCCACGGACTTCCTTAAATGAGCAAAAGAACGGGAAACTGAGCAGCAATCAGGCTTATGAGTAATACCTGGTGGAAGATGAAGAGTAGTCCCACTAGTCTGAGAAGCAGCCATGGCAATGATTTGTTTGGACTTCATTTTCTTAACCTCAGCATGTGAATACGAGTCGTAGGTTCTCTCCCTCGCCGACTTATCTTCCCACCGACTCTGTACGGTCAGTGTGCTCATTATAGCCTCGAGTTGGCTAGGAGGCGCAGGTGGAGCAGAAATCTCGAAACAGATTTCTGCCCTGGCAGGAATTTGAACCGCCAACCTCTCGATTGACAGTCCAACACGTTAACCACTAGACTATATCACCTGATAACAGAATTAAAACAACCCAACTTAACCCACCGAAGAGGCACGGGGTATGAAGCATTGGCGACTCCGTTTTCTCAGCCTTGGCATATACGACGGCGGGTGGCCAATCGTCTCCCTGGTCGCTTGATCTTCCCACGGACGGTGTATTTTTTGCATCTCCCTTGCTGGTGGAACGTATCTTTGAATACCTTTCTAACCCGGCGCTGCGTCAAGTCAGAGGGGTTTCCAGAGAGTAGTCAAAGGAGTTCCGACTCCAGTTTCCAGGGGGTCCTGATCAAGAGAGGAGTCAGAGCAGCTGCTAAGACGGGGGTCGTTTAGAGCAGGAAGTATTGGAGAGCAGAGGATAAGATGAGTCAGAGTAGGAATTCTTGAAAGGGTGAGACTTTAGTTTTGAGTGGAACCCTGGGGTGATAGGCGGATGATGGAGGGCGGGTTGCAAATGATGATGGAGGCACCGAGAATCTGCGGAATTCGGGAGGAAATCGATTAGCCTCTGTCCTGCAGCTTTCCACTTATTCTGTCCTGTTTCTACTCCTGCACCACTCCACGACTTCCAACGACTTCCACCGCAACACCATGAATCCCCCCGGATTCTGGCCTGGCACCGAAACGGATCAAACGACCTGGATGTTGCGGACTTTTGAACTGATCTTCTGGATATTGACCTGGTTACGGATTGGTTTTGGCGTGCCATCGGTTGATGCTTTGTACATTATACATCGGCGCAATAGAAGTTACTAATTACAATTACACTACCCAGTCGTTCAAAGGTTTCTCATCCCAAATTGATTTGCTTATTTCGATTCCATGTTTATATAGCACCAGTTGACGCCATTTTAAAGGTGTGTAATTCGAGCGCTCTAATCACTCGGGTATCACACGGGAGCAGTGTCCCATCCTTATATAGCTTTGGGTAATCCCTTTTAAAGGTGTCTAATATGAGCTACTGCTCCAGAAGTTACTAATTACAATTACTTGATTTGATTTGATTTGATTTGACATAGCGCTGGTGCATACGCTGGTTTTTTACGAATTGGCTTTTGTGTGGCGCTGAGATTTACCTTGGGCCTATCTGACATTCACTTCGTCGGTCCTGAGGCTGGAACAACCTTCCTCAAAAAATCTAGAGCCTAGCAAGTCAGCCTTTCTCCTTCTCTGTTCCACAAGCGCTTGAGGTCTATTCTGTTTGAACGAGAGTTCGCCTTGTTGGGACGGTAGCACCACTGATGAGTTTTTCCTTGAAGTTGCTCGCTACAAATTTCATTTATGTTATATTATTTTATGTAAGGTAAGCCAGGTATAGGTAAGGTAAGTCAAGGAAAGGTAAGTCAAGGCAGTTTGAGAATTCTAGAAAAAAGACGGGGAGGGGGTTAGACTTTAATGAGTTTCATCCAAGTGGAGTTGAATATTTTATCCGTATTTTGCAAAGTGAAAAAATTCAAAAATGAAATAGAAAGTTTAAACTCTTTAAAAGGATGACATCAACAAATATATTAGTATGCAATTCACATGGTCACAAATCTCACAATAAACCAGAGATATTTCTTTATTAGTAACCCATAAAGCGAATTGTGAAAGAAAATGCTAAAATATATGCACAATATAATCACATTAGCACAACTGAGGGGGTTGGAAACGACCCCTTGGGGTGTGCAATGAAGGCTTAACTGGGATCCTAAGAAAGACTACGGAGTTGAACCCCCAACTCCCAATAATTCTCACCCTGGATCAAGGTAATAATAATAATAATAATAATAATAATAATAATAATAATAATAATAATAATAATAATAATAATAATAATAATAATAATAATAATAATAATAATAATAATAATAATAATAATAATAATAATATTTTCTTTACTTAAGCGTCTGCTAACTGCACTGCGCTGTACAGTG
This sequence comes from Allolobophora icterica, assembly GCA_963556255.1. Classification (NCBI taxonomy): domain Eukaryota; kingdom Metazoa; phylum Annelida; class Clitellata; order Crassiclitellata; family Lumbricidae; genus Allolobophora; species Allolobophora icterica. The sequence continues at coordinate 99,690,104 of OY744603.1, forward strand.
AACACATATAGTAGAAACGGCAGCCACGCAGGGCGCCTTACATACATGCACTGGCGTAAGCTTGTCCAAAATATTGGGGGGGGGGCATATGGGGTCTGGACCAGAGGTGCCAAAAAAACCAGGCTTTTTCAAGATGAAAGGTTGTTTTTGTTGTTGTTTTTTTCGTTTTTTTTTTCGTTTTTTATGTTTTTTGTTGTTTTGGTTGTTTTTAAGATTTTCGGATTTCGGATCATAAAAATCATGAAAATTGGCACGAACAAGAGCTCAAACTCAGTTTAATTCAGTTGCGATTTCCGAAAATTAAAATTCATTAAATCAATGTTATTAAAATAACTTCTAAAAAAATAGGAAATTTATTTTTTTAAACAAAAAACAAATTTTGTGGTTTTCTTTTGTTTTTGTTTAAAATCAAAAACCGAAAAAACTTTTTCACCTCTGGTCTGGACAGTCAACAGAGGCTTCAAAAACCGAAAAACCTTTTTCACCTCTGGTCTGGACAGTCAGCAGAGGCTTCCGGTGTTACGTTAATGCGTATGAGATGGGGCTTTTTGTTTACATGTAAATTTGTTTCATATTGAAGATACTGAAGATAAAAATAAATCTTTCTTTTCATTATGAATTTCAGTTCTGTGTCTATGTTTGTCTGTGTCTGAAGAAATTTGTCTATATTGAAACATAATATTTTAATATTTTAAGAAATTCTCCTCTCGATTTTTTTGGGGGGGTTGCATTGCCCCGGCTCCTCAATTATTGGGGGGCACGTGCCCCGGCTGCCCCCCCAGAGTCTACGCCTATGCATACATGTAGAAGTAGAAGCACATGATAACAGTTTTACAGGAGTCGAATATAACTGTTTATCCGGCAGCCAACGGGGTGCCAATCACGACCTGCTATTCATTTAACCACCGCCGCCACCAAGCGAGTGGAAGGCTGAATAAACCTTACGAGGTCTGCGGGTTTCGATTTTGGTACCTAGGCCTACTGCTCTTCACGCCAGCGTGTTGTTATCCATTACTCTACGGGACCCCCTAAAATTTCAACCGATAGCAAAAAAGGTAAGTCGAGTTCAGGTAGATCAAGTTAAGGGAAGTCAAGGTAAGGTAGATCAAGATAAGGTAGGTAAAGGTAAGCATGTATGTAATCATCTGGATTATCGCGTACTCACTACAGAACATTAAAACCTGTTCTACTACAGGAAAACGTTCGTTGTAATACAAAGCGTTAAGGTATGTTCTAAAGCAGTTCTAATAGTCCAGGTAGCTACACTGGTTAGAGCGTATAGCTGCGTTTCATGCGCCTCTGTGTGAGATTTCGTGCGGTGCCCGGTTCGTCTCCCGAGGGTGGCTTATTTCAGAGATTTAAATCTCGTGCTAGCATGGTCCGTACATGCGGACTTCAAACGGGCAGCGGTGGTGAAGGATCTCACCCGATCAATTCACTGAAAACTGAACAGGGTCAAGGCCATACGGTCGCTATATAAAACGCGCACATTGACATTGAAGATCGTTAAGGCTTCTTCCAGCACAAGTCAACCACTGGTTGTACGCCGCGATTCGCGTTCGTTTGCTTTCTGCAACAGGCGTCCAGAATTCAGCCCAGAAGCATCGTTGAAGGCGCTGGTACCGTGCCAACGGCTGCCGCGGGGAGCCGTCTTACGCGATGGGCGATGGACTGAGTGCACGCTGGGCAACTATGACACGACGAACGTGGTGCCAGGCATGTCTCGAGGCGAAATAGGTTCCGAAGACCCAGTTTTATGCCACGACACCCCACAGTCAGAGAAGGAGGCAGGAAACCAGTGGATGAAGTTCAGAATTAGCTGATGAGTCTCATCGACCTTATCCGTCTGCCTGCCTGACTCTAGTATCTTGGCCTGGAACAGATTTTGACCTTCCATTCCTATCGAGTTTGTTTTGACTGAGCGCCTCTGAATAACCTTCTTCATAGGCGTAATTTTTTGGGGGTACAAGTGGTACCCGTACCCCCACATTTTGGACTGGAGTACCATACCCCCCCCACTTTTGAACAATGCCGATCGATATTTTATTATTAGGTCTTCCCAGAGACCGCGGTCTCCGCCTTGCATCGTGTATGTAAGAAATTCGTAGTAGCCTTGCTTCGTGTATGTAAGAATTTAGTACCCCCCAACTTCTTAGACCAAATTTACGCCCCTGAGCTTCTTCCAGCACTTCGCTATTTTGGGCGCTGTAGAAATCTCGAGATTACGATTACGATATCAAGCAGAGAACACAGTTTCGACTATTGACGCGGCCGCAAAAGCCTATCTGACGTCACCGCTCACGTGAACCAACCACAAAACGTTTCGGACACGCTTTCGCCGGGAACCACTCTGGCACCACACCCTTGGCCTGCCAGCCTGCCGGTCCGTCCAACTATAGCCCGGCGGGGCCACATTATGCCGACTGGCTGCGTTGTCGGATCGACGGTTTCTGGCAGGAAGGGGTGGCAGTATCGAACGAGATGATTTCGAGTGTACAGTCCGTGCTTGTGCGTCGCAGTTCCAGCGTTCAGCTGATCAAAGTGTGATGGGATTCGATCCCTACTACTCTCGCTTTCGTTGCTGATCCCTAACATTTCGTAAAGCTGCCGATCGGTTATCGATACGGCTTCGATCCGATCGATCGATCGGAATGTTGTTGCGTATCGATTATCGATGACTATCGGATCGATTCGGAGTAGCAGGGGGTCTGGTCGATGGCAGCGATTGGCGCTGTATAAATGAGGGTGAAGGGTGAGTATGCTAATCGTGGTGGCATAATTAGGCGACGTCACTGTGGGAATGTTGATGTATGTACGAGGTCATGGACGTTTCGAGAGTGTTAGGCCGTTGAGTGTTTGAGAGATTCATGGAGATGTCAACAGAGGGAGCATGCGTTGAGTAACTGTGACGTAACAGGTTAATTGTAACGTTTATCATCCGGTGTCATCTGAAAATCACCTGTCATCTGTTTGTGTTGTTCATAAGGCCAATCCGGTGACACAGTCCGCCGTCCGTCCATCCACCTGTTCTTCCGTTCGTCCTTCTTTCCATCCATCCTTCCGTCCGTCCGTCCGTCCGTCCGTCCGTCCGTCCGTCCGTCCGTCCGTCCATCCATCCATCCATCCTTCCATCCATCCATCCATCCATCCATCCACCCATTCACCCACCGATCCACGCACCGATCCATCCACCCACCCATCCACCCATCCATCCATCCATCCATCCATCCATCCATCCATCCATCCATCCATCCATCCATCCATCCATCCATCCATCCATCCACCCACCCAACCCCCTCCCCCCACACACACACCCAGCCATACATTAATCCACTCACCGGCCTATTGCTCCATCCATCCATACATCCATCCATCCATCCATCCATCCATCCATCCATCCATCCATCCCTCTTCCAATTATCCCTCCACACACACACACGCACACACCCATGCATCCATCCACTCATCCATCCATCCACTCAACAATCCTGCCGCCCACCCATCCATCATATTACTAATTAGGTTAAAGTGTCAGGCCCCTTCTGCTCAGTCCATCCCACCACTCGCACACAGTCACCCACTCGTCAGCCGACCGCCACCCAACCAACCCAAACAATCGAAGACTCATACACACACCCACTTGCGTTGCTTCTCCCTCCTCTCTGGATGAGGGACGACTTCAGCAGAGATGTTGTACTATATACTTGTACTCGAGTACAGCTTTAGGTACTTGCATGCATACTTGTACTTGAGATTTGTAATCGCACCTCATTCTTGAGATCAAATTACTTGTACTTGAGACTAAGGTACTTGTACACTTACTTGTACTTGACACCTAATTACGTGTCACCTTAGACAAATTTCTTGTACTCGTACTGAGACCAAGGTTCTTGTACTTGGGACCTAAGTACTTGAAGCACCTAAGAACGGCAGTGCCAGATCACGAGCTGCCCAATTTGGACCTCTCCGCTCAGTGAACCGTAACGGATCTCCAAAAGGCCTATAGAGTCATTTCAGCCTAAAGTCCCATCCTACCTCTTCGGACTTTAGTCTGGAATGCATATAGAACAATAACCAGCACAGGTTTCGTGATTTTGTGTGTCACAGATTTTGCTGTTATACGAGATACTAGTAATCGGTTTGAAATCAATCACTATACGAAACTGATTGAAATCGATCAGCTTGATTTAGCGTTGAATGTGTGGTTCGCATTTCAGTGTTCTGTATTTGATTATCTTCATTGATGTTTGGTTCGCACAGTTGTTATTTATCTGCTCGAACTAGGAAAAAACAGAAGCTGCCATATTGTTGGCAACACATAAGGTGTCATTAGTTGGCAAAATAAGTGGTGACTTTTTTCATATGGAGAATTTATATAGCGCCTCTTCAAAATTATCTACTCAGAATTCATGACGGTAAGCAGATATCTCGAACAAGCACTATTTGAACATACTGTTTGAATGAATGTTCACATGTTGTTTGCAAGAAAGAAGGCGCCATTTTGTTGGAAACATAAAATTTGTTGTCAAGGTGACAATTACAGACGGATATGTTCAAAAGACGCTGTGTAAATGTTTAGCTATATGATGCACACATATACGGAATATGGTTTTACCTGGAGGTAATGAATGAATGTATTCTGTGTTAAATTACAAACAGTGCCATCGAAGTTTCTAAATGAGGTTGGCTGGATCTATGGACGCCCGAAGTACATTGCGATAATCTTTGGATGTGATTAGATTTTCGGTCAAAGCATTTAATTTACTTTCTGTTGCAGATTCAGACTCGCGGTCGAACATTCTTTCGGATCAACAGAACCGCATTTTAATTCATTTGTGATCGGATTATCCGCGAGACGCCGCTCCACAGAATTCTTCCACTTCGTCCACCTGCCCCGGATTAACCAGGACTCTCATTAATTACAGCGATGTTGCCACTGCCCGGACACCCGCGGACTGAGCGTGGATGGAGTTCCATTTTAATTTACTGATTGAACGAATGCATGACATGTTGTTGGCAACAAAAAGTCGCCATTTTGTTGGCAACACGAAAGGTGCCATTTTGTTGGAAACACATAAGGTGTCACTAGCTGGTAACTGTTAGTATATATTGAAAGGAGGCACTGTTTTAATTTACTGTTTCAACGAATGCATCGTGTGTTGTTGGCAACAAAGAAGACGCCATTTTGTTGGCAACAAAGAAGACGCCATTTTGTTGGCAAACTTTTTTTTCGAAAAAAGAGACGTTTATCGTGACTCGACTGGATTGATTCGTGTGTGAGAATCGTTTCCCATCCACCTTTCGATCAACTGCGGATGATGCTGAGATACCGAACAGCGGAAGGGATGAAACTGAAATGGGATCCGTCTGCCTTTCCAAAGGTAACGCCATCATCATCATCATAGTCGTCGTCGTCGTCGTCATCATCATCATCATCCCATGGTTTAACGTCGTCGTATGATATCAACAGCCATTGACGAATATTTAAAGCATAAACGGACGGACGGACGGACAGACGAATGGATGGTTTAACGACATTTTATGGAAACAAAGTCCGCTGACGTCGACGGAAATTGTTATGAATAGTTTTCACCGTTCGTAAAATCTATCCAGTGCAGTGAAAATGAATTTATAACATCAGAAAATCCTTAAAAAGATGTAGAATCCCCATCTCTTCATTAATCGTGTGTCGAGTCCCATCCTTATATATCATCGGTTAACATCGTTTTAAAGGTGTTTAAGGTAACCACTTTGGACCAATCGCATGCCTTGTCGTGTGGTTTATATACACACCCATTCAAGACCTTCTCAAATAAAGGTGTCTTAGGGACAGCGCTCTTATTAATGCCAGTAGTAGTAATCCATTGTTTAACGACATCTTATAGCTACAAAGGCCGTTGACGTCTCTAAATATTATTGATATAATTCAGTTCATTTTCGTTATCTTTCATCCATCAATTTCATCCTGCGGAGGGGGATAGAGTAACGGTAACACTCGTGGCCAGTGGAGCATTAGATTGTGTAACTTGAATCATTCATCGCGTCCAAATTTATATCAGCAGCGGTTGATCCATTTTAAAGGTGTTTAAGGCGAGCGCTAAAAGCAATCGTATACAGTGTCCCACTGTGTTTTCTTATCCTATAGGACTTCTATAGCGCCTGTTAACTTGATACCCAAGGCATATCTTGATGGTCGCCTCGAATGAAATTACAAGGAGAAAATCACAATGCATTGCAGAGTCCAGTTTGAATTCGAAGAGGGGGAGAGAAACCAACGAAGGGTAGGCGACGGTGGGTAAGGAAGTTTTAACTGATGAAGTCTGGATCTGAATCACGTCAAATAATTGACAGAATTATTCTTGAATTTCATTTCTTTCAACCTGAATCAATTACAGCCTCTGTTATGTTGTGCTCCGTTGTGCTGTGTTGTGTAAGTGAGAAGGGTTATGCAAAGAACATCCTGTTACTAGAATATCAGACAGAGAGACAGAGACAGAGACACACAGACAGAGACAGAGAGAGACAGAGAGAGAGAGAGACAGAGAGACAGACAGACAGACAGACAGACAGACAGGCAGGCAGGCAGGCAGACAGACAGACAGACAGACAGACAGACAGACAGACACAGAGACACAGAGACACAGAGACACAGAGACACAGAGAAACAGAGACACAGAGACACAGAGACACAGAGACACAGAGACACAGAGAGAGGGACTGAGACAGAAACAGAGCGACAGAGACAGACAGACAGAGAAGAAGACAATCGTAACCGTTATCTTTGATTTGATCAAACGCTACTACCCCAGGAGCTTCCACAGCTACGGGGGTAGTAGCAAGACGGCAAAGGAGACTGTGTGTCATGACGATCGCTAGGGCTCCTAGAGCCGACAGCACAAGACACAGACACACACACTGAACATAACTGCAAGGCGCCAGCCTATTCACGAGTGCTACGTCAAGTCAGAAGGTTGTACTATAGCATTCTCTCTCCATCCTTTCAGATGCCATAAAGCACAACGTACCGAGCGTCAAGCCCTGTGTTGTAAGCGATGACCGCAAAATCCACCACAAGGACCTACCACCACCTGGACCAGCCAAGAAGACGAAGGACCTTCGCGAGGCTCGTCCAGTCGTGCCGCCGCTTCATCCGCAGTCCCCGCTGATCATCAAGGACCACCAGGTCTTCCACAGCTGCCCCACGACGCCGCTGAAATACTCGTGGTCCGTCGACATTGAAACAGAACTCCATTCCAGATTCCTAGAAATGTCAAACGGTCAGGGCACGATTTCATCATCATCATCGTCGTCGTCGTCATTGTTGTCATCATCGTCGTCATCATCACCACCACCGCCGCCGCCGCTGTCTATAAGATTAATAGTCACTTAACAAAACTCAAGAATTATAAAAATTTATTAAGCCTGTTTACGTCATGCGACAAATATCTATGGACAGATACAATTAAGTCTTGTTGGTCAGGAAAACCCATCGGCTGCAGTAACGGTATTGCTGTATCTGGAAGCCCTGCGGAGACTTTTTCTGAAGCCAGACGGTCTGATAAACTATGATAGGATTTTCAAAAAGACTCACTGTGGGTGCCATCGACCTCAACACCTGTAGAACGTATTTTTTTACATGGCGGAATTTTTTAGGTACGTCTTGGTCAGAAAATTCTGAGCGAATTGGTTTTTATAAAATACAAAAGGCATTTGGAATAACATTTTGCATGAAGAACTTTTGTAAATACGAATTCGGAATTCTGTGCCGTCTGCATTTAGAGTTAATTTACCGAATGAAATAAGACTCACGTTTTCATTAAAATAGCGAGTATTCCGACTTGAATTTTTTTTAGTAAGGAATAGAAGTCTTGACCTGATTGTGATTTGTTTGGTCTCTGTCTCGGTCTTGGTCTTGAGGTTCAAAGTCTTGGACTTGGTCTTGAGATTCGAAGTCTTGGTCTTGTTCTTGAGGTTTAAGGTCTTGACAACAAGACTGCATACATTTTTATTACAAATTAACATTTTAGTTACACTTTTATTGAAGATCCTATTATTTCTATCGTAGACAGTATTTTATTTGCCTAATAAATATTTCTTCCGTGTTGGTCAGGGATCCTTCCGACGCTGAGGGATCCTTCCGACCTTGATCTTCCACAGCAGGAACCTAGGCCTGCAGTAGATACGACATTAATGCTCTTTTGGGTCTGTAGATGAAAATCATGTCTTCTTTCATCGTATCCGGAGGGATCGGCCAGTTTCTAATCGGGGGTAGTCTATCTTTTGGACGAAATGAGGGCGTTTGACTGGCGGGCTTTGAGTGTCCTGTGGATTCTGTCTGAACAGCCACGTGCATTCGGAGGTGCCTTCGTTCAGAGAATCGCTCTGTTACGTATTGATCCGTTTGCAAGGCCAGAGCATTGTCTCTCCGTCAGAAGCCGAGACAGGCAGGCAGGCAGGCAGGCAGGCAGGCAGACAGACAGACAGACAGACAGACAGACAGACAGACAGACACACACACACAGACACACACACAGACACACACAGACACAGACACAGACACAGACACACACAGACACACAGACACACAGAACACACAGAGAGACAGTTAATAAGGAAGACGAGAGGAGCGGCTACTTTTGGGCGATGGGATTTGTGCGTTTCGACCAACCGCCGTAAGGCAGAAACCATTTCTATTAGCCAGGGAATTGACAGAGCGCAGTCGACTGAGCGAACCGTCGCTGGTCGAGCAGTTGAATGAACGAGTGAGCGAATGAGCAATTGAGACTGAGCAAATGATTGAGCAGATGAGCAATTGACTGAGCAAATGATTGATCAGATGAGCAATTGACTGAGCAAATGATTGATCAGATGAGCAATTGACTGAGCAAATGAATGAGCAGATGAGCAATTGACTGCGGAAATGATTGAGCAGAGGAGCAATTAAATGAGCAAATGATTGAGCAGATGAGCAACTGACTGAGTAAATGATTGTGTTGATAAGCAGTTGGATGAGCAAATGACTAAGTAGTTGAGCAGTTGCATGAGCAAGTGAATGAGCAGATGAGCAATTGACGACTGAGGAAGTGAATGATCAGATGAGCAATTGGACGAGCAATTGAGCACAAAATGCTTGAATGAGTGAGCGAATGAGTGTTTAACATAAAATCAGTGCTAGCATATCGATTAGCATTCGGTGGGACCCATTTTGGCTCTGTTCCGGTCCAATATGGTCCTATATGGGTCCAATACTGGTTCAATGTGGGTCCTAAATAACGTTTACATTTCTGGCTCTGTGGTCAACATTTATGTTTACATTACATCTATCGCTCACGTTTGCATTTACATTTACGTAACGTTTACATTAACAGCTCTGAGGTCAAGCACGACGTCGGTGACCTCTTCTCCAGTCCGTTCGAGCACCATTCCAATCGCCATCAGCCGACTCACGAACATCACCCCCATCGACGGACGAGTCCACTCGTCGGTTGCCCATGGCGACGGACGAGTCCACTCGCCGGGGGTGCTCGACTCCAAGTCCGTACGAATTTCGACGATTGGCGATGAGATCATCCAGACGACAAATAGTTCGAACGCCGCTCCCTCCTCCACTGTGATATACCGGCAACACGGCCAGGGTCATGGCCACGCCCAGCAGCAGGGTCACGGCCACGCCCAAGGTCATGGGCACGGGGCCCAGGGTCATGGCCACGGTCACGGCGGGATACCAGTCAAGCAGTCGAGTAAGATGGTGGCGCTGAGGAGTAAGAATGCGAGTTTCACAAACAACTCTTTTGATGAATGTTTTCCTTTTAGATAGGAATTTTTAATAGGAATTTGTAGGAATTGTTTCAAAATAGTCTAACATAAATGTAATAGCCTAGTATTAACAACAGTAATAATAGTATCGGTAATAATGACAGTAATAACAGTAATAGTAAGTAAAATAATAATAATAATAATATACTACTACTACTACTACTGCTACTGCTGCTGCTGCTGCTGCTGCTGCTGCTGCTGCTGCTGCTGCTGCTGCTGCTGCTGCTACTACTACTGAGGGTGAGAGGACACTTCTCTTCCAGACTGCCGCATCTTCCCATTGACAGTGTACATATAAACCCGAATAAAAGTACTAATATAACACTCCATGTGTTATATTGCAGTTGTTGTAATATCGATAATAATAGCAATAGATGTTGCATTATAGTGACAAACATGCAGAGACAGACAGACAGGCAGACATGCGAGCGATAGAGAGAGGAAGGGAGGGAGGAGAGGAAGGGAGGGAGGATGAGAGAGAGAGAGAGAGAGAGAGAGAGAGAGAGAGAGAGAGAGAGAGAGAGAGAGAGAGAGAGAGAGAGAGAGAGAGAGAGAGAGAGAGAGAGAGAGAGAGAGAGAGAGAGAGAGAGAGAGAGAGAGAGAGAGAGAGAGAGAGAGAGAGAGAGAGAGAGAGACGGACGGATAAAGTGACAGAACGGTGTGTAATACGTGACTTACTATATCGGAATACACAGTACATTTTATTACATTTTTATTACATTTTATTATCTTACATTACTCTCGCATTCTTACGCAATATGAATCTCTGATGAGCATAATTGTCCTCATCTTAAAACGCCTTAACAGCTTTTCTGTGTCCTACCCTATCGGATTTTCTAATCTCTGTGACTTGACGCAACGCTAATAAACAAGCTGGTTCCCTGTGCTTTGCTTTAGAAATGTCTGAGTTTTCGATTATGAAGAACTCCAAAAGATTATTAGTATTATTATTATGCATTTATTAAGCGCCACTACCTACTAAAGAAGCATCCGTCAATCGATGGCGCTGAGCAATTGTGAGTGAAGGACTTGTTCAAGGTCCCTACACAGTAACCATTTCAAAGGAGGAGGATCGAACTAGAAACATAAGGAAGCTACACGTGGTGATTATTCATCGACTGTAGGTGTCCCATCCTTATATAGCATCGGTTGAAACCGCTTTAAAGGTGTCTTAAGCGAACGCTTTACCCAATCACAGTTACTAGTTTTTGTGTGTTTAACGACATTGCGCGGCTGCCACAGCAGAACGCATCAACCTTCCGTTACTGAATATATTCGACCACCGACTATTGTAGTCCAGGTTGTAGCGAAATCCTAAATAGCATCGGTTGACACGTTTTAAAGGTGTCTAAAGAAACCTCTCTATGCGATAATTGGCCACCTCGTTTGAGTATATTTATATTTATATATGTGTATTAATCAATTGAAATAAAGGTGTTTAAAGACAGCGCACTAACGCATCTGCGATTGTGTATCATTCCTATATAGCATTGCTTGAAACCGTTTTAAAGGTGTCTAAATAGAGCGCTCCAACAAATCTGCTACCGTGTCCTACAACTGAGTTGTATTTCGTTGTGTTCCAGGCGTGGACAGCGAAACCCGTATCATAACAAGAAACTCCACTCCATCTTCTCGCTCTTCGAAGGGTATCGGCGGGGGTCCATCGACCGCCCAGCTGGCTTCCATTCCAAGGCCGGTCCAACCCGTGCCGCCCCATCGGACCTGCTCGTGCTCGCCTCCCCCCGTTGGACTGGATAACTACGAGGAAGTGCCCATCCACGAGCCGGACCCGAGTCGGCAACCCGTTCGGAGCGCTCTCAAGGGAGCCAAGCTGAGCGAACAGCTGCATCAGCAACTGGAGCAGAAGCTGAAGGAAAAAAGACAGATGCTGGATAATGCTGAAGATGGAACGACGAGGTCGAATTCTATGCCGTCTGGGTGTGAACTAAGGAGACCCGTTCCGCCTGCAGTAGCGCCGAAACCCGGACACAGGCTAAAAGCAGCGTAGGTCCTTACTGCTCTTACCCGTGTAGTGCCAGTACCAAGCCTGGAGAAGGGAGGAGGGAGACGCTTATCATCCTTGTTATGACCCAGTGTCGTTAAACGAGCAACTAACGGTTTTAGTCTGTAAATATTACTGTCATAGAACGGTGCGTAAAACTATCTTCCATTCTCTTTCTCTGGCTTCCCTTCTCTGACCTTGCCTTGCCTTTATTTCTTTGTGTCCTTCCCTTCTCCTCCTTTCTCTTCCCTTCTCTTCCGATTTTCCCTTCTCCGTATACTTCTTAGTTTTTATTCCTTAAATATTGCTGTAGTACGATGGTGCATAAAATTATTGTAATTCTTACTTACTAGGAAAAGAATTGCGGTTTTAAGAATTACGATTAAAGCTTTCCCTACAGACAGTTTGCAGTCGATAGTCTGGTGCCCTGAACAGTATGGAAGTATAGCATGAAGAATTGGCTGGTATCATTAGGAGTACGCTGGTACTTTATTGAGTATAGTAGTGCCCTGAAGAATAGGCTGACACCTTGAAAATTTGAATGGTATCCTAAAGGTATTAAAGTAGACTGGTATGAGTATGCTGGTACCCACTGAGTATGTTGGTACCGTAATGAGTATGCTGACACACATTGAGCATACTGGTGCCACAATAAGTATGCTTGTACCCCATCGAGTATACAGGTGCCATAATGAGTATGCTGGTACCCTATTGAGTATACTGGTGCCATACATGTATGATGGTACCCCATCGAGTATATATACAGGTGCCATAATGAGTGTGCTGGTACCATATTGAGCATACTGGTGCCATAATAAGTATGCTGGTACCATATTGAGTATACTGGTACCATAATTAGTATTCTGGTGCCCTTAACTTTAGACTGGTACCATGAAGAGTAGACTGGTACCCTAAAGAGTGGACTGGTGCCATGTGGAGCAGCGCTAACTTCGCCTCATTTGTGTTTTCAGAATGAAGGCCTTTGAAGCAAGCGCCAAGGAGAACGCAATCCCTATGGACGTCTACGAGGCCATGAGAGCAACGGGGCTGGACTTCTCCTTTCTGGGTAAAACAGGGGATCAGTATGACGCAGCGACGAGTAAGACATCAATGATGTCATGTATACCAGAACACGAAACATTTTCTTGATACGTGGTAACTCGACCACTGCCCGTACTCCGGTAGCGCCAGTCCCAAGCTTGGAGAAAGGAGCAGGGCAACGTCAACGACCCTCGCAGCCACAAGATCGCGTTAATAAAAAGCAGCTGCGATTAGACACCTTTAAAATATTTTTCACAGACACTATATATAAATGTCGACTGCATTTAATTATAGTTTAATGTCCGGGCTCAAAGCTATTGTACGCAGTAAGGTCGGCGTCAACGGCCCTGGCAGCCAAAAGATGTCGTTAAACGCTGGAAATTAAAACTGGTAGTGCCAGTCCCAGCCCTGGATAACGGAGGAGGGCGACGTCTACTATTTAATGCGTAGCATCTTTCTAGATCCTTGCGTATGAAAAATGTTCCTTATTTATATAGCTCCACTTCAAGAGAAACTCATTTCAGTCCACTATACGCAAGTATGACGTGTACATCTGAATGCCTTGGAAATCGCAAAATGCGCTATATAATTGGCATGACTTTTGTACAGACAGGTTAAAGGTCAGGTAAGGTAAGTTAAGTTAAGATAGGGTAAGATTATGTAAGGTAAGGAAAGGTGAGACAAGGAAAGATTAAGTAAGGAAAGGTAAGATTAGGTAAGGTTAAGTAAGGTAAGCAAGGTTAAAGGAAGGGAAGGTAAGGTGAGGTATGGTAGTTGTCTTGGAGCGGCGCTACATAAATGCACTGAATGAAGGAATGACGTAAACGGATATTCATATAGCGCCACATGTCTTGCCTTCTTTCCCCTTCCTTCACCTGTCCTTGACTTTCCTTACTTTGCCTTCTCTTGCCTTCTCTCTCCCTCTCTCTCCTTGCCTTCTCTTCCCCTCCCTTGGTTGTCTTTCCATTCCCTTCCATTTTCCCTGTCTCTCCACGACCCCTTTGTCTTTTCGTAGCCGATGCAGCGATGAAGCTCCAATACCGCAACAACCTCGATCGACTGTTGGGCCAACGTCCGGCCAGAAGAGAACTCGTCGAACGAAATATCATCTGGCTCAAGTCGGAGGAAGAACGACTCGAAGACAGACAGGTCATTGGAACCCAACTCAACAGGTAACATTACCTCTCCTCACCTCTTGGTAATAGTAATGGTAACTGCAACTTTATATAGCGCCTCTGCAAGAGAGAGAGACTCACCAGAGGCGCTCCCGACCTAACAGAATGAAACCACGATCGAACAGAATGGTCTCCTTCAACCTGTTCATGTTGGCTAGATGTGCTGATTGGAGTAATTCGTTAACACCTGTACAGGTGTGCCCAAGTCGGGTTTAATTAGATGTTTAATAGGTGTGACAACGAAGATCATCCAGGTAATTCGTGACAACTGTTCAGTAATGGAATCCCGTTTGCTCGCAGTGACTAAGGAACACGGGCGAGTGGATTTAAACTGCTCAGAATGTGCTCGGTGCGTGTGTAGGAGCAGACGTGGGTGTCAGAGAGACTTGTGTTCCGTTCTGTTTCAGGCGATTGAGTCTTCGTCCGACCCCAGAGGAACTGAGGGAGAAACACATACTGCTGAGTAAGCACTCAGTTGATCCTGATTCTTATCTAGACAGACAGACAGACAGACAGACAGACAGACAGACAGACAGACAGACAGACAGACAGACAGACAGACAGACACAGACAGACAGACAGACAGACAGACAGACAGACACAGACAGACAGACAGACAGACAGACACAGACAGACAGACAGACAGACACAGACAGACACAGACAGACACAGACAGACAGACACAGACAGACACAGACAGACAGACAGACACAGACAGACAGACAGACAGACACAGACAGACAGAAACACAGACACACACAGATAGACACACAGACAGACAGACAGACAGACAGAAACACAGACAGGGACGATTAGATTATTGGATTGCATTAAATTTGAGATTATATCAGAATATATTAAATTAAATTAGAGATTGGATTGGATTAGAGCAGATTGAATATTCATAGAGAAATGCATGCATATAATTAAATGCATATAATAATTATTTCAATATATTTAATGCAGAGAATGTTTGGTACTCGGCAAAGATGCTGAGTTTTATGCATTGAATTGTAATCGTCTGATGGAGTCTTTCCCTTTCCAGGGCAGACGGCGGAGGAGCTGCGGAAGGAGAAGGAGGAGACGAAGAAGACGCTGACGAGAAAGGTAAGAAGCATCCGTCTCTTTGTTTGCTACCTGTTGATTGGTTTCGAGTTTCGACAGGTGGGCGTCAGATTCTGTTTCACCCTCGATGTCTCTGTTCCGAGGACAACCGTCAGCGTCTGTGTCATATTATTAGTGGCTGAATAATTGTCATAAACGACACAGACAGACAAACATACAGACAGACAGACAAACAGAAAGACAGATCCATAGACAGAAAGACAGATACGTAGAAGAAAGACAGGCAGATAGAATGACAGGCAGACATACAGAAACACACACAGATACATAAACAGATAGACAGACAGACAGACAGACAGACAGACAAAGATGCCGACACAGAGGCACACAGATAGACACACAGATTTACATACAGACAGGCACACAGACAGGGACACAGACAGACAAGACTGACTGCTCAGACTCGTATACACAAAGAGACAGACAGACACACAGTCAGACAGACAAACAGACAGACAAACATACAGACACAGACAAAGGGAGAAACACATACAGACACACAGACAGACACACAGACAAAGGAAGACTCACAGACAGACAAACAGGCAGCCAAACACATAGACAGATATTGTCGTGTTGCCATTGTATGCAGCTGCTGATGAGAATGATTGAGAAGATGCGGATATTGTTGAGAGGTGGTTGTGAATGATGCTTCCATTGTTCTTGTTTTAGCTGAGTTTTCGTCCAACGGTGGAGGAACTGAGAGAGAGGAAGATCATCCGGTTCTCCGACTACGTCGAGGTCACGGACGCTGAGGTCTACGACCGAAGAGCGGACAAACCCTGGACGCGGCTGTCGGCCAAGGACAAGGTCAGTGGAGGTCAACCGCGGTCAGTTACTGTATAAATACAGCGCCTGTCTGAGATGCTGGTGTAATGTAAGGGAGCAGAGTCAAATCATTATCCGTTGTATTGTATTCTTTTGTAATGCATTTAATGATATTGTACTGTATTGCATTGTATTGCATTTTACTGTGATGCATTTTATTGTATTGTATTGCATTGTATTATATTGCGTTTTATTGTATTGAATTTTTATTATATCCCTACCAAGCTTCGTCAAATCCCAATTGGTCATTTCACCCTGTTTCTTACTGTCCTCAAAACTGCGTTATTTGACCGTGGTTGGGCTGGGCGTGCTCCTGAGTATGCAATCTTGAAGGGGCGCTATATAAAACTACTTTACTAATAAATAATAACAATATATCGCATTGTATATATTGTAACCGACTTTACATACAAAGAACCGCGTTTGATTTATAGATGTCCTCCGTAGACACCTTTAAAAAGGTTTTAACTGACTCTATATAAGAGAACCGTAATACTGTTAGTAAATAGGTCTTGTGTAAATGCCACTCCTTAACCCTCAATGGGCCCTTGTCAGAAAGTTGCGTTCCAGGTCCTTGGGGTTCAAACTGCACCCCCTATTTGTTTGAGAATATAAATCAAGGATACGCTGTGTCTACCGGTAATCGAATACCATGTATTTTATATAAACATAATGACATATCTAAATTGTTCAGTTACATACATTTGTCACATTTGATACATTGACAGAGTGTGCCGGACAAGCAGGCCTACAGCACTTATCGCAGAATTTGCGCGTCTTCCTGTCAAACTCGCGCGGGCACAGATGACAATGTCCCTGTGTCCTCTTCACTTTAGCTGGTATCTCAGTTCCTGCTTCGAATTCTCCAGAGTCCAGTTCTATAAGTTGGATTGCATCCATGATCGGTCTTCTGAGCAGGGCAGTACCAGCTCTTACACGACCTCTTCCTCTTGTATTCCGTGTAGTAGATGGTTCATTTACCTGCTCTTCGTCAGACGCACTGACTTCTTCTGATTCGTCGAATTCCTCGGACACATGATCTTCGTTATCAGAGGCAGTACCAACTTCAGGCAAATCTCCATCTTCACTATCATCGGCATCACCTTCACATTCATCAACTTCTGTATCCTCTTCCATAATCAGTCAAAGAGCTTCAGCTGTGGAATACCTAGCCATGGTGTTATTTATTTTCTAATACTTGAAATGTAAGCAAAACAAAATGGCTGACTTCTAAAAAGGTCAAACAAATATCAGGAAGTGTTCTAAAATATAATAACATAACAAATTATTCCAGTAATTAGCACCAGTTACCTGAATTTGTTCATCATATCAACGTCATAATTTGGGGGTGCAAATTGCACCCCCGATGAACCTGTGCTGGCAAAAATTGACGTCAACTCTTTTTTTTCCGTTTTATGCATGACTATAGGGAAAAATGGTACACTTACAATGTCCTAGAAGATAACTGCTGAAATTTTAATAATAACACTTGAGTAGCCATAGAAACGGCCAGGGGGTGCAGATTGCACCCCAAGGAACCATTGAGGGTTAATAAACTTAATATCTGGTAGAAATGTAGAGTTGACGTCAAACGTAAGAAATGAGAAAGCTAATGCTAATTGTAAATTTATATAGCGCCACTCAGAGAAAGACTCATCAGAGGGTCTCCAGACCTAAAACAATGAAACCACGATCGAACAGAATGGTCTTCAAGCTTCGGGCTTTGTGTTCTAACGACCGTTTTCTCTCTCATTTTCCCTGCAGGCCGCCATTCGACAAGAACTGAACGAGTTTAAAAGTCTTGAGATGAACGTTCACGCCGAAAGCCGACACTTTACAAGGTACAGTTTGAAGTACGGCTTTTCTTTGTAGGAATCTAGTGGGATACTTTTGTAGCGCATTTTCTGAGGACCTAACAAAGAGCGGTAGAAAAACATAAATTAATAAATAATGAAAAATTAAAATCTATATAAATAAAGCGAGAATTCTGTGTGTCTGTCTCTCTGTCTGTTTGACCGGGCTTAACTTCTACAATTTTGCACCTTTTCACTCGAAATCTTCACTACTGTGTCGGCCTCGGCATCGGACACCCAGTGGAGGGGTTCGCGTACCCCCTTTTCACCGCTAACATGGTGAAAATCCCCCAAAACTCTTCCCAGTGTGATTCTCCTTACAGATTTTATTTTAGTTACAGTAACAGTTATAGTTAATGGTTTTTCATTTTAGTTATAGTTACAGTTATAGTTAATATTATTTTTTAGTTACAGTTATAGTTATCGTTAACGAAATCATTTTGCTTTCGTTAACGAAAACATTTTCGTTACCGTTATCATTAATGAAAATCACACTGAATTATGAAGACGCGTTATACAATAATTTGCTTAGAGCTTTGACGAATGGGTGCATTCAGCTTCATGAATACACAGCGCTCCATATTCACCGACATCCAAGGCGAACATAGGAATCATTTTGCTTTCATTAACGGCTGTATTTTCACGTTCTCACGTTAGTTGATATTGCACGTTTTTTTTATCGTATTAACGAAAATAGCAATGAATTTTCGTTAGTGTTATTTTCGTTATAGTTATAGTTATAGTTAATGATATTTTTTAGTTATAGTTATAGCTATCGTTAACGAAATCATTTTTTGTTCGTTAACGTACGTTTTCGTTATCGTTAACGTTAACGAGAATCACACTGACTCTACCCAACCGACCGTCCCTCACGCTTCCACTGCAAAGCGGTTCTATTTATGGCGCCGGTATTCCCCAACGTCATTAATAATGCGCATAACGCTCTTCCACTGCCAAGCGGTTCTATTTATGGCGCGGGTATTCCCCAACGTCATTAATAATGCGCATAACGACGTTGTTTACTTTCGCACAAAATTTAATTACGATCGATTCGAACTATATTCATCGTTTTACAGCAAAATTGTATGTTCAAAGACTCTGCTTTACTAAGGGCAGTGACGGCTAGATTTCTGGCGTTTTCTTTAACCCGCCAACGCCGGGTTCACCCTCTTCGACTGCGAAGCAGTCAGTTCACGGGAGACCGCGAAGCAGTCGTCGCCAGAGGGCGACTGCGAAGCAGTCAGTCCACGGCAGAGGTCGCAAGACGCGACAAGGCGTATACAACACTGCGAATTCGCTACAGGGATTGAAACTTATAACCCCGGGCAACGCCGGATAAACCAGCTAGTATAAAATAAGTGTAGGCCTAATATATGAAAATATAAATATACATGTGTTTCCTGTGCTTGCTTGTCACCTGTACAGGTGGGATTCAAATTCCAAGGCATGTGTAAATAAGATTATTATTATTGTTGTTGGTTTTTTAGTAACTTCTATAGCGCCGACGTATAATGCAACAACCAGACAACGGTTGTCGTTTGCGTGGCTGTTGTCGTTTTTTGCGCTTTGGCGAATGACGTCATTTTGAGATTTCTGTTTTGCTAGCGCCACCTGGCGTACGCGGTTGTTAAGTGAGAACAGCAAAACACACTGCCAGGCCACACGCCTTGATATGCCGAGGCGGAGAAAATGACGGCGTTAGCACTTTATAATAAAAATGACCCCGATAAAGTGTATACGAATGTTATTTAAATTTATTGCTTCTATGTTTTGCAATTAATGCTTCTAGCTACTGTCCCATTGTGCGTTTACTAATGGTGTAATAAAGAATATACTTACTTACTTTAAAAGAAAACGTGTATATTTACATTAACATTTACACTAGGGACATGCGAATCACAAATTTTCAGTCGAATCGAATCTCGAATCGAATCGGGGGTAAAGGAACGAATTCGAATCGAATTTAGAATCGAATCAGCGGGTATGAGTTTCATATTCATGAAGCTTGATTGCACAGGCGTACCACAGTATCGATATATCAATAACTTTCCTGCAGTTTAAAATCAATTAAACTAAACATGAAGCTAATTAACATAATTAAAAATAACACAAAAAATAACTTCTGAGTCCTTGGTCGCTTGCCTAGCAAAGGTTCGGGCGATCGGTTAATCGCTCGTATTGCCGAAGGTGTCGCACCGTCGGTCGTCGCTCGATCAGTTTGACTTCTACTCCAAAACGATAGACGAGCCTGGACTGGAGCCAGACCAGTCTTTTATTTACCTAATTTACATTATTTTAATTTACTCAGGTGAATGCGTGCAGTGACCTAATGACTGCTGAGTGATCACTCTAATTTCGTACAATATGATGCGCCATAACAAAACGGTCGGCACCTCACGCCGCGTGACATCATTCTTAAAGTCACTATATATACGAATATAATATACGAATACGATACACAAAATACGCTGTACACAAAAGCTCTAGAGGTCGACCGCGCATCGCTTACCTACTCAATTCAGCGCGATCGATTTTCAAACCGCCCACTATTTTCAAATGAGAAGCTCTGAGTTAATAGGGTTGCCACCCGTCCTGATTTTGTCAAGACCGTTCCGATGTCTAGGTAAATGTCCCGCGTCCCTCCTTGACCTAGTCGAGACAGTCCCTACTTTCAAATTTATGGTATTCTTAAACTACCAAA
Organism: Allolobophora icterica; assembly: GCA_963556255.1. Classification (NCBI taxonomy): domain Eukaryota; kingdom Metazoa; phylum Annelida; class Clitellata; order Crassiclitellata; family Lumbricidae; genus Allolobophora; species Allolobophora icterica. The sequence goes on from OY744603.1 coordinate 99,710,645, forward strand.
ATGTGGCTTTAAAGACATTCAGGGCGAGAATAATTGTCGGGGGTTGGGGTTCCACTGACCTAATGTTTCTTAGGACCCCAGTTAAGCCTTCATTGCACACCCCAGGGGGTCGTTTCCAACCTCCTCAGTTGTGCTAGTGTGATTATATTGTGCACATATCTTAGCATTTTCTTTCACGAATGGCTTTATGCTTTACTAATGAAGTACTTATGCTCTGGTTTACTGTGAGATTTGTAACTATGTGTATTGGTTATGTCATCACTTTAAGGAGGTTAAGCTTTCTATTGCATTTTTGAATTTTCTCAGTTTGCAAAATAACTCATTAAAGTCTACCACCACAGTCTTTTTTCTACAATTCTCACACTGAACACATTACCCGTAAGCCTACTATATTTGTTCAACACCACTAACGCAGGCGAAGTGAAACATCATTAATAACGACATTTAAACACGTCCTGACATCAATACAGTGTTCAAAATCATAAATCTTAATCGCCTATCTAAAATAAATAGTTACTTTCCCAAAAAACTTACTCGGTTGCACGATTTGCGCCTCTGGTCCCACATCGTGAGGTGATTTACGATTTCGGTGCTCCAAAATTGCGTCCCGACTTCCTAGTTAGAAAGATGGCAAGTGGCAACCCTATCTGAGCATAACATTCTAATTATAAACCCTTTTCTTGCCAGAGGGTTTGCTGTCGTCGCGTGCCGCCGTTGCACGCAGAAATTCAACGACCAATCCACGTGCAGTAGGCTAAGCAACTAAAACAATTAGTTTACAACTAAGTGCGTCAACGGCTAATCATTTTTCTGAAAAATTATTCGAAATTTTTTCGAATCATGACATCATTTTCGAATCGAATCGAATACCGCCGTCCGATTCGTTTTCGAATCGAATATCGAAGCCTCGCAGGCAGGGCTGTAGTCGAGGGTATACGCGGGTATACAGCGTATACTCACCTCTAGAGACCGTATACTCACCTCATAAAATATTTTTATTTATTTATATTAAAATACTATAGCGCATACTCACAAAATACTGTAGCGTATACGCACCTCTAATTTGTTTAGGAAAACTAACTGGTAGCGTGTACTCACCTCTAATTTTACCACTACAGCCCTGCTCGCAGGCCCCTTACAACCGTGTCCGATTCTGCCAGTTTGTTGGAATGGTTTTCTGTTTTATTTGATGTTCGATTGGGGGCGCCACATGCGTGATAAAGGTTTAACAGTAGACAGTCGGTAAGGCGCCACGTACAATGGCAGTGACTACAGAGACATTCGTAGGAGGCGCCACGTTTTCCTTCCTTTATCTATTCAAAGCTCTTCTTCTTCTTTCCCTTCAGGCTCGAATTAATCCCTCTTTGGAGAGGGGTCAGCCACTCGGATCCTTCTCTTCCACTTGTTTCTTTCTTGAGCATCTTCTTTCTTCAGTTTTAGGAGTTTTAGGTCTTGTTGTATCGTGTCTTCCCATCTCTTCCTCTGTCGTCCCCGGCTGCGGCGTCCGTATACCTCTGCATTCATGATTCTTTTCACACAGCTTTCATCCTCTTTTCTCATTACATGTCCATACCACCTCAGCCTGGTCTCTCGTACTTTGTCAGTTATACATGCCACCCCGAGCTTCTTTCTGATCTCCACATTTCTTTTCCTGTCCTTCAGTGAGCTGATAAAGCTGATAAAGTCTAATCTGATATAAACCTAATCTATTTATGTTTATTTATTTATACCGAAAATTTATATAGCGCCCTTTTAGGTTGTCTACTCAGAAGCACTCCCGACCCAACCCCGGCTGAAGAGTAGGCCTACTGCCTTAAGATTATAGTAAAATGTGGCGGCATGGGCTCCAGGGACCAAGCGAAGCTCCACTGGAAGCTCATTCCTGATTGCAGGGCCAGCGACGGAGAAAGCACGGCTCTGCCCATGGGCGTCCGGAGAGGGACGCAAGGGGGTGCATTTGCGCCCCTTGGATTTTGCAAATATTTTATAAAAATAAAATCTTTTGATTATTATGATTGTTACAACAACCCTAACACGATTTTCAATGCGAAGAAACAGTTAATTATTTAGGTAAAGTCCTTGATCACCATTTATTTTTTTCTATGTAAATTTTTTTCTATGCAAAAGCGTCATTTTGCCCTCCCCAATTTTTTTCGCCCCTCCTAAAAAATGTTGCGCCCCCTAAATAAATTCCTGCGGACGCCCATGGCCCGGCCTAAGAGCAGTCCGTGAACGGGGAACTAGGAGCTCGACCTGCTTGGATAACGCAGAGACCCACTGCTCTGGACATTCAGAGTGGAACGGTAAACCAACAACAAATAGCGCTGTATATACGATCTATTATAGTCTTTAACAGTCTTATACGTGTGTTATTTACTATTTATCGACTATAAGAATGGTTGTTTAATTGGTTATATTTTTGTTATTTCTTAATTTTGCAGATTTCATAAGCCCTGACACATCGTCTGCGCCTAATAAACTGAACGTCATCTTCCGAACTGAGAAATTAGGCCTAAATTTAACAGATTTTTAGGTCTACCGGATCGTATTTACTCTGTCTGGCGGCGCTTAACGATAATTATTATTAGTTGCTGACTGAAGAATTTTAGCGAGAAACCGGAGCAATTTTTAGACGTTTCGAAACTTAACGAAAGCGTTGAGTTTTGCGTTTAGTTTGGATGTTTTGTAGGGAATAATTGGACAGATTGAGAGAAAAGTTGAATTAAAGACACAACTAGTCATGGAAATAAAGACAAAAACAAAATACAAGAGTTGTGTTTTAGTGAAGTAATTAACTGGATGCATTTCGTGTAAGTATGTAGATAATGTCTGGGCAAGTGAAAAGTTTTAGTTTACAATGCGTAATTTAAATTGGTCTCCTTAGACACCTTTAAACTGAGAGTAACTGATTGTATAAAAGAACCGCGTTTTACTCAAAATGCGTATCGGCGCTTTCGGCGAGTCCTGTTATAAAGTTAAAATCTGGTTAAAATGAGGATTGGACGTCAGATACTCTGGCAGTCGCAAGATGTCGTTAAACAACGGAAGCGGATGGAATACGAGCTGAGATTAGACACCTGCAAAAAGCGTTTCAATGGATATATATTTACATCAACTGCACGACATACTATGCTTCTTTTTTAGCAAATGGTGCTCTTATTCTTCCAGTTATCTGCCTCCGTAAGGCAGGTTCGTACCTCCAATGTCGCCATTCGTCGCGTTGTAGCTGTGTCCAGTGTGCCATCTTACATACGGAACGTACCTTGTTTCTTTCTATAACGTACGTTATTATGCCGTACGTTGGCATGAGTTCATGACGAAAATAAAGTACATAACATTATGCACAACAAAAGTCAACAAAAGCCATCAAAGTAACCGACTAGTACATAGGCCTAGCTCTAGTTCTAGGTTCTAGCTACTATAGCCTGTCATTGTCAGTCAGTCACATTGTCAAGCAAAAAGGAATTTATTCACTCGTGTGCACAATAGGCCTAATGCTAGATTAAGATTACTGAGAAACAAAATTAAAAACTAATACCCGATGCTCATTATGCGTGAACGTTTTATTCTTTTCTTCAAGTTCATATTTAATTTTCCTCTAATTAAATTTTTTTCTCTTATAGAATGCTTCTTTTCCCATAGTTACTCTTCTCTTTATCTCTACATGTCACTTGTCATCGTTTATGATCATACTTCCCAGGTAGCAGAATTTTCAGACTTGCCTTATATATCATCTCCATCTAGGCCTATGTTTACTATGTTAACTGCTGTTTCCTCTGCTTTACCTATCCTCATAACCTTTGCCTCTTTGGTGTTAATTTTCATTCCGTACTTCGTCGAGATCCTGCTTAGTTGTTGGTCCGTCAGTCATGTCAACTGCACAAAATTCAACATATCTGTTTGAAGGTTGTACAATGTATTAAGCCATAGAAACTGTGAGAACTGTCCACAGTACTTACACACCTCTTTTAAGCGATATATTCAATGTATAAATAAAATAGGTTCAGTATTAAGTTGAGCTGTAATATGCCAAAACTAATTTCTGTCGACGTCAACAGCCTTTGTTGCTATAAGATGTCGTTAAACTTTGGATCCATCCATCCATAATGCAAGTGACACGCAAATCACGGTAAGATAGGTGAGAGAGAGAGAACTGGTCAACTGCCCTCGTATGCCGAGGTTAAGAAATCTGAAAACGCTAACACTTTATAGCGATGGCTGCCTGTCTGGGATTCATCTCAATAGGACTCATCTCCCTCTTCCAGTCCTCTCCCTCGCCGCCTGATCTCCCCCACAGTGTACGGTCAGTGTACTCGTTATAGGTGAGTTCGATAGTGGGCGCCGGTGGAGTTAAAAATCTCTTTTAAAATCCTGCCCTAGCTAGCCGTTTCACGGATTTTGAAAGAGCTTATGATTATTTATGCTCCTTGTTCCCACATTTTTGGGTAAATTACACAAACTTGGAATAATTGGACATTATTATGTTTGATTGGATGTCTAAATTCTTAAGTAATAGAACATTTCAAGTTAAAGTAGGAGTCAAATTCTCTGAGAAATTCCATCAAGAAAATGGAACACCACAGGGGTCCATTATTTCTCCATTGTTATTTCTTTTAATGATAAATAATCTAAATCCAGGTGTAGATAATGTTTGCGGACGATGGTGGGATTTTAGCCGAGACCTAAACTTAATCCCGAACCGAACACAGGCGCTTGACACAGTTGGTTTTTCTACATAGCTTATTAAATAACTACTAAAATCTTGGTTCAAATTAGACACCTTTAAAATGGGTTCAATAGACGATATATATTCGAGATGCCCTCGCGATTATCACCTCGGAGTGGATTTCTGCCTTTTATATAAATAGGCCATTGAATTACGTCATTCGTTGGCGTCCATAAATAGCTGACTAATTCTTCTTCTTTCGGTTCTCTGCCTCCCTAGGAAGGTGGGTTCGTACGTTCAATGTCGCCATTCGTGGCGTTGTTTATCCCTCTGCTTCAGTTCGCTGTAACTGCCCTTCATCATCCAATCCAATCGCATCACTCGAGGTCTTCCTCTTGTACTTTTCCTTTCCATTCTTCCTTCAATTAAAGTTCTTAGGAGAGAATCTCTACTCATTAAATAGCCCATCCATTTTCTCTGCCAGCTTCTGATTATTCCCATCAGGTATCTTCTTTCCACCAGCTGTAGTATCTCTTCATTTGTCTTACGTTACATCCAGCTGACTCTCCATGCTTCGCCATATTCACATCAAGAAGGCATCCAGTCTTCTTATGTCCTCCTCCCTCATTGTCCATGTTTCCCATCCATAAAATATTACACTCCATATAATAGGTTTTACAATTCTTTTCTTCAAGCTCCTGCTTAATTATCCTCTAATTTTTCCTTTCTCTTACTATTGCTAAATCATTGATTGGAATTTGACACCTATAAAACAGTTTCTACCGATGTTATAAAAAAAGGAGCAGTTTTTCCTATTCGCTCTATTTCCTCTCCATCTATGTTTTTGTTAACTGCTGTTTTCTCGTCATAACCTTTGTCTTTTTTATGCTAATTTTCTTTCCGCACTTCGTCAAGATCCTGCTTAGTTTGTCCATCAGTCATGTCAACTGCACTAAGTTTGATATCTGTCTGAAGGTTGTATTAAGGCTTTAAGCCATAGAAAACTGTGAGACTGTTCACAATGATTACACACCTCTTTTAAGCGATATATTTCATGTATAAATGAAAGAAGTACCATATTATGACACGTGCTTATCCATTGATCTTCTGTTATAGGTGAGGTAAGATCGACGTCAGCAACAAGATGTCGTCAGTTCCATCCATCCATCCATCCATCCATCCATCCATCCATCCATCCATCCATCCATCCATCCATCCATCCATCCATCCATCCATCCATCCATCCATCCATCCATCCATCCATCCATCCATCCATCCATCCATCCATCCATCCATCCATCCATCCATCCATCCATCCATCCATCCATCCATCCATCCATCCATCCATCCATCCATCCATCCATCCATCCATCCATCCATCCATCCATCCATCCATCCATCCATCCATCCATCCATCCATCTCGTACCAGTAAAACAAACCTGCGCTTATATTACGGCGAGGTAGAGGACTGGCCAACCGCCCTCGTATGCCCAATCTAAGAAACCTGAAAACGCCAACACTTTATACCCATGGCTGCCTGTCTGGGACTCATCTTATTAGGACTCATCTCCCTCTTCCAGTCCTCTCCCTCGCCGCCTGATCTGCCCCACAGTGTACGGTCAGTGTACTCGTTATAGGTGAGTTCGATAGGGGCGCCGTTGAGTTAAAAATCTCTTCTAAAATCCTGCCCTAGCGCCGATTTCAACCCTCAACCTCTCGATTGACAGTCGAGCATGTTAACCACTAGAGTATATATAGCACCCTATGCATTTGCAGAATCATGTATGTTTATTAGACAAAATTTGTCCCTCATCAGACACCCCTTTTGAGTGTTCAAACCGCCCTATAACTGAAATTGAGAACTATGTTATAATAAACAAAAACTTCGCCATTGCTCGTGCCATTTCAGTGCCAGTCCCAAGCGTGTTGAAAGGAGGACGGCGACGTTAATTTTCCGTTTTATGACGCAGCGTCGTTAAATAGCAACTAACCAACGTTATAACCAAACCAAGCGATGGGAACAATGAGAATTGTTCAGAATAATTCCACACCTCTTTTAAGCGCAATATTCCATCTTTAAGTACGAGTGGTCCGGCGTCTTATTTAGTTTAATGGTAATTTTCAGGTGTCTGACGTTTTTAACAACTATGCCCAGAAGAAACAAAGCGACAAATAAGGAAGATAGAAGGCAAAGACGGCAAACTTTCGAAACACTAGTATAGGCAAACTATAGGCAGCCGCCTAGGGCCGCCGACTTTTAGGGGCAGCCAATTTTCCATTTTTCCGAAATAAACATCAAAAAAATAATTTCTGGAAATTCATAAATTAAACGTTGGATTATTTTTAATTATTATTCGCTAGATGGAAGTATTATAGCGTTGGTGTAATAAATTATTTTCTAATAAGGCAGGGTTCACCGTTAAGTTTTAATCATAAGTTTTTGCCTAGGGCCGCCAAATGTCTTGAACCGGGCCTGAGTATAGCGTACATAATGAACACTGTATATTAAAATCCTCAAAGACATCCACCCCTCTAACAAGTAACAAAGGCAGGGAAGGAGAGTAAACCCGTCTCCGCTGCCAGAGCACCAGGAAAAGCCTACCTCCAGTCACCCCTCTGGGGTTATCTGGTTGGGTAGCTGACCGACAGCTTACCTGCCTTGGACCTCATAGCTTAGGACACTTTACATGTAAACTGTTCTTTGTTATGACGCCAATCATCTTCGATATGACGGCTTCGTTAAATAAGCGTATTAGGCAGTCAGTTCCCATAGGTACGGTGAGAATTGTTCAAAAATAATTTATGTCGACGTCAAAAGCCTTTATTGCCACAAGATGTCGTTAAACTCTCGATCTTTCCATCCAAATTGTTAGAAAGTTAAGATATAACGTGGACCTCGACAGCCAGCAACAAACTTTCGCTAAACAATAGAACTAAATAATTATGTGAAAGCAGTTAATATTAGACACCTTGTAAACGGTTCTACCTGACGCTATATATAAAGAAATCAAACACATTTTAAAGTCCCATCCTCACTACATAGTCATAAGAGACAAGATAAGCTGTTCATCAATGGTCCTGGAAGCCAGCAGGTGTCATCAAACGATAAATCAATTTTGTTAGAACTATTTGGAACATTCGTATGCATTTATGTACAACATGAAGGAACCTATCGAGGATTACTCTTTACGACTATTGAATAGGTTCTATCAAAGAGAGCGCGCTTGTAATATCTACACGTATGCTCCACTTCTGCAGTAAAACACATTCAACAGATTGATTTAACAATGATGTGGAAGATGATTGTCTTTGCGAGGTTCTCAAAACAAACTATACAAGTGTTCAGATACATCATACATATATAAATACATACATACATAAATACACGCATACATACATACATGCATCATACATACATACATACATACATACATACATACATACATACATACATACATACATACATACATACATACATACATATATAAATACATACATACATAAATACACCCATACATACATACATGCACAATACATACATACATATATAAATACATAAATACAAACATACATAAATACATAAATACAAACATACAGCTTAATACGGCGACTTAAAAGATAACACAAAACTGGGATGTTTTTGTGAGGTCAATAAAGGAGCTATATCAAGTGCCCGGATAATCCCAAATATATATCTGACGAAGGACGCCTGACTCTCCAGAGATCTGATTTCCACCTAATAATAATGATGAAGATGAAGATGACGAGGATGATGATGATGATGATGATGATGATAATAATTATAATAATAATAATAATAATAATAATAATAATAATAATAATAATAATAATAATAATAATAATAATAATAATAATAATAATAATAATAATAATAATAATAATAATAATAATAATAATAATAGTAATAATAATTTTAAAATATCACATCAATCGATGTTAGTAAATAAGATTTTAATGAAAGCGTTAATATTCGTTGTCTAAGATGGATTTATGAAATTCCCCTCCATTATATCTGGCGCATTTTCTTCGCGCTGACGTCGCATTTCTCACGTGTAGTGATTTTCTGCGCGCGGTTTGGCCTTGACCTCGGGGTCAGAGGTCGACCCCTCGACGGGGACATATCCGGGTCCTTTGACGAAGTTCAGCTGGTAGCGATCATCGTCATCAGTGTCCTCTGAAAGGGAATACCTCGAAGGTTCTATTGGCTCAACGACGGTCGGTTTCTCAGCCTGTTGCGCGGGTAGCTCGTCCGGTGGACTCTTCCGGGAGGGATGATGGGTGCAATGCGGAGACCCGTGACAGTAGTAAGGGTACGTGTGACCCCTGGCAAGAATGGTACCGTCGAAGGTTGGGCTTTCGTAGATGTGTTCGCGGTGGAGGCGCTTCGGGGGGTTGGGGTTGGTCCCCGCTGATTGGGTCGTACAGACGACGGGTGCTGGCGACGTCGGGTAGGGAGAGTTGGGGATGGTGGCCCCGAAACGAGCCCCCTGCGGCGGTCCGTGGAACTGCTGAGGGTGGGAAAGGATTGGGGTGACACCGGCGGGGGCCGTGACTTCCCAGACGTGCGTGTAGCCGTACTCACCCTGGAGTTGGTGTACCTGGAAATCAGAGAAGAAATAAATATTCACTTTAAATTGATTTATAGAATAATAAAGAGTTAAAGTAAATAAAATGGCAAATAAATAGAAAATAAATGATAACGATATAATCTTATAAGAAATACTAAATACTAAATTAATAAAACATCTACTTGTAAGTTAGCTATTATTTCTTTAATTTATATAGACCCCCTCTATATTATTTAATATTAATTAACATCAAGATTCTATCCATTGTTAGATATCCAAATGTTTGAAGGCCAATGAGAAACAGTAAGCTTTGAGGCGTTGCCTTAAGGAAGAGGTAGAGTTTGAACTTCAAATATTGGTAGTCGGTTCCAGTCCTTAGGGGCAGCAGAATGGAATGCACTGTGTTTGATCGAGGCTCAGCCAATAGACCCATAGCCGAAGATCGCAGGATGCGTGGTGGAATGCAAGGAATTCGTAATGCTTCAAGGTAGGTAGGCAGGAATGCTCGTTTTCAGAGTTTTATAGGTAAGCCAGTTTTTAATCTTAATCTGAATTCTAGACGAACCAAATACAGCTGACTGAGCAGAGTTATCGACCCAGAGAATATAGGATGCGTTGAAGCCTGTTGACTTGAAGATCTGACATGCCTGCAAACACAGAGTTGGCATAATCGAGGCGAGAGCAGACAAGAGAACAGGCGCTGAGACATGTCTTTGGTAAGAGCAGACCTTATGTAACGAATTGCCCTGATCTGATATAAACAAGATTTGCAAAGGTTCTTCATGTGGGGTTGGGATGTGAGATTACTGTCAAAAGTGACGCCAGTGTTTTGACAGTCTTTGATATTGGAACAACAGTGCCAGCAAGGTCAACGCTAGAATGAGAAGGGAAAGAGCGCAGTCGCTATAGCGTGAGCCAAATATGATTGCCTCAGACTTATCTGGGTTTATAGCAAAACCATTGAAGCAGAACCATAGAACTTCTTCATCCTAAACCTCCTCTTGTTCTTCTTATTCTTACTGTTCTTGTTTCTGTTTTTCTCCTCGTCCTCATCCTCGTCCTCGTCCTCCTCGTCCTCCTCGTCCTCTCGTCCTCGTCCTCCTCTCGTCCTCCTCGTCCTCCTCACTAGTTCCGAATGAATATTTATGAGGCTACGAATAGTCAAAAGGAAATAACCTTGCATCCCTGTTCCAGTTCGCTGGGTCTAGTTGGCACCAGTTCGAGGTCCCTTCGAGGTGTCGCCAGTTCCTCTGTGCGCCTGGTAAAACCACAAGAACACTGGTCATACCACAAGAACACTGGTCAAACCATAAGAACACTGGTCAGTTATTACCAGTTCATAAGACATGTCATTTTTACCTAAGATTGTTATTCTACTTTTGAATTTTCAAGAAGTTATCAATTGATACAATCAAACAATATTACATAGGCCTAACAATATTCAAACAGTTAAAAAGTCATTTCTCTACCATGTCTCTCATAAATTATCTCAATCTCATTTATGAAACAGACTTATTAAATGATAATAAAACAGAACCGCAATCTCACCCAATATTCTCAATCTATTGCTTTTAATTTTTAATTCAGCTTCTTCATATATGTCATACCTGTAATTAT
>OY744603.1:99726517-99759017 GCA_963556255.1 Allolobophora icterica
TGGGGGATAATGTCCGGGGGAGATAATGTCCGGGGGGATAATGTCCTGGGGGATAATATCCGGGGATAATGTCCTACACTCCTAGTTATATGGATGATTTCTCGACACCTTAAAAAAGGTGCCTATTAACGTCATATATTTATGGTTATACTCCACTAATAAAGTAAATCGCAGTAGTTGAATAGTTGAGAATGTCGCGATGTGAACGGGCCTGGTAGCCACAAGACGTCGCTAAAGCTGCTAAGCATATGAAACTAAAAATAAAATAGCAGTTGGAGGTTGGACAATGGACACCTTTCAATCGTTTCCAAACTACGGTATATTTATTCGTCAGCTACATTCTGCGAGTACATAAACAGGACATATAATTTTATAATTATCACGCACAAGCTTTCTTAGAAGTTCTGCATAATGCTAATAAATAACAAAGTAGCAAAATTAAAATAGCTTGTATTCCTATCCATATTTGACTGACAGGAAATGAGATGGAGACTCTTTGGCAAAGGAAAGTCTGGAATTAACAGAGATTAACTCTACAAAGTATTCAAAATTAAACGAAATATATTCCTTAATTAAAGATTATAATTATAATTAATAAATGGCAGTATGAACATGACATTGAGTCTAAAGGAAAATTTTATAAAACGATTCAATCTCTTGTTTCCACGGATATTATTATGGACACACCAAAGAAACAACAGGTTCGAGTGACTATAGACTCAGGATGGGACATTTTCTTTGTAATGTATGGCTGAATACTATATAGGGAAAAGTGAAACCGATCTCTGTACAGAATGACAAAAATAGCAATAATACTAAAAAAATAAAATAAATAAATAAATAAATAAATAATAATAATAATAATAATAATAATAATAGTAAAAATAATTATATTAATAGCAATAATATTACAATATAATATTACTACATAAGTAAATTAATAACAATAACTACGCATATGATTTTTCTAAATCTTTTCCTGGGTCAAACAGATCACAATCATAGTGATTATGTTTGTGATCTTGATTATTTCATAATCAAGATCACAAACATGATCACAGTGATCCAAACCACGTCTGACCTACCGATGTACTTGATCATGAAATTGACGGACGGATCCTTGACCAGATGATCGGTCAGTCTGATGGTCACGTGACTGGTCAGCGAAGAATAGGTCAGTTTCTCTCTTTCCGGTCCGGCGCAGACGGTGAACTCCCTTGACCTGTCACCCTCCGTCACCGTTGCATAGATGTGACAATACTCGGGCGGTGACCCTTGACCTCCCGCCGGGACAGCTGCCCGGTCGTCCACCCTGTACCGGGTCCCGAGGGAGAAGTCCAGTACGTAAAGGTCAATCCGTTGACCCAGTTTGACCCGGATGACCCAGGGGCATTTGGACGATCCGTGGCCCGTCTGCTGGGCGGTGTAACTGGACAGGTAGCCGTGTGATCTGTACTGACCACCGGTGACCGCTTGACCAGTTGATGATCCTGCGGTTCCACCGCTAGGGGCGCAGGTACCAGTGCGAGATTCGTCGACTGAAAAAATGAAGGAATAATCAAAAGTACAGATAGAGACACATATACACAGACAGACCCAAAGACACATGCACACAGGTAGACAGATACACAGATGGGAAGACAGACAGAGATACAGAAAGACAGACAGGGAGACAGAGAGAGAGGAAGACAGACAGACAGACAGACAGACAGACAGACAGACAGACAGACAGACAGACAGACAGACAGACAGATATAATTCTCTAATTAATCCGTTGGCTGGGCTGTACGTGTTTGCGTGGGCCAACCATTAGTAACTCTTCTAATTTTCGGTGGTGAAATTTCTCCTCATAATGACAACTAATGTCGTATATGTCAGCTTACTCCTGAACTGGCGCAATATAAATCTATAGATACAACTGGAACTACAATGGTACATTTAAAAACTCGGCTGTTCATCAGCGCTCGTGAATAAGCTGGTGCCCTGCGCTTAGCCTTCGAATGGCGCAATAGAAATTTGAAGCTTACGATAATGATTACGAGAGAATTACAGTTTACTGTCTGTCTTCTGCAATATAATGCAATGTAATGTAAATTTCTCAAATTTCTCAGCGCCACATAAAAGACCAGGTTAATAAAATGCGCTATAGAAGTTCAAGTCCTCAAGAGCCAGGTTATTCAGTACTAATCGACGATCCCCAATTTATGACATTTACATGTGAATTTACACGTTTTCCTAGATATTTTTCCAATCTGCTTAAAAAAAATTCCAGTCATGCATTCCCGTGCTATTTTCAAGAGTTTTGATTGATTATTCGTTTATCTTCATCGCATATTGACACACCGCAACATGCTACAGCAAGCAAATAAAGAAAAATATAAGAAATAACTTGTGATCTCGACTACGTGAGGACAGAATACAAGAGTTATAATCTCGTTAACTTGTACTTGCGGGGAGGAATTAAACACTGGTAAAGCGACTCATATAACTTCTCATTAATCTTAAAGTAAATTCCGTTGTTGATTTCGCAATCACGTCTCATTATCTGCCTCTATATTGTTCCCACTTTATCAAAAATAAAATGAGTAACGCCCAATTCACCCGCTTAAACGCCGCGACGTCTTTTTTGTATAACTTCAGTTAAACCCGTTTTAAAGGTGTCCAAGAAGAATAGTACATTATCAGTTGTTTGACTGTAAACTTGAATGTACACGATTTTCTATAGCTACCTAGACCCTGATCATTTTCAATGAATTTATCGGGTGAGATCCTTCACCACCGCTGAGTGAATGACTTGCTCAGGGTTCTTATACAATAACCATCTCACGGAAGGAGGATCGAAACCATACTCTCCGCGTTACAAAGCGGCGCTCTAACCAATCGGCTATCGTGTCCAATGCTTATAAATGTAGTATCCAGTGTTTAACGACATCTTATGGCAACAAAGGCCATTGATGTCGACAGAAATTAGTTTGACTTAATCTAGCTCTTAATTTTTTTTATCTCAACATAGTGATGAGATAAAAATAATTATCATCATCAACGTCATAACTTCCACGCACAACACCCGCCTCTTGTCTGTAATATATATTACCGGTGAACACAGTTATAAAGGTGTCTAATTACAGCACCGTAACCAGTGGATGGATTCAGAGTTTAACAACATCTTACGACAACAAAAGTCGATATCAACTGAAGTTACTAATGCATCAGACACATTCAATACCAACCGATACAGTGTCCAATTTATATAACATCGCTTGTCATCGTTATAAAGGTGTCTAACGAGAACGGTATAACCCATTTGGCTATCGTGTAAAACTTTTAAGTGTCTGGTCCAAAGCTTTTGATTTCGTTGCCCAGTGCTGTACGTTCTGTGAGTATGTTAACATTGCCAGCGGTGCCAGTCCAGACCTGAATAAAGTAGGACGGCGACGGTAATAATCTTTGTATTAACTTATCATCCTTAAAGCTTTCATCTGCCTTCAAGTAAGAATAGAAGTGCAGTTGATCCCACACCTCTTTTAAGTTTTAAAAATGCCTTATAAGTAATAGTACACGCATCATTATTTTATTATTCCGGATATTTCTATAGCGCCTCTCGAAGTCAACTACTACTCAGAGGCGCTCCCGACAACAGCATTTGATACTGTGACGGAATTTTCACGCCGAAGCACCACGAGCAATTGCGAGTGAAGGACTTGTCCAAGGTCCGTACGCAGCGGCTAGAGTGGGATTCGAACCTGCGAGCCCGTACGCAGCGGCTAGAGTGGGATTCGAACCTGCAACCCTCCGGTCACAAGGCGCCGAACTTACCACTGAGCCACCGCGCCCCCCATATGGTACATCTTGCCTTATGTTAGTGAGTTAACGAGTAACAAAGGCTCTTGGGCTTATCAAATGTATTAGGGTCGGTTAAAATAATCCAGTGGTTAGTGAGCTGGACTGTCAACCGAGATGTCGTGGGTTTAAAGCCACTCCAGGGCAGATATTTCTTGCGATAGTTCCTTTTTGCTCTTCAGCCAATACAGCCATAATAAATGCACTGACCGTACGCTGTCCGTGAGAAGATCAGACAGGACTGGTCAACCGACTATATATGCCGAAGCCAAGAAAATACTGTCGCTAACACTTCCATTCGGAAATTTCTTACAAGTTTCCTATAATAAGTTATTATGTCATGATTGACCCATCAAGCAATAACATCTCCAATTTATATAGCATCGCTTGTCCACGTTATAACGGTGTTTGTGAAAAACAGCCTAACCCCTGTGGCTATCGTTTAAAACGTCTTCAGTGATTGGTCGGAAGCTTTGGATTTCGTTGTCCCGTTCTGAACGTTCTGTCAATCTGTCAACATTGCCAGTAGTGCCAGTCCCTAGCCTGGATAAAGTAGGGAGGCGACGGTTATTATCTTTGTAGTCTTCTTTCTTCTTTCTTCTCTTCCATCAGTTTCCCGACAATGAGGCTCTTATGAAGTTTCTCCATAGTGTTCTGTCTCTGACAGTTTCGCGCACCATGGATAAATCCGTGCCTTTGCTCTTCAAGTCTTCCTTGACATTATCCATCCACGTTTTTCGTGGTCTCCCTCTACTTCTCTCTCCCTCGATCCGCCCATGTAGGGCTGCAACTGGTAATCTGCTGTTATCCATCCTTTCTACATGGCCAAACCACTTGAGTCTTCTTTTTTGTATCTTTTCTACTACCGTTACCTCTGCCGCTCTGCGCCCAACTCCTTTCTTGTTGTTGTATTTCTGATTCTTTCCCTTCTACTTCTGCCCCTAATTCTCCTCAGCCAACTCATCTCTGTTACCAATAGTCTTCTTTCATCTTCTCTCTTAAAGCACCAACACTCTGATCCATATAGCAACACTGGTTCCACCAAGGCATGGTTCCGATGGAGATGTTTTTTGTCTTCCACATTTTGTTCAATCCTCCGAATGCCGCGCAGGCCAATCCACATCTTCTTTTGATGTCTTCTGTGCAATTGCCATCTTCCGTTATCACTCCTCGTATAGGTATACGAATTTCTAAGTCCCAATCTCTTGCTGCTGCTGTCTACTCGATCTGTAAGCTCCTGTAGATTCTTGCTTGCGTTGGCTATTAAATCGACATCATCAGCAAATCGTAGATTGTCTGTTATTCGTCCGTTGATGTTTATGCCTACTTCCTCTCGTCCCTTTGCAAGTCTCATCACCATCTCCAGTAGCAGGTTAAATAAATCTGATGACATTCCGCATCCTTGTCTCACTCCTATAGATATACCTTGATTTTAAACCATTGTGTCAATTCACCGTCTACTCGCACTGCACTTACAGACTTGCTGTACAGGTCTTCTATTAACAGTATACGAGCTCTTCCGGTATTCCACAGTGTCTCATTGATCTCCACAGTCCCTCTTGCCACACACTGTCAAATGCCTGTTTGTAGTCTATGAAATTATTGTACAGTGTTTTATTCCGCTCTATATGTTTTTCCGAGAGTTGCCTGATTACAAATATCTGGTCCATTGTGCCTCTTCCCTTCCTAAAACCTGCCTGCTCTTCACTCATTGCCTCTTCCACGTATCTTTTTAGACGTTGTTGTAAGATTTTGGTGTACACCTTCCCTGCTATGCTTATTAGACTTATAGCTCGATAGTTGCTACATTCTTTTCTATCTCCCTTTTTGTGTAATGGTACTATTACTGCTTTACCCCAGTCCTTGGGGCACTATCTTTGTAGTAACATCCTTAAACAGAAACTACCTACATTGAAGCGTATAGTCCCTTCGACACCTCTCTTAAGGTTTTCATCTAATCTACCTTAAAGTAAAAATAGAAGAGCTGTTCCTTCCACACCTCTTTTAATTTTTTACAATTGCCTTATAAGTACTAGTACAAGCCGT
Organism: Allolobophora icterica; assembly: GCA_963556255.1. NCBI lineage: Eukaryota > Metazoa > Annelida > Clitellata > Crassiclitellata > Lumbricidae > Allolobophora > Allolobophora icterica. The sequence continues at coordinate 99,732,404 of OY744603.1, forward strand.
TATTAAGGTAGGTCCTATCTTTGTATCTGTATGTTATTGACTCAAGGATTAACAAAGGCGCTTGGGCTTATCAAATGTATTAGGGTTGGTTAAAATGGTCTAGTGGTTAGTGTGCTGGGCTGTCAACCGAGATGTCGTGGGTTTAAACCCATCCAGGGCAGAAAATTTCTTGCGAGAGTTCCGTTTTTGCTCTCCAGCAAATAAAGCCCTAATAAATGCACTGACCGTACGCTGTCGGTGAGAAGATCTGAGAGGACCGGTCAGCCGACCATATATGCCGAAACCAAGAAAATGTCGTCCCTAACACTGCAATTACGGCTGGATTCCAACAGTTTGGCGAAATCTTATGCCATCAAATTCCGTTGACGTCCTTATGAAATGTTTACATATTCGCCCACTAACCAACGTACGACATCATAATTATCTCTCGTGCCACAATAATTGTACTTATAAAGAAAGTGTAAATTTAAAAGAGGTGTGGAAGAAACTTACTTAAATACGTTTATTTAACGACGCCGTCATATCAAAGATGATTGACGTCCATGTGGAAGCAACTGCTCTCTACCATTACTTATAGGCGAATACAATCTTAAAAGAGGTGTTGAAGGGACTATACACTTCTAGGTAGGTAGATTCTGTGTAAGGACGCTGTGTTTTAACAAAGACGATTAGCATCACCATCCTACTTTATCCAGGCCTGGTACTGGCACCACCCGACTCTAAGGCAGTGACGGAGTTACTAATGATTGTTTGCTCTTTAACCGCACTGTATCATAAGACAGATCATTTGCGTCGCCCTCCTTCTTTATTCAGGTTTCGGACTGGCACTGTCACAGTAAGTACGGAAGAAGGCTTAGTTCCCCTTTTTAATGACGTCTTATGACTGACATTTCCGTTGACGTCACCCTCTTCCTTTTCTAGACTTGAGACTGGCACTACGTCGTCCTTGCTTTATCAATGACCCAACCTAAGAACACTTGAATTCTTAACTTCTGCTAATTTGACTACTTATAGAGGATTGGCTTCCTAAAAAGAGGTGTGTAAAAGACAGCTCTATTTATCCTTTTCTTCAACATATTCTGTGTTGTTAAATTTCGATTTCACTTTGAATCGACCAACGAAGGATGCCCTAAATATTAGCACAACGGCGCTATATAAAGTCATTAACCAGATAAGATCAGAAATGTCTGGATCGAGCAGACACTAACTACAAAAACCCGTCGTAATAAATCACTCGCGTTTATAGTTGCTTGACCTGCGACGGATCTCGGCCGGTCGTTGCTAGGCAATGGGAAAATTGAAATAGCGACATCTTACGAGTAATCGCGCGTTTCCGATTTCGTTGGCGCAGACCTCGGACGCGTCCGATGTCTGATTTATGTAGCGCCGGCGTAAGGAGTTTGCGTCGGAAACGGAAGGCAGTTATCTGGAGATGAATCTGAATGTGAGAGTCCAGCTTGCTGTCGGCTCCATTATTTATGTGCGATTTCCATTAAACGAAGCGTTGGTTCACCATGCGATCGGTCTGCCCCACACCATCCGAATTCACCCTGCGTTTGCCACTAGCCCATCCCCACCCTTTTACGGGGATGGGTGGATTTCGCTTTACATTAGCGGAAGAAGAGGAACGAGAAGAACAAGAATAAGAACAGGGAAAAGTGGAAAAAGAACGTAAAAAACAAGACAGGAACAGGAAGAGGTATAAGAGCAACAGTAAGAACAGGAACAGAAAAGGAAGAGCAAGGAATGGTGTTGACACCTTCAGTTTTCTTAGCCTCTATGGATGAATGGGTGGTTGGATGGATGGAAGATAAATAGATATATAGATAGATATATTGATCGATAGATGGGTGGATGGATGGATGGATGGATAGATAAATAGATATATTGATAGATAGATAGATAGATAGATAGATAGATAGGTAGGTAGGTAGGTAGGTAGGTAGGTAGGTAGGTAGGTAGGTAGGTAGGTAGGTAGGTAGGTAGGTAGACAGACAGACAGACAGACAGACAGACAGACAGACAGACAGACAGACAGACAGACAGATAGATAGATTGATTGATTGCTTGGTTGAGAGATAGGTAGGTAGGTAGGTAGGTAGGTAGGTAGGTAGGTAGGTAGGTAGGTAGGTAGGTAGGTAGGTAGGTAGGTAGGTAGGTAGGTAGGTAGGTAGGTAGGTAGGTAGGTAGATTGATAGATAGATGGATTGATGGATGGATGGATGGATGGATGGATGGATGGATGGATGGATGGATGGATGGATGGATGGATGGATGGATGGATGGATGGATAGATAGATAGATAGATAAATAGATATATTGATTGATAGATAGATAGATAGATAGATAGATAGATAGATAGACAGACAGACAGACAGACAGACAGACAGACAGACAGACAGACAGACAGACAGACAGACAGACAGACAGACAGACAGACAGACAGACAGACAGATAGATAGATAGATAGATAGAGATAAGATAGTTGAATGGATGGATGGATGCATTGTAAGCCAGACAGTCAAACAGGCAGATCGACAGACAGACAGACACACAAACACACGTGCATGCACACATACACACATACACATACATACATACATACATACATACATACATACATACATACATACATACATACATACATACATACATACATACATACATACATACATACATACATACATACATACATACATACATACATACATACAGACAGACAGACAGTCTAGACCCGCAGCTGAGAATAATCACAGCCCAATACCAATCAACGCAAAGCAACAGAAACCAGGGATGGAGTTGATCGATGTTTGTTTTGCTATCGGCCGATTCTCAACCACTGCTCTTAGTTCCTTTCCCCCTCACCAGGTGCTCTCCATCTTACCCGTCACCAGGTAGGTAACCAACAGGTGGTTTTTTCTCCATTCCCCACCCATCCCAACCTCGTCTGCCAATCAACGCCATCGACCTGCGCAAATCGACATCAAAGGCTTACCTGCCATGTTTAAACTATCAGATCTGAGGCTGCTCTCCACAGAACAACTGACTCCTGGGGTGTACGTACATACGCCCCCTCACCAAAGGCACATTTGTTTTCTCCGCCCTTCGCTTCCTGCCTCTTCTAAACGTAGTGCCACTCCCAAGCAGGGAAAACTGAGGAGGGCGACGCCAATAATCTTCGTTATGACACAGTGTCATTAAAAAAACAACTAACCAAACCGCCATTTTCTGTATTATAGCATATACGAACGGTGAGAACTGTTCAAAATTACTACACACTTGTTTTAAGGGTGATATTCGCCATATAAGTGAACAATATTCAAACTAATTTCTGTCGAAGGCAACGGCTCTCGCTGGCATACGATGTGGTTAAATGCTGCGAATTGTAAGGGAGAAAATACAACACCTTTAACTTTGACAACATAAGCGTTATATATTTTTAATTACGTATAATATATGTTAATATTGAAACACTATCAATTATGGGTTGTGGATAGGATAATCCGATAATGCGATGCGAACATTGAGAAACTTCAAAAAGTAATTTCTGTTGACGTCAACGGCCTTTGTCGCCACAAGATGTCGTTAAACTCTGGAAATTTCCTTAAGTCTGTTTAACTCCCCCACTGCTCGTACTCTGGCAGTACCAGTACCAAGCCTGGAGAAAAGAGGAGGGCGATGCTAATAATCTTTGTTTGACGATTCTGTTTTGACGCAGCGTCGATAAACAGCTAGTAATCTTCATCGCGGGACTTCGTTTCGACCTTTCGAGAACTACGTCAAAGCCCACCTGTCCTCTACGATGCACGGCGCCAAGACGTCTATCATCCAACCACCTTACTCTGGAATCCACCTCAGCGCCCGTAACTCCCATTGGATGGGTGGATGGATGGACGAAATGATGGATGGATGGATGGATGATCAGACAGACAGACGCACAGACAGACAGACAGACAGACAGACAGACTGGTTGGCTGGCTGGCTGACTGGATGGATGGATGGATGGATGGATGGATGGATGGATGGATGGATGGATGGATGGATGGATGGATGGATGGATGGATGGATGGATGGATGGATGGATGGATGGATGGATGGATGGATGGATGGATGGATGGATGGATGGATGGATGGATGGATGGATGGATGGATGGATGGATGGATGGATGGATGGATGGATGGATGGATGGATGGATGGATGGATGGATGGATGGATGGATGGATGGATGGATGGATGGATGGATGGATGGATGGATAGTTTAACGACATCTTATGGCAACAAAGGCCGCTGACGTCGACAGAAATTATCTTGAATAGCTTTCACCGTTCGTAAAAACTAACCAATGCAATGAAAATGAATTTATAACATCACACAAACCATTTAAGGTTATCCGATTAATCGTGTGTCATGTTCCACCCTTATATATCATCAGTTGACATCATTTTAAAGGTGTTTAAGGTAACCACTCTAACCACTCATATGTTGTGTCCTGTGATTTATATACACACCCATTCAACACCTTCTCAAATAAAGGTGTCTAAGGGACAGCGCTCTTATCAATCACAGTAGTAGTAATCCATTCTTTTATCTTTTATCTTTTATCTTTCATCCATCAGATTCGTTTGCTTTTCTCCTCCTTCCTTCCTTCCTTCCTTCCTTCCTTCCTTCCTTCCTTCCTTCCTTCCTTCCTTCCTTCCTTCCTTCCTTCCTTCCTTCCTTCCTTCCTTCCTTCCTTCCTTCCTTCCTTCCTTCCTTCCTTCCTTCCTTCCTTCCTTCCTTCCTTCCACCACACAAGCGCTGCCTTCCACAACAGCAGAATTCCTTCACGCTCTTTCACAGCCCACTAATGATCTCCAGCTCTGCTGCCTCAACCTCTTTTCTTCTCTCCCTCCACTTCTGACACCTGTTCATATGCTAATCACTTCTCACCTGTACCGGTCTCCACCTTCGCTCACCTGTCAAGCGGATGGTTGCCTCCCTCGACCTCTAAATCTCTCCAGTTATCCTCCTCAACAGATCCTCCGCCGACCAGCCCTCATCCTCTTCGTACTCCCCTTCCTCATCCTCATTGCCTACTGCTCTGGTACCAAACGTTGTTTCATTCCTCTTCTTCTCCTCTTCTCCCTTCTTCTTCCTGTCCTGCCTCCCACTTCTCTCCCACTCCCGTTCAACTGTTTTCTATTCTGGGTATCCGCACTCAACGACCTTTCTCATTCCTCCCTACTTCGCTCCCTCTTCACTTCTTAGACCACCTGTTCGTTTTTTTCATCCAAAGGCCTTTCTCTAACACATGCCAGACATTCTAGTCCAGAATACTGTAGTCTAAAATAGCCTAATCAGCCTAAGAAAAGACGCGTTTATTCTAGTCCAGGCTGAAGGGCGGACGACCAAGGATAAGAGATCAGACGGACGGAGCAAAGAACAATGAACAAGGGCGATCTATTAACTCAGGTTGTTATTGATTTTTGTAACACGTGTATAGCGCCCTCTTCTTCGGCCTCGGCTGTTATACGGCGCTATACAAAACGTATTAATATTGTTAGTATATCAGGTTGTGAGGTCCATAGAATGAGTGACCACGTTGATTAGCCAAGCCAAATCTAATCTAATACAATTCGTCATAATCATAATCATAATCACGATCATTATAATCATCATCATCATCATCATCACCACCACCACCACCACCACAACCACCACCACCACCACCACCACCACCACCACCACCACCACCACCACCACCACCACCACCACCACCACAACCACCACCACAACCACCAACACCACCACCACAACCACCACTACCACCACCACCACCACCACCACCACCACCACCACCACCACCACCACCACCACCACCACCACCACCACCACCACCACCACCACCACCACCACCACCACCACCACCACCACCACCACCACCACCACCACCACCACCACCACCACCACCACCACCACCACCACCACCACCACCACCACCACCACCACCATCATCATCATCATCATCATCTAATGACGAAGCATCAATCGATTGCGCTGAGCAATTGTGAGTGGAGGACTTACTCAAGGTCCCTACACAGTAACCGTCTCAAAAGAGGAGGATCGACCCATACTCTAACCAATCGGCTACCATGTTCCTACCTTGTACGCATGCGTAGCTTGTCTCGAGGTAAGCCATCAGGTCCTTGGGACAAGGCTGCTGCTGATGTAAGGCAGAATCCGGAATGGTGACGGAGCATGAAGGTCTTCCGGAGCAGCGGGAGTCCATGTGGGTCAGGACGTCCGCAGAGCAATCCATGTAGACGTCCGTGTCAAGGCATCGACCGAGACGCATTCGACCGTAGCGGGCGGACTTCATTAGGACAACGGAACCATCGGAGCATGACGCGTTGAACGTCTCGAACTGGCAGAAGTCACGAACCGTCTCTGTAACGTAATATAACCGAAACTGTAGCTGTAATTAGTAACTTCTGTAGCGCCTGTGTCTAATGCACAAGGCATCAACCGTGAGACAACATCGAGAATAACAACAGGCAACGATGAATTGAGAGACATAAATGGCGCCATAGAAGTTCTTGGGGAATAATAATTAGTATTACTATTATTACTGTTATCATTAATGGTAATAATAATAATGATTATCATTATTGTTGTTTTTGTTGTTTGACGATATCTTGTGCCTGTCACGGCCGTTAACTTTACGCAGTTCAAGGGAAGTAACGAACATTGATTGATGCATGGGGCCTATATATAGTCCCATACACTTATTAAAAAGGTGTCTTATTACTATTATTATTATTACTATTATTTTGTTGTACCGAGGTACATGGAATACCTCAGGAGTCTAAAAAATTACGCTAGGAGCTGTTGTTGAATGTCTGAAAAATCAGGCCTCGTCCTCCGTTATTATTATTATTATTATTATTATTATTATTATTATTATTATTATTATTATTATTTTTATTATTATTATTATTATTATTATTATTATTATTATTATTATTATTATTATTATTATTATTTTATTATAACGTATCTTTATTAATTCAAATCGACAAGCACACAGCAAGATCACATCAGAAAATGACAGTACAATCAAGATCATAATAATATGATCCCTCAGGTGGTCAAAACTATTCCGGAGATATTATGGTGTTATTATGGAACAGCTTCTCCCTCATCAAGATTCTGTTGGGCAAAGGTTCCTCGACATGCAATTGCATTAAAGCGTTGAATGGTGACAGAGAGGCGTTGGAAGAGATAGCAATTATTATTATTATTATTATTATTATTATTATTATTATTATTATTATTATTATTATTATTATTATTATTATTATTATTATTATTATTATTATTATTATTATTATTATAATCATCATCATCATCATCATTATGATGATGGTGATGATGATCATCATCATCCTCATCATCATCATCATCATCATCATCGTCATCATCATCATCATCGTCATTATCATATGCGTCCAGCACACTAAGTGACCGCTTCCTCGTCTAAAAACTGACCAGGATTCGAATCCTGACTCTTCGATGAGAAGTGAGAGCACTCTTCCATTACGAAAAACTCCAAGGAAACAACGAAATCAGAAGAAAATTACTGAATCAAAAATATATAAATTTTCTCCGCGCTACAAATCTTTCCGATGGGTAATCAATTCGGCAGCTGTGGCCGCCAAACAGGAATGGCATTGCGCTACATAAAAACGTTACTCTGCTCAAGACCACGAGAATGCGTCCCACGGGGAACTATCCCTCGCAAACACCCGCCCTTGCGTCATAATTTTCCTTGCCGATTCTCTTTCTCTTATCCCGACAGTAAACCAACTGCCGGCGTGCCATACCCGAGTCGCTATTGCGCGCCGCACGTCGGAGAATTTACTGCCCTCGCCGACTGTAGCGTTGCGCCTTAGTCCGGCAATAAACTAACCTTTGGCGCTCCGTAGCCCGCGAGTTGCTATTGGGCGCCGATGGTCGGAAATTTACGACCGCTTCGTTGAGCCGGTCATTAATAACGTTCCGTGTATGGAACTTTCTCGGCTGTCGGAGAACGTCTTAGAGATTGAGTGATCGACGAAGGAGGACGATTAGGGAGAATTCTGTTCCGCCGCCAAGCGGTGAGGAATGAGGCTACTGTGCTGGCTTCCTTGCCGGCGGTGAAAATGGTTTCGGGTTAACAGAATCTCGAGAGTAATAAAAATTGAAATAGAGATAAATATTTGATTGTGGTGGACGTGGCAACGACTACAGCTTCTGCTACTACTTCTGCTACCGATGCTGCTACTATTACTACTATTTCATTGCAACCAACAACACTGCTACTACCATTTACCACCAGAAAAACTACGTCTACTGCCACAGCTACTACTACTACTACTACTACTACTACTACTACTACTACTACTACTACTACTACTACTACTACTACTACTACTACTACTACTACTACTACTACTACTACTACTACTACTACTACTACTACTGCTACTACTACTACTACTACTATTTCCAATACTTCTACTACTACTACTAATGATAACAATAAACCAATAAAATTATGATAATGACGATGATGAAGATGATGATGATGATGATTATGATGATGATGATAATTATAACAACAACAAAAACAACAACAATAATAATAATAATAAATATTTAAGTACCAACTGGCTTTATATCTGAGTTAGTATATAAGCTCCATTGTTCTCAATCCTGCCTCGCAACGAGAATCTCTCGTCCACTGTGCATTTCTTTAGAAACGAACAACGTTTCCAGAATAACACAGTCATCCAATCATCGTGACGAACACACTGGTTCTGTGTCGCTCGATAGACACGCTGGTTCCCACCGCCGACATTCACAAATCCACTGGTTCTCGGCACAATACTCTGGTTCCCTAATTTCCATTTTGTTCGCGTGGACAATGTACGGGCCTCGGCGCATGGAGGCATAAAGCGGCGGAGCGTAGAGGCAGCGGGACAGGCGAAAACCGATAGTCGATAAATGGGGGCTCGTCCGGGAAAACAATATGGATCCAACAACAACAACGTAACGTCGCGCTGATCATAAATTATGCAAATTGATTTCAACGCCTAGATAAGCACGTGCGGATTAAGAAGAATACATGTCCTTCTTTTAACGATTACATGAGTCATTAGAGGACACGGTAGCCAATTGGTTAGAGCGTTGGCCTTGTAACGCGGAGAGTGTGGGTTCGATCCTCCTCTCCTGAGACGGTTACTGTATAGGGACCTTGAGAAAGTCCTTCGCTCACAATTACTCAACGCCTTCGATTAATGCTTGGTCATTATACACTGGCGCTTAATAAATGCTTAAAATTATAAGAATAATAATAATATTCGAAACTAATAAAACAACAGTAATAAATAAAATAATACTGACAGTAATAAATATAATAGTAATAATAATAATAATAATAATAATAATAATAATAATAATAATAATAATAATAATAATAGTAATAATAATAATAATAATAATAATAATAATAATAATAATAATAATAATAATAATAATAATAATAATAATAATAATAATAATAATAATAATAATAATAATAATAATTAATTATCTCTCACACCCCGGAGACGAGGACGGCGTGCTCCAAGCTTAAATACACTTCCGTTTAATAGTTTCTTAGAACCTGAGGGATTTTCGTACCTCGGGCGTTAAAAAAATAATAATAAAAATAATCATCATCATAATGATGATGATGATGATGATGATGATGATGATGATGATGATGATGATGATGATGATGATTACGACGATGTACGTTTGCTAGTGGGTTGTTAAGCTGTATCTGTGTGTGTATGCGTGTCTACGTCCATCGGAATCTCTGCCTATCGCTGTGCCTCTAATGCGGACGAAATAAAGCATGGCCAGCAAAAAGCTTTGACTCTACTGTGAATTGAGAGCCGTTTATCGAGTCAATCGTTGTCAATAGAACCGAATGAAATGGATTCGGATAACGATTACCGACTACTGACTCCGGTTTCAAATACTCGACCGTCAAAACTGGCGACACTTGCATTACGAAGGCCGCCCTACAGAAATATCCGAATTCGATTGCATCTGATATATATCATTTTTACTGTTATTAAAACTATTATTATTATTATGATTATGCCTATTGTTGTCGCGGCTGTTGTAATTGTCATTGTTATTATTATTATCATAATTATTAATGTTATTATCAGGACCATCATCCGTTTTAGTTAATGATTTATAGAGACTGATATCACCATGAATGTTTTCATTGAGCCAAGGAGAATCGTAATCGTAATCTCCAAACTCTTAAAGCGCCGCTTGAAGGCCAGGCGCAGGGTACAAGCCTATTCACGAGCGCTTCGTCAAATCAGAGGGGGTTCCACAGAGTAGTCCAGAGGAAGGCCGAGACCGGTTACCATGAATGGAGGCAGGTCAAGAGAGAAGGCAGAGCATGCAGGTGTTAAGGCGGGTGTCGTGTATGGTGGGAAGAATCGGAAGGCGGAGGATCTGAGGAGTCGGGGTAGGAGTTCTCGAAAAGATGAGACTTCATTGTTTAGTGGAAAGCCCGGAGGTGGTAAATAGAGATAGCACGAGGAGGAGGAAGAGGATGGAGGACGAGTTGGAATTAACGTTTGCTCCTACTTAAGTGAATTCTGCAAGTTTCTTATATATGTAAAGGAGGTTCGCCACATTCATTCTGAAGCGCTGCGGCCGCAGTTCCTCTAGCAGCGACACAGCACAGTCTTAGCACCTTAGTTTGAATAGATATTAATTTATAAATTTATTCAAGTGTGTCCTAGAGGCAGAAGCGTAGGCTACATCTGCATAATCAATCAAAGATCGAATCAGGGTTCTACATAGTATAATGTTGAGAAGGACTCTCTTTGAACCTCCCCAAAGTAATCCAGGAATTGCTGTCATAAGATTCATACTCATTTTGCATTTATTAATGATATATTCTATACGTGGCTTTCAAGCTAATATACTATCAAAAATAACTCCAAGAAACTACACTATTTTTCAGTTTTGAAATTCTCGGTTCCTATTTTTATGTGACATTTTGGCACATTAGATTTTTTATTAAATTACTCCTACAGTCTGAGTAGGCCTGTATGATATTTTAAAACCGTTTTCGTTACATCATTATTTTATCGATGGTTTTAAAGAATTTTGTATTTTATTTTCTAACTGTTTAATGATGCGATGTCCTACATATAATATGTCATTTCAGCACCATTATCCAATACATATCTTTAATCATAAGTAAAGGTGAATAATTGATCCCTGGAATATTCCATTTTCTAGCGTAATTTTTTTAAACAGATGCATCATACTAATCAACGAAGCTGTCGAATATGTAGTGTCTGAATATCATGTTTTAAAGGTGTCAAATTACAACCGGTATTTTATTATTAGTTTTAATCATTTAACGATATCTTGTGGCTGCTACTTAGCTGTCTTCGCAATCTTGATATTCTCAGTTCCTATTTTATATGAATTTTTTTATATTAATCTTTTACTAAAGATTACTCCCACAATCCGTATACTGATTGATATTTTGTACACATTTTCGCGACACCATTATTTCGCGTCAACATTCCGGATTTATCGGAAGTGCAGTCTAAATAGCAGAAATTAAATACGTTTTAAAGGTGTCAAATATAGTAGAGAATTAAATAGCCAATTGCCATTGTTATTATAATTATTAATACAATTATTGTAATTACCAACGTCACTATAATAATAATAATAATAATATATATATTATTATTATTATTATTATTATTATTATTATTATTATTATTATTATTATTATTATTATTATTATTATTATTATTATTATTATTATTATTATTATTATTATAATAATAATTATTATTATCTGAAGCGCCATCTCAGCGTCACTCAGTGAACAGTTTATCATGAAAACTTAGGTCCATCTTGGATGGGCCCGCCGGTCCTCGATCCCGGGCAGTCCTGACATAGTGCCCTGGTATGCGACTGCATTGAATCGTTGAATTGTTATTGATATGTTCTGGAAGAGGAAGGCTGTCTCGCGGGCGTCGCCAGTGATTGCTGTCAATCGGCGGCCGATTTCGGAAACGAAGGCGAGTCCTTCTTTGTTGTTATTATTATTATTATTATTATTATTATTATTATTATTATTATTATTATTATTATTATTATTATTATTATTATTATTATTATTATTATTATTATTATTATTATTATTATTATTATTATATTTATTACTGTTATTATTATTATTAGTTTAGCTATTATTCATGTTATTTTCACGCATTTATGAAGCGCCACTATCTAATGACGAAGCATAAATCGATGGCGCTGAGCAATTGTGAGTGAATGACTTGCTCAAGGTCCCTACACACTAACCGTATCAGAGGAGGAGGAAGATCGAACCCATACTCTCCACGCTACAAGGCGAGGGCCTTAACCAATCGCCTGCTCGACCCATCAGTGTCCGGTGTACATTGAGGTCGTTCTTGTGTGATCGTGTGAAGCAGTGGGTGATGTTTGGACTGTGAAGGGAATCGATTGGAATCGGGAGAGTTGCGTGTTTTTCCTAATTGAGAGAAAATCCGATGGAGTGAACGGTGTTAGTCTCGTGTTATCCGATTGGATTGAGAGAGAGAGAGAGAGAGAGAGAGAGAGAGAGAGAGAGAGAGAGAGAGAGAGAGAGAGAGAGAGAGAGAGAGAGAGAGAGAGACAGACAGACAGACAGACAGACAGACAGACAGACAGACAGACAGACAGACAGACAGACAGACAGACAGACAGACAGACAGACAGACAGACAGACAGAGACACTGACAGACAGACAATGACAAAGACAAAAAGAGACAGAGAGACAGGGAGACAAAGAAACAGAGAGACAAGCACACAGACAGAGAAGCAGGCAAGCAGACAGACATAAAGAAAGATGCTGAGGTGTGACACAGAAAGAGTGAGTGGATGAGAGAGAGATTGGACAAGGCTTACGTCATTTCCGTTTCCATGGGGCATTACATGACGTCATCCTCTCGTTCAAATATGACGTGACATTTCGAGAACGCTCACGAAGGAGAAAGAATCGGATTTATTGAGACTGACTTGAACCTCTATGAACAGTGAGCGTCAAATTATAGAGGTTGGACATTGGCTTCAACACCTAACTCAACCACTGACTAGTAGTGCCAGGAACAAGGCTGAAGAAAAGAGGAAGGCGACGCTAATATACAGCATCGTTAACCAGCAACTAACTAACCAACGTTACACACCTCTTTTAAGAGTCTCCTTTGTTTATAAATGAAGAGCAACTCATTTACCTGCTTAGCCTGCAAGTGAAGTCAACTGTTCATGAAAACCAAACTGCAGAGAAATAAATAATTTCTTAAAAATTTAAAAAATATGAATTTAACGTCACACTTATAATTATATGCATTATGGATTTATGGCTGAAGTTGTTTCAATATTGGAATAGCTAGATTGAGAACCTCTTGCGCATTTGGAATGTTTATTAAGGATTTGTTATGCTTTAATATTTGTTTTGTGGGACAATTGAAGGGCTTGTAGCAATAACCAGGTCTGTCCGATTTTTTGAGTTTTTGGAAAATGGCTTCAAAGATTTGACACTTTAAACTATTGTATCTAAGCCATTTTACGAGATATCGACAAGCTGTTTGAAGCACCATGTGAGTTATTACTTTCTTTTACGAAATTGTTACATAATGAAATGCAAAAGAAAAATTAATGTTTTTTCACGACATTTTGCTTCATACCTGGTTATTGACACTCAATAACCCGGTATGAAGCAAAAATCGTCTGCTGTTAGTCGACATACCTTATTCTTGCACCAAATGGTGACTAGCACACAGTACAAATTAATCGTGCAATAAGAAGGTAAGTCATCATAGCTACATTATAGTAAGGAAAAAATAACGCAAAATCAGTTAAATGTAGAGTAAGTAAGTGACAATAACCGGGTATGTCAAATAACCTGATTATTCCACCGGTTTTAATACATAGATTACAAGAAAAAACGACAATTTTTGTTATCATACCGGGTTATTGCACTGGAGTAATGCTGCCGGCTGCTAAATACCATATGTCGACAAACTGTTTTATCCAAAAGCCAATTCAAAAATAATCAGATTTGCACCAAATTTGCAGGGTATATTGAATACAATATTCCAAGCACGCTGGCATACTTTTTCACATAAACCAGGTATGTCGACATACCTGGTTATTGAGGCAAGCCCTTCAATTGTTGCGGAATTTTGATTAATTTGCATCAAACCATTTTATCATACTTTGTGTATCACAAACAGCGTCACCTGTATATTCTTTAAATGTTGTTGAACAATGAATATTAGAGACATTGTAGGGTTCTGCATTTACACCTTGTAATGGTGTTTTTCGAATGCAGTAACTTTCTCGTTTTCATTGTCATTATGCTAATTCTTTAATTGTAGTCAACGGCCTTTGTTGTTATACATCCTTCCATTATCGCTAAATATAACCATCAGAGCCAGGTATATCCAGTCCGAAGCCTGGAGAAAGGAAGAGGGCGACGACAACGGTCCCGATAAAAATAAGGTATTGTTAAACACTGGAAACTACTGCTGCTACTACTACTTCTATCACCACCACCGCCACCGCCACCGCCACCGCCACCGCCACCGCCGCCGCCGCCGCCGCCGCCGCCGCCGCCGCCACCACCACCACTTTTATTAACTTATTATACGAGCATTGCCTTCCATAGTTCCACGCATTTTTTAAGCGTTACATTCGCCTACCAGATAAGGATCTGCACGTACTAATTTTTGCCGACGTCAACGGTCTTTGTTGCCATAAGATGCTGTTAAACTGTCGATCCATCCATTCATACACCGTACTTGACTCTACCACTGCTCGTACTCAGGGCAGGCAATGCCAGTCCTAAACCTGAAGAGAAGAGGAGGGCGACGCTAACCATCTTTGTTATGACTACTTAAACAGCAACTAACCAACTCCGCAACTTCATATGTGTTGTCGTAAGAAATTGTATTATGCCATAGCAAAGGTGAGAACTGTTCAAACTAATTACACGCCTCTTTCACGGGAAGGATTTGTCAAATAAGTAAAAGCAGCCGCTAAACGGCTGTATACCTCTATTATGCCAATATTATTTCTGTTGACTTCAAATGCCTGTGTTTAAACACTGGATCTATCCATAAAACCACTATTATGAATAATAAAAACAGTAGTTGAACTTAGACACCTTTAAATTGCATATAACCAAAATTGCATATTCGTCGAATGCGTTTAATTCTTAGGCTTCAAGATTATATTCATAACAAAATAAGCAATAAACAACATGTCTTGGCAATCTTTATTGATTTTGAAAGAGCATATGATATGCTTCATGTTCCATCTCTTTTAGAAAAATTACAAAATATTGGAATAGTAGGAAATGTTTTCAACTGGATTTCTAAATTCTTAACTAATCGAACCTTTCAAGTTAAAGTAGGAGTAGAATTATCTGAAAAATTCTCACAAGAGAACGGAACTCCACAGGGCTCCATTATTTCCCCATTATTATTCTTAATAATGATAAACAATCTGGATCCTGGTTTGGAGAATGTCGAACTGTCATTATTTGCTGATGATAGTGCCATTTTCTGTGCTGGTCGGAACATAAAATCACTACAAGGTAAAATCCAAAAAACTATTAATAAAATTAATGACTGGTGTGATACAAATGGTTTTAAAATCTCTTTAAATAAAACCACTGGAGTATTATTTACAAAAACAAGAAAAATACACAAATTACAGATTTTCCTTAATAAAAAAGAAATTAAAATAGAAAAAACTGCCAAATTTCTGGGAGTTATATTTGACTCTAAATTAAATTGGAATCACCATATAGAATACATTGTTACCAAATGTAAAAAACGAATGAATATAATGAGAGCTGTATCTGGGTATAGATGGGGGGCATCCAAACGAGCCCTCCTATGCATTTATAAAGCTATAATTAGATCAGTTCTTGATTATGGGGATGTAGCACATAGTTCGAGAATTCGTGACTTTCGGTTTTAAAATTCGTAAAAATTCGCGAATTTTTGGTCTATTTTAAAATTCGTAAAAATTCGTTAAAATTCGTTGGGCCATTGTTGGACTTTTTTACATTGACAGTGGGTTTTGCAAAAACAGTGTAAGCAACAACAACAAATGTGACGACGTCATGATTTGTTGTGTTAGACTTCTGCTTAGAATTTAATGTAAAATTCAATGTAAAAGTTTATTATGTAACGAGTTAATTTAGTTGAAATCTAATTTGTTAAATATGAAAAAACAGGGACCGGAGTGGAAGTAGGCTATGTTGTAATTTTGGAGGAGAAGGAAAGGGTAATCCAAAAAATACAGTGTTGTTTTTGTGACAAGCTATTTTGTTGGTTGTTCTGCCGGAATTCGGAAGCATTTGCATGGCGAAAATACAGAAACCAGAGTCAAGTGGGAGCAGTGGGCTGTTCGTGACTCAGAATCAGAGGACGATGAAGTAGAAGACACAGCTCGGTGAACGTTACCAACCATTTTTAACCATGCTTGGTTGCAAGCTGTGTTAGTGGCTGACTGGTGACACTGGAGCTGCATGGGGCACTGGTGATTTTTCGTTCTGCTGACTGACACTCACACAGTCTCACAGTAACACACCCCAACTATGATAGAAATCGAAGTTAAAGACTAAGTAGAACAGTAACTGAATATCAGTACTATTGTGTTGCTAGTCAGCTATCTTTTACGGTTCATTGATTGCCTACGACATTGACATTTACTTTCTTAAAAGTTCAAAAGTAAACAAATAATAAAATTTGTTGCTATGGCAAAGAATTTTATTATTTTATTATTTTACGAATTTTTACGAATTTTAAAACTGCAGTTTTAAAATTCGTTAAAATTCGTGAATTTTAAAAATTCTTAAAATTCGTAAAATGCGAATTCTCGAACTATGATGTAGCATATACCACAGCTAGTTCCAGCCAGTTAAAAAAGTTGCAAAATATCCAATCTGAGGCTTTGAGATTAGCTTGTGGTTCAGCTAAAGGCACCCCAATTATGGCTCTTCAAAATGAATGTGGTGAAATTCCACTCCACCTACGTCGTTTGAACAATTCGCTTAAAATAGGATCTAAAATTCTCAGTTCAAAAGATCATCCTGCGGCGGAAGCTATGCGAGACCACTGGACAAATTATTATTATGCATCTTCTGTTAAACAAAATTCCATATTTAAAAGAACTGAACATTTTTTCTCATTGATCTCTCAGCCATTTAAATCACCATCTTACCAGTCAACAGCCCCCTGGCTTAATAAAACCATTAAGGTTGATCTGTCCTTGAAAAAATATATCAACAAAAAGACAGACTCCCCTAATTTTATGTCATCCTTGTCATTAGAATTAATTAATAGATATCTTGATTACACATCCATTTATACGGATGGATCTAAACTTGAAAGTATAGTTTCAGCAGCCTTCTATATACCTTCTATACAGTTTCATAATATCTATAGAATTGTAAATGATTCATCGATTTATTCAGCTGAATTAACAGCCATAATTGAAGCAATTAAATGGATTATTATAAATGAAGATGAAAATACAAATAAATATATCATATTTACTGACTCAATAAGTGTAGCCACTTCTATAAAAGAGAATGGGTCTAGTTCAAGGCCTAATCTTTTTCTTGAATTTTTAGATAATTTTAATAAGATAAAACATAGCAATATCATCGTAGCATGGATACCAAGCCATATTGGTTTATCTGGAAATGAAATGGCAGATATGCTGGCAAAGAAGGGACTGGAAATATCCGAAATTAATTCAACAAATTATTTAGAGTTTAAGGAAATCTATTCTTTAATAAGGAATTATGTAATTAATAAATGGCAAATTGAGTACAACCTTGAAACAAATGGAAGATTCTATAAAAATATTCAACCCCAGGAATCTACAGAGATAAAATTTACAGACTATCTTAGAAAACGAGAAGTTCAAATTACCAGACTTAGAATGGGACATATTCTAACTAATACCTGGCTGAAATCTATAGGTAAAAGCCCAACGGACTTATGTTTTGAATGCCAGGTACCTGAAACAATTCATCATATACTAACTGCTTGTAAAAAACATGAAATATCACAAATGCTAGTTCAGAAATGTGCAAAGAAAAAAGTGGAATACACTGTTAAAAATATCTTGACAGTTCGAGATATTTATCTTGAAGTATATAGTTTACTTATGACTATAACTAGTGGAAAGATTATGTAAATATCAGAAATAAATAGTGTAAATTATATCTGAAAATACTGTCAACATGTATATTGGAGTTCTGCCATTTGAGCTGGATGTTCTCCGATAAAATAATGTAAATAGTTATAAATTTTATTACCATAATGTTTATATAAAAAGAAATAAATTGACAGATTCTTATGTGCTTATCACTAATCATCTGTTAATTTCTAGGTAATTCACTAATTTGAAATAATCCAAGAAACGATTTTCTTCGTTGTGTTATCTAACCATATAACATTTTTTTCTGGACACTGATAATTGCTTGTTACATATAAATTGGTGATTTGTAATGTTTTAAAATGTATGGAATTCATAACCTAATATATATATATATTTTTTAAATTGGATATAATCGATGACTAATAGTATTTATAATATTATTGGTCCTTGGACAATACTGCTAAATTGGTGTGCGTGCGTGCGTGTATGTGTAAATCAATGTATGGGATTAGACATTTCAACTGATTTTGAAATAGAAATGACATTGAATAATATTGATATTATTATTGAAGCCTCTAAATAAGAACTAAGTACTTTCCATGTCAAGTTAATATTGAATATTGAAGCAATCTGTATAAATATTGACTATTAATGTTTATATTGAACATTGTTTGTAAATATGTTATGAACGGTTCTTATGATAATGTAAATAAATGAGAAATTCTTTAAAAAAAAGATCCTTGTATGGCCATCAAAAGAACCTTTATGGTTAAAAAAATATAAAAAGAAAATGAAAAAAGAAAAGAACCGATATGGTCGAAAAAGAGCCTTTGGGCCAAATAGAAAATGAATATAAGCCAAATGGCTAAATGAATAATGATGCATATGTACATACGTGTGTATATATAAACATGTAAATTAAAATATTAATCTATATATTAAAAAAGATGGACTGCTACCAGCTGTCAATCAACGGCATCTCAATAACCTGCCAAACAAGGAAACAAACGATGAGACAATCAAAAGAAAGAAAGAAAAAGAAAGAAAGAAAAGAGAAAGAAAGAAACTGATGAATGAAAGTTATACGAACATGAACTGAAATATATAAAAAAAACTGTAAAGACGTCAACGGCCTATGTAGCCATAAGATGTCATTAAACTTTTGGAATAATAATAATAATCGCTAGTTTGCGGTCCCAGCCGCTTGTCTCGGTAAGGTCGACGTTAACGGCACTTGTAGCCACAAGATATCTTTGATAAAAAAACAGATGAAATTAGACACTTTTAAATTATATTCAACCGAAGTTACATAATCATCGAATGCGTTGAATCGGTAGTATGAGGTCCAAACCACTCTCTTGGCAAGGTCGACGTTAACGGCACTCCTATAGCCACAAGATGTCTTTTATATAAACAAAAACGGTTGAAATTAGACACCTTTAAATTATATTCAACCGAAATTACATATACGTCGCCTTCGTTTAAACACTGAGTTATTAGTTGCTTTTCTGGCAAGGTCGATGATAACGGTTATCGCAGCCACAAGATGTCATAGATTTAAAAAAAACAGTTGAGGGTTGACAGTTTACAATGCAATTTCGAGACTATATATATATATATATATATATATATATATATATATATATATGTGACCAGTCGCCACGAAACCAGTCGCTTATCGCAAAACGTTATTACGCAGAAAAGCCGATTTATGATGGGTAACCTCAAACCGGTCGTAATTGACATTAATGCAAAAACAATTACAAAAATATATATTTAATACAAATGACATATAAAATATTTGTTTAGACGTGTCTAAATGTGTAAAAAACATTTTTAGCTAAGAGCCCTATATATCTGTTTCAAAATGGAAAAACAGAATCTAAGTCAAATTTCGCTAACTTTGTTGTGACATTTAATTAGGTTACAGATCGAATTTTCGTGCGTGCTTGGCCTCGTTTTGATCAGGGAAATCTCCTCGGTCTGTTCTATTAATAAAATATGACCTCTCTTTATGTATTATGCACAGAGATTGGCCCGAAAGAGGTCGACAAACCGTAAAATTTTTGAATTTAGCTAGCGTTGATCACGTGACTAAATTTTGCACCGTAATTGGCTGAAGGTTTGAAAGGTCGGCCCAGAGCATGCCACTCACGTGACCTGGTTTATTTAAATGACAGATAAATAGGTCGGGTGAACGAGATACGTTTCTTATTTTCTTCATTTTCCACTATAATAAACTTCATTTTCGTCATGGAGGATATTATTGCGAGTTTGATAAATGCTAAAGGATCGGGTCGAGCGAAAGTGCACGAGTTGTTGCGGGAATATTTGACCACAGATCGCGATGAAAGTGAGGACAACAGTGACAATGATGACTAAACTTTAAACGCAGTTTTCTCAAGTAACAATTTATGCAAACCGTCAGATTGAAAATTCTGTAACTTCGGTTGTATGCGAGGTGTAAAAAAACCGAAAACAGTTTTGAAAAGGTAAATAAAGGATCTATAAGATGGTGTAAAAAACTAAATTTTTGTCATTTTAAAGTTGCGACTGGTTCTGTGGTGATAGGTCACATATAGTCTCGACCTAGGCAGGTCAAGATGATGTAAATCAAGGTAAAGTAGGTCAAGGTAAAGTAGATCAAGG
Organism: Allolobophora icterica; assembly: GCA_963556255.1. Lineage (NCBI taxonomy): Eukaryota > Metazoa > Annelida > Clitellata > Crassiclitellata > Lumbricidae > Allolobophora > Allolobophora icterica. Next base: position 99,753,363 of record OY744603.1, read on the forward strand.
TAATTTAGGTTAAGGTAAGATGAATCAGGGTAAGGTAGATCAAGGTAATGTAGGTCTAGGTAAGTAGGCCAAGCTAAGGTAGGCCAAGGTAATGGAAACTAAAATAATATTGATCATATGAGATAGGTCAAAATAAGCTACATTTAGGCGTCTTTAATCATGTAGACAATTCTAGACGCTCTCTCGAAGGTAACATTTACAACTATGCAAATTTATGCTAATTCTACGCGTCGAAGAAAGCGCCACCTATTGACCGCCAATCGAGAACGACTCATTCAATCGTCCATCGACAGAGGTCGTTGTTTACGACGTCATTAGCGTTCGACGAGTGCTCTGTTACAATTTGTCCCCAGACCGGATGTCACGTGACTTCCGCTTCCGGTCAGAACGGCCGATCGTAGCGTCGGATCGATGCGAGCGAAGCCGATAATTGCCGAGTTGTTTCGGGCGACGGGGTTCTTGTTTCGGTTCTTTATTTAGAGCCCAGTGAAAGATGACCTCTGAACCCCACCCACAGCCGTATTCTGTCAACAGAGGTGACGTCATCGACGACAAATAGTTAATCTAATCTATTCAAATCTAATCAAATCTATTCTACTCCTATATAATATAATATGATCAAAAATCCAAACCCATCTAATCTGTTCTAATCTGTTCTAATCTGTTCTAATCTGTTCTAATCTGTTCTAATCTGTTCTAACCCGATCTGATCCAATCTAATCGAATCATCGTGTTGTCATGAAGTTCAAATCATCAATCATTGGCCGCAAACAATGAACCAAATAGATTCATTCATTCATTCATTCCGGATATTTCTATAGCGCCTCTCGAAGTCAACTACTACTCAGAGGCGCTCCCGACTACAGCATTTGATACTGTGCCGGAATTTACACGCCGAAGCGCCACGAGCAATCGCGAGTGAAGGACTTGCCCAAGGTCCGTACGCAGCGGCTAGAGTGGGATTCGAACCTGCAACCCTCCGGTCACAAGGCGCCGAACTTACCACTGAGCCACCACGCCCCACAATGTTTATATAGAGGGCGGGAGGGAGAGAGAGAGAGACAGAGAGATGGAGGGGGAGAGAGAGAGAGAGAGAGAGAGAGAGAGAGAGAGAGAGAGAGAGAGAGAGAGAGAGAGAGAGAGAGAGAGAGAGAGAGAGAGAGAGAGAGAGAGAGAGAGAGAGAGAGAGTGGGGAGAGAGAGAGGGGGCATATGAGTGTTTTTCTGGTTGTGGACGCTGTTCATATTGAGGTTCTATCGCAAACACTATCGCGGGACAGTTGGAGCATCTAGGGAGAGTCCATATCTCTGTGCGTTGATGGATGGGTGTTATCAGAACAGCTCTCCGTCCGATCGTCCATCCATCCGTCCAGCCATCCATCCAGGCACTCTTCCATCCACGCACCCACCAACCCACCCACCAACCCACCAATCCGTCCATCTATAAATCTGTCTGTCTGTCTGTCTGTCTATCTGTCTGTCTGTCTGTCTGTCTATCTATCTCTTATCTATTCATCTATCCATCTATCTGTCCGCCTGTCTTTCTATTATTTTCCGTCCATCCATCCATGCATTCATCCATGCGTCCATCTTCTGCAATGCATTGTGATTTTCAATTGTGATTTTTGATTGTGCATTGTGTTTTTGGATTAGAAAACACAAGGGACACTGTATTCATTGAATAGAGCGGCTGCCTTAAATACCTTTAAAACGGAGGCGAGCAATGCTATATAAGAATGGGACACGATCAGAGCCTCCAATGCCAGAATCATGTAGTGATTAATTTAACATTTTAATACAAAGTTTTTGTTATATAACAATAAAATTTAATGTCACATGCTAAATATCTAACATGTGTAAATCTTAAACTGGATTAAATATGAATAAATATGCATAATAAATTGCTCGCATATAATTTTGTGACGTGAAAACATGTTTTTTATGATTTCTAATTGATTTGTGATGAACATTGCGTGTAAATTTGGTATAGATGGTTTTGACGTTAAATTAGATAGATTAGCAGCTGTGTAAATATTTGTAAATAATGTTTTAAAAACATTTAAATTTTAGTAGAGCCTAAAGGCCACCAACAATGAATAATAAGGTTTTGAGGTTACAAATCAATATTGGAAAAGAGAACAAAAGAACCTTTTATGGCCACCAAAAGTACCGTATATAATTATGGTCAAGAACAGAGCCTATGGGCCAAATAGAAAGAGGAAAAGAGCCACAATGGCCTAATCAATTATATATAAATTATATTAAATATTAATCTTTATATTATCAAAAGCTCAACACCAACTATCTGCCTAACATCACCATCTCAACAACCTGTCAGATACGAAAACAACCAGGAGAAAAGCAAACGAAACTCATGGATGAAAGATTAATGAAAATCAATTGAACTTTATCAATGAACTTTAAAGACGTCAACGGCCTTTGTATACCTATGATGTCGTTAAACAATGGATCACTACTACTGCGATTAAAAAGAGCGCAGTCCCTAATTTGAGAAGGTATTGAATGAGTGTGCATATAAACTAAAGGACACTGCATATGATCGGTTAGAGCGGTTACCTTAAACACCTTTAAAACTGTGTCAACCGATGATATATAAAGATGGGACACGACTCACGATTAATAAGACTTAGGACAATAACTGGCTCCTTTGTGATGTTATAAATTCATTTTCATTGCAGTGGTTAGTTTTTACGAACGGTGAAAACTATTCAAGAAATTTTTGTCAATGTCAGCGTCCTTTGATGCCATAAGATGTCGTTAAACTATCCATCCATCCGTCCGTCCGTCCGTCCGTCCGTCCGTCCGTCCGTCCGTCCGTCCGTCCGTCCGTCCGTCCGTCCGTCCGTCCGTCCGTCCGTCCGTCCGTCCGTCCGTCCGTCCGTCCGTCCGTCCGTCCGTCCGTCCGTCCGTCCGTCCGTCCGTCCGTCCGTCCGTCCGTCCGTCCGTCCGTCCGTCCGTCCGTCCGTCCGTCCATCCACCCATTGTTCCAGCCAAATCCTTCCAGCAAACCATCCTTTTCACCGTCCACAAATCCATCTATCTTTCCATCCATCCATTGCGGACGCTTCCATCTTCTTCCCTCTTCCTCTCATGATTTCCCCAGCCAATCACTGCAACAGCCCTCTCTCCATTTGTCAACTTGGAATGATCGGTTCGGCTTATCCTCTTCCCATTCCCACCATCTCTCTACCTCTTCCTCTATCACCCCTCCCTCTTTATCTCGCCATTTCTCCCCTCTCTATCTTCTCTCACACACTGTCTGTATAACTGTCGGTCTCTCCCTCTGACTCTCTCTCTCTCCATCTATCTTTCCGTCTGTCAGACAGTCTTTCTGTCTCCCTCTCACTCTCTCTCCACCTGCCTGTTTGTATGTCTGTCTGTCTCACTCTCTCTCTATCTGTCTGTCTGTATTTCTGTCTGTCTGTATCTCTCTCTCTCTGTCTTTCGCACACCCTTTCTCTGTCACTGTCTCTGTCTGTCTGTCTGTCTGTCTGTCTGTCTGTCTGTCTGTCTCTCTCAGTCTCTGTCTCTGTCTCTTTCTCTCTCAGAGCCATTGCGTTGTTTTCATAGCAGTGTGGTATGAGTGAAGTGGAGCGAAGTGGTCGCTCTCATCACTCCGTCTCCAAACGAGATAAAAATTGCCTCTAACGGTCGCTAATGTTCTTCAAGGCCATCCTTTATTTTCCTATTATCGGCATCATCTCCGGCCGAGCCTGGCTGACCGCGTTCCCTGCTCTAAGCACGACCCGAGTCAGATTTATTCCGCTCTTCCGTCCGGGTTTACTCGACTCTTTTCGGCCAGCTTCGGTCGTTTTCGGCCGTCATCGGCTGTCTTCGGTTGTCGTCGGTTGTTTTCGGCTGTCTTCGGGTTTATGACATTATTTTCGGTACTTTTTCGGTTGCTTCGGTTCCTACGGCTGTCTTCGGTTGTCTTCGACTGTTTTCGGTTGATGATCACACTAGTGTCTTTTTCACCAGAGCGTTGTTTAGTAAGAGGGGGGGTACATAGAGTAGAGGTAACATCACTGGCGTGAAGAGCAAGCGGTAGCGGGATCGCTTCCCGCAACCCTCCCAGAAAGGTCCACTCAGCCTATTTTCATTCGCAAGATGGCGCGTTGTTAAAAATGAGATGCAGGACGTGATGGGCGCCTTGCATGGCTGCCGTATACAGTTAAATTCGACTCCTGTAATAACCTGTGATCATCCGTTCATACTGATTTATAATCACACTGCGTAATTGTCAGTTTGAAAATATTAAACGAAAATTATTATTATTATTTATTATTAGGTAGTAATGTTAGTTGGGTTCTTCTTTATTAAGACCGAGTTTATTATATGGTCTCTTCTACTAAGACCTGGTCTATGCGTCCTCTAACTTGGACTCTCATACCGAGACCGTATCACACCTGCTCCTCGTTCCTACACTGGATTCCTGTCTGTGAGCGTGACCGCTTCAAGCTGGCACTCCTCGTGTACAGAGCACGTCAGATCACCCGCCATCCTACATGATCACATCTTGCAACTCTGTCAAAGGTCGTTCCTCTCTTCGATCAGCATATGCTGGAAAGTATGTTGTTCCTGATATACACGCCTTGTCTTTGGCCGGCGTTCATTCACAGTTGTCGGTCCCTCCATCTGGAACTCTCTTAGCGAGACTGTCTTTCGTTCTAAACTGAAAACTTACCTCTTCCAGTCTGCCTATATTTGCCCGGCTCCAACGTAAACTTGTGAACTTCGTAAGGATGGCATTAACAAATTACAGTTGTATTGTATTTTATATGCCAACGCACGACATAATTCAAAAGCCTATTTATAGATATGAAATTCAAGCTAAATCCGATATTTATGCGGCATCTCTCGAGTATATATCGTCGGTCGTACTCATCTTAAAGGTGTCTAATTCCAACACCATTTTAGTAGGAATTTATGAAACTATAAAATATGTGAACGCATGACGTAATTCATTGACCTATTTATATACTACAATTTTAGGTTAGCACGATGATCATACGCCATCTCCAAAATATATATCGTCGATCGAATACTTGTTGAATGTGTCTAATTGCATTACCATTTTAGTAGTAATTTATAAACTTCATTATGAATGCCAGCGCATGACATGATTCAATGACTTATTTACACCAATAAGATTTGGTACGAATTGATGAAAAACGCCATATCTCAAATATATATGGACGGCGGACCATGTTTAAAAGGTGTCTAATTACAACCACAATTTAGTTACTAGTTGTTCCAATGTTAACGACATATTGGCTGTCAGGGCCGTTGACGTCGCCTTCCTCTTTTATACAGACTTTGTACTGGCACTAGTATGTCGTAAGTTAATAAACCATTTATATGGTGCTAAAAATGGGAAGATTGTGATAGTTTATATGTCTCTAGACTTCCAGAGTTTAACGATATCTTATGACAACAAAGGACGTTGACGTCGACAGAAATTAATTTTGGCATATTACAGCTCTATAAGACAATGGCATCAGTTGTATTGTATTACATTGTATTAAGGCCACATTCATTAAGGCCTCGTACGGTAAGGCCACGTTCATCAAAACCTCGCTTTCAGGACCACGTTAAGTAAAGCCTCGTTTGTTAAGGCTATGTTTATCAAGACCTC
>OY744603.1:99764017-99769017 GCA_963556255.1 Allolobophora icterica
GTATTCATTATTCTTTCTGGAAGAGAAACAACTATGCCATTCTTTAGAGGGAATGTAGGGATATATTTGGTTCTTAGTTATTTGTCTTTTGAAAACCGGAAGTGATCATAATAAATAATAATACGCTTTATCAGTGTGTAAATCACTGATGCAACATCACAACGTAAACCGATATGGTTGGGTATGGGGAAGGGCTATAAACAGTCTAAGCAGAATGCTAACAGAGTAAAGAAGTGCTGTGAAGTGTTCAAGAAGCCGGTTTGCAGGAAGCATTCGCACAAAACAATGAAAGTAACTTGCAATAACTGCAAGGACCACTGACGTATTTGACTGCCGGGAAAAATTACATAATTTCTTGTTTCATGTTGATATAGCTGCACGCCTTTAGGTTTTGCCTGAAACTGAAACAGACTTTGGAATAGTTTGTATTGTTGATAATTAAGGCTCATTATATTTAGAATATTCTTGGATACATAGTTCATTTTCAAAACCCACATCATTTATATCTTTTTATCCAAAAAGTACAAATTGTGTGGGATAATATAAGATATCGTTAAATGGACCGGTGCCTTTGTTTAAAAATGTATAATTTCGAGATGCATTCATATATTTTACAACTAAATACACCATTCTTGTCAGAAATGAATGCTGAATCAAATGCTGTATTACATGATATGATATTTGAAACCAAACACGAAATTCCGGGTGGTGGTAACTACCCCCCTTGGTAGCCGATGTCGCAAAAAACCTTGGTAGCCTGAGGGTTAACTCTTCTCACTTCTGCTGTGGCATAACTCTTCTATTTGGACCTACATTAACGGTTATGCAAAACTGAGGAATATATAGCGTCTGTGTAAACAATTTAAAGGTGTCTTAATTTAACTTTATAATTCGGAGCATTTGACGACATCTTATTGCAAAAAAGTCCGTTAACGCCGAGACGACTGAAATTAAATTAACTTATTAGAGCCTAATATAGCATTGGTTACCTACGTTTTAAAGGTGTCGGTAAAATAATTCACTCGCTAATAAAGAAAGGCTCTTCTGTTTTAATTTATAGGGGAATATTACAGTTAAAAGAGGCGTCTAATTATTATAAACAGTTCTTTCCGATCGTACATAGCATAATGCAGCATCTTTTAAATGTTACGATTGCTTGAGTGCAGAGTTTAAGGACATCTTATGGTCTTTATGGCCAAGCAAACCACTTGCATTCCACTGAAGAATGGTCAACGCCATAATGGACGAAACTATGAAACTACTATTCTTAATTTACATGTCTTTGTGTCTGAATTCTATATCCTCATTAAACTGATTTCAGATGCTGCATGGCATGCTACAAACTGTGCATGCTTTCTGGACTCAGCCTTTGCAATAGCTGTCAAGACGTCAAGAACAAAGGACTCTTTAATCTTTGTATTTGGGTCATAATCTTCTACTGTGTCATTTACTGGCTTGCCATTGTTTATTGTCTTGTAAGCTTTGTCATTTAATGGACTAATCTATGGTAATGACCTCCTGTTGTCTTACCACATTTGCACTTGACATCTCAATCATTTTCATTTCACTTAATGGCTTATAATTCACAATCATTACCTTGGCTTGTAACAGATTCATCGTCGCATACCTTATCAAGCAGATTGTAACCGTAGTCAACGAATATATAATACAGGATTAAGCATTTTAAAGGTGTCTAATATAAACTGCTCTTTTATTTACCAGATCACATGATTGTCCAGGCCGTTGACCTCGATCCCATCTAGGAAGACGTGCAGAACCTTTGGTGACTATAAGTAGCAACAGTCTTCTGTTTAACAGCATCCTATGACTACAAAGGTCGTTGACGTCTTTAAGTTTGCGATGTATTTCAGTTCATTTTCATTTTGGTGAGGGGGGTAGAGTAGTGGTAACACTCATGGCCAGGAGAGCATAAGGTACGCGGATCGACTCCCGTAACCCCCCTTTAGGGCGGCGCCTTGCATGGCTGCCAAACCGTGTGTTTAATTAAGATATTGATTGTACTTTCATGTTTCAATGTAATCTTACTGCGTCTGTCGGTTTGAAATAATAAAGAATATAATTATTATTATAATTATTATTATTATTATTATTATTATTATTATTATTATTATTATTATTATTATTATTATTATTATTATTATTATTATTATTATTATTATTATTATTATTATTATTATTATAACTTTCATTATCAGTTTTCTATCGCTTCTTTCGTCGTTGATTTGCAGTCGACACAAATTATTTTAGTACAGTTGTTGAGGCTGTAATATTTGGTAGGTGGTTGGTGTCAATCTTTTGTAATAATATAGATCAATATTTAAACTATTATGAATAGGTAATTCATTTGGTCATTTTTGTCATTTTCTCTTTGGTTAAAGGCTCTTTTTGACCGAATTGATTTTTTCTGTTACCTTTTTCTTTCTAGTTAGTTCTAAATGACTATAATTGATACGGGTAATTGGATAGAATCCACAGTTTAACGACATCTTACGGCAACAAAGGCCTTTGACTCGACAGAAATTAGTCGACACACATAATTATAAGGTCGGTGACACGCTAATTAAACAAAGCGATTGCTAGTAGTAGTAGTTCCAGTTTAAGGACACTGCGATAAAACAAATATCATTTGCGTCGCCTCCTCCTTAATCCAGGCTTGGCATTGGCACTGCCTGACTACGAGCAGTACCAGAGTTCTAAACCGAGCGATTAGATGCGGTCGACGATTATGTAATTTCGGTGCACTATTATTTAAAGGAAGAACAATAAAGCAGAAGGCGTGGATAACATCCCAGCTGAAATACTTAAGAACTTGGGAGAAAAAGCAACAGGAGAACTAGTAAGACTATGCCAGGATATATACAGCACTGGGAAGTGGCCTGAGGACTTCCTACAGACCATCATGATCCCCATAAAGAAGAAAAATAATGCAACGGCTTGTAAGGACCATAGAACAATTAGCCTACTACCACACGCAGCCAAGATCATGCTGAAGATAATCACAAAGAGAATCCAGGCAAGGGTAGAAGCGGACAAAGGTCTAGGAGAGGACCAATTTGGATTCAGAAAGGGTAGAGGAACAAGGGACGCCATCGGAGCCCTGAGGGTGCTAACGGAAAGAAGTTTAGAGTACGGCCAAGAGGTCTATATCTGTTTTGTGGATTATGAGAAGGCGTTTGACAGAGTAGATTGGAAAAAGCTGATGAATGCAATCAGACGAAGGGGCATAGATTGGAGGGACAGGAGGCTAATAGGAAATCTATATTTGAACCAAAAAGTAAAGATAAGAATAGAAGGGGAGTTCTCAGAGGAAGGAGAAATTGGTAGGGGAGTAAGGCAAGGATGCCCACTATCACCAATTCTCTTCAACATATACATAGAAGAACTGATACAAGAGGCAATGGAACAGACAGGAGAGGGTATAAAAGTGGGTGGAAGACTCATAAGAGCCTTAAGATTTGCTGACGACCAAGCAATGCTCGCAACTACACAAGAAGGACTGCAGAAATTGATGGATCAACTAAACAGGACCTCAATAAAATACAACATGAAGATAAATATCGGAAAGACAAAGATTATGAGGATAAGTGCAGGGGAGGAGGAGATCGAAATGAAAATAACAATAAATGGAGAGGAGGTGGAACAGGTCAAGAGCTTTTGCTACTTGGGAAGTGTGATAACAACAGATGCAAGATGCCATAGTGATATTAAACGAAGGATAGTATTGGGAAAAGACGCGTTCACGAAAAGAGGAGAGTTGATGAGAGGAGGACTGAGCAAAGACCTAAAGAAGAGACTTGTCAAGGCACTGGTATGGAGTGTGGTACTGTATGGGTCGGAGACGTGGACCATCAGGAAAGAGGATATCAAGAGATTGGAGGCCTTTGAGATGTGGATATGGAGAAAAATGGAAAAGGTGAGCTGGACGGAGCGAATGACAAATGAAGAGGTGTTGCAAAGAGTAGAAGAAAAAAGATCACTGATGACAACGTTAAGAGAAAGACAAAAGAACTGGATTGGACACATATTAAGAGGAGACTCCCTCTTGAGAGAAATCATAGAGGGGAGATTGGAGGGAAGGAGAAGGAGAGGAAGACCGCGACAGATGATGCTTGGATGGATGATGACCGAAGGATACAGCGGACTGAAGAGAAAAGCACAGCGAAGAGAAGAATGGCGTCATTGGAAGTGGAAACCTGCCGAAGGGCAGAGAACTTAAAGAAAAGAAAATCTCAACTCCAGTTTATCTTCTCAGCGTCTAACGATATCTTGTGGCTATCGGGACCGTTCACTTCAAGCTCATACAATAACTAAAGATTCCTAACGGATTAGGCGATTAATATATCATCGTTGACACGCGGTTTAAAGGCGTCTAAGGAAAGCTCTTTAAAGAGCCTAGCAACATTTATTTCGTGCAATTATCAACGGAGACTTGCAGTCTGATTAACTTCTACCGGATAACGCAAGATATTTATTTTTGCGTTATGCTCAAATAAAACGGTGTTTAATTTGGCAATTTGCATATCTTCAGGCTCACATACATACAATATTCTATCGACAACTAAACCGATTTTCAACGATGGAGAAAACACGCAAGATATTAAAATAAGCACATACATACAATGCATATCGATTGGTGTTTTCGTATCTATCGATTGGTTTTCTTTCCAGGTTTTGGTTTGGAGGAATAGGTGGAATTGGATTTGGCTGTTTTTAGAGTACACATAAAATGCAAATAATAAATACATAAATATATTTAGCACACATAAAATGCGAAAAAGCTCCTCCTCCCAAAGAAATTCTGAATTTTAAGCCCCTACGGATTGCGAGGCCCTAAGCCATTTTAGCTTATGGCTAAATTCTGCACTGGACAAAGTACTCCGTTTTCCTTCTTTTCATAGGAGATGGTTTATTCTTATACACGGATTGGAGGGAGTGTTAACGAGAAGGGAATACTAGTTTTGCAGACTTATTATTCAGTG
>OY744603.1:99771517-99901517 GCA_963556255.1 Allolobophora icterica
TCATCATCATCATTATCATCATCATCATCATCATCATCATCATCATCATCATCATCATCATCATCATCATCATCATCATCATCAGCAGCAGCAGCAGCAGCAGCAGCAGCAGCAGCAGCAGCAGCATCATCATCATCATCATCATCATCATCATCATCATCATCATCATCATCATCATCATCATCAGCATCATCATCATCATCATCATCATTATTATTATTGCTACTACTACTATTATTATTGCGTCCGAGGTATATAAGATCCTCAGGTTCTAAGATATTGCCTTAGACTAGAGTAGTTGAGCTTGGAGTGCATGGTCCTCCTCCCAAGTGTGTGATGTGCTTTGAATCATTGACAACAAGATGATCCCAAACACCAGATAACCGGCCAGGTCAGGTCATAATTACAAAGAATACAACAAAATTGATAAGGAGGATTTTTTAAAGAAGTTTCGCCTTAGAAACTCCAAGATCAACAGTGTTAGGATGAATGGAAATGATAGTAAAACTTCATCAATTTGCACACCCGAATAAAAGTGTAAGATTAATAGTTATAAGAGTCCAGTTCTTAATGTCTTGATTATGTGTAGATATAATATGTCTTGTGGTGATGAATATGTTATAGGTCAAGGGAAAGTGAAGTTTCAGGTATTAAAGTTAAGTAAGTAAGTAAGTAAGTATATCCTTTATTAATCCAACTGCTAACCGCATTTTGGTTTACACATGTATATCACGTCCAGATTAAAGTACTAAGGCCTATATTCCGGTGAAAATCATCCTAATTATGAAAGATTTACGAGCTAGACTGTCAGCAGTCGGGAGAACCCGATTATGAACACGGGGTCGCAAAGTATAACCCGTATGCTTAACAGGAGGTAACAGCACATGAAGCACATGTGTAGGACATGTAAGGACGGTCGTGAAAAGTTTAGAATCAGCAGTACGGATCAATTGTTCGAATCTAGGGTAGTCCACAGGAAGATAACCAGCTTTAATCAGTCTCCTAAATATTGCCTGTAGTCTCTCACGTCCCCTCTGCCCCACATAACCCCACCAAGCGGACGCAGCGTACGTCATCTTCGCCACTGTGGTAGCTGTCACCACATCGTACATTGAGGGGCCAAGTAGTCCATGAGTAGTCAGGATCCGTAATGCATACATTGATTGTCTTGCACCAGTGCATAGATTGTCAACATGCACGTCAAAGCAGAAGTCATCGGAGAGCGTAACACCCAAGATCTTCATGATTCTGACTCTGGAAAGACCAGGAATCTCCATCGGATGTGAAAATGATTTAAATGTCAGGAGCAGATGTCCTAAGACAAGAGCATTAATCCATATTGACGTTCAATAAGGTTAAAACGATGTAGACAAATCAATAACTAAACAGTTTAGTGAATGCATTATTATAATTATTACCATCATCATTATTAGTTTCTAATTATGATCTTAAGTACACCTTGTCAAGTAATAAAAATTGTGTCCACCTCTCCCCTAGTCTTCTCGATTATTTCTTTATTAAGATGACGAGACATGTGTTAAAAGTATTTACTGAGGTCATCTCTATGTCCATCTAGAAACACAGTTTGCAACTGAACCTCCTTATTCAATGGAAGACGAGATCGATTGTTTATTGTCCGTTCAATAATTTGTTTAGTTATTGATTTGCTGACATAGTTTGTAACGTCATTGGGTGTCAATATGGATTACTCTATGGTAATTATACCTCCTGTTGTCTTACCAAATTTACACTTGGCATTTCAGTCATTTTCATTTCACTTAATACCTGAAGATTCACATTTCCTTGACCTGTAAAAATTCATCAACGCACATATTCTTAACAGCATCGAATTTATGATGGATGGATCCAGGGTTTAACGACATCTTATAGCAACAAAGGCTGTTGACGTCGACAGAAATTAGTTTGGCATATTACAGCTCAAATGTAATAATCATGACTATCAATACTGGGATCTTATAAATATTCATTATAAATCTTAATTCGGGTGTGCGTGTTGTAATCTTAATCGTTATCTCCAAACTTCTAAGTGCCACTCCAAGGCCAAGCGCAGGGCACCACCCTATTCAAAAGCACTACGTCAAATCAGAGAGTAGTCCCAAGGAGGTCTGAGTCCAGTTTCCACGGGGCCAGATCAAGAAGGAGAAGTTTTTGAAGTTTACCGTCCTTACCAATCATCCCATCACTGTTGATCTTGAAGTTTCTGAGGAGGGACTTCATTCAAAAGTCCTCTTTTATCAATCGTTTTATATTCTTTGTATTTATCACCTGATCGCCAGAATACAATACGGTTATCTAGTGTTTGTCAATGATTCAAAAATACGATCAAAGTACTGTCCCTGAGTGACATTAGCATGGAGAAGATTGTCTGAGAAATTATATAGGAAATTTCTGATCTCCTCAACAGATTAAGATGCATCGTTACCATCGATATCTTCATCTGTACCGTCAGTTTCTTTAATAGTTTCGGTATATTCAGTCAAAGAGGCTTACAAATTTTCGCTATATGATATGATTGGATGGATCCCGAGTTTAACGACATCTTATAGCAACAAAGGCTGTTGACGTCGACAGAAATTAGTTTGTCATATTACAGCTCTTGTCTATTTGTAATGTGCGAATGGATTTGGATATTGTAATTTCATAATATTATTATGATGAAACGCTGTTGTCCTTTATCTAACATCGGTTAAACTCGTTTTAAAGGTATCTAACTGTAATATTTTATTTGCTCATTATTATTGTTCAACGACATCTGGTGGCTGCCAGAACAGTTGGCATCAAGTTTCCACTTCTACGCAATCATTGAAACGTTTATACGCAGTTGACATTATCTAGCCTCAGCTCTAAGCGTTTTAAAGGTGTCTATTACCATTTTTTTTTATTCCAAAGTTTAACGTCGTCCTTTGGCAACAATGGCCGTTGACGACAATTCACAAATACAATTTCTAGAAAACGATAAACTTATAGTGTCCGTATAACACCATGTAAAGGTGTCAAACATAAGCTTACAATGTCAGTAATGTCACATCACCCAAAGCAACATATCTAATGGTATTTATAATACACATAGCTATAAAATGTTCCGACGCAAACCAAACAGTACTTCGCAACTATTGTCACTCGCTAGAAATATTTAAACAACTTCAGACATAAATGCACAGCACATATGATTATAATTATGACATTATATTCCCATTCTATTATTGAAATGTTTAATTGCAATTCATCAATCCTTTTCAACGATTAACCACATCTTGAAGATGCCAGTGCAGTTGAAGTAGACCACGCCTTTTCCAGTATTAATTCTACGCTGTCTAACCATGCATGCTATCATTTATATAGCTCCTTTTCAGTAAACTAAACCGATATTACGATTTCTTGCCAATCGCTCTTTGTATACGAACAAAAGCTATTCGCTGAAACTGCGATCGCAAACCTCGCTACTTAGCGTAAGACCACGTGATCGCACAACCCTCCCGAAAGCAACTGCGGACCAAGCCATCGGTCAGAGTCGACAGACCGGAAGAAGAGAGATCTCTTCTGGTTGCAAACAGATGAGCATCATTCCACATGGAAAGCTCCACCCTTTCTCCTTTCCCACTTAAAATCAGTACAACGCGGGCACCAACAAAATCCGCCACTTCTCGTACTTTGATAGTGCTAGTTCCAAGCATGAATAAATGAGGCGGGCGACATTAATAGCCCTGGCAGCCACAAGATGTCGTTAAAAAGCAGAAACGAATAATTAAATAGCAGTTCAAATTGAACACCCTTAAAAAGGATATTAAGAATACAATATATATTTGAATAAAAATTTTAACGAATCTTAGCTGTTAACTTTATTGAGTGTGTCTTGGGAAGTTTAGAAAGGTGGTTTCCAGTTGCCTTCCTCTCGGTGTTTTTACGGAGTGACCATCTCCATTAACAAATCATAGAGGGGAGATTCGAGGGAAAGAGAAGGAGAGGAAGACCGCGACAGATGATGCTGGGACGGATGATGACCGACGGATGCAGCGGACTGAAGAGAAGAGCACAACGAAGAGAGGAATGGCGTAAATGGAAGTTGAAACCTGCCGAAGGGCAGAGAACTTAAAAGAAAGAAGAAATTTGTTAACGTATTCAGACACTGCTGGTACTCTGGTAGTGCCAGTCCCAAGCCTGGACGAAGCAAGAGGGCGACGCTAATGATCTTTGTTATCACACAGTGTCGTTAAACAAAAACGTATCAAACAAATAACTTTTGTTTTATTACACACCTTTAAAACGTATTTAACCAATACAATATATTGTTACAACTACATACATTACATGTTTCACAGGACTTCTTTGCTAGTAATCTGATACGTCGCAGCCCATACTGTGGTGCTGCTAGTCCCAATATTTTTTTAGAAAGGAGGGTGACGCAAATCAACTCTATTACTGCGACACAGTGTTGTGTTTTTACTTTTTAGCAGTATTTCCAATGTGTAGCGACATCTTAGAGTTATCAGGACGTTCACGTCGCCCTCCTCCTTTACCAGGCTTAGGATTGGCACTACCAGGCACTATTGACACAACGAAAATGGCGCGATATACAGCGTCATTAACCAATAGCTAACTAACAAAGACATTAACAATGTTTAGGAAACTATAACGGAACCGCCACATAGATAGCGCGCTTACTTACTCACCAACTACGAAAATGAGCTCAATAAACACTCACGTACATATACACAAATACATACATACATGCATACATACATACATACATACATACATACATGTGAGAGGGGTTGTCCAGTCAACAGCAATGGGTCAGAATAAAAATACTGATCTCACACATTTTAAAACGATCTCATGCATATTAAAATCATCTCATGCATATTAAAATCATCTCATGCATAATTATTAAAATCATATCGTGCATTTTAAAATGACTCGTACCTGGAATTTCCGCAGCGGTCAGAAGGAACACGAAAGTGAAGTATATTCCATGCACAAGACACTCGACCGCCATTTTGAATTCAAACGTCACGTGATTCCACAACCCTGTGTACAGCTAACTCCGTTAAAGCTATGAAACAACCCTTTTCACAGATTCCTCTTCTCAGCTGTATTCCTCTACTCGTTATCTATTAACGACTGTCCGTTCAAATTCGACCGCAAAATACGAGTACTTGTCAACTAGCGGGTAGCGGGTAGCGATTAATCAGACGGAAGAATGGGTGAAGCAGTTAAACGATTACTTGGGTTGGTAACCAAATCGTTAAACGACTACTTCTGCTAGTAACCGAATCGTTAGACGAATACTTCCGTTGATAATGAAGTCGTTGCAGGATTACTTCCGTTTGTAACCGAGTCGTTAAACGAGTAGTTAACCAAGTCGTTAAAAAATAACTTCCGTTGATTACCAAGTCGTTAAACGATTACTTCCATTTGTAACCGAGTCATTAAACGATTATTTCCGTTCATAACCGAGTCTTTAAACGATTACTTCCGTTGATAACCGAGTCTTTAAACGATTACTTCCGTTGATAACCGAGAAGTGAAGAGTTCGTCCAACTTCGTCTTGAATTTCGAAAATTTATATAGCGCCTGAGTCCTGAAACGCAGTCAAACGGATCGCATTCCAATCGAACAATGGCTTCATTTATATAGCGCAGGACTCAGGTGACAGACTCCTATCTATGTCACCGAATGAAGTCATTTATGCAGCGCCAGAGTTCCACGTGATATGGCTGGCATTTCTATAGCGCTCTTCCAGTGTATTCGCTGCTGAATAGGCGTCATTCACGCCCTCTTGCGGAGCGCACAGTTCTAACGAGCCAAGTATTGAACCACCAATTCTCAACGACTTGGAACCCACGTCGCTACTAGCGGCTCTCGACCGACGATTGGCCAACCGAGAGAGAGGGAGGGAGGGAGAGAGAGAGAGAGAGAGAGAGAGAGAGAGAGAGAGAGAGAGAGAGAGAGAGAGAGAGAGAGAGAGAGACAGACAGACAGACAGACAGACAGACAGACAGACAGACAGACAGACAGACAGACAGACAGACAGACAGACAGACATACAGACAGACAGACAGACAGACAGACAGAAACACAGACAGACGGACGGACGGACGGACGGACGGACAGAAAGACAAACTGAGAGACAGACAGACAGGTAGACAGGCAGACTGAGAGACAGATATACAGAGTGAGACTGATAGACAGAAAGACAAACAGACAGACAGGGGCAGAGGAAGGATGGGAGCGAGGGCGGCGGCTCCGAACCGACCGATTGGCCCACCGAGAGAGTGGGTGAGTGGGAGAGAGACAGAGAGAGAGAAGTAGCGAAGCAGAGGCAGTAGCTGAGGCAATGCCTATCAATAACCACTGACTCAGGCACCTCGCCGACTCTCACGAGAGAGTACGAGGCAGGCAGCAAGGCTAGGAAGAACGGAGACAGACAGACAGACAAACAGACAGACAGACAAACAGACAGACAGACACATGTACACATACAGAGAATAACTGGAGCATACACACAGATATACGAAAGTGGACAAAGACAATAATCGCATGAGGCGAAGAAGAATTCGATGAAGCGTTGCAGAAGGCCAATGCGGTCGGAACGACCTCAAAGCCTGAAAGACAAAGATACAAAGACAAAGGCAGACAGACACAGACAGACAGAGAGACGGAGAGACAGACAGGCGGACAGAGGAGAGGGAGAGTCGATATAGAGGCTTGGCACCTACACCTACAGCAGCCGCAACAGTCCGCCAGTCTGTTAGACGCTGCGGGCACCACTTACATCCTACTCAATGCCACGCCTCTCTCTGTCTCCCTCTCTCTGTCTCTGTCTCTGTCTGTCAGTCTGTCGGTCTCTCTCCCTCTATGTAGAGAGGCCCTGTGCAACTACTCCTATCTTTTCCTCCGCCTTCTTCAGTTCTTCCTCTTCTAATCGTCTTCTCTTTTCCTATTTTCATCCTACTCTCCACTATCCTCTTTATCCTCCCGCGCCCGTTTCTTTTCCTCTTCCTCCTTTTCCCCTTTCCTCTTCTTTTCCTCCTCTTCCTCCTCTTCCGCTTCCTCCTCTCCCATCATGTACCTCCTTTTCTTCCTTTTCTATTTCCTTTTCCTCTTCATACACCTCTTCCTTTTCTTTTCCTCTACTTCTTCCTCCTTCTCCACCTACTCTTTCTCCTCTTCATCTTTTCTTTCTCCTCTTTCTCCTCTCTAGCTCCTCCTCCTCCTCCTCCTTGTCCGCATCCTCCTCCTTTTCCTCTTCCTCTTCTTCCTCCTCAACATTTTCCTCCTCCTTCTCCTTCTCGCCCTGTTGCTCTTCCTCTTCTTCCTTTTCTGATTTTTTTGCCGCCTCCTCCTCGTCCTCTTCCTCCTTGTCCTCCTCCTCGTCGTCCTCCTCTTCCTCCTCTTCCTCCTTCTCCTCCTCCTCCACCTTCTCCTTTTCCTCGACCGTTCGTCAGACAATTACATTGTCTGGTGCTAATCGATCTTCCTCTGATTTCCACTAGACCATTCAACCGTTGCGACAATTAGAGCCCAGTGCATTGGGAAAGCTAACACCTTAGGGGAGACCGGTCCCTATTAGACCACGCCTTAGGGGAGACCGGCCCTTATAAGACCATACGTCGATTATTGGGGGGATAATAAGAACGAAAGTGAAAGGCTTTTTAGCCTAGCAACACAATCCAATGCAATACAATACAAATATACAAAATAATACAACACAATGCAATATAAAAAGAATAGCTCGCAGTGCTATGCAGATAAATCTCTGAGACATCATAGCTTCAAATCCAGAGAACCACTCAACCGTAAATATCTAGGGAGCCAGTCTCCAGTAGCAGAGAATCAGCGCAGCAGGAAACAATCAACTGCATCCGGTTTGTCGTTTCGAATTCCGCGCTTCGCTTGGCACCCAAGAGGCGACCGGAAGTGGATAAAGGGACGAGATCGACGACGGGCGATAAAAGAGGAAAATGACGGAACCAAAATGGAAACGATCATTGACCACAGGTCTAACGGAGCATAGGCCTAAAAGACCACAGGCCTATGAGACCACAGTCCATATAAACCATAGGCCTTAAAGACCGTATTCCACAAGCCTGAGACCACAGGATTAATAGATCACAGGCCTAAGAGACCATAGGCCTATAAAATGCCATAGACCACAGGCCTTATATACCAAATGCCAAAGAGACCGCAAAAATAATGGGCCATTGACCATGAGTCAAAGAGATTACAGGCCTAATAAACCATTGACCTAAAAGACCGCAGGCCTAAGAGACTGCAGGCCTAAGAGACCATAAAACAAAGACCCTATACCCAGTGGACAAACAGTCCAATTGGTGGCGTTGTTCGTCGTAAGCTCTCGCCAGATGGCGACAGATGGCTGGATTAACGACAGGCGAAGCGTCATGCATAATAGATTAGACGACCCAAAATGGCGGACGGTCTCTTCGTCGCAAACGCTCCATAATGACGACCCCAGAGTGTAATACAAAGTACAACGATGCAACACTCAGACAATGCAACACTCAAATAAAGCACAACCAAATAGTGAAACACCACAACAACTCAACACCAAAACAGTACAACGCTCAAACAATGCAACGCCAAAACAGTGCAACGCCCAGGCAATGCAACACCCAAACAGCGAAACAGCAAAACAGTTCAACACCCAAACAATACAACATCAAAACAGTGCAACACCCAAACAACCAAACATCGCAACACCAAACCACTGATTAATATAGCGCCCCACAGGAGAAGGACCCAATTGCAACACAAAAAGAAGACGATATTATTATAAATCTTCATCGAGTTCACAAGCGAAGCTTTTCTCGGATAACTCCGTATGTATTCGCAAGGTGGCGCACTTGTCTAAAACGCTCCAACGTAGCGTGGTTGGTATGGAACTCTAGCGACTTCCTTTGCTCAGACTCGGCAGATAAGGGTAAGGTACGGCTAGACTTCCTTTCATTTTAATTTCTTTACGGTACGGTCAATGGCGACCTGAGAATAAAACTAACCAGCGAACGATCACCAGTTTGAAAACACTGGTTGAAACAAAAAACCTTTAAGACCGATTTTACTGGCCCTATTTAAAGTCATCAATTGCGTTCTATCGTAAGATTACACCCTGAGGTATACAAGAGAGCTGAGTCAGATGGAAGTCAACGGCCTTGGCAACCACGAAAGGTCGACAAACAATGGAAACTAAGAATAAAATTGTATTGTATTTCAAAACTTACAAAAGCGCCTCTGCCCAGTGCCCACCAATCAGAGGCGCTCCCAGTTCGAAAGTCCTCAAAAATAAAGTCAAGTTTTAAGATAACGAAAAGCTGTGGCAGGACCATCACATAGTAGTGCAGCCCGGACCAAAGAAGGAAACTGATTCCACAGTGAAGGGCCAAAATTAACAAAGGAAACGAGACTGGGCCATTGCTGTTCTCACTCGGGAAACAAACGAGTCAAGTCGATCAGAGGAACGAAGAGGACGAAGGGAGCTAGCTGAGACGGGAAGACGTAATGAGTCACATAGGTAATAAGGAGCAAGTCCCAGGTAAGATCGGCAAATAAGGATAGTACTTTTAGTTGGATGCGGTCAGTAAGAGGAAGCCAGTGAAGATGTTCAAACATGAATGTGGAAATTTGGAAGAAGCGTGGGAGATGGGCGATTAGTCTGGCAGCTGCGTTAAGAACAGATTGCAAAGCAGCAGAGGGGAGTGATGAACTTTGGGAAGGCCAGCAAAGAGGGAGTTACAGTAATCTATCCGAGAGCAGACGAGGCATGGACATTTGAGGTAAAGATTGAAGAGGAGACAGATCTTCGGATAGCTTTCAGACGTCGGAGATGGTAATAGCACGAGTGGTGAGATTAGAGATATGGTCAGAAATGGAAAGGTAACTATCAAGAACGACACCAAAATTACGGAAAGCTTTAAGATAAGAGATAAAATAGCAGTTGATAATAAACACCTTTAAACGACTTTCAACGTCGCTATATATATATATCTGTCAACCGCATACATTTTGCATTCGATGGTGCTTTAAACTGGATAAGTAAGGTAGATATTAACGGCCCGTTAGCAATAAAATGTTGATAAAAGCTATATAATGCAAATGCTCCATTAACACACCTTTAAAACTCAGAAAAGTTGCGCTATATATAGTCACGCACAATTTCCTTAATTAGCATAAAATAATAGTAAGATAAATCTGCAGCCGCGATCAACAACACGGGCGACCACGTACGAGAACCAAAGAAAGGCTTCCATGGCAACGGTCCACCAGCGTCGCCAAGGAAACTCCGCCAACCGGAAGTTCCACTAGACCCCAAAAGAAACACCACCAAGGAGAAGCACGAAGAAAATGCACAAAACCACCACACCAGCTCTAGCAATGTATCGTTCCCCGCAACCACGAGAGAGGCAAATCAGCTATTGGTCCACGCTCAAAGGCATCTTGATACAGTGGGATAGTGGGTTGCGTCGCTATCTCAATCAAGTGCTGCATATTATATCCAACGACGGAGATGCAACATGACGAGAACAGGCCGCCATTCAGAAAGCCTGGCTAGCCACCCCAAACCACCCCTCAACTTAACCTCCCCTTCACCCCTCACACCACCTCACCCTACCCAACCTCATTGAAGGAAAACGACGACTAAAGAAAACAAGCCAACAGGAAAGTCATTGAGAAGAACGAAGACGAATACCAACGATAGGAACGGTAAATATTGTTCAGAAAATTTTTCACACCTCTTTTAAGCTGGATCTTAGATCTATAAGTATAAGCGGTCCTGGTCTTATTTAACTGTCCTAAGTCGGGCAACCTAGGAAGAGAGCGGCAAATAAGGAAGAAAGAAGCCGAAGACGACAAACTTTCAAAACACTAGTATAGCATACATAATGAAAACTGCATATTAAAATCCTCAAAGACATCCATCCCTCTAACATGTTACCAAGGCAGGGAAGGGGAGCAAACCCAACTCCGCTGCGCGAGCACCAGGGAAAGCCCACCTCCAGTCACCCCTCTAGGGTTTAATGGTTGGGTAGCTGATCGACAGCTTACCTGCCTTGAGTCCCCCATAGCTTATAAGACACTTCACATGTAAACTATTCTTTGATATAACGCCAATCATCTTCGATATGACGGCATCGTAAAATAAACTTATTAGTCAGTTAATCACATAATTATCAGCGCCAGTCCCAAGCCCGGAGAAAGGAGGAGGGCGACGCTTATCATCTTTGTTATGACACAGTGTCGTTAAACAGCAACTAACCAACCATCAATTTGTAGTCTATAGTGACTTTAGAGAGTTAATAATCGAGAAAATTGCTAAGGCGCCGTAACACAAGTCATTCGTTACAAGGGCGCGGATGTTTCGTAAGGCGGACGTCAACTGCCCTGACAGTCACAAGATATCGGTAAACAAAGACAAGTACAATATAGAAAATAGAGTGCTATACATATTTCTGCTGCGTATACACAACTCTCGAGGGTGGGCAAGCGTATTTATGAAGGCCGTTAGACACCTTCTTAAACCAGGCTTCCATATAATTAAAGGAACGAAGATCGGAGTTACTTGTATAGGGATACACCCGATCTCTCATCTCATAAATCCCTCAATGCTCCGATTGAATCCATTAGAAATGAACTAATATTGGTTGCTGACTAGTTTTCATCAAATAGGTTAGTAAGACCAACTTCATTTTTTTTGCAATTTAAGAATATACATGTAGCTCCGTCTGAAGGAATTTAAAAGGTGTCTAGTGCAATAAGCTGAACTGAATGGCGAACGAAAATAAGCTATTTTCGACGCTAAACAAGTGAGCCTAAGCGAAGCTGAATTTAGTCGTGTGGCGCCCTCACTTGACTGGATCCAACAGAGGCTAATTTTAATGCATTGTAATAGTTTCTGGTGTTTAACGACCAGTGATGGGCACAAAACTATTTTATTTTAGTTAAACTAAAATTATTTTCCAACTAAAAAAATAGTGTAACTAAAGTTGGCAACTGATTTTGGAAATTAGTTAACTAAACTAAAAAAAGTAGTTAAACTTTTTCCAACTTTTTTCCAACTTTTTACTACAAACATTTTCACAAAAAAGACGTTACGTGAACTGTAATAATGCAAAGCATCAATGACAATTTCACCTTCAAACTATGCAATGTGTGCTTTTCTGGCATACAGTCATTGTGTGCTATAAGTAGTGTATGGATTTGAAAATGCTAAAACCATGCAGTGGTAAAATGTTTTTTTGCTGACAGTGTTCAATGTTCACTGTGGAAAAATAGTTGCATATTGCTGATTTTTTAGTTAAACTTTTTAGTTAGCAACTAAATTTTTTTAGTTAAACTATGGTTTTAAGTAAACTATTTTTTTAGTTAAACTTCTTCCTTAACTAAAATTTTTTAGTTAAACTAAAAGTTAGCAACTTTTTAGTTAACTATTGCCCATCACTGTTATAGACATCTTATGACAACCAGGGCCGTTGACGTCGCCCTCCTCCTCTTTCCATGCTTGGGACTGGCATTACCAGAGCATGCAAACAATGTCTGAGTTCTAAGTTAATGTATCCTACAGCTGAAAAAAACATTCTATCGACGTCAACGGCCTTTGATACCGCGAGAGGTCGTTTAACAATAGATCTAATAAAAAGAGCAGTTTTCAGTAGACACCTTTTAAATGGCTTAATACGATGCTATATATTTTACACCTACATGTATTATATAAATTCTCTTGCTGTTTTCCAGTGGCCAAAAATGGTCTCGAGTAGTCGTCAAAGGCCTTTGATGCCATGAGATATCGAACAATGGATAGGACTCTATGTCATTGTTTCCAAACTTGGATTCTGTGACACCCAAGGTGCCGTGAATCTTCTGTATGGGTGTTTCGGCAGGATAATATTTTTGCAGCTTTTTCTGTCCTCTCTGCTCTGCTCTCAGCCATCCTCGGTTCGAGGTTCGGCCGCATCATGCACAATGTTCCTCCAACGCCTCCTGTCCTCCGTCAGTCTTAACAATTCTCCCATTGCTAATCCCGTCCATTCTTTTATGTTGCCCAGCCAGTTTGTTCTCGGTCTTCCTCTTTTCCGGGCTCCCGGTAGTGTGCCCTGTATGATGTCTTTCTCCATGCATGTCCAAAAACATGAAAACTACTGATTATATCTACAGAAATAGTCGCAATGCCGCAGTTGAATACGTTGAACGTTGTTCGTCCTTAAGTGAAAGATACTAACTGGAAGAAAAATATTTAAATTAAGACCAGGTATCGTTCATTGTTCACATGTATACATTATCCAACATAGTCGTTTTCAGCAACATAAGGAAAGACAGACAGACAGACAGACAGACAGACAGACAGACAGACAGACAGACAGACAGACAGACAGACAGACAGACACAGACACACAGAGACAGACAGACAGAAAGACACAGAGACAGACACGCAGGAAGACACAGAGACAGACAGACAGACAGAGATACAGAGACACAGGGGCACAGACATAGACAGACAAAGAGAGAGGAGACAGACAGACACACACACAGACAGGCAGGCACACAGACAGACAGAAAGATAGTGAGGGTTTGACACAGAAAGAGTGAGTGAATGAGAGAGAGATTGGACAAGGCTCACGTCATTTCCGTTTCCATGTGGTATCACGTGACGTCAGGATCTCGTTCAAATATGACGTGACATTTCGAGAACGCTTACGAAGGAAAAAGAATCGGATTTATTGAGACTGACTTAAACGTCAATGAACAGTGGGCGTCGATATTATAGAGGATGGGCAGCCACTTTAACACCTAAGTCCAACACTGCTCGTATTCTAGTAGTGCAAGGCCCAACTGTGACGAAAGGAGGAGGGCGACGTTAATCATCGTTGTTACGACACAGCATCGTTAAACAGCAACTAACCAACCTAACACACCTCTTTTAAGAGTCCCAATTGCTTATAAATAAACAGCTACCCATTTCCCTATAAGTAGGCCTAACGCCTGCTCAAGTGTCACAAAACAAACTGAACAGAAATAAACTATCCCTTTGAAAGTAAAAAGATATGAATTTAACGTCACGCTTATAATTATATGTATTGTGCATTTGTGGCTGAAGCTGTTTCAATATTGGAATAACTGAATCGAGAATCCCTTGCGCATTTGGAATGTTTATTAACAATTGATGAATTTGCAACAAAGTTGATCAAACCATTTCATAACACTTTGTGTATCACAAACAGAGTCACTTGTATTTCGTTAAATATTGTTAAACAATGAATATTATTGACACTGTAAGGCTCTGTTTTGGAATCGTGTAATGGTGTTTTTCGAATGCAGTAAGTTTCTCGTTTTCATTGTTATTATGCTCATTTTTAATTGCAGTCAATGGCCGTTGTCGTCATAAGACGACGTTAAACTTTAAATACATCCTTCCATTATCACTAAATACCATTAGAATTTTGCTGCCGCGATCAACAATGCTGACGACCACGTATGAGAACCAAAGAAAGGCTTCCATGGCAACGGCCCACCAGCGTCGCCAAGGAAACCCTGTCAACCAGAAGTTCCACCAGACCCCAAAAAGAAACACCATCAAGGAGACTCACGAAGAAAAGGCACAAAACACCATACCAGCTCTCCCAACATTGCGTTCCCCGCAACCACGAGAGAGGCAAATCAGCTATTGCTCCACGCTCAAAAGCATCTCTACCAGGATGCAGTAGGATGGCGGGTGACGTCGCCATCTCAAATGCTGCATATTATATCCAACGACGGGGTGCAGCATGGACGCCACCCCATCCCTCCACTCAACCTCACCTTCACCCTCACACTACCTCACCCCACCCAACCTCATTGATGGAAAACGACGACAAAAGAAAACAAGCCAACAGGAAAGTCACTGAGAAGAACAAAGACGAATACCAAGGGATAGGAACGGTAAGAATTATTCAGAATAATTCACACCTCTTTTAAGCGGAATATTTCATCTATAAGTATAGTTGGTCCTGCGTTTTATTTAGTTAACTTTAATTGTGGTCTTACGTCTTTAACAACTAAGAAAGAACAGCGACCAATAAGGAAGAAAGAAGCCAAAAACGACAAACTTTAAAAACTCTAGTAAAGCTTAGATAATAACACTGTATATTATAATCCCCAAGGACACTCACCCCTCACTTCAATCAATAGACTTCAACCGGTGATGAACAAGCTGATCTGACTGGGTTATCTCCTTAGTGATAACCCGACTTTGATTATTTATGTAACAAAACTGACTCCTGTCTTTTTTCTGATGTTTTGAGTAACCCGGGACATGTCTTGCGTGAATTATTACCACCTATAAAGAACACTGTACATACCTTACGGCCAAGAACTCACAATCGGACACTACCTACGCCGATGGTCAAATGAGAAAGACTTTTTTGATTAAGATGCCATATAATGTTGTAAATGTTTTAACTGTCTGACATGTATGTAAACCAGGGTGCGTTATGTCAACTGGTCAAATAAAGAATATACTTACTAACTTACTTACTTACTTACTCTAACATGTAACCAAGGCAGGGGAGGGGAGCAAACCGAACTCCACTACGCGAGCACTGGGAAAAGCTTACCTCCAGTCACCCCTCTGGTTGGATAGGGGGTCGACAGCTTACCTGCATTGGACAACATAGTTGAGGACACTTTACACGGAAACTGCTCTTTGGTATGACGATAATCATCTTCGATTTGACGGCGTGGTAAAATTAACGCATTACTCAGTTACTCACATAATTATCAGCGCCAGTTCCAAGCCCGGAGAAAGGAGGAAGGTGACCCTTATCGTCATTGTCATGACTCAGTCTCGTTAAACAGCAACTAACCAACCATCAATTTGTAGTCTATTCTGACTTTAGAGACAATTTCTAAGACGCCGTAACACAACCATTTCGTTACAAGGGCGCCGAGGGTTGGTAAGGGGGACGTCAACTGCCCGGATAGTCATAATCTATCGGTAAACAAAGATAATTATGTACAAAATACAAATTAAAGTCACATTATCATGCTATAGATATTTATGCTGCGTATACCCAACACCCGATGGCGAGCAAGCGTATTTATGAGCGCCTTTGGACACCTTCTTAAAACAGGCTACTCATAAAATTAAAGGAACGAAGATCGAAGTACAATACTGCAACCGCGGTAAGTTAAACCAACTGGCGAATGAACATAAGCATTTTCGAAACTAAAGAATCAATCAACAAATCAATTAAATGTTCGTTTATTGACAGATTCCCATCAACACAGACGCGATGGGATTACACAGTGATACAGACATTAAATGCAAGTGAAAATAAATCAGATAACAGTTGATGAAAGAAACTCCTAAACAGATTAGACCTCCTAACGGAGTTTAAAATAAGGTATACATAAAAAAGAAAACAGTATAGTACTAAAATTGTTAATTGTTAATAAGTATTTTTATAGAGCGCACGGAATATAAAGTACAAGATTAAGTGGCGTTGAATTTATTCGTGTGGCGCCCTCAACCGTTTGGATCCAACGGGAGGTTAATTTTAATGCGTTGTAATAGTTTCCAGTGTTTAACGACATCTTATGACTACCTGATCCGTTGACGTCGCCCTCCTTCTCTTTCCAAGCTTGGGACTGGCATTTCCAGACCATGCAAATAATGAATGAGTTCTAATGTTAATTAATCCGACAGCTGAAAAACATTCTACCGATGTCAACGGCCTTTGATACCGCAAGATGTCGTTTCACAGCAGAACTAATAAGAAGAGTTTAATTAGACACCTTTTAAATGGTTTCACACGATGCTATATATAAGGCACCTACAAATATTTATTAATTTATATAAACATAATTGTAACATATGTAAAAAGGAAATTAATTATCAGATCCTTATGTGCTTATCGCTAATCATCTGTTAATTTCTAGGTAATTCACTAATTTGAAATAATCCAAGATGCCATTTTCTTCTTTGTTCCACTACATAATATATAAGATAGATGTTAAAAACGTTTTTTCGTTTTTTATTTTTTTCCAAAAACGTCGTTTTTTTCGTTTTTTTATTTTTCTCGTCGTTTTTTTCGTCTTTTATTTTTTGTATGTAACTTTATTAATTTATTAATTGTCTGTTAATTTTTTCATTTTCTGTTTTAATTTTTGTTGTGTGATGGCCTTTACGTTGTCTCAGTACTTTCAAGGATTCAGCTAATTTACTTCACTATTTACGTCATCATTTGAGAAATAAATACTTTGTGATATAGCACAGTACAGGAAATAACATTTAAAAAAGTTATTTCTAAGTTATCCAAATGCCAAAAGAAAAGGGTGCGGAATGGATTCACGTTGCTTTGATAAACAAGAAAGACAAAAGCTCAGCATTGGCTAAAATTGAAATGCATTTACTGTGAGAAAGTTTACACTACATAATCTATTCCTACAAACTTTAGTTTTTAATAATTTTGTGTTAGTTTGGTCAGCATGGACTTATGTAAACTTATGTTTACAATTTTAATTTGAAAAGATTTCAATATTTTTAATTTGTCAATTTCTTATTAAACCAAACTTATAAGAAATAAAATAATTGTTGTAGATTGATGTTATTTAGTGTTTACTTATAAGTTGTGTTATTTGTTAATTAAATCCTGCAAATAAGGTTTTAAATTTTAAATTGCAGTAGCGCCTGCAAGATGCGAGAAAGTCTAATGACTTTATTTTGTCGTTTTTTCCGTTTTTTTCCGTTTTTTATTTTTTTTTGAAAAAACGACGTTTTTCGTTTTTTTATTTAGTTTCTATCGTTTTTTACATCTATGATATATAACACTTATTTCTGGACACTGATAATTGCTTTTTACATATAAACTGGTGGTTTGTAATGATTTAAAATGTATGGGATATGTTTTTTATTGGATATAATCGATTACTAATATTATTTTTAATATTATTGGTCCTTATACAATACTGCTAAATTGGTGCATATGTGTGCGCGCGCGCGCGCGTCTCTAAATCAATGTATGGGATGAATCATTTCAACTGATTTTGAAATAGAACTGACATTGAATAATATTGATATTATTATTGAAACCTCTAAATAAGAACTAAATACTTTCCTTGTCATGTTAATATTGAATGTTGAAGAAATCTGTATGATTATAAACTATTAATGTGTATATTGAACATTGTTTGTAAATATGTTATGAATGTTTTTTTTATGTTAATGTAGATAAAATTAATGTGAAATTCTTTTAAAAGAGCCTTATATGGCCATCAAAAGAACCTTTATGGTTAAAAAAGTGAAAAAAATTAAAAAGAAAAGAACCGATATGGTCAAAAAAGAGCCGTTGGGCCAAATAGAAAATGAATAGAAGCCAAATGGCCAAATGAATAATGATGCATATGTATATATATGTGTGTATATATAAATATATAAATTAAAATATTAATCTATATATTAAAAATGATGGACTACTACCACCTTTCAATCATCGGCATCTCAACCACCTGCCAAACAAGGAAAGAAACGATGAGACAACCAAAAGAAAGAAAGAAAGGGAAATAAAGAAAGAAAGAAACTGATTACAGAAAGTTACGCGAACATGAACTGATATATATATAAAAACCTTTAAAGACGTCAACGGCCTTTGTAGCCATAAGATGTCGTTAAACTTTGGAATAATAATAATAATAATAATTTATTAATTTTATCTCCTGTGCCTCATGGCTAAAAGTAGTCTCCAATCGACGTCAAAGGCCTTTGATGCTATGAGATATCAAACAACGGAAACTACTCTCGTGTATGGTTTCCAAACTTGGGTACCGCGACACCCAAGGTGCCGTGAACCTGCTGTAGGGGCGTTGCGGCTGGATAATACCTGTGCAGTTTTTATGTAAAAAAATATGAAAAACTACTGATTATATCTACAGGAATAGTCGCAATGCTGCGGTTGAATACAAGGAACGTTGCTCGTCATTAAATTAAAGAACAATCTGGAAGAAAAATAAATAAAATTAAGACTAGGTGCCATTAATGTTCATATGTATATATTATCCAAAATAATTGCTATCAGAGTAAAATACGACAGCAACATTTCCCGCTGGATGACGAACAATTGAAGAAAGGAACATTCTTCACGAAAAGAGAATTTTAAATACTATATTTTATACTTTCAAAGCGGCGTCAACGGCCTTTGGTGTCATATAACGCCGTTAAACCTTGCAAATAATGATAATAATAATGACAATAATAATAATAATAATAATAATAATAATAATAATAATAATAATAATAATAATAATAATAATAATAATAATAATAATAATAATAATAATAATAATAATATAATAATAATAATAATTGGACGCCTCTCTGGTCGACGCTTACCACCAAGCAAGATTCAAAGCAACCTCAGCACCACACGCCAGCGACTGGCTGTTCGCACTACCGATGTCATCATGCGGGCTACGATTGGATGACGAGGCGGTAAGAATTGCAGTAGGCCTCAGACTGGGGACGAATATATGCGAACCGCACGCATGTCCCTGTGGAGCAATGGTGACGGCGGACGGGTCACACGGGATGTCGTGCAACCTAGGACCTGGCAGAATCGCCAGACATGCGGCTTTGAATGATTTGATAAGCCGAGGCCTATCTCGAGCGGGCGTCCCTAATATCAAGGAACCACCTGGGCTGTCGAGGACGGACGGGAGACGACCGGACGGACTTACGCTGATACCATGGCGCAGAGGACGAAGTCTTGTATGGGACGTCACCGTAACTGACACTGTGGCGCCCTCTTACCTTCATGCAACGTCCGCAACATCAGGAGCAGCAGCGGAACTAGCGGCCACGAGAAAGAACAACAAGTACAGCCAGATCAGCGCAGACCACTTTTTTGTCCCTCTAGCTTTCGAGACCTTAGGCCCTATCAATGACGACGGAATGGCCCTTATAAAAGACTTGGGGAGATACTTAGCTTTAACCACCGGAGACCCTAGGGAGACTTGTTATCTACTCCAGCGGTTGTCAATCACCATACAACGCTTCAATGCTGTTGCCTTCATAGGAACTTTCATGCGGCCAGAACTTGTCGAATGATGTTTAAAAAAAATAAATATATAATAATAATAATAATAAATAAATAAATAATATAAACGAACAAAAAAAAAAAAAAAAAAAAAAAAAAAAATAATAATAATAATAATAATAATAATAATAGTAATAATAATAATAATGATGATGATGATGATGATGATGATGATGATGATGATGATGATGATGATGATGATGATGATGATGATGATGATGATGATGATGATGATGATGATGATGATGATGATGATGATGATGATGATAATAATAATAATAATAATAATAATAATAATAATAATAATAATAATAATAATAATAATAATAATTTGTTTTTATTTTTATTTCTCCACATTGTTATTTCTTTTAATGATAAATAATCTAAATCCAGGTGTAGATAATGTAAAGGTGTCATTGTTTGCGGACGATAGTGCTATTTTCTATGCCAGCTGAGACCTAAACTTCATCCCGAGCCGAACACAGGCGCTTGACACAGTTGTTGTTTCTACATAGCTTACTAAATTACTACTAAAATATTGGTTCATATTATACACCTTTAAAACGGGAACTACCAACGATATATATTCCAGAGACCTTTCGATAATCTGATTATTACCTCTGACAATGATGCTTGATTATATGTAAATAACCCTTTGAATTACGTCATGTGTTGGTATTTATAAATAGCTAATTCTTCTTCTTCCGGTTCTCTGCCTCTTTAGCCAGGTTCGTACGTTCAATGTCGCCTTTCGTTGCGTTTTTTAACCTCTCCTTCAATTCGCTGTAACCGTCCTTCATCATCCAATCCAATAGCATCACTCAAGGTCTTCCCTCGTCCTTTTCCCTTTAATTCTTCCTTCGATTATAGTTCTAAGAAGAGAATCTCCACTCATTATATAGCCCATCCATTTTCTCTGCCGTCTTTTGATTGTACCTATCAGGGATCTTCTTTCCAGCAATTGTAATTTATCTAGATTTGTCTTACGTTACATCAGCTGACTCTCCATTCTTCGCCATATTCACATCTAGAAGGCATCCAGTCTTCTTATGTCATCCTTTCTAATTGTCCATGTTTCCCATCCATATAATATTACACTCCATATAATAGGTTTTACAATTCTTTTCTTCGAGTTCCTGTTTAATTTTCCTCTAATTAATTCCTTTCTCTTACTATTGCTAAATTATTACTAAAATATTGGTTGGAATTAGACACCTTTAATGTCAGTTCCACCGACGCTATACATAGGTAAATGCCATAATTCTACGTAATGTTCTATGCCTGTAGAGACCCAAACTTAACTCAGGACAGAAAATTAGAAAGCATTTGATAAAATAAAGCGATTGGTGTAATGAGAATCTCTTAAATTTACTTTAACTAAAACCACTGGAGCCTTATTCATTAAGGAGAGGAAAATACCTAAACTATTGACTACTCTTATTAAATAGAAATTAAATTAGAACAGACCGCCACATTACTAATGATTATTTTTAAATCAAGATTCAGTTGGAAACCTATATAGCGGATACCATTCAGGATCATTGGTCTACCTATTGTCATACTGCTGATTATAAAACAAACTCTATTTAAGAGAGCTGGAGATTTCTTTTCTTAAATTCCTTCGTCATTTCAATCTCCAGCTTACTCACAAAGAGCTGCTTGGAAAACTGAACTTATTGAAGTAGACGTCAATTGTACAAACTTTGATCCATGACCGCAAAGTTTAAATCAACGACAGAACGGAACTCAGTTTCTACGACGCATTCAAAATCAACAAACTGTATCAGTACGCCGGTAAGTGGCTACGTGACTGTCAGATTCAAAGTCTATTAAACCAACTGATAGTTTAAAAAACTGTTAACTCTGGCCAACCAACAATATTTAAAATCAGCTTTTATTCCTCAGACTTATCATTATTTAACGAGGTCATCTGATTATCTCTGTCTAGTCATAACGAAATCAAGAACTGTTCTCGGTGAACGAGCTTTTTCGGTTGCTGGGAAAACTGAACTTATTGAAGTAGAACTCTCTCTCTGTGCTGGGCGCTCTGCTCAGTCGCTTGTGTCCTTTCGTTTTCAACTTAACACTTACCTCCTTTAAATTGCTTATCCACCATAGGGTGCCACACCAGCGCGGCTGAAGTTACTAATTACAGTTACAATCATAACCCATAAACATCGAGCAGTAAGGTAAAGGGCCGATGGCCCTGGCGACTAAAATATGTAGGAGCCTAAGTAAAATGACTACTGTAGAAACAATTACATCGAAGTAGTCTATTATGCTAAGAATATTATTTTATGCTTGCTAACACTAGATTTATATGCGTATCTCTGAAGACACCTTTTTAAAGTAGTTTTCAAATACAATAAAAGAACAAGGATCAAAATACATGTGATTTGAGTACATCGATTCAGTACAGGTACATAGAAGAAAACACTGAAATCTTTTGATTAAACTCATCAGTGAATTTTAAAAGCAAGAGAAGATGACGAGGACGAGGAGGAGGAATATGAAGAGCAGTCCCTCAAGCTTTAGCCCTGAGGCAACCATGGGTCTGCAGTGTTGCTGACTTCATTTTTCTTAGCCTCGGCGTATGAGGACGGAAATCTGTAAATTAACAAACTTCCGCCAGTATTACGACAAATATCCGATCCATCCTATTAGAACTCACCAAAACTTCACCTCTTGCCATCTCTCCATAAGTCTTTCTTTCAAAACAGTAAACACTGCTCTTTTATGAATCCTATCCCGATTCCTCCTCTTCCCCTTACCTCCCTCGCCGCTTCAATTCTAAACAAAACCCAACATAGCCCTCTGACTATCTGCCTGCCTGACTCCTTTAGCACTTGTCCTGGAACCGATTTTACCACCCCGACTATCGATTTTTGTTTTGACTTAGCGCTTGTGAATAATCTAGTTCCCGCGACTTCACTTTTATGCAGAAATTTCGAGATTACAACTACAATGATGCAGAAATATATTTTAGACACCACTTTAAAGCGACTCATTTACATATATAAACGTGTCATTATAAAACACCAGCCACTGAGTTGTACACACTCAATCTATGCCCAACATGTACATTATCTAAATACACCATTCATTTAAATATTATATCAGCACATACCATTAGCTACGTTCAGTGGGCTGTGGCTGTTAAAACAGTTCTTCTGAACAGCGGAACATTGTAGAGAGGTTATCGATCCATGCTTAACAGCAAGAGAGTGCCAGGTAAGGTAAGGTAGGGTAGGGTAAGGTAAGGTAAGGTAGGGTAAGGTAAGGTAAGGTAAGGTAAGGTAGGGTAAGGTAAGTTGAGGTAGGGTAAGGTAAGGTGTGGTAGGGTAAGGTAAGGTAAGGTAGGGTAAGGTAAGGTAAGGTAAGGTAAGGTAAGGTAGGGTAAGGTAAGGTGAGGTAGGGTAAGGTAAGGTGAGGTAGGGTAAGGTAAGGTGAGGTAGGGTAAACAGCGCCTCTCGAAGTCAACTGCTATACTCAGAGGCGCTCCCGACTACTGCAATTGATACTGTGCTGGAATTTTCACGCCGAAGCGCCACGAGCAATTGCGAGTGAAGGACTTGCCCAAGGTCCGTACGCAGCGGATAGAGTGGGATTCGAACCTGCAACTCTCCGGTCACAAGGCGCCGAACTTACCACTGAGCCACCACGCCCCACGAATGCACACATACACACAGAAACACGCACATGCCACAAGTACACACACACACAAACACAAACACACACACGCACACACACACGAACGGTTTATTTTCTGACTGGATACATAGGTGGCTGCGTCCAGCTTCGGGAGCGTTTGCTTTAGCGAGAACTCTCTTATGCAGAATAATTCACAGTAATTCATGTGTTTATGGGTTCTAACAGAAGGCCAGATTACAATTGAGGGGTGGCCAAAAATATTTTATTAACCAAC
This sequence comes from Allolobophora icterica, assembly GCA_963556255.1. NCBI lineage: Eukaryota > Metazoa > Annelida > Clitellata > Crassiclitellata > Lumbricidae > Allolobophora > Allolobophora icterica. The sequence goes on from OY744603.1 coordinate 99,795,542, forward strand.
GACACTTGTAGTAATCCATTGTTTAACGACATCCTATATATAGAATATATATATATATATATATATATATATATATATATATATATATATATATATATATATATATATATATATATATACACGGTGGTTCAATGAAAGTAAGCAAACTATATAAACAAATATTAAAACTTGAACTATATTTTATCAATAATATTTTCAAAATAAAAAATATGCACATATTTACTTTTTTTATTTTATTGACTTCCGGTTTTTATTTCCTACTAAAAAGCAGGCGATAATACGATAGACAACATAAACAAGAAACTAGCAATTTACGAAAAAATGCCTTTTAGTAAAGAAGATTTACACACCATTAAAGGTTTGAGGGAATCCAAGAATTACAGCAGTCGTCAATTTCTACGAGAGTTTCCAGAAAAAATTGGACCTGAAGCGGATTAGATAAATTGCTTAGAAAAATTAGTGTAACAGGGTCAGTCGACCGCGTCATTGGTAGTGGCAGACGAAGGTCATCGCGCACTGAAGAAACGTTGCCCTTGTGGGAGATCTGATTCTGAGTCAAGAGGATGCTCCGAATACTCATAGAACAACACGTCAAATATCCAGAGAAACCGGAATTCATCGGTCCAGTATTGTTCGAAAAATCCATAAAGACCTTCAACTCAAGTGCCTTAAGAAGAAGTTGGAAGTGTGGGATGGTCTGGATCAGAGGATAATCGACGATGCTTTTGCCCAATGGCGCCAGCGACTCCAGGCTTGCGTGCAAGCAGAGGGAGGACATTTTGAACATCTTCTTTAATTAAATAATCAAACCATACTACTGAGAGTTTCTTCACACAAATATCAAATACTGTTTTCATGTTAGAAGTACTTATATGACATAAAAGGTTTGGCTTACTTTTTATTGAACCACCGTGTATATCGTGGATCCATCAATGTACTTGCAAGGGAATCGTGAGACGAACAACACGAAATGCAGCTGAATTATATATAGCATGGGTATGAAGCGTTCTAAGGGTGTTTAAGGAGATATTTAACTAATTGTTATTAAGGCCGTTGGCATCCATCTTACCTTACCTTACCAGACCTTACCTTACCTTACCTTGCCAGACCTTTCCTTACCAGACCTTACCGTTTATATCTTACCTTATCCTACTTTACCTTACCTTACCTTGATGTGTGTCATGTGACCTTTACACGCTTAATGCTCATGCAATGTGAACCTGTTTAGCGACGCCTTTTAACTCCAGAGATCGTTTAGTTCAATCAACTTCAATCAATCTCAGGTGCATTTAGACAAGCGATTGGTTGATGGATTCCAAGAGTTTAACGAAATCTTACGGCAGAAAAGCCATTCACATTAACAGGAAACGTTTTCATATATTTTTAATGCTTTCGGATTTATTATAATTATTATTATTCCAATGGTTATCGTCGTCTTACGACATCAAAGGTCGTTGACGGCTATTTAGAAAGGATCCAAAATAAACGAGAAATTTATCGCATACGCCTAATATATAGGATCGGTGGAATTCACGTTAGAGGTATTTAACGAGACCAGTCCACCATCGAGTGTTAACGACATCTCGTGGCCTTAAAGACCAACAGAGATGATTAGCGTCGGGAGCGATCGAAAAAGAGAGATATAGACAGACAGAGGCAGGCAGGCAGGCAGGCAGGCAGGCAGGCAGGCAGGCAGGCAGGCAGGCAGGCAGGCAGGCAGGCAGGCAGGCAGGCAGGCAGGCAGGCAGGCAGGCAGGCAGGCAGGCAGGCAGGCAGGCAGGCAGGCAGGCAGGCAAAGTTATTTTGGCATGGTACAGCTGTAATTGATTTATATACTCTGGTATCTATATCCGTGTAACGGCGCCATATAAATTGTCATTGTTATTATTAATATTACCAATATATATATTCCCTCTTCAACACTGACGACAGTAATAGTAATCCATTGCTTAACGACATCTAATAGCTACAATGGCCGTCGACGTTTCTAAAATTCATTAATTATAGTTCAGTTCATTTTCTAATATCTTTCATCCATCAACAACACTTCTATAAATATCTTATGTTCCAGCAAAGTAAAAATGCGGCTGACGAATATATAGCGAAGTAGGAGACGTTCTAAGGGTGTTTTAAGGAGAGCATGGAATTATCTAATGGTGACTAGGGCCGTCAGCGTCGACTGCTGCGATGACTCTCTTGATCTGGCCCTCTGGAAAACTGACTCGGACCTCTTTTGGACTACTCTCTGGAAACCCCCTCTGATTTGACGTAGCGCTCGTGAACAGGCTGGTGCCCTGCCTCTGACTTTCGAGTGGCGCTTTAGAACTTTGGAGATTACGATCAATTTCTTTTGCTTTTCTACTGGATGTTTTCGAAACAAACTAAAAACAATATGCGGCTGACGAATTTATAACGTCGGTAGAAATCGGTTTAAAGGTGTGTAAGGAGAGCGTGGAATTGCTTAGCGTCTACTGTGACCGTTGGCGTTGACCCTGAGTAACCCTAAAATTAATAAATTAATGCTTAATAGTAATTGTCTAAGGGAGCCTTGTGTGTCTTTGTCTCATCTACTCTTGGTCGTAGACTCTTTCGTTCTTCCATTTTAAGGCGACGTGATTCTCCAGAACTTGTGTTAGGTCAAATTTCCTGGAATACGTTGTCCTTAACAAAAGACACAACAACTAAAACTATTGTTTAAACGAGGCCTTGTGTTTTCACGTCTAGAGTTTCAATGAGGAGTATATCAGAAACGGCGCTATATAAATGTTCGAGCCTGCAATTGTATGACCTTACCTTACCTATTCGCATCTGTTGTTGGTAAGTTTGAACAACGGGAGCAGAAGTTTTCAGTGTTTAGCGACATCTTTTGGCTGCCAGGGTCTTTGACGTTGACTTTACCTTATCAGCCTTATTGGTTTGGGTAGTTGCTGTTTAAAGTAGCTGTGTCATAGCAAAGATGATTAGCGTCGCCCTCCTCCTTTCTCTAGGCTCGGGACTAGCACTACCAGATCATAGATGCTACAGGACCACTTTTACTTATAGGTCGAATATCTGGCTTTAAAATAAATTGTAGTTACTAATTATTTTGAAAATTGCTCATCTTTCCTGTGGCCGAATGCAACCTTGGCAATAGAATGCGGAGTATTTGCATTGTATAGTGTTTAACTAAATTTTGTGGCTCCCAGGACCGTTTACAGCAGGGGTGCGCAACCTTTTCGTTAATGTCGGCCGCATAAAAGGTTTATATTCTTATCACGGCCGCCAAGATATCTTCAGTTATTTAAAAACTATTATGATGAGAGATACGATTTATTAATAAACACTATTAAACAGTGGCGACGCTCATATAAATATGCTTAGGCCTACTGTGTATACGAATATGTTTACTGGCGCCGTCTTCTCCACGAACTTTAGTACCAGTGGCGGTGCCAGGATTTCAGGCATGAAGCCCTTAGCCCTTCCCTTTCTCCCCTTCCCTCCTCTTCTGCCCTCCCATTTTCTCCATCCCTTTCTCCTTCCTGTACCTCCCTTCCCCTCTTTTACACTCCTCCCCTTCTTCCTGTCTCCCTCCCCTTCCTTTTCTTTCACCCCTCCTAGTCCCTTCTCTTTCTCCAGGCCCTGCCCTAGGGCGTGCGGGGCCCAATGCAGCAAGTGATGAGCGGGGCCTCAAGCAAAAATCGCATTGCGGAGTTGATTTCCTGCCGATACGGTATTGGCATTTGGCAATATCATACGTATTAAAATAATGCAAAATCGAAATTAAATCGGTTAATGAACACACAATGCAAATCAGACTCTTAACTTAATACTAGACTTTTACTATGAAAGCAATGTTTTATTTAATTATTTGAATATCTGTTGAATCTCATCGCAGAAAAAATTATAGCCAGCAGCGCGGGGTCCTGAAAGCGCGGGACCAAGGCGGCTGCCTCGTTCTCTTTGCTCTAGGGCCGGGCCTGCCTTCCTCCAACAACCCTACCACTTTGAAGAGGGCCCGGGTGTTCATCCCGAGAAAATTTTCAGGTTCCAGATGCCTGTAGGTGCGTTTTAGCACACATCCTGTGGTGAAAAAAACCGGTATTTGCACGTGTGGCAACTGATAAATTTGGGGGATTTACAGTGCATTACAAGGACGGCGGTAAAGGATGCAGTTGGAATGTCGTCTCGTTGTATTTCATCCTTTTCCATTAGAGATGTTGCTGTTGCTTAAGGGACAATTTTTATTCTTTTTTAAATAAAATTCCAGAATTTCCTTTTTAAGAATTAGTACGCAGACGGCCGCCAAAACATTATCATTAGATCAGATGTCCACGGCCGCCAAATCTCCCTGTCACGGCCGCAAGCGGCCGTACGGCCGCAGGTTGCGCACCGCTGGTTTACAGCAAGCTTACTTAGCAATTTTAGGCTATGTGTCGTTTTCAACTGCAAAATGCAGGTGGTTGATTAGTATATATAGCGACGTTTCATGACGTTTAAAGGTGTTTAATATCAACTGCTATTTACTATATTTTATAATATACTTTATTATTTTAAACTGACAGACGCTGTAAGATTACATTGAAAAATGATAGTACAATCGAGATCTTACGGGGGGGGTGCCGTAGAGTAATGGATAACACACTGGCGTGAAGAGCAGTAGGTATCAAGATCGAACCTCGTAGACACCCGTAAGGTTTATTCAGCCTTCCACTCGCTAGGTGGCGGCGGTGGGTAAATGAATAGTAGGCCTTGATTGGTGCCGTATGATGGCTGCCGTATAAAAACAGTTACATTCGACTCCTGTAAAACTGTTATCATGTGCTTCCAGCGGCGGATCCAGAAAGTCTATCAGGGGGGGCCAAAAATTTTGTAGTCATCTCCCAAAAAAGTTGATGACCTTTTTTTTTTTTAGTCATTAACCTTTTTAATGTCTTCAGTCTACATCTACGTTCTGTGTACATTTTACTCATCCACGCCTACAGGGGGGCCACGCCTGTGTAAACATCATAAAACGCCCATAAAACACATGTCAAAAATAAAGAAAAATTTCAAATGGGGGGCCATGGCCGGATTGGCCCCCCCTGGATCCGCCCCTGTGTGCTTCCACTGTATACATGTATGTAAGGCGCCTTGCGAGGCTGCCGTTTCTGCTATTTGTATGTTCACTGTACAGAGCAGTGCGTTTGCAGGCGCTTAATTAAATAAAAAAATATTATTATTATTATTTATTAATTAAACACACGGTTTGGAAGCCATGCAAGGCGCCGTCCTAGAGTGGGGCTACAGGTATCGAACCGCGTTCTAGTGCTCTCCTGGCCATGAGTGTTACCATTATTCTACCCCCCCCCTTAATTCTTAGTTTCCATTGTTTATCGACATTCTGTGGCTGCCAAGGCCGTTAACTTCCATCTTACACAACTCTCTTGCACAATTTATGGTTGAACCTTCCCACCCCACGTCAGTCCCAAGCCTGGAGAAGGGAGGATGGCGACGCTAATCATCCTTTTCATGACAATGTGTCGTTAAACATCAAATAACCAACGACCAGTAGTAACCGGCGACCACCGCCAGTGAGAAGCCTGGTTAAGGGAGGGGGCGACGCCAATGACCTTTGTTATTATGACACAGTGTCGTTAAATATAAAACAAAGAGCAAATCCAAGATTCCAAGTCATCGGTCTGGAATTCAAAAGATTTAATTGAACAATAGAAACTAATTGATACATAGTTTAAATGACACACCTTAATAACTAGTTTAAGGGAGGCTATAAATATAAGGTAAACCGCGTAAATTAAACAGTGGATGTTTTGGCTCGCAAAATTGCTACTGAACGTTAAGGTCGACGCGGGAACAACCATGGCAGACAAAAGATGTTGCTGAACAATGGAAATGATCACACCCACCACCAAGGGCTGAATTAAAGTCAGGTAAGGCAAGTTCAGATTAACCAACGTAAGATAATTAATATAAGGTGTATATAAGGTCAGATCGAATGCACATCAGTACAAACTCCGCCACTGTTCGTACTCTGACAGTGCCAGTCCCAAGCCTGGATAAAGGAGGAGGGCGACGCTATTCATCTTTGTTATGACACAGCGTCGCTAAACTGAAACTACTACATCAGTACAAAACTCCGTCACTGCACGTACCCAGTCCCAAGCCTGGACAAAGGAGGAGGGCGACGCCAATCATCTTTGATACGAAACAGCATCGTTGAACAGCAACTAACCAACAAATCTTAGGAAAATCAGACTACTAGGAAACAATTCTGATGAATATCGAGGAAAAGTTTCGACGCCAACGGCCCTGCCAGCCACTAGGTGTCACTCGAAACCAATAATAAAATAGCAGTTGAGATTAGACACCGTTTTAAACTATGTCGCATGTGCTATATATACTAAATTGCGCGCTTAATGATGCTTTTGGTTTGCGTTCTCTCTCTCTTCATGCCTTACCTATCTTCAGTCAACTGGTACCATGTGCTGGGTAATTATGGAACGAAGCGGGGGAATCCGACAGCTGATCCTTTTTAAAATTATATTATTCTATGAGAACTGTGTGGTGATCTATCACATTTTTATTCAAACACGGCCTATGATGAACAAACCCGTCCGTTACACAAAAAAACAACCACTCACATATTTATATAGCGCTTCTTTTGAGGAAGAACACGGGGTGCGGGCCCCATATAAATCTTCAGTTGCTCAGACTCAGCACATAAGGATGAGGTATGGCTAGACTTCCTTTCATTTAATTTCTTTACGCTATACGGTCGCTGGCAACCGTCGAGACATCTTTGAGTATAGGGGAAATTCTGGGGGTGGTCGACAAAATAACGGTGTGGTTAGACACCTTTAATGAAGAAAATGATGTTGAAGAAATTGGTAGCTTTGAGTTATATACTCTGACAGTGCTAGTCCCAAGCCTAGAGAAATGAGGAGGGCGATGTTTATCATCTTTGTTTTGACACAGCGTCGTTAAACAGCAACTAACCAAACTAACCCATCAGGTACAAATAGGTTCTCGAAAAAAAAGTTAGGGTAAACGGCACCACGAACCATAAGATTTTACAAAAGAGGGTATACTAGAAGAAATTCGGGTTCAGATTTGCCCGCATTAATTGCTCTCAACTTATCTTTGGCACTGTGACCCCTGTCTGTAACTCGGGTGGTGCCAGTCCGAAGAGTGAACAAAAGAGGAGGGCGATCATAATCGTCCTTTTATTGAGGCAGCGTTGTTAAACATAAAACTAATCATCGAATGATCACCAGTTTTAAAACAAGAGTTGAAACAAGAAACCTTAAAAACCCTTTCAACTGGCGCTATATATTCACCAACTACATTCAATTGCAATATTCTATCCATCACAAAAGAGAGTCGTGTAAGGTGGGAGGCATCGGCCTTAGCAGCGACAGAAATGTCGTTAAACAATGAAAACTAATAATAAAATACAGTTTATATTAAACACCTTTAAAACGAGATTAAACTTTGCTATATGTAACTTTTCACCCGCATACACGTCACATTCTGTAAAGAGATATGCTAAGTTTGCTAATGTAAATAGTTTTATTTTATTTTTATTTATTTTATTTTTTTAAATTTTTTATCTGTAATTTTAATTAGTCTTTTCCTTGTGCATTTTATTTTATTGTATTAATTATTACATTATTATAATGCAATCTTGAATGCATTAATATCAAACTTGAAACAATTGTAATTATTATGCTCATATAATTTTATGCTTTGTTGGTTGATGAGATTTGTACTTGAGTGTGTTTAGTACCTGAGCAGTTTCTTTGAGGAAAGGTACTTGGTATAACCATACGTTTCATTTAATATGCATGATGTATGTGAGATTGGTACTATTTCATACATGATATGATTGTAGTGGTACATATTGCTATAAGATCTCATTGAACTGAGGAATAAGAAATGATCAATTAAACATTTCAATAATAGAATGGGAATATAATGTCATAATTATAATCATATGTGCTGTGCATTTATGTCTGAGGTTGTTTAAATATTTCTAGCGAGTGACAATAGTTGCGAAGTACTGTTTGGTTTGCGTCGGAACATTTTATAGCTATGTGTATTATAAATAACATTAGATATGTTGCTTTGGGTGATGTGACATTACTGACATTGTAAGCTTATGTTTGACACCTTTACATGGTGTTATACGGACACTATAAGTTTATCGTTTTCTAGAAATTGTATTTGTGAATTGTCGTCAACGGCCATTGTTGCCAAAGGACGACGTTAAGCTTTGGAATAATAATAATAACACGTTCATGTGAAGCAAGCTACCGGTACTGGTTTACTCAGCTGGTCTTTAATTTTCCCCACAAAACATGAATGGATCAATCAAAAAACAGGTTATATTGGTTCGGACGTTGCCCAGAATAAAAAAGGTCCGCGGCATCCAACGCAGGAGCCAGGATAGATGCTGACAAGTGTGCCGCTGGCTCAACACCACCATCGCCGTTACCGTCGCCAAGAGGGACCGAGGTGACAGGACAAATAAGAAACCATTTAAACGGCAGACACCGTACCAGAATAGGACAATGGAACGTGAGAGGGTTCAATTCATCAGGTAACCTGTCGATACCCGGGAAGGAAATGGAAAAACTGAATATCAATATGTGTGGGCTATCGGAAACTAAATGGTCAGGTTCCGGCCACTTTAAAACGTTGGATGGACATACGGTGATTTACTCAGGCAGAGAGCAACGTGAACACCATGAAGTGGCCATCTGGATAGGGAAGAACATCTCCTCATGCTTAATGTCGTACAACCCACTAAGCAATTGAGTCATATCGGCCACGTTCGCATCCAAACCAAGAGACGTGACGATAATCCAGGGTTATACACCATCAGCTGATAAACCAGACGAAGAGAATTAGCAGTTCTACCATAACCTAGAGCACGCGATCAGGGAAGTTCCAAGACGAAATACATGAATGCACAGGCGATTTCAATGCCCGACTAGCAGAAAAAGCAATAGAGACGGTCACACTTCAGCATGGTTCAGAGTAAAAAAGGAGTCCTTCAAGGATGCAACCTCTCAGCATACCTGTCTAATATACTAGCAAAGCAGTTGATGCGAAAGGCGCTATCTGGATTCACCGGGGATTCAGGATTGGTGGAAAGACCATCAACAATTTCAGGTACGCGGATGACATCGTGTTAGTGGCTACATCATCAAAAGAATTACAATAAATTCTTAGTCGAGTCGAGAATGCAGCAAAAGAATTTGTAATGTTGATTAATGCAACGAAAACGAAGGTAATGACGAACATAGAAGAAACACTCGAGATAAAAGTGGACACCGGAGGACTGGAGCAGGTAAAATCCTTTGTGTATACTTGGGGAGCAGAGTAACTGAAGAGGCGGGTGGTAAGGACGATGCCAAATCAAGGCTGGCCATGGGGATGGCGGTCATGATTAAATTGACGAAAATATGGAAGAACAAGACTGCAGTACATAATGAAATCAAATAACAGATGCTGAGGGCATTTGCATGGCCGACAGCAATATACGCGGATGCGAGGCCTGGACGCTAAGGAAAGAAGATAAATGCATCCAAGCGTTCGAGAACAAGTGCGTCAGAAAGTTGCCAAGAGTTACCTGGACAAAAAGGAACAAAGATCGAAGGTAAACTGCAATGGCCAACGAAGAAAAGCATTTACGGAGCTAAAGAAGCAAGCCATGGGAATGCTGCACTTATTGCTGTGGCGGTCTCATTTAACTGAATTAGTCTGGCTCTAAGAGAGGCTAATTTTAATGAGTTGTAATAGTTTCCGGTGTTTAACGACAGGGTCGTTCTCGTCGCCCTCCTCCTTTTTCCAAGCTTGGGACTGGCATTAGCGAACAGTGGCTGAGTTCTAGTGTTAATTAATCCGACATCTGAAAAACATTCTATGGACGACCGGCCTATAGGTCTACTTTATCGATACGAAATGCTCGTAAAAATTCGCAAAGCCATCGCGTCATGTGACTAGTAAAACTTTAATTGAGAAAAGTCAGTTATTGCGCAATTATGTCAGTCAGTCACGTGAATTTTAAATCGTTTCTTACGACGAAAACCTTGACAAGATACCATGCAGTTTTCTTTCTCTGAAAATGCGCTAAAATTCACCTACGGCAATGTAGAATTCCAAAACTCTACCGAAGCAGGACCCCGGACCCGCGGCGCTTCGGGGAGGGGAAGGAAGGGGAGGCAAGGGGAAAAAGGAAGGGCGGGAATATGGATAGGCACACACACAGACACACACACACACACACACACACACACACACACACACACACACACACACACACACACACACACACACACACACACACACACACACACACACACACACACACACACACACACACACACACACACACACACACACACACACACACACACACACACACACACACACACACACACACACACACACACACACACACACACACACACACACACACACACACACACACACACACACACACACACACACACACACACACACACGATCTGATCTCGGTCATGTCTAAGATATGTTAACATAGTTTGGTCCACTGCGGCATCGTTGGCTCTGAAAAAGTTATACAAAATTAGCTTCAAAATTAATAAAATGTCACTTAAATGGTAATAGACAATACAGCGCATATATGTTCTGCTTATACAGGCAATTGTTTATTGGCTAAATAATAATTATTCGTCTATTTTCATCATAGAAACCGCATGCGATTGTTATGTAGGCATAAACACGACGTTTTACGTCTAAGCCGCTAGGGGGCGCCACGCTCCGTTCGCCGTAATTAGTTATATAAGAATCAAAACACAAATTATTACAATTTAGTCAAACTTAAACTATTAAAAGATATGGGATTATAAATTGCAATATTAAATTGCGTTTTAGTGTTATATTTGCCTTTCCTGCAAGCGCGGAATTCTAATACTTATGGCTATAGAAAAATAAGCCTCCTTAAACATCTTTTTTCTTGACGTAACATAAAATATAAAAGTCAATTTCGAGACAGGAGCTCTAGCGCTTCTCGGTCTATTGACTAAGATAGTGTTCACTATGTACATGTGAAAATCGTGTATCTGGCCTCAGGAAGGGGGGGGCTAAAATTGGGGGTCCTGCCAGGACCATCCAGTCCATCCTGGCTGTACATGGTGACACTTTCTTCTGGTCGATAGCCAGAGGCAATAAACAAAACAAAAGGAAAAAGAAATACGTAGAGTTAACCTTACTAGAGTCAACAACAGAACAGCTCACATGTCATCAAACTGACTATAAAGGTCAGTAATGAGCTGAGATCATTTAATAAATATATCATTGAAATGTTAGCATTATACACGTATATGCAGCTTTTGGGTGCGTCTAAAATTAGACTCTTTCTTATGGACAAACACCCTCTCATCAACTTTGTGTCTACCTGTGTGTCTGCTTCTGTATCTGTATCTGCGTCTGTCTGTGTGTCCGTCTCTGTGTCTACCTGTGTGTCTATCTCTGTGTCTGCCTATGTGTCTCTCTATGTGTCTTTCTCTGTTTCTGCGTGTGTGTCTCTATGTCTGTCTGTGTGTCTGCCTATGTGTCGGTCTCTGTATCTGTCTGTGTGTCTGTCTCTGTGTCTGCTTGTGTGTGTATCTCTCTGTATCTGCCAGTTTGTCTGTCTTTATGTCTGTCTTTGTATCTGCCTTTGTGTCTGCCTTTGTGCCTGTCTATGTGTATGTCTCTGTATCTCTCTGTGTGTCTGTCTCTATGCCTGCCTATGTGTATGTCTCTGTATCTGTCTGTGTGTCTGTCTCTTCAGCTACATGTGTGTCTGTATCTGCCTGTGTGTCTGTCTTTGTGTCTGTCTCTTTGTCTGCCTCTGTGGTTAGCTATAGGTCACTTTGAAAGTCATGGTATGAAGAGCGTTTGCATTTCCTAACAACGATACTGCTTGTATACGCAGAGTCGGACTGCGATCACTTGGGGGCCTCGCCAATTCAGTCATTTATTTATTTATTTATTTCGGATATTTCTATAGCGCCTATCGAAGTCTAGACTACTACTCAGAGGCGCTCCCGACTACAGCATTTGATACTGTGCCGGAATTTTCACGCCGAAGAGCCACTCGCAATTGCGAGTGAAGGACTTGCCCAAGGTCCGTAGGCAGCGGGCTAGAGTGGGATTCGAACCTGCAACCTTCCGGTCACAAGGCGTCGAACTTACCACTGAGCCACCACGCCCCACAAGGGGCATGGTGGGGCCAAAGATTTGGAAATATTCATGTTTAGAATATTTGTTGATTGACGTATATTAATTCCTTTCTACCTCGGGGCTCCCCGCCTTGAAACCATAGGGGCCCATGTACCATGGCCCATGGCACATGTAATGTACAGCAGCGGTTCTCAACATGTAGTCTGCGTACCACGGCTAATGTGCCCATTGTGCCCATGTGCCATGGCCCATGGCACATGGGCACAATGGCCAGTCCACCACTGCTTGTATGATCATCTAACTGGTCTATGCAAGTGCGACATTAGATTACTAGAAAATGTGCGTTGAGAAACAACTGAATATGTGCCTACTATTTCATTCATATATATATATATATATATATATATATATATATATATATATATATATATATATATATATTAGGGTGTCCCAAAAACATTTTTTGTTGAATTTTTATATGCAGTCCCTCTAAAAAGTTTCTTTATGGTCCCATAATTACACCTTTAAAATTTTATGACATTTTAAAAATATTTAGGGGTCCCCCAAGACTGTCACATTTTCCCCATATTGGCATAATTTGCGCCCGACGTGTACAATTTCTAAACGCTTTTAGACATCACTCTTGGATCCCATGATAACATGTTAAACACCATTGGAAAGCTCTTAAATAGTAGAATCTACAAGTGTGTAACTTTATTGTATATTATACTTATGGTTTTACGATAAAATAATAAAAACATTAACAAAACTTTAGACTTTTTTTACTTTTGCAATATCAGTTATTACCACTAATCGTTAGGAGCAATCATCAGTACAAATCTTTGATATTGCAACAAGCCATGGTTTCAGCTCCTCCATATCTTATGCTTATTCTTCATCGTTGATTACACCTTCAGGTGCTTAATTCTTCATTTCTACAATCTACATTCTACATACCTACAAGATTGTCATGATTGCACTTAGAAAAGTCTTGCCTATGTTTTTCAACAACTTGTAGAAGAAACTGTTTCTGTTCTTCGTTATTGTTGAACATACTGTTACATACTGTATACATACTGTTACATACTGTATACATACTGTTACGTCTGTATAAGAGCAACACAGCGTTCAGCATTCTCATTCACACATGCCAAGTTATTAACAAACTCACAAACGATCTTATGTGATTGGTATTCGAGTCACCCTGCATTCAACTGGAATAACTGCTTGCTATCGATGGCGGCAGCTGGGAAGAAGCTTCGAGAAATAGATAATTCCGATATTGTGCGGGGAAGAAACCGAACCATATGCAATCCTCGATCACCTTTCATTGGTCTAGATAAGCTGTGCTTTCTCTTCAGAAGACAGATGCTGAGTGAAGAGAGATAGAGGTTCACTAGCTCTTGGCTTAGGCATCTTAGATGATGCTGTATCATCTTCAGACCTGTTGTCTGCAGAGCGGCAGCATCAAGCATCAGCATCGACTCGACACCAGAGCCACGAGTGGATGTAGATGTTGACTACAAATATGTTGAAACGTTAGATGCTCAGTAATTCACAGGCCATCAACTGGATAACAGATTCGTTTTCATCAAAAAGGCTTGGGTTGATGGTGGAACAGGTCGGACCATTTGTCTCTAAATCAGTTGAAGAACAGAATGTCAGGCCCAGTTGATGTACAAACTTTATCAAGGCACAGTACGAATGCATCAGACAACAGAACTTCAAACATTTGATGTCGACAAGCCATCCACAGATTATGACCGATGGCTGTCTCTAGAAGAGTGCAGGTTCCATTAACTTTGCCGGTGTTTGAGGCCGTTGTGTCAAAGCATATGCTGATAGCAAATCGCACTGCCATGACTTCAAACGGTCCAGAACTGCTATCACTGCCGCCTGTCCTGACCCAGAGGTCAACTTTGGCACACCCAAAAGTATTAGTACTTCCATCAACTAGAGAAGAAATCAGGACTTTGTCCACGTCTACTGCAGTGGTGTCATAAATAGCAGCTTGCCATCCTAGTGCACGACAGATTCACAAGCTTGAAAGTCATCCTTGGGTTGCTCGGCAGCTTCACTACGAAACTGCTTTATTGACGGTGAATGGTAGCCTACTCTTAGAAAGCACTGCTGAAGATGTTGAGCAGTCTATTTCGTTGACTAAAGAAGCTAGGATCGCCATGAATAATATTATTGTGAAATTTATGTAAAACTATTGCAAAATACACATTGAAGCCAAAAAATTTCGATTTTGCATGTTTTCTGTCCTCTTTGCAATAAGGTTATATTATTTTGACATTGTTTGTAGGTTGTACCATTTAAGAGCTTTCTAATGGTACTAAGCATGTTATTATAGGATCAAAGTCTGATCCTATGGCAATTTTCAAACTCAGAGACATCATACATAATGTAGGACAAACCACCCCAATTCTAAGAGCCTTGGGGGACCCCTAAACATTTTTAAAATGTCATAAAATTTTGCAGGTATTCTTATGGGACCATAAAGATACATTTTAGAGGGACTGCATCATATATTGATCCTATAATAACATGCTTAGTACCATAAGTTTCAAAAAACATTTTTTTCCTTGTTTGTCTTGGGACACCCTAATATATATATATATATATATATATATATATATATATATATATATATATATATATATATATATATATATATATATATATATATATATATTAGGGTGTCCCAAGACAAACAAGGAAAAAAATGTTTTTTGAAACTTATGGTACTAAGCATGTTATTATAGGATCAATATATATATATATATATATAATTTATATATTAGGGTGTCCCAAGACAAACAAGGAAAAAAATGTTTTTTGAAACTTATGGTACTAAGCATGTTATTATAGGATCAATATATATATATATATATATATATAATTTATATATATTAGGGTGTCCCAAGACAA
The DNA here is from genome assembly GCA_963556255.1 of Allolobophora icterica. Classification (NCBI taxonomy): domain Eukaryota; kingdom Metazoa; phylum Annelida; class Clitellata; order Crassiclitellata; family Lumbricidae; genus Allolobophora; species Allolobophora icterica. The sequence continues at coordinate 99,810,665 of OY744603.1, forward strand.
ACAAGGAAAAAATTGTTTTTTGAAACTTATGATGCAGTCTAATATATATATATATACCCTAATATACATATATATATATATATATTAGGGTGTCCCAAGAAAAGTCATCAAGTGTTTTCGGGAGATGACTTTTTCGGGAGATGACTTTTTCAGGAGACGACCTCCTATAAAAAGGTCATCAACTTTTGTTGGGAGAAGAATTGCGAAGAAAAGGTCATCGAGGGTTTTCGGGAGGTGACTTTTTTGGGAGATGACTTCCTAAGAAAAAGGTCATCAACTTTTTTCGGGGAGATGAATTCCCAGAAAAAGGTCATCAAAGTTTTTCAGAGACAAGTTCCAAAATTTTGTCCCAGTAGTCTAAATTCCTTAAAATATGCACTGTCGTAATGGTAATCCCGAAATTTCTGCAGAACCCAAAAAAAGCGCAGGAGTTAGCTTATTCACAGGCGCTTAGTCAAATCATAATCGATAGGCGGAGAGGGTGAAGTCGGTTCCAGATGAAGATCCAAAGGGGTCAGGCAGGCAGACAGTCAGACGTCTAAGGAGGGTGGTGTTTAGAATTGAAGCGGCGAGGAAAGTAAGGGGAAGAGGAGGAATCGGGATAGGATTGTGAAAGAGCATTAGTTCAGTTTTGAATGAAAGACCCGTGGAGAGATAGGCTAGCATGATGTGAGGTTTGGTAAATTCGTAGGATGCATCAGATATATATATATATATATCCTTCTTAGTCTTCTTAATGATGTTTATAGTGCCATTGATCGCTCTCAACTTACTCTTCTTGCACTTTACGATGTTAGTGCAGCCTTCGACACGGTAGATCATGATCTTCTACTGCGTCGCCTTTCTACCTCCTTTGGTATCTCCAACCTACCTCTACAGTGGCTTTCGTCATACCTATCTGACCGCACTTCGTCTACTGTCTTCCACTCCTCGCGTTCCCCTTGGATTCCTGTACCTGTTGGCCTCCCCCAGGGTTCTGTGCTTGGCCCTCTTCTTTATATCCTCTTTACTGCTGACCTCGAATCTGTTCTTGCTGCTAGTGCTCTTTCTAGCCATTCTTACGCTGATGATCTCCAGTCCTATCTGCATTGCTCTGCACGGGATGCTCTGAGTGCTGTTCGCTTGATGTCTCGTGCAACTGACACTCTATCTGCCTGGCTTTCTTCCAATCGCCTGAGACTTAATCCTCTTAAAACCCAGTACATATGGCTGGGTACTCGCCAGCAGTTAGCAAAACTTGACCTGACCCTTTTGGCTGCTGAATTTCCTCTAATATCATTTTCTACCTCTGTCCGGAACCTTGGTGTCATTCTTGACCAGGAACTAACCTTTACTAAGCACCTCTCTTCTCTGTCTCGCTCCTGTTTCTACCATCTCCGCCAGCTCAGGGTTGTTGCTCGCTCTCTCTCAGCCTCTGCTGCTTCAACTCTTATCCATGCCTTTGTTTGCTCTCGTTTAGATTATTGCTCTTCTCTATACACCGGTCTTCCTCAAACCCGCCTGTCCTTCCTTGAGAGGGTCCTGCGGTCTGCGGCGCGCCTTGTTGGCTCCATACCCCGCTATGGTAGTGTATCCTCCTACATGCATCATACTCTTCATTGGCTTCCCATCCGGCAGCGTATCCTGTATCGGCTTTGCTCTCTCGCCTGGCAATGTGTTTTGGGCATGGCTCCTTCCTACCTATGCTCTGTTTTCACTCTCTCTTCTTCGCTTACGGGTCGCTCAGCCCTCCGTTCCTCTTCTCGGGGCGACTTTATAGTCCCGTATGCCCGCACTGCTACTATGCAGCGCCGAGCATTCTCTGTCGCTGGTCCAACTGCGTGGAATGACTTACCACCTCTCCTTCGCCTGTCTCCTCGTACTCACCCGTCTTCTTTTTACGCTCTATTGAAGACTTTTCTCTTTGATCAGGCCTGGCTCGGGAGTGCCTCTGAGTAGAGCCCTTGAAGAGGCGCTATATAAATTCCATGATAGATAGATAGATACATATATATATATATATATATATATATATATATATATATTCGTATAAACGGCACAGGTCACAGATCTAATTCCCCAGACTTATCATTATTCAACGATGTCATTTGATTATCTTTGTCTGGTTGTACTTAAATCAAGACCTATTCTTGGTGAACGAGGTTTTTCGGTTGCTGGACCTACTTTCTGGAACTCTCTCCCTGTGTCTGTGCGCTCTGCTCAGTCGCTTGTGTCTTTTCGTTCTCAACTTAAAACGTACCTCAATCAAATTGCTTATCGATCATAGGGTGTATCTCTGTCTTAAGGACTGATCTTCTGGATATCGACCTGATTACAGCTTGGTTTTGGTGAGCCATCGGTTTATGCCTTCTGCATTAGACACCGGCGCAATAGAAGTTACTAATTAGAATTACAATCATAGTCTATAAACGGCGCACAGTAAGGTAAAGCAACGTCGACGGCCCTTGCAATTAAAATACTGTAAAAATGTAATTAAAATGACTACTCTAGAAATAATTAAATCGAAGTCTTATGCTAAAAATGTTTATGTTTGCTTGCACTAGATTGACAGACACCTTTTTGAGGAGTTATATCATATAATAAGAAATTGACATGTATATCTTTAAAAACACCTTTTTAAAGCAGGTAACACGTGCATTAAAAGAACAAGAACCGAGATCTGTCTAATGACGGTGTAATGATATTGTACGCATATCTAAGGGACTAGGGTAAAGTTGAGGTCAACGAAACTGGCAGCCTCAAGATGGCGCTAAATGTTGAAGTGATTCTCAATTATATTAAACTCAACAGTGAATTATGAAAAGCAATAGAAGACGAAGAAGAGCAGTCCCTTAAGCTAACCCTGAGGCAGCCATGGGTATGAAGTGTTAGCGACTTCATTTTGTTAGCCTCGGCATATGAGAGCGGATGGCAAATCCTGTTGTCAATTTATAGATTTATTTGCATTCAGTATAGGGTAACTAGCAACATTTTATGAAAATATAAACCCCAGAGAGTACAAGTACCTCTTTGGAACAAACTCCTGCCAGAATTACGCAAAACATCTGATGCATCCTACGAATTTACCAAACCTCACTTCATGCTAGCCTATCTCTCCACGGGTCTCTCATTCAAAACTGAACTAATTCTCTTTCCAAATCCTATCCCATTCCTCCTCTTCCCCTTACTTTCCTCGCCGCTTCAATTCTAAACACCACCCTCCTTAGACGTCTGACTGTCTGCCTGTCTGACCCCGTTTGGATCTTCATCTGGAACCAATTTCACCCTCTCCGCCTATCGATTATGATTTGACTAAGCGCCTGTGAATAAGCTAGCTCCTGCGCTTTTTATGGGTGCTGCAGAAATTTCGGGATTACCATTACGACAGTGCATATTTTAAGGAATTTAGACTACTGGGACAAAATTTTGGAACTCGTCTCAGAAAAACTTTGATGACCTTTTTCTGGGAATTCATCTCCCCGAAAAAAGTTGATGACCTTTTTCTAGGAAGTCATCTCCCAAAAAAGTCACCTCCCGAAAACCCTCGATGACCTTTTCTTCGCAATTCTTCTCCCAACAAAAGTTGATGACCTTTTTTTAGGAGGTCGTCTCCTGAAAAAGTCATCTCCCGAAAACACTTGATGACTTTTCTTTAGGAGAAGTCATCTCCCGAAAAAGTCACCTCCCGAAAACAGTTCATGACCTTTTCTTAGGAATTCATCTCCCAAAAAAGTTCATGACACCTTTTTGGGAATTTACTACTGGGGCAAATCTTAAAACTCTTCCAACATTTTGTCCCACTACTTATACTTTAACCATACATTGCCTGGGACAAGTCAGCCTAACTACTGGGACAAATCCTAACACTACTGGGACATTTGTCCCACTAGTTATACAGTTAAAATATGCCCTGCATTACGATAAGGCAGAAATTTATTTTATGCACCACTTTAAAGCTATTCATTTGCATATATAAACATGTCGTTATAAAAACAGCAGTCACTTCATTGTGCGCACTCGAAGCTTTCTCAACGTGTAACATGTATGTAAATATTTAAACACATGCATAATCGTATGCACCATTCATTTAAATATATCGGCACATACCATTATATAAATAGACATACATATACATGTATATATGTATATATATATACGTGTGTGTGTGTGTGTGTGTGTGTTTGTATGTGTGTGCGCGCGTGTGTGTGCGTGTGTACCAATCAGAGCGTAAACTTCGGCCAAAGGCGACATCTATAGACCAGGCTACGTTCAATGGGCTGTGGCTAGTAAAAGCGATTCGTCTGAACAGCTGAGAGAGGTTATCGATCCATGCTTAACAGCAAGACAGGCAGACAGAGACAGACAGACAGACATATAGACAGAAAGGGAGAGAGACACTTGTATTACCTCAACAGGCGCGGCCTACTTGTCTCTCTAAGCCTCGTCCGAGCGATTGCATGCAAGGGGCTGACGACACGGGCTATCTGCTTTTTAGGGCTTACCTGGTACAAGGTGTATACAGGTGAAATCGTCGTAAATACTATTGTTAACATCACATACGCCGTCGGCGAAGAACACCTTTAGGTGTATCGATATTTCGTGAACAGGTTTTGTCACAAGCAAACCCGGATCTTGGGGAAATACGCCGTGACAAAGATACCAAGACAATATAATGGATTTACAGGCAGTGTCGTGATACAGGTAAAATATACCTTTTTCAGTAATTACACTTACATTATTAAGATATGTGCTATTTATATTAAGTCGTATGTATACGTGTAACACTCTTAGGTATACGAGAGTTTAGGGCCACATCAACGGCCACTAGATGTCACTGACCAACAGAAACTAGTAATAAAATTGCAGTTGAAATAAGACACCTTTAAAATGGCTTCTGTAAGCGTTATATTTGAGCTAAGCTCACTAAACCTGCAAGTCTCTTCGAAATTATTGGATGGTCAGACGATTTAAAGCCAAAATATAAAGGTCAGAAATAATTCTGATTAATTTGGACATACCGTTTACCTTGATGAGGATATGTAGGTATACAGGTAAGATATTTGACTTGATAGATTCTTGAGATATAACGTCATTTAGGCTTTAAGAATATCATATGAAGGCGTTATATAAATGCGAGGCGATTATCATAGGGTGGGATTTACCGCAAACAGTAAAGAAAGGTTAAGTTGGAAAGCAGAAGTTTGAAGGTAACTATAACGATAAAGGTAACAGAATGACTTTTCTGCAGGTAACACCTGAGAACTTGGCCAAGGTAAGGTAAGTTAAGGCAAATTAAGGTAAGATAGGGTAAGGTTAGGTAAGGTCTAGCTCAGACAAACAGACAGACATATACACGCGCACAAACATAGATATAGACCGACACACACACATACACACATGTAGAAACACACAATCACACACAGGTGCACATACATGTTGGACCCGCAATTTGGAATGGGCTTCCTCTTGAGCTGCGGTCTCTTCCTCGAAACTCATCCACCGCTTTCTTCTCTGCTCTAAAGACTGTTCTGTTTCGCCGGGGTTGGGCTGGGAGTGCCTCTGAATAGCTTACTTGAAGGGGCGCTATATGAATGCTTGATTGATTGATTTGATTGATTTGATTTGATTTGATTGATCGATCGATTGATTGATTGATTGATTGATCGATCGATCGATCGATTGATTGATTGATTGATTGATTGATTGATTGATTGATTGATTGATTGATACACACACAAATGGTTTATTTCCTGACTGGATGTGAGTGCAGAATATGAGATCCAACGTTAGCGAGAACTCTCTTATCTATATAAATAAAGACAAGACTCTGTCTGTCTGTCTGTCTGTCTGTCTGTCTGTCTGTCTGTCTGTCTGTCTGTCTGTCACAGCGATCTTTGACCGCGATGCATTTCTACAGCTTTGGACCTTTTCACTCCAAACCTTCACTACTGTCTCGGGGTGGGCATTACACACCCAGTGTGAGGCTTCGCGTCCCCCGTTTTCACCGCTACCATGGTCTCCCGGGCCAAAACCTACCCGAGCAATGCATTTTTAGCTGGTAAAAAAAACTTACACTCAACCTATTTTCACTCGCCAGATGGCGCCGCCGGGTTTAGCAGCTACAGTACGGATTCGCTAGAGGGATTGAAACTTTCACTGAACTAAAAACCCGGCCAACGCCGGGTTAAGCAGTGTTTTGTTGCTTATTCGCTAGAGGGATTGAAACACCCAAAACGCCGGGTTAAGCAGCTTCGCGTCCCCCGTTTTGATCGCTACCATGGTGTCCCGGCCCAAAACCTCCGAAACTCGGGCAACGCCGGGTTCACCAGCTAGTGCAGAATAATTCAGAGTAATCAGGGTGTTTATGAGTTCTAACAGAAGGCCAGATTACAGCACAGGGGTGGCGAACCTCTTTAAGACTGCGTACCAAAATAATTTTAGAAACCAACTACAATTGTAGTAATCCACTGAATAACGACATCTTATAGCTACGTCTTTGAAATACATTCATATAGTTCAGGTCATTTCCATATCAATCTTTCGTCCATCGATTTAGTTAAATGGAATCATCGAGTAAAACAATTATAAATTTGCTACTGACGAATATATGGCATAGAGAGGACACCTTCTAAGGGTGTGTAAGTAGAGATTTATCTAATGGTTACTAGGGCCGTTGGCATCGAACTTACCTTACCTTACCTCGCTTCACCATATCTTACCATACCTTATCTTACGAAACCTTTCCCTACCCTACCAGACCTTATATTACTCTACCTGACCTTACTTTACATTGCAAGACCTTACCTTGATTTACCTCATCAGACCTTACCTTACCTTATCTTGCGAGACCTTTCCTTACTTTACCAGACCTTATATTACTCTACACTGGCCACTAAATGTCACTGACTCAACAGAAACTAGTAATATAATTTCAGTTGAAATAAGACACCTTTAAAACGGTCTACTTAAGCATTATATACCTTAAGCGGTTTAAACAAGTGGACTAGGTTAGGCAATATAAAGCAAAAATATAAACGTCAGAAATGATACTTACTAAGTATAAGGGTACAGTTTACCTTGATGAAGATTTGCAGGTATACAGATAAAATCTCAATTGAGCAATTCTTCAAATATAACGTCATTTAGGCTTCAAGAATAATCTTGGAAAGCGCTATATAAATGCGAGATGATTATTACAGAGTAGTATTTAAGTCGGATTTACCGCAAGCAGCAAGGGCAGGTTAAGTTGGAAAGTAAAAATTTGAAGGTAACGATAACGATGAAAGTAACAGAATGACGTTTCTGCAGGTAATGCCTGAGAACTTGTCCAAAGTAAAGTAAGGTAAGGTAAGGGAAGATGAGGTCTTGCTCAGATAAACAGACAGACACACATACATACACATAGACACATAAACGCACGCACACACACACACACACACACACACACACACACACCACACACACACACACACACACACACGGTTTATTTTCTGCGTCCAGACTGGGAACTTGTTCTCAGATGGATGGATCCAGAGTTTAACGACATCTTATAGCAACCAAGACTGTTGACGTCTACGGGTTTTTTTTCTCGTCTTATTACAGTTCTTTTGCGAGAAGGACTTACTTATCCAGAAAAATTCTGAGTAATTCAGGTGTTTGTGGGTTCTAAAAGAAGGCCAGATTACAGCACAGGGGTGCGCATGGCGAACCTCTTTAACCATGCCAGTAGTAATGATAGTAGTAATAATACATTGCTTAACGACATCTTATAGCTATGTCTGAAGAATCATTGATGTAGTTTAGTTCATTTCCATATCTATCTAGGGGGATAGAGTAGTGGTAACACTCATGGCCAGAAGAGCATAAGGTACGCGAATCGACTCCCGTGACAACCCTCTATAGGGCGGCGCCTTGCATGGCTGCCAAACCGTGTGTTTAATTAAGATATTGATTGTACTTAAGTGTTTCAATGTAATCTTACTGCGTCTGTCGGTTTGAAATATTAAAGAATGTAATAATAATAATAATAATTTTATTATTATCTTTCGTCCATCAATGTAACTACGCGAAAATTTATGGCCGAACAAATGTGAAATGCAGCTGAATAATATATTGCATAGGAAGCATACGTTCTAAGGGTGTCTAAGGAGTGATTGATCTAATGGTTACTATATGCCCTTTGGCATCGACCTTATCTTACCCAACCTTACCAGACTTTACCTTACTATACTTACCATTCCTTACCTTAACCGACATTATTCTACAAAGCTCCCCCAAATACCGATTATTATTTCGCCTTGTTTTTTTTACCGTCCTCAAAACTGCTTTGTTCGACCATGGTTGAGCTGAGAGTGCTCCTGAGTAGGCAATCTTGAAGGTGCGCTATATAAAACTGCTCTAATAACAAAAGTAGTAATAATAATAATAATAATTAATAATAATAATAATAATAATTACCTTACCCGACATGACCTTACCTTCCCTTTCCTTGCCAGACGTTACCGTACACCTTACCTTGCCAGACCTCACCATATTACACCTGACCTTCCCTTATCTTACCAGACCCTACTTTACCTTACCTTTCTATACCTTACCTTATCTTATCTTACCTTACTTCAATGTTTCTCTTGTGATCTTTACACATTTAATGCTTATGCAATGTAAACTTGTTTTACGACTCCTTTTGACTCCCAGGATCGTTTAGGTCAATCAACTTCATCAAATCTCAAACAGGACGCATTTACACAAGCGATTGATTGTTAGATTCCAAGAGTTTAACGAAATCTTACGGCACAAAAGCCGTTTACATCGATAGAAAATGTGTTCATAATGCGTCCGATTTATTATCATAATTACCGTACTCCAAAGTTTAACGTCGTCTTATGACATCAGAGGCCGTTGACAACAATTATTCAGAATTTCTATGCAATGGATGGTTGAATCGAAGTTCTAATGACAACTTATGGCAACGAAGGCCGTTGACGTCGACAGAGATAATATTAGGCCTACGGCTGGTAGTACGACAATGCATAATAAACGAGAAACATGTATATATAAAGTCGGTGTGATCCGTTTTAAAGGTGTTTAAGGAGAACCGTCCGCCATCGAGTGTTCAAAGTCCGTTGACGTCGACTTTAAAGGTGACATTACCGTACATGATCTTCCTGGATTTTACTAACGATAAATATACGACGCTATGTCATAGCAGAGATGATTCACGTCGCCATCCTCCTGTATCCAGTCTTGGGACTGGCACTAATATGGCACGAGTAGTGGCGGAGTTACTAACGATAGGTTACTGACAGTTTAACGACATCTTATTTCATCAAAGGCCGTTGACGTAGACAGGAAAAATGTTTTCAGTTTTCACCAATTCTTATGGCTTAACCCTCGGGCTACCAAGGGGGGGGTGGTTACCACCCCCCCCCTACGTTTTTCTGGAAAAATTTTTTTTGCACATGGAATATAATTTTGACATTTTAGGTAGCTGTAGGGGGTCCATTTGCGCAAATTTTGAGGTAAAAGTCATGATGATATCCCACGCCATAAAAAAGTTATACCCGATATAGCCTAGGTACCACTTATGAAATCAGGAATTTCTCTCGTCAGCTGTTAGCTGTTGTCGACTATAAAGGTATTCATTATTCTTTCTGGAAGAGAAACAACTATGCCATTCTTTAGAGGGAATTTAGGGTTATATTTACTTGCTTAGTTATTTGTCTTTTGATAACCGGAAGTGATCATAATGAATAATAATACGCTTTTTCAGTGTGAAAATCACTGATGCAATATCACAACGTAAACCGATATGGTTGGGTATGGGGAAGGGCTATAAACAGTTGAAGCAGAATACTAACAGAGTAAAGTAGTGCTGTGAAGTGTTCAAGAAGCCGGTTTGCAGGAAGCATTCGCACAAAACAATGAAAGTAACTTGCAACAACTGCCAGGACCACTGACGTATTTGACTGCCGGGAAAAATTACATAATTTCTTGTTTCATGTTGATATAGCTGCACACCTTTAGGTTTTGCCTGTAACTAAAACAGACTTTGGAATAGTTTGTATTGTTGAAAATTAAGCCTCATTATATTTATTATATTTAGAATATTCTTGGATACATAGTTCATTTTCAAAACCCACATCATTTATATATTTTTGTCCAGGTATTTACGTAACAATCGTAATTGTCTATGGGCATATATATATACACACACATATACCGGTAATAATGTGTGTGTGCATATATATATATATATATATATATATATATATATATATATATATATATATATATATATATATATATATATATATATATATATATATATATATATATATATATCAGTCTTGCGTGTCGATGTAGGGCCTTACGTCATAATATTAATTGATCAATAGTACAAATTGTGTGCGATAATATCAGATATCGTTAAATGGACCGGTGCCTTTGTTAAAAACTATATAATTTCGAGATGCATTCATATATTTTACAACTAAATATACCATTCTTTTCAGAAATGAATGCTGAATCAAATGCTGTATTACATGATATGATATCTTAAACCAAACACGAAATTTCGGGGGGGGTGGTAACCACCCCCCCCTTGGTAGCCGATGTCGCAAAAAAACCTTGGTAGCCTGAGGGTTAAGGACTTTATTATCACAGCACTAAATCTAGAGTTTAGCGACATCTTATGGCAACAAAGGTCGTTTACTTCGATAGAATTATTTTCAACAGTTCTCACCGTTCCTACGAAATAGTATGTCCGTAAATTTATCACACCAGTGGTGGAGGATCCCAGTTTATATATAGCATTGGGGTATTGCTTTTTAAAGGTGTCTAAGTAGAGCTCTAGTCTAGGCAACCGGTTGCCGTGCCTCATGCATATGTGTGAAATCGGTGGACAACGTTTTAAACGCTGTCTAAGGATAGCGCTTTAACCAATCGCCCTATCAACAGTTTAACGACATCTTATGATAACAAAGGCAGTTAAGTAAGTAAGTATATTCTTTATTACACCATTAGCAACGCACAATGGGACAGTAGCTAGAAGCGTTGATTGTAAAACATAGAAGTAATAAATCGAAATAAAAATTAGAAAATAAGTTAATAAGTAAACAAGTGTTTTCTTATCATTTATACAGTAACCTGGTAATGTAACCCTTCCCTGTCAGAGGATCACATCGCGCCATCTCACGATTATGCGAGTGAGGCCGAAGACAGTATCCGGATAATCGTATCGGAGTGAGCAAACCATAGAGGACATGCACTGGGTCCCGAAGGATTGCAACAAAGAGAGCATCATCCGCCTTAGAACACAACAGGTCAAATGTAGGAGTATCAGTTGGCAGATACCAATGTCGCTTAAGTTTACGTATCAAAGCAGACAGACGCGCTCCCTCCCTCCCTCCCTCCCTCCCTCCCTCCCTCCCTCCCTCCCTCCCTCCCTCGCTCCCTCTCCCTCTCTCCCTCTCCCTCTCCCTCTCCCTCTCCCTCTCTCTCTCTCTCTCTCTCTCTCTCTCTCTCTCTCTCTCTTCTCTCTCTCTCTCTCTCTCTCTCTCTCTCTCTCTCTCTCTCTCTCTCTCTCTCTCTCTCTCTCTCTCTCTCTCTCTCTCTCTCTCTCTCTCTCTCTCTCTCTGTCTCTCTCTGTCTCTCTCTGTCTCTCTCTGTCTCTCTCTGTCTCTCTCTGTCTCTGTCTGTCTGTCTGTCTGTCTGTCTGTCTGTCTGTCTGTCTGTCTCTCTCTCTCTCTCTCTCTCTCTCTCTCTCTCTCTCTCTCTCTCTCTCTCTCTCTCTCTCTCTCTCTCTCTCTCTCTCTGTCTCTCGGCCATTGGTAAATCCCACCATACTGGAGATGAGTACAACATTCGTGCCACTGTGGTGGAACGTACAACATCATTGGAGGTGGCTTCCAGTTAATCCATGCGAAGTCAGGACTCGCAGAGCAAAAATAATTGTTGAGCTTTACAACATTTTATTTCGGAAAGGGTAGGCCTACTCCCAAAATTTTTATTTAATTTACCCGTTTGATCCCCGAAATGGGCGGAGGAGTATTTTGAATTTTGATGTGGACATAATTATTTTCGAGTAGTTTTCACCGTTCCAATGGAGTAACACAGCTTTACTCAAGTTTCGTACCAAGTACCAACTACGGACTAAATGCAGCTGATGAATACTATATATACCGTAAGTGGAAATCGTTTTAAGGGTGTCGAATGAGAGCTTGGAATGTCTAGCGTTTAATAGGGCTCTTGGCATGTGTCGTATTGTGTCGTATCACCTGATGTGATAGAAACAAGATTTAAAAAGGTTTGTTATGATGGTGATGATGATGATGATGATAATGATGACGACGACATGATTATGATGACGATGAAAAGAGGTGTGTAGTTACTAATTATTTTGAACAGTTTTCACCGTTCTTATGGCAGAATATAATCTTGGCGATAGAATGCGGAGTATTTGCATTATATAATGTTTAGCGACATTTTGTTTCTGCCAGGGCTGTTAACATTTACCTTAATTAGTCCATTTTATGTACTATTGCACTGGCTCCCCATCTCACAACGCATCAATTATAGAACAGCTGCGCTGATCTGGCGATGCCTTCTTGGCTCTGCCCCGGTTTATTTGCGTGAGCTCTGCTGTTTTATGTCTCATGTGGCTGGCCGCCGAGCCCTTCGCCCTTCTTCTGCGGGTGAGTTCTTGGTTCCTCGTGCCACCACTACAATTAGGCAGCGTCACGCTTTCTCTGTGGTCGGCCTCTCCATCTGGAATCGTCTCCCATTGGAGATACGCCTGCGGCCTAGGAATAATCCGTTTATGTCTCACAAGTTGCTGTAGTCTAGTTTATACTGCCGTAGTTGGACTGGGAGCGCTTCTGAGTAGGTACTTTTAAAGGTGTTATATTAAGTTTTCACCGGCGTGTTTGATAGGTATATATAGCAACTTTTAATCACGTTTCAAAGGTGTTTAAAATCAACTGCTATTTTATTATTAGGTTTCATTGTTTGCCTTCTACCTTACATGACTTTCTTTTATGTTGGGATATAATACAGTTGATGAATATATAGCTCCAGTAGAAGGGTTTTAAAGGCTTCTTGTTTCAATGATTAATTTCAACGTTGCCTTAACTCTTGTTTATAAGATGCCAAACGTTGGTTAGTTTTCTGTTTAACGACATTGCGTTAATAGGCCTACAAAGGTGATTAGCGTCGCCCTCCTCCTTTGTCCACTCTTCGGACTGGCACCACCCGAGTTACAAACAGTGCTAGAGTGAAGTCGATTGCGGGCAATTAACGGCGTCGAATCTCAACCCTTATTTCTGTTAGAATCCGCTGTTTAGCAAAATCTTATGGCTCGCGGTGCCGTTTACTTTCACCGTTCTGCTTTCACTGGATAATTATTATATTATCAAAATCCTCCGGACGGATCCAGCGTTTAACGACATCTTGACCCACACATTGGCCCGAAAACTCTCTTGCTGCAACTTGATGAAGCTTGCTTTATCCACCTTTCAAATGTAGTTCGTGACCTTGGAGTTCTTCTTGACAGCGAACTTTCCAGGACATATAATTATTAGTTCTATTACAATACAATGCTTTTTTCACCTCCTTTGAATTGGCCAAATCAAACGCTTTTTAAATGAACACTGCCTTCGTGTCGTGGTCCATTTACTTGTCATGTCCAGGATCGACTATTGTAATTCGGTACTTTCTGAGCTATCAAAAACTACCCTTGCACCTCTTAGCTATGTTATCTAGACCGCAGCTCGTCTATAGTTTAAAACCTTGGCCCTAGAGACCACATCACTCATTCTCTACGACAACTTTATTGGTTGCCTATCCAGTCTAGTATATCCTTCAAAATCTGTCTCCTGATGTTCAAGATTATGTCAGGTTCAGCTCCACCTTACTTATCATCTCTAGTTACACCATGTGCTGCTCTTGAACCAAGGCGATGGTTACGTTCAGCGTCAACAGGAGACTTTATAGCCAAAAGATAAAATCTTAAAATTGGAAATAGGATGTTTGAAGTGGCTGGTCCAGCTGAATGGAACTCTCTACCAGAAACAGTTCGAAGATCCACTTCCATAAATACTTAAAAAACTAAGCTCAAAACTCATTTATTCTCTAAGTGCTATAATTAACCACTGCACTGTAACGCGTCCTTTGAGTAAGACTCTGTTTGATTAAGGCGCGTTATAAATATAACTTGTATTGTATTGTTTTGTATCTTAGGGCATCAGAGGCCGTTGACAGAAATTATTTATAATAATAATTAATAATCTGTCATTTGTAACGCGCCTAAACAAAATGAAATCTATCACAAAATCGCGCAACAGAAAGTAAACTAATCAACATGCATCTTAAACAGATACGTTTTAAGGCTAGTTGTGAAGATCAATAGTGAAGAGGATTTGCAAAAAATATAAAATCCGGGAGTTTGTTCCATTGAGTCCGGCTAACACAGATGCTCGATTTCCAAATTTTCTGAGTGATCGAATGACGGCGAAGTCACCTTGAGATGACGATCGTAATCGTAATCTCGAGACTTCTACAACGCCCAAAAAAGCTAAGTCGCAGGAACCAGCTTATTCACAGGCGCTTAGTCAAATCAAAATCGATAGGCAGGGGGTCGAATCGGTTCCAGGTCAAGATCCAAAGGAATCAGTCAGGTAGTCATCGTCTGGCTTGAAGAGAACAACATGGAGTAACCAGTGAAGAGACGCATACCGGAGATGAGTTTGTGTAGACTCGATACATTAGAAAACCGATTTTGAAGTTAATGCGAACTTGTATGGGAAGCCAATGCATTATGCAGTTCACGAGAGTCGGGGTGACGTGGTTCTGGGGAGTGAGATTTTGACAAGCTTTGCAGCGTAATCGAAAACAGTGGTGAATGGTTGAAGAGTAGATGCAGGAAGGCCATAAAGGACTGAGTTGCAATATTCGAGTCTGGAAATGCCTATAGAGGCCGGACTACAGTGTGAAGACATTGTTCGTTTAGGCATTTCCTAACTTGCTGTATAATACGTCTAACATGGAACACCACAAAATTTAGTTTGATGCAATACAGCACCCATTCAAGGCTGCAAATTTGTTCAACACAAGTATGTTAATTAAAGGTGTCTAACTTATGACTAGCGGCGAGACAAGCGTTTAAAGGGTGTGTAAGGAGAGCCCGGACTTTTACGAGATTTTATTAGGTCCGTTGGTTTAAAGTTAACCAGTTGTTGATTATTTGCAGAACTTCAAGAAGTGAAGTAAAGATCTCCTTGACCTTGAGGGTGAAAAAGACTGCAGGAGTGCACCTCGAAATGTCTTCAACCGCTTCTCTCTACCCTTCGTCAACGGCCACCTCGACACAGTCTCTGGCCACTCCTCGAACTACAGTCTCGAGCACCTCGTTGTCCTCGGCGAGGAAGAAACCATCTGATCGCATCCCAGCCACGAACTGTTGCTCCTCGTTCTTCTACAACATCCCTCGTGGTAGCGTCATGATCACATTACCTGGTTTTGCCATCCTCGCCATTGGAGCCATCCTGATCGCCACATTCCCAGACCGATCCAACCCCAACTGGCTCGATGGGCTCCAGCTCATCTCCCTCATCTTCCTCATCCTCGGCGGGGTCTGGACCCTCGGAGGGATTCTCTTCTGGTTCGGGGCCTGGTGCAGATACCGTCCCAAGGGCCCGCCCAAAGCACCGCTGTGGTCAGCCCCAACGGACAGTCTATATTCCGATAACCCCAACGGAGGACTGGAGCTCGTCAGGGTCCAACGGTCAGGTTCCACTGACATTAATTCGAGCCAACAAACAAACGGTCACATGACTGAAAATGGGACAATATTCACGGTCTCTTAGCAACTGGATTTATCCTTTTAAATACCTGCACTGTAAGACTTATAATAATATGCATGTAAATATATAATCATATATGCATAATATCTTGTGGTAAAAGTAAAATCTGTAAATAGCGAAAACGGGAACGTAACATTTTAATAGACTGCTGGACACATTTTTAAAGTAGAAATTACAGTCACAACTAAAAATCGCAGCTATAGGCCTAAGTGCCAGTCTGAAGTCTGGAGAAAGGAGGGCGATGCTAGTCATCCTTGTTATGACAGAGTTTCGTCAAACGGCTAATAACCAACGTCTAAACGTAAGCTCGACCACAGCCGCATCGGTGGTGCTAAACTCGACCACTGCCCGAACTATGGTGGTGCCAGTGAGAAGCCTGGAAAAGGGAGGAGGGCGACGCTAATGACCTTTATTATGACACAGCGTCGCTAAATATGAAATTATGATCATTCTCGTATTGCTGTTGATTTATCATCCTATAACATCAGAGTTGTCTGTCTGGAATTCAAAAGATTTTATTGAACAATAGGAAATAATTGTAAATAACAGTTTAAATAACACACCTTAATAAATGTTGCAAGAGATGCTATATGTACAATAAATCGGTTTTAATTATACGGTTGGTGGCTTGCACAACATAACTAGAACTGTAGAGTAACGTCGACATTTTAACAACCGTGGCTGACAAAAGATGTCGCTAAACAATGGAACCACAACCATCGCCACCTCCACCAACACCACCACCACCACCACCTCCACCAACACCACCACCACCACTACCACCAAGGGTTGTAATTAAGGTCCGGTAAGGTAAGGTAAGTTCAGAATAACCAAGGTAAGATAATTTATTTAAGGTAAGGTATGTAAGGTCAAATCGAATCAGTACAAAACCCCGCCACTGCACGTGCTTCGGTAGTGCCAGTCCCAAGCCTGGATAAAAGAGGAGGGCGACGCCAATCTATGAAACAGCCTCGTTAAGCAGCACCTAACCAAATATTTGTAGGTAAAAATTCCGATGAATATCGAGGAAAGGAAATTTCGGCGGCAACGACTCTAGCAGCCACTAGGTGTCTCACTAAACAATTGAAACTAATAATTAAAACAGCAGTTGAGCTTAATAATAATGATCTTCTTTATTAATTGAAACTGACAAAGACGCAGTAAGATTACACTGAAACATGACAGTACAATCAAGATCTTAATTAGACACCGTTATAAATTTTAATTTGAAGCTATATATAAAATTACGCGCCTAATGGTTTGGTTGGTTTACACTAGTTGAATAGCTCACGGTAAGATGAACGTCTACGACCCTGGCATCCACAAGATGTCGCTAAACAATCTGAATTGATACTAAAAATGCTTTTGAGACTAGACACCTTTAAAAGGGTTTCAAACGACGTTATTTAAGCAAAGATTTATTTCATTATGGAATTCCTCCTCGGGCTCTCTGTGAGTTTGACGTCAACAGCCCTGACAGCCACAAAATGTTGGTTAACAATTGAGACTAAAATTAAAAAGCTGTTCAGATTAGACACCTTCAAAATGGTTTCAATCGACGTTATTTACGTGCTGTAATACGCTAGATAAGCTAATAGCTTTTCCACTGTTCGTATTCTGGCAGTGCCAGTCCCTAGCCTGGAAAAAGGATGAGGTTGACGCTAATCATCTTTGTAACGACACTGTGCCGTTAAACAGCAGATACTTACACGCTGTAAGTTTCTCGTTTTCTTTTAATTGTGTTTCTGACTTGTCGTCAACGGTCCTCCTTTTCCGGTCATAAGACGACGTTAAACTTCGGGATAATAATAATAATAATAGATGATCTCTTGTCGACGAAAACCCTTTTAGCCATAAGATGTCATTAAACTCTCGAAGTGTGTGTAAAAGTTCAATGTCACATCGCCCGGTAGACTCCAGATATCTCTAAGCAAATGAAGTTTACATCAACTAACTTCTCTCTATTCATTCCTTACCTATCTTCAGTCCACGGGTACTATGTGCTGGGTAATTACTGAACATGCGTCTTCCGTACATGAGTTAAAGAAGCGTCGGCGCCCCATAGATGATCTTTCCTCTGCTGAGGAAGATCCTCCTCCTCCTCTTTCTCCTACTCGTCTCCTTATCCTCTCCTCTTACTCTTCCTCCTCCTCCTCCTCCTCCTTTTCCTCCTCCTTCTTCTCCTCCTTATTCTCCTCCTCTTCCTTGTTCCCTCCTCCTTTTCCTCCTTCTTCTTCTCCTCCTCCTCCTTGTCCTCCCCCTCTTACTCTTCCTCCTCCTTTTCCTCCTTCTCCTCATCCTTGTCCTCCTCTTACTCTTCCTCTTTCTCCTCCTCCTCTTCCTTGTTCCCCTCCTCTTACTCTTCCTCCTCCTTTTCCTCCTCCTTGTCCTCCTCCTCCTTGTCCTCCTCCTCTTACTCTTCCTCCTTCTCCTCTTCCTCTTCCTCCTCGTCGTTATCCTCCTCCTACTTTTCCTTCTCCTCCTCCTTCTCCTTCTCATCCTTCTCTTCCTCTTCTTCGTCTTCTTCTTCCTCCTCCTACTTCGCTGCTGGCGTGACCTAGATTCCACGCACGATGACACGCCTGCGCATTTTCTTCCCAAGCGCAAAACGGAAGAGGGGTCAATAGGTCAATGCATCTGCCCAACGAAAGCAACCAAAGAGGAGGAGGAAGATGAGGTTGAGGAGGAGGAGGAAGAAAATGAGAAGAAGATGAAGTTGAGGAGAAGTAAGAGGAGAAAGAGGAGGAAGAGAAAGAGGAGAAGGAAGAGGAGGAACAAGAGGATGAAGAGGAGGAAGAGGAAGAGGAGAAGGAAGAGGAGGAACAAGAGGATGAAGAGGAGGAAGAGGAGAAAGAAGAGGAGGAGGAAGAGGAAGAGGAGGAGGAGGAGGAGGAGGAGGAAGGAGATGAGGAGGAGGAGGGAGATAATAAAGAAGATGAAGCGTCGAAGCATAAGGATGAGTAAATATATGAAAAGGTAGGAGAAGGGAGAGGAAAAACTGAAAGAAGAGGAGGTGGTGGACAAGGAAGAGGAGGGAATTGAATAGAAAAAGGAAAGATTAGAATAAGAAAGACATGGGAAGAAGATGCTGAGGAGAAGGAGGAATACAGGAAAAGAAGTGGGGAAGGAGGAGGTAGAGAGACAGACAGACAGACAGACAGACAGACAGACAGACAGACAGAGGAATAATTGAAATGAAAAGAGTAGTAGGCAGACGAGGAACAAAAGAAACAGGAGGAGAACGAATCGGAGAAGGAAGAGGAGGGAAAGAGGAATAAACTGAGGATGAGGGCGTTCTTGTGTCCTCAGCGACGTCTTTGTGTCCCTCTTTTGTCCCAGTTTTTCTCGGTCAGCGCCTCTTTGTTGCAACTCTTCGAATCCATCAAAAAATCCACAAGCGAAGAAATCAAATAGGCCATCCTTCATTCCCCTCCCCAGTCTCTCTCTCTCTCTCTGTCTCTGTCTGTTTGTTTGTCTGTCTATCTGTCTCTCTTCTGCTTTCCCTTTCTTTGAATCTGGGCCCTCCCCCACTCGAGAACCCGGCCCCTAGCCAGTAGTTTATCCCGCTGCGAGGGCCTGCCTTTGTGTACTGACCTGCCCGCTAGCTTCCCGGCTCTAGGCCTAGGCTGCACGGACCGTGTGGTGGCAAATAGAGTCACTGACAAAAACGGTCCGACGCCGCTCACTTTGTAAGGCATCACTAATGGTCTTGTGGTTAGCGTGCTGGACTTTCTCAAGAAGTCTGGGGTTCAAATTGCCATCAAGGCAGAAATTTGTGTCGAGATTTGTGCTCCACCTGCGCCCCTAGCCAACTCAGCTATAATGAGTACACTGACCGTACACTGTCAGACGGCGAGATAGAAGAGTGACCAGTCGCCCTTATATGCCGAGGCCAAGAAAACGACGTCGTTAGCACTTCACACTTAGGGCTGCCTTTGAAGCTAGCTTAAGGAATAGGTCCGTTTCCCGTTTTGCAATGTCGGCAAGTTGATATTCCTGAATTTCGGGTTTCTGTTTTATATATAGGCCTCATGCAGCACTTTAAAAAGGTGTCGAACGGAGCTCGCTCCTTTTATTGTTTAACGTTATCGTACAACATCAAAGGCCGCTGGCTTCAATTTAAAGTATATACAATTGGTTGGTTAGTTTCGCTTTAACGACGCATTGTCACAAGAAAGATGATTATCGTCGCCCTCCTCTTTAATCATAGTTGGAACTGGCAATTTAGAGTACGAACTGTGGTGGATTCAATTGGATGGAGGTTTAACGACATCTTATAGCAACAAAGGTGTTGACGTCGACAGAAATTTGTTTGGAATATTACAACTTTTTTATGTGGGATCAATTACTGCAGCGAAAATTTATATATACCATCCTAAGACCCCATTTAAAGGTGTCAAAACAGAACTTTACAACATGATTAGTATTCATTGTTTAACGACATAAAATAATACAGTTAATAATATCTGATGCAAATAAGAACAGTATTTTGCAGCAATTGTCGTACACAAAAATTCAAAACGTAAAAAAGATTCTTGATGAACATTGATAATGTACGCGAGATTCTTAATCTATTAATTTACATAAAAACTTTTATTAAAAAATTTATAAGACATGTAATTTTGGCACGAGCTTCATATTCTACTTTTGAATTTTCAAGAAGTTATCAACCAATGCAATCAAACAATGCTACAGAAATATATTCAAATAATGAAAAAGACATTTCTCTATCATATGATACACACTTGATAATTACAAAAGAACCGCTACTTCAACTGAAGTGCTCAATCAATTATTTTTACTTTTTTATCATTATTTGTCATACAAGACTGTTGCAATTATGACATTAGGAATGTTCGGTCAATCTTACTATTCTCCGATCGTGTCTCATCATTATATACCTTAAGTTTACCCAGTTTTAAAGGTGTCTAAAGGGAGCGCTCTTAACAAGCGGCTACCGTCCCCTCACTTTAGCTTTCTTGTCACAAGCATTGTTTCAGAAGTTGTAAAAGCCATCGGAGATTTCCAAGCTCATTCTGAACTTAATGGGCAATGCTCATTTGCGGTATAAATATGCGGGGTTACGGTACCACCACTAAAAAAATTGGACGTAGGTACCTCACACCGTGGAAAATGATACCCTTTATTCTGAGGAACGTAGCGAAAGAAAAAGAAGCTCCCTAACAGATCCACTACTAGAAACAAATTTCCAACGTCCCAACCGGGGTGCTCGATAGTGTAGTGGTTAGCGTGCTGGACTGTCAATAGAGAGGTCGGGATTCAATCCCCGCCAGGGCAGACTTTTGGTTCGAGATTTCTGTTCCAATTGCGTCCCCTATATAGTAACGGTGGAAGATTAGACCGCGAGAGAGAGGACAAGTCAACCACCCTCGTATGCCGAGGCTAAGAAAATGAAGTCGTTTGTAATTTATACCTTTCGCAGCCCCAGGGACGGTCTTGTGCCACAGCTTCTACTACTATTTATACGATGAATGCAATACTTAAAAGAGGTGTGTAAGTTACTGCGCCTATACTACGCGAACCGATCACGATACAGCCGGAACTTATTTCACCCGGGTCACATTTCGCTTCACACCTGCCGCTCTCTTCCCGATCCTGCACCTAGGCTGCCCGGCCGAGACTGCCCCGCGCCGAGCAGGTGCGAGGTTGGAAGAAAGGTAGCTCCAAAACTGTGCCTCTGGAGCTGAACGGAACCAAGTCTTTCAGGCAATCGAGCGGAGATTTGTAAACTATTTTACCAGCTGAATATTATCATCGAGTGAACGGAACACGAGAAGGAACATCATGCCTAAGGATCGACTTAGAGAGAGGAAGGTAAGACCGCGCACGTGTCTCTCCTACTAGAGCCTATGTACCGGGCCTCAGAACGGTAATATGGAGTATTTTTAAACGTTGGTGCCAAATCAGGCGGTCTGTGCCATCAGAGACAGATGATAGGAATATATCGAACAGAGTATTAGTATAATTAAAACATCCAGCGTTTCTGCTCTTACTTATAAGCAAATATGATGCTTAAAAGAGGTGTCTAATTATTTGTACAGTTTGTGCGCTTGTCAGGTGCAAATGAAGCCTAGGCCTACTTACTTCATTTAAGCGGTTCATAACGCGGTAAAATTCAGGACCACTTTTACTTATAGGGTGAAAATTACACTTAAAAGAGGTGTGTTCTTATTTTAGACAGTTCTTGCTTTTCCTATGGCCTAATACAGAGATGATGATTGGGATTTGGAGAGGTCTAGCATATTTCCATGTATGTATCCAGAAGATGTTGAACACCATCACGATTATTTGCTTACGTATCAATCAACCCGGGCTTTCCACTCAAAACTAAAGTCTCACCTTTTCAAGAACACCTACCGTGACTCATCTGATCCTCTGCCTTCCAATTCTTCTCTCCCTAAACGGCACCCACCTTTTTACAGCTGCTCTGCAGCCTCTCTTGATTTGGCCCCCGAAAACCGGACTCGGACCTCCTTTGGACTACCTTCTGGAAAACCTTTGACTTGAAGCAGCGCTCGTGAATAAGCTGGTGCCCTGCACTTGACTTTCGAGTTGCGCTTTAGAAGTTTGGAGTTTAAGATTACTAGTACAATATACCTACATACCTACCTTCCTTCATACGTAGCAGCCTACCTACTTGCCAATTTACTTACAATATAGAGTCAACCAATCAGAAGTTGTTGATGGGAAGATTCGCAATTCGTGTCAATTACTGCGATTACGTGCGATCGACCAATTGGACTAAATCATAGTCCTAGACAGGGCCTAAATCTGTTGATACACAGACGGACAGTACGACGGGCGAACAGACAGACATATAGACATACACAGACAGACACACACACACACACAGACAGTGAGGCAGAGAGACAGATAGACATACTGAGAGACATGCATACTTACATACATACATACATACATACATACATACATACATACATACATACATACATACATACATACATACATACATACATACATACATACATACATACATACACACACACACACACACACACACACATACATACATACATACATACATACATACATACATACATACATATATATACATACAAACGGACAGACAGACAGATAGACAGATAGACAAACATACAGGCAGACAATGAGGCTGAAAGACAGACAGAAAGCGTACATAGGTAATAGAAACAGATGTGTATTGAGTTTGAATGTCGTTAACAAAGTCCATTGTGTTTTTGTCAGCGAGGGCTCCCTAGCTCTCTCCCTCTCTGACTCTCTGACTCCCTCCCTCCCTGACTCTCTCTCTCTCTCTCCCTACCTGCCTCCCTCCTTTGAGCGGACGAGGGAACTCATTCATTCATTCATTCATTCATTCAGTAAAGAAAGCAAGGAACGACTGAACGAATAAATTAACGAACGAACGAAGGGAGGAAGGAATGACGTCTGCCAATGGAGGCGATGAAGCCAGACAAAGCATGCTTTGACATCAAAGACTATCAGCTGAGTTGCCTTGACAACTGTTGCCCTGACAACGCTGTCTCTAGTCCCGTGGTAAAGCACGAGCCTCTCGAGTTCAAAGGGCACCGGTTCAATTTCCCGCAGAGACAAAACAATAAGGATTTGAACGGTTCAGCTGTACATCCTGTCGCTAAACTCAGACAGACAGACAGACAGACAGACATATACATAGACAGACAGACAGGAAAGTCATACGATCTAATCCAATCTTATATTAACTTCTAAAGCGCCACAGTAGAGCAGTCCCTAATGCCAAGCCCAAGAAGCGCTCATTGGTTTGAAATGTTAGTGACTTCATTTTCTTAGCCTCGGCAAATGAGTGGGCGTGTGGCCAATTCCATTCCCCACCGCCGGGTCTCCTCACCGACAGTGTACGGGCAATGTAGGCCCTACTCATCTTGTAAGTGAGCTGGTTAGGTGGGGTAAATA
The DNA here is from genome assembly GCA_963556255.1 of Allolobophora icterica. NCBI lineage: Eukaryota > Metazoa > Annelida > Clitellata > Crassiclitellata > Lumbricidae > Allolobophora > Allolobophora icterica. Next base: position 99,834,451 of record OY744603.1, read on the forward strand.
GAGTATTATAATTATATCTGAATATAATTTCTGTTCTACCCGCGCTCTGTCGCTTTCTACCTAGAGAAAAAATATCTACTGCAACGTGATGAAAAAGCAGTCGTTTAGACACCTCTTTTAAAAAGGGCATTTGCTATATAAGAAAAAGTAGAAGAGCAAATTATTTACCTCCTTCAAGAATTTTTCAGCGGTATATAAAGCGAGTAGAGGTGGCTATTTACGTGTTGGTTTCCTTTGACTATTTATCTGTTTCGACTCATTGTGTTAAACTGAACTAACAAAAAAACAAATACATCGTTGGTTACTTTATTCTGGTAACTTTAAACTCTTAGACACCTCCTTTAAGTTTTGTATTCGCCTATAAACTTAAGTCTAGACGTCCCTAAAACACCTCTTTCATATTTTGAGGCGTTCTATATAAGTTAGTCGCTCAATGAGAAATATTATTGCAAGTATCAAACTCACGATAGAAGTGTTAGGGTGGCGCCAGTCGCAAGCTTGTAAACAGGAGGAGGGCGATGCTTATCATGTTCGGTTGAGACAGCGTCGTTGGAAGAGGAACTACACACGCCCTGACGTGGATTTGAATCCCAGACCTCTCGGTTAACAGTCGAGCGCGCCAACCACTGGGCTTCACTGGCTTCCCAGCAAGCAGTCTAATCCGGTCTAAATGTTTAGGCTGGGAGTCGTTTTATAGGTCGCCGAAAAGGATGGCGCCTCCCAAAGGTAGCTGATTGCTTTATTGGACAATAAAATTGTCTCACCTGGACGAGGTAAATAATTCGACAGGTGACGTAAAGGAATATTTTCGCCGACGCTCTCTCCCCGAGGAGGGAAGGGGTGGAATGGTTTCCATGGAAACCGGGGGTCAAGCAAGACCTGGCGTGTGTGTGCACGAGTGTGCGTGTATATGAGTGTGTTTGTGTGCGCGGCTATATGTGTGCGTATGTGTGCATGTATGTGCATGTGTGTGAGCGCGCGATTACATGCGTTGATCTAATTCGAATCTTTTCCCACAGAGCCTCTGACCTCTCCTCTATAACTCATCTTCCCCCATCCTTTCTATCTTCTTCTCCCCGTCCCTACATCCGTGGCACCTTCTCTCCCGCAACCATTCTTCTTTCCCATTGCAGTTCCGTCGTTTCCAATCCCGCTATCCTCCTTCGCCTCCTCCTTCACTTCCTCTTTGGCAATCGCGTCCTCCTTGCTTTCATTCTGTGCTTAATCCTCTTCCTCCTGCTCTTCTTCCTCTTCCTGCTCTTCCTCTATGTCCTCATTCTAGTCTTCCTCTTCTTCGTCTTCCTCTTCTTCCTTTTCCACTTTCTCTTTATATTCTTCCTCTTGCTCTTTCTATTCTTCCTTTTCCTTTGTCTCTTACTCTTTCTATTCTTCCTTTTCCTTTGTCTCTTACTCTTTCTATTCTTCCTTTTCCTTTGTCTCCTACTCTTTCTATTCTTCCTTTTCCTTTGTCTCTTACTCTTTCTATTCTTCCTTTTCCTTTGTCTCTTACTCTTTCCATTCTTCCTTTTCCTTTGTCTCTTACTCTTTCTATTCTTCCTCTTCTTCCTCTTCTTTGTCCTCGGATCCTTCTCTGTCCTGTTCTTCCTCCTCTCTCGTCTTCCTCTTTTTCTCTTCCTCCAATTCCTCTAATCCTCCTTTAAATCTTCCTCTTCCTCCCCTTACTGTATATTTTCCTTTTTCTTCTCTGTTTCCACCTCTTCCTCCTCTTTTTCCTCTCCATTTTTGGTATCCTTTGTATCTTATGTATTCAGTTGTAATAACTTTTCTCTTAAATGTGTAGTTCAGAGACTTCGTCACAAGTTAATTGGTTATATTGTTTGAATGTAATATTTAATATGAAATAATATGCTGTATTATCTTCTTGTACGGCTCTGTGCGTTTGCTAGCATTTCTTAACAAAGAATATACTTACTTACTTACTTAACCTTATCTCCAATGCCCTCCTCCTCCTCTTCCTCCTACTCCTCCAATTCCTCTATTAATCCTCCTCTTCCTCCTGCTCTTTCTCCTTCCTTCTTCTCCTCCACCTCTTCCTCCAATTCCTCTGTTAATCTTCCTCTTCCTCCTCCTCTTCCTCCTCCTCTTCCTCCTCTTCCTCCTTCTTTCTCCTCCGCCTCTTCCTCCAATTCCTTCCTTCCTCTAATTCTTTCCCTTCTTCCTCCTTTTCCTCTTCCTCTACCTGCACCTCTTCCTCCTTTTTCTATTCCTCCTCCTCGTCAGTTTTTCTTCCAGGCATCCGAGAACTTGGTCTATTGCACGAACGTGCATTCCTCGTTTTCTGGGCCACGCAAAAGCCTAGCACCGTGTTCCAAAATAAATGACCAGCCCTCAAAAGCGTTACACCGCGCTCCGAAAGATATGAGTCTGTTGAAAAGCGCTACACCATGCTCGAAAGTAAATTATCCTGTTTATAAGCGTTACAGCATGCTCGAAAAAAGATTCTCATTCAAAGCGTTACACCGTGTTCCGAAATAAATGATCAGCGTTTAAAACCGTTACACCGTGCCCTAAATTGTTCTGTATTGTGAGGCAGTAATTTCACTGGTTCTGGTCAAGAGCGCCAAAGATGAGTTTTTTCTTGAAGTGGTGCTTTATAAATGTCACATTTCAATTACAGTTGCAATCACAATTAAAATAAATGATATTTTTCTAAAGCATTACACTGTGCTCCAAAATAAGGAGCCTTCCTTCAAAAAACGGGAAAACTTTCACGCACGCAGTGTAAATGCAACGTCGACCTTTTCATACTTGCCCTCAGGGACGCACTTTTGTGTCTGTCTGTTTGTATCTGTCCATATCTTTCTCTGTATCTGCCTTTCTGTCTTCGTATGCCTCTGTGTATGCGTGCGTCTGTGTATGTAAGTGTCTGTGTGTGTGTCTGTGCGTGTATCTGTGTCTGTCTGACTGTCTGTTTGTGTCTGCCTCTGTCTATCTGTCTGTCTCTCTGTCTAAGTGGGTCACTAGTCTTGAGACTAGAAATTCACCTACCGTCTCACATTAAGTTCCATACAAAGCGGATGCAATATTTTCCGGCTTTTGGCGTGCCATACATCACACGTCCCTGACTTAACCCAACCTTCGTAAACTCAATCTGTTTAACCGCCAGTCCAGGTCGACTGGGCCACCTTAACTCCGCCACTGTCCGTATTGAGGTAGTGCTAGTCTCAAGCGGCGAGTCAAGCCTCAATAAAGGAAGAGGGCGACGTGAACGGCCCTGGCAGCCACAAGATCGCGTCAATAAAAAGCAACTGAGATTAGACACCTTTAAAATGTTTCTCTCCGAAACTATATATGAGTCGACCACGTTTATCGCTTCAATTAATCCCGGAGAACTATGTAAGGTCGACGTGAACGGCCCTGATATCCACAAGGTCTCGTTAAACTAATATGGCCAGTGCATTATTCATTCTCCTAGACATGGTCCTGGTCAACGGCCCTGAGTCCTCTGACTGTCACAAGATGTAGTTACACACTGATATGCATCATTAAACCAGCAAATTCAGATTATACACCTTTATATATTTCTACCTTAATGTATATATATATATATATATATATATATATATATATATATATATATATATATATATATATATATATATATATATGCACACCAACAGTACCTCCTATTATACCACAACCCATACCACCTAAACCACAACCACCACTAACAACAGCAATGTCTACAGCAACAACTATTACTATATTACTATTTACAGTATATTATTAGTAGGGCCTCCTATGTTATTACTATATTACTATGCTATATAATTATTGCTATAATCAAATACTAATTACCATATTAATATACTATTACTATATTACTATATATTTATATATCGACAGCGATTAACTGTAGTATGAGCTGTATTATGCCATACGAACGGTGAGAACTATTGAGAATAATTTCTTCCAGCTGCACTCGAGCTAATGTGCGGTCGACGTCAACGGGCACAAAATCTCGTTAGTAAATAAAGCAGTTGAGATTAAACACCTTTAAATGCGCACACCAAATTCATATATTATTTTTTGACAGCGCTTAACGTAACGCATATCTTTTGTATAGTCCAAGTCTATATTGGCCCTCGCAGCCACAAAATATCGTTAAACTAATGCTTCTTACCTTCGTAATTGTAATCACAGGCGCTTAGTCAAAACAGCATTAATAGGCAGGTAGGATAGGAATCGGTTCCAGGTTGAGATCCAGAAGGAAGACGGCTACGGTTGATGGAGTTTCGAATTGAAGTGCGAGAGAGATAAGGGAAAGAGGTGGAATCAGGATTGGATTTGTGGAAATGTTTTCGGTTATTAATCTAAAATAATTCGAATTGTGAGTGCTTATTTATAGAGCACCTCTTCAGGATATTCAACATACCTTTTCCCGACCTAACTATGTAACAACACAATCGAATAGAAAGCTTGCGAAATAGAGGCATATTAGTAGTGGTGGTGGTGGTGGTGGTGGTGGCGGCGGCGGTTTTTATTATAATTATTATTAGTATCATTAATATTATTAATATTATTATTACTATTATTATTGCTGTCGTTGTTATTGTTGTTGCTGTTTATTTGATAGTATAATATTGGTAGGGTTATGTTTGAATACAAAGCTCGGCTTAGACACCTTTTAAACTGGGTGTCAACCTCTATATAAGAGCTTTTCTCGCTCGACAAAATGCCTTGGTCTTTTCATCCACGTCTTCTCAGTGTTAAAACTGAGACGATACCGACGAAGTCATAGCAATAACAACGATTATGGTGAAGATAAGAACAAAAATAATAATTAATAACAATAATATTATTAATTAATAATAATAATAATAATAATAATAATAATAATAATAATAGCGACAATAATAATAATAATAATAATAATAATAATAATAATAATAATAATAATAATAATAATAATAATAATAATGATAATTAATAATAATAAGAACATTAATCTGTTTTTAAATGCATAGGCGTCCGTCGAAATGGACCATTAATCATCTGCTGTTGTTTTTCCCTTTGCTTCCACAGAGTCCGGTCTGTCCGTATCCCGCGGTCGGCACCCTGCCACGGACAGCAGGATGGACGGAGGAGGATCCAGGCAGCCAGGTAAGCGACAGGTATTAATGAGGGACTCATCCCAGGAATCAGTTCTATGGATACAGTAGATGTGGGTGCACATGGAGAAACCGAAGTCATGTCTACTGGCACTAGAAACCATTGTCGTCGTCGTCATCATCATTACCTTCGTCATTATCATCACAGTTGTCGTCGACGCCATGGTCGTTACACCACCACCACCGCCGCCGCCGCCGCCGCGCACAGTACCTCCTAACCCACGACTCTTACCGCCTATACCACGACAACCAACCACACTAACAAGGACAACGTCTACAACAACAACTATTACTACTACTACCACGACTACAACTCATCATCATCCCTATCATCATCATATTAAAGACTTGTCTATCCAGATCCTGGCCATATCAAAGTCTGCTCCGCTACAGCCGACTATTCTTCAAACAACACGCTACGCAACACTTTGCAATCGACCGAGTAAGATTCACAATCCTTGGTCTCAAAAACTTTCCTTCATCACCCGCTGTGAATATTCTTCTCCAGGCGGGTGATTGGAAGACCCACCGATCCCAGACATCCCATGGGAGGATCTAAACTCGGCCCTAGCGGGTGGCTCAGACGCCCAGAGTACACCCTGACTCCACTGGAGGCTCCTGATTCCCTTTCGGACCCTCCCACGGCTTCCTGATTTAATGGACCTCTCAAAAAGCCACAACATAAGGATTGGTTTTGGTTGATAGAGGCGTTTAATTAATGGTCGATACTCGATAGCTTATCTTAACTACCTTCCCCTACCTTGATGATAATGGCGCCTATCTGATTTTTACCTTGATGATGATGATACCTTACCTAATCTTACCTTACCTTGATGGTGATGATAATATTTTACCTTAACTTATCTTACCTTGATGACGATGATAATCTTACCTTACATCGATGATGATGGCACCTTACCGTATACCCTATCTTACCTTGATGATGATTATACCTTGATGATGATGATGATGATGGCACCTTACCTTACCTTACCTTGATGATGATTATACCTTATCATACCTTACCTTGATGATGATGTTACCTTACCGTACATTGCCTCACCTCAGTATTATCGACCCAGATTTTCGTAGCAACGGTCGAAGAGTTTTTCTCAGCTGAACTTTATCTGAGTGACGGATGGGATGTTAACGTCGTCGACGGATGATTTAGACAAATATAAGAAGAAAATAGCGAATATTAATCTAATAATAATAATATATTTAATGCTCAACTTTGACCTCTACTCAGCGTCAGATCATAAAAGAGGAAGGCAGTCTGTCGTCAAACATCTCCCTTCTTATACGAATAACCTTTACCTGTACACCATGGTGTAGATTTCCATAGCCACACAAACATGCATACAAACATACAGGCAGACAGACAGACAGACAGACAAACACAGACACACACACAAGTGCACACACATAAACACACACATATATACACACACAAACAAACAAAAACAAACGCATGCTCACAGACATACACACACACACACACACACACACACACACACACACACACACACACACACACACACACACACACATAAACTTACACACATGCACACATAAACAAACACATACAGAAACGCACATACACACACAAGCACACATGCACACAGACACACACAGACCCACTCATACACACAGACACTCAGACACACACAAACGCACGCACAAAGAAACGCACGCCACACACACACACACACACACACACACACACACACACACACACACACACACACACACACACACACACACACACACACACACACACACACACACACACACACACACACACACACACACACACACACACACACACACACACACACACACACACACACACACACACACACACACACACACACACACACACACACACATATATGTACATATGTATATACATATATATATATATGTATATATATATATGTATATGTATATATATAGCGTCTGTGTTATTTTTAGGAAGACACAGGAAACGATGCAGACAAAACTATGCAGGTCAGTTCTTTGGAATTTTTCTGTTTTCAATTTGTAAGATTATGTAGCGCCTCTGTGGGGGAGGAAACCAACCAGACGTAGACATTGAGTTGTGACTAGGCTTAGTCAGCGCATGGCGGCGCCAGGTCTTCCGAGATGGGGTGGGGAACTATGGGGTGGAGGAGGAGGACGAGGACGAGGAGGAGGAGGAGGAGGAGGAGGAGGAGGAGGAGGAGGAGGAGAGGATAATGGAGGAAACTCTTGGCACCAGGTACTGATGCAGCTGATAGAGCGTGAGATGGCTTGTCATTGGGACGATTAGGCAGTGAGGGAGAGGATTTGCCTAACACATTGTATGCCGATTGGTTCGAGCGTTTGCCTTGTAGCGCAGAGAGTATGGGTTCGATCCTCCTCCTCCTCTGAGACGGTTACTGTGTAGGGACGTTGAGCAAATCCTTCACTCACAATTGCTCTGCGCCATCGATGTTCTGAACTTTGGATGGAAGGCAATATCAGATACAGGTGTATTGTATTGAATTGTATTGTATTGTATTGTATTGTATTGTATTGTATTGTATAGTATAGTATTATTAACCTCAGCAACTATTTTAGGGATGCTTTCTTTGTTTAATGACATCTTGCGGCTGACGTCGAACCTGGGTATCTTGGCTGACTTGTCTAAGTAGTAGTAGTAGTTTCAGTTTAACGACACTCTGTGATAACAAAGATCATTAGCGTCGCCCTCCTCCTTTATCCAGGCTTGGGATTGGCACTGCCAGAGTACGAACAGTGGCGGAGTTACTAGTCTAATGGATGGATATCCAGTTTAACCACATCTTATGGCATCAAAAGGCGTTGACGTCCACATAAGTTACTGTGAGTAGTATTCACCGTTCTAGGGAGAGTTAAGTAGTGTGCCATAACACATAATTATACACATTACACAGTACGAAATATAACCTCAAGACGTGTCCGCCGTTATTTGTAGGGCGATTGTATAATTAAAAAGGTGTCTAATAAACTACGCTTCATAGTGACGCTGCATATTTTGTTTCTCTCTGTAAAAGTCGACGGATGGTGAACTGGAGTCGGTTTCCATGGCACCCACGAGTGAGTCGCCACCTGGTGGCAGTTGCCGTGACAACGAGACGAATCTGATCGTCAATTACCTTCCGTCATCGATGACGCAGGATGACATCCGGTCCTTGTTCTGCAGCCTTGGCGAACTGGAAAGCTGCAAGCTCATCCGCGACAAAGTCTCCGGTTAGAAACCGTTGGATCGATCAGTAAAGTAACGTAAGGTTGGTTAAGACCCCGTTGTTAACCGTTTGGAACTTCGGTAGTCGATTGTGGGACACGGTAGCCGATTGGTTAGATTGTATTTTAATACAATACAATAAAATACAATACACATCAATGTGAAGAACTGATTCAAACATTAACTTCTTGCGGAAGAAAAAATACCAAAGGTAGGAGTTGGGTTTAGGAAAGAAACCTCTTTTTCTGGACCTGCGGAATAAGAAACAAAGGCAGGAGGTGTCTCTAGCATAGACACCTCTTTTTAGGTTTACATCATTAGCTTATAAGTACGTATCGGCAAACGCATGAACGCTTCAAAAACACTTCTAAATAAGTTAAAACAAAAACAAAAACACTTCTAAATAAGTTAAATATAATTCAGGGTGAGGCTTTAAGAATGTGTTGTGGTGCACCAAGAGGTACAACATTATCAATCCTCCAGAATGAATGTGGAGAATTACCTCTTCACTTAAGAAGAACACAAAATTCTATCAAATTAGGAATAAAAATTCTGGGTAATAGTGATCACCCATGTAAAGATTGCATTCAACCACATTGGACAGACACATATAAAACACCAATTAACAGTAATCAAACAATTTATTATCGCACCAATGAATTCATTTCCTCCATCAATTCATCATTTATCGGACCTTCATTTCCCCCTTCTCCTCCTTGGACTGATAAGCAAATAGAAGTAGATATAAGTCTTAAAAAGCAGATAAATAAAAAACTTGATAACCCTGAATATTTAAAAATAGCGGCCCTTGCATTAATATCAAAATATAACTTATTTAAACAAATATATACAGATGGATCAAAGGTAGATAGCATGGTAGCAGCAGCATTCACTATTCCAAGTTTAAGCATAGATAAAAAATTTAAATTATGTAATAACTCAAGTATATATGCTGCAGAGTTAACTGCAATTAAAGAAGCCGTAGGGTGGATTTTGAGTTCTAATGAATATAAAGACTGCCAATTTGCTATTTTCTCTGATTCCCTGAGTGTATTAACAACTATAAAAAATCATAATACTAATTCTCGACCCCATTTATTCAATGACTTGTTATTGCAATTGAACTGTTTGGAACCCAATAAAATTAAATTGATTTGGATTCCAAGTCATATAGGCATAAAAGGTAATGAGAGAGCAGACAAATTAGCCAAAGAAGCTCTAGAAATAGTCAATGTTAATTCGACCGATTACTTAGAATTATCAGAAATATTTAATATGATGACACCTTATATCACAAATAAATGGCAAATGGTATATGATATGGACCACAGAGGACATTTCTATAAATCCCTATGCCCAATTATTACTACAAACATAAAATTTTCAGATCCTAATAGGCAGAAGGAAGTCCAGATATCAAGATTGAGATTAGGGATGGCAAATACTAATAGTAGATTATTTCGTATGGGTAAACACCCCACTGGACTCTGTGATGCTTGTCAGTCCAAGGAAAACATAGAACATCTTCTATTAGAATGTAAACAAAATAATTTATCTACTACCTTACAAAATCTATGTACAACATATAAATTAGATTTTAACCTAAAAACCCTGCTTGAGGTGGGTTGCATACAAAATACAGTTTATAATCTTGTGAAACGTCACAATAAAGGAAAAATCCTTTAGCTATGTAAATAAATAGTACCATATAAATGTATTTAAATCTGTGTATATAATTTTGTTTGTTAAGATTTATATGTAATTAATTGAATATAATTACATGGAGTATATGTATTATGTTTATGCATATGTATTATTGACATAAAAACAATAATACATAAATATGATTAATGAGCGTTGTATGTAAATAGAAGTTTGATTTTATTCTGTGTAAATAACTGTGAAAAAAAAAAAAAAAAAAAAAAAAAAAAAGAGCCATATATGGCTCAAGAAAGAGCCATATATGGCTCAAGAAAGAGCCATGTGTGGCCACCAAAAGAGCTGTGATGGCCACTGGAAAAAAAAAAAAAAAAAAAAAAAAAGGCATATGATGTATATGCAAGAAAAAAAAAAAAAAAAAAAAAAAAGAAGCCTCATTCGGCCCAAAAAAAAAAAAAAAAAAAAAAAAAAATCTCTACATATATGTTATGAATGTTCTGAATGTTCTGAATAAACTTGATAATTAAGGTTCACAAAAATACAGTTGTGGAAATATGTTGTATATAAACTGTCATTAGTATAAACAAATATAAAAATGTATACAGTTAATTATGTATAATGATCTGTATAAGATATGAAAAAAAAAAAAAAGAGCCAGAGAAAAGGGAAAAAACAGGAAAAGAGAAAAGGGAAAAAAAAAAAAAAAAAAAAAAAAATCAATATATAAATCGAAAGAGACAAAAGGACACAATATGAAGATAAGAAAGAAAACTCAAAGACGTCAACGGCCTTAGTAGCCAAAAGATGTCGTTAAACTTTAGAAGAAGAAGAAGCATGAACGATCAGTTAGTTATTTTCTCCGTATTGTGTTGACGTCAACAGGACATTTTGAGCCGTGGATCCATCTATCGACGATAGTCAGTCACTTCGACACCTCTTTTAAAACATTACATTTGCCTATATAAGTAAAAATAAAATTAACCATGTCTCTAACTTGACACTGTGGATTTGCCATTGCTCTTGGAGCCATAAGATGTCGTTAAACAATGCAAACCACTTTAACAATTGATCTTGTTTTTCGTTCTCCTAGGTCAGAGTCTTGGATATGGCTTCGTGAAATACAAACGTCCAGGTGACGCGAGAAAAGCCATAAGCGCTTTGAACGGTCTGCGCCTACAGAACAAAACAATCAAGGTATGTTGTGTCTACCTTGACATACAGGTATGTCTACCACAAAACGTTCACGTTCTCTAAACTGACGACTTTTTTAGCGCCATTAAATGGATGCACAAAGCGTAAATCGATGGTGTATATTTAGAAAGTCGATGTAACGGCGATTTTATGGTTCCGGCGAATTTATGCGTGACGTTTTTTCACAGGTGGCCGGTTTTTTGGGGACGGGGAGGGAGGGAGAAGATACCTAGCTATAGGCCACCAAAGGGTAGAGGCTGAGCGATTTTTTTCTCTGCGTGCCAGTATTGATGGTAAGGCCGTGTGCTTCGTGTACGGGGTGATAGGGTTCGAATTCCGTACGAATAGGCAATAGGTTGAGCTGTGTGAGGCAGGGGAGTTGGAAGAAGTCGGAGGTTGGGTGGGGGTAGGGTTGGTTGGAGTCAGGTTTAGATGAGACGGATGTGTAAATGGTCGTAATTTCAGCTAATCTAATCTAATCCATTCTGTTCTGTTCTGTTCTATTCTATTCTATTCTATTCTATTCTATTCTATTCTATTCTATTCTATTCTATTACTCTACTCTCTCTTCCATTCTAATGCATTCTATGCTATTCTATACTGGTCCATTCTATTTTAATGCATTCTATTCTATTGTAATATATGCTATTCCAATGCACTTTACCAACTGTTGATGGGAATCTGTCTGCTGAGTGCTAAGTGTCTGCGGGAGCCCCCAGGTGCCGGCTATTCCGGTTATCTGAGCATCGACGATGAACCTTTTCTGTTCTTAATTTAAGACCACCTATAGCCTAGAACAGACAGCATTTTGTGAGATACTCAAAAGGCACTATGTGAGGCGACGGTTACTTATATGACTGCCATGGTTATACCCTGGTTACAAAGACTGTCTGGCGCCGCCACTGCTTGTGTTCAATATGATCTTCATAGTTGTACTGTCATGTTTTAATGTAGCTTAATATGGTTTATCAGTGAACTTGTGAATAAACACAAATAATTATATGGTTATGTTAGTGTTATTATTATTATTATTATTATTATTATTATTATTATTATTATTATTATTATTATTATTATTATTATTATTATTATTATTCTAAGCTGTTTGTGATTTACAATGGAAAGTAATATAAGCAATTTGATTCATAGTTTTCATTTAAATAATTCTATTTGAGAACGGAATTGAACATTTGAACTTGTGTTGATTGGTTAGTCGCTGTTTAACGACGCTTTGTCATAACAAAAATGATTAACGTCGCCCTCCTCCTTTCTCCATGCTTGTGACTGGCTCTACTACAGTTAGGCTAGTGAAGGAGTTTGAATCTGTGTTAGTCTCTTAAGATTATTATAAGCTATATTCTGTTTAACTTAACAGAGATCTTAATTTGAACGTCTAACAATATATAGCCTTTTAAAATATAGTCAGAGGATACAGTTTAAAACGGGTAGTTTAACTCGAATTCGTCTTTGGCTAAACAAAGCATTTTTGAGATTAATTTTCATTAATTTTCATTTGAAAACTTATTAGTTTATTTTTCAAAGGCTGAAATTTACTTTCGAAGATTTTAGTTTTGTTTTTAATGATTTCTTTGTTGATTTAGTTCAGCTTTTATTTAGTTCAACGCCTAACTCGTGCTTACAAACTGTGGTCTGTCTCGAAGAGTTTTGCTTTGAGTTTTGTTTTGTTTTTCGTGTGTGTGTGTTTTGCAGGTGTCTTTAGCTCGGCCCAGTAGCGATACAATCAAGGGCGCCAACCTTTATATCAGTGGACTTACCAAAACCATGACCTCTCACGACCTCCATAAACTCTTTAGTTCGTTTGGGGATATTATAACTGCACGGGTCCTATGCGATACCCAAACCGGTAGGGCGTAAATTAATTAATTTATTGATTCTACTGTCTATTTATTTATTTATTTATTTAAACAGTTGTTTATTTAGTAATTCGTTCATTTTATTTGTACCTAGCTCAAGTTTAGAAATGACACCTGGAGCGCTTCAACGTAATATTAATAGAGCTCTATTAACGTATAGTCACTGGTCAGATTTAGGTTAGGCCTACGTCAAGGGTCATAGTGACGTATGTCAGTTAACATGTCAGCCTGGTTCAAGTTAATGTTTTGAAGGTAGACTCGCATTTAACCACAAGGATGGTGCGATTTCATTAGAAACCTTTAAAACTGTGTCAACCAGTGCTATATCAAGATCGGACACGCTTAGTTATTAATAGTCTCAGGCTAGGCGATCAAGTAAATCATATAAAGATATCCACTACAGAATCAACAACAGGAAGATATCAGAGATATAATTAATTACTGGAATGTTGCTAAACTCATTCTCATAGCGATTAATAGAATATTTCATCTTAGACATCTTTATTAAATATACATCTCTTAAGATTAACAAATGTGTCTAAGAGATCCTTTAACCGTAATAAGCTAAAAATATTTTTACAATTTTTACCTGAGGTCAGTTTAACCTGTGTGCGATAAAGTGAAACTATTCCGGAGATTATTAAATGCGTTCTGGAACGGCTACGTTTCGTTCGATATTTATTTATTTTTTAGTTTTTTTTAGTTTAATTTGTTTGCTCTAATCTCAATGCAGTTTGTGCATGGTTTAGTTTTTCATTTCTCAGATTTATTTATTTCATAGCAAGTTAGCAACAGGCGTAATCGTGAATTTAATCGGAAGCCGAGAAAGAGAATGCCAATGGTCTCTAAATTTGTCAAGGCGATAAATAAAGAATAATAGCTCTATATAAATTTCCAGGTACATAAACCAGTTTCTTTGGTTGTAGGATTTTCCAAAGGCGTCGGATTCATTCGTTACAATCTCAAATCGCAGGCGGAACAGGCTATCCGTCAACTGAACGGATCGATCCCTTCCGGATCTCGGGAACCAATCACCGTGAAGTTCGCCAATCAGCCGACCGTGAACAAGCCAGTGGTCATCTTTCCGCAGTCGCTGACCACGGCTATCTGTCCGCAGAGTGGACAGATCATTGGAGCTTATCCGACTGTCACTCCTGCCACGACCATCAACCGGATATGGTTTGAAATGCTTTATTATTATTATTATTATTATTATTATTATTATTATTATTATTATTATTATTATTATTATGCATTTATTAAGCACCACTATCTAACGAACGAGCATCGATCGATGGCACTGAGCTATTGTGAGTGAAGGACTTGCTCAAGGTCTCTACACGGTTACCGTCTCAGAGGAGGAGGATAAAAGCACACGTCGATTCAAACTTGATGCGAAGGCACCTATTAATCGCGTATCGTGTCCCGTCCTATATAGCGTCGATCACTCATGTTTTTAAGGTGTTTAAGGAGAGCGCTCTACCGAATCGTAAACAGTGTCCCACATTAGAAGAGAAGAGAATATTAATCACATGTCGTTGCCCATCCTTATATAGAATTTGTTGAATCCGTTTTAAAGGTGTCTAAGGCTAGCGCTCCATCCATTTTACTGCGTTATGCAAGAGGTAATCTTGGTTCTAGTTAGGATATATCATCAAAAGATGAAGTATCTTCCTTATCTTCTCCTTCCTCTCTTTTGTCTTCCTACTTCTCCTCCTCCTTGACCTGTTAGTCCTTATCCTCGTATTGCTCCTCCCCTTTCACCACCTCCTCTTCTCTCCCTCATCTCTCTATTTTACAACCTCATTCTCGTCATCTTGGAAATAATTCCTTCTCTTAGAACTTCTATTAACACCTCGTTTGATGTACCAGATGCCAACCGATTCCTCTATCTGCCTATCTCCTCTCCATCCTTCCTCTTCCTCCGCTTTCCCTTCCTCCACTTATTCATGCACTGCCTCTTCCTGTCGCTATTCGTTCCTGATCTCTTCCATTTTTTTCCTTCTCCTCCTCCTAATTATCATCAACATCATCACCTCTTGCTCCTCTTCTTAACCTTTTCCCTTTGCTTTCTCCTCCTATCCTTATCCTTCTTCATCCTCCTCTTGACTGCTCCATTCTCTTTATCTTCCTCCTCTCTTCCTCCTCTTTCTATTCCTCCTCTTCCTCCTCTCTTCCTCCGTTTTATATTCCTCTTTGTCCATTTCCTTTTCTTCCTCCTCATCCTCCTCCACTCGCTCTCCTTTATCCTCTTGTCAATAATTCCTCTATACCATATCAATTATCACTAACTCTTTCCTCTGTTTTCTTCCGCAGCTATCCTCCTGCCGCTCCTCCTCCGTCCGATCCTCCTCCCCCAACGGCTCTTCCTCTGACCGCCGCTCCCACGTCCGGCTGTTCCCTCTACGTCAACAACCTCCCTCCGGACGTCGACGACAGCTCCCTCTGGCGACTCTTCTGTCCGTTCGGGGCCGTCCAGGGCGTCCGCGTCATACGACACCTGGCGACGAACAAGTGCAAAGGTTCTGCCCTGGTGACAATGTCCAGCTACGATGAGGCGATGCTGGCCGCCGCTTCCCTCACTGGTCACCAGATGGAGGGCCAGCCCATCCAGGTGTCAATCATCGTCCGAAAGGCCCCGCCCACTCCGTGCGTGACCCCTGCGGGGTTCCTCCCTGCCACCCACCCGGCCGGGTATGGCCTCCTACCGGCCGCCACGGGACTCGTCGGACACACGGACGGCGCTATAGAAGTCTTTCGAATGGGCGGTGGACTTCAGTTCGTCGGTTACCAAGGTTACCAGGGACTGCCCGGCGCCGTTGCTATGGCGACGGTCGCCGACTGCGGAGGACTGACGGCGCTGCCAATCATGTGAGAGTCGAAGTCAGTCGTGCGGAACGGATCACTGACGCGGAACTGAAAATCAGTCAAGCGGAACTTAGTTACAGATGGCATTAAGAAATCCACTGAGTGGCGCAGAATGCATTGGAGGACAAAGCAAATGAAAAACAGTTATAAATGCAACCATGAGAGGCAGCCATGGGCATGAAGTGTTAGCGACTTCGTTTTCTCAGCCTCGGCATACAGCGACAGGTGCCAATCCCTGTGAGTCTCCCTCACAGCATAATCTTCTCACAGACTGCGTATACAATCAGCGTGCTCGTTCTAGCGGAGTTGGCTACGGGGTGCAGAAATCTGGAAACACATTTCTGCTCCTGGCGGGGATTTAAACCCCAAACCTCTCGATTGACAGTGATTCTGTTTTGGAATGATGCCTAGAGCTTTGTTAAAACGCTAAGATCGGATTTGAACCCATGAATTCTAGGTTGACAGTCCAGCACGCTTATCACTAGACTATCGCAAGAAGACTTCACAGAAGCCATAAACAACGGAATACAGCGTTCAACTGAAGCATTGTTTATTGCGATTTATTTTAATTTATTAATCTCTTTATAATTTATTAAACATTGCAGGAATTACACAAACATATCATCTGGGTAGTACAGGTGGTTTTGACTATCAGAACAGTGAGAATAAAATGTGGCAAAAAGATTTTGCATCTTCATTTTACCAACAGTTGATGATATTTAATATACTTTTTTTTTAAATTTAAATACATTTTATGTAATTCTGAACATTGTTATTCTCTTCACATAATTACCTACAGACTGCATTTAAAATATTTCTTATTAAATATTTCTCTAGAAATTATTATGAACACTTCAGTTTTTCATCTATAATTTCCTAACAGATTGCATTTATAAACAAATTTTTATAAATTATTTTGAACACTTCACGTTTCACAAAATTTCCTAACAAACTTTGAACAAGTTCTTCATACTTTCCGACCTTTAGAGAAATTTATGGGAAAATGTATATTCAGTGATATATAGCCTAGAAAAAACAACTTTTGCAAAACAGTTCTGCTTCTGCACCTACAAACTTGACTAAGCTCTGCACAATCTGCACCTACAAACTTGACTAAGCTCTGCACAATATGATCCTACAAACTTGACTAAGGTCAGCACAATTGGATCCTAAGCCACACCTGCTTTAACTTGCTGGAAATGTAGGCAGCGCTTTCAAGATTGTGCAAATGCTGTTACATAGATGCATTGCTAAGGTCACGAACACATCACAGTTTGGTACATGTGATTTCTTTAAATACTTTTAAACTAATTTTTATAGAGATTTCTCTCGAAAACTCCCACCCATAAATGGTGCTGAACACACTCAACGACCCAATGACCTTTGACACAATTTCGAATTTATATAGCACCACTTTGAGCGAAACTCGTCACGGTGCTTCAACACAAAACGCCACGATCGACTACAATAGTTTCAAGCCCTTACGTTACAGAAGAGAAACCAAGATTACAGCCAACCCAGACTCGAAATTAGAAATATCTACGGATTTGAACTTCAGGTCGGAAAACAAGTCTTCGAGAACATTCCAAAGTCTCCGAGGGTCGTTTTCTTAGACGATCTGCGAGGCGGGATACTTCTTGCATGTCGCCTTGAATGCCTGGATGTCCTTGACGAAGAGGTTTCCACTCGCGTCTCGGCACTTTTTCGGTATCGCATCTTCGTTCTTCAGTCGCTTCGCATTCGGAGGTTTCTTCGACTGGGCGCTTGTGTTGCTCATACGTGGCTGTTTTTTCTTGGCTGCGTCCAAACCGCTTCCGGATCGCTTGAACATAGAGGGCGCTGACGAGGTCTTCTTAGGATCGATGGTGTTTCCGATCACCTGCAGAGGATTTTATAGTATTTTGTAATCATTATAATTATTATTTTTTTTTAACCCAAAGGATGACATCCGAAAGTTGTGGAAAGCATCTTTAAACAAGGGAGAATACATTATTATCATTATTAACATTAACAAGGTCCGTTTCAGAGGAGGAGGATCGAACCCGTACTCTCCGTGTTACAAGGCGTCAACCCAGATTCAGATATGCACTTGTTATCGGGTCCCATCCTTATATAGCATCCGTTTTTCCCATTTTAAAGGTGTCGAAGGTGACATCTATAACCAATCGTATACAGTGACCCCACCGTTTATATTCACACCCATGCAACCAGGGCCGGATTAACCACTCGGGGGGGGGGCCATGCTAATTATACCTGTGGGCCCTTGTTGTAGGCCTATTGAGCATAGAATGAAGAGACTGTCGTAAAGACATGACAATCAAATCAACGTGTAGTAAAGAAGGGTAAATGCTGTGTTCTTCACTGCTAAGATTAGTAGTCAATGCGTCCAACACAACGGCAACACTTTGCATTTTTCGACGATAGAGTAGTGGTAACACTCATGGCCATGAGTGCATGAGGTATGCGGATCGACTCCCGTAACCCCCTCTAGGGCGGCGCCTTGCATGGCTGCCAAACCGTGTGTTTAATTAAGATCTTGATTGTACTTTCATGTTTCAATGTAATCTTACTGCGTCTGTCGGTTTGAAATAATAAAGAATATAATTATTATAATTATAAATCATATTGAGCATACCGGTTAATCCAGCCTTGCATCTTCTCAAATCAAAGCATCCTAGAGTTATTAATCGCCTATCGTCTCCCATCCTTATATAGCACCAATTCATAATGTTTTAAAGGTGTCTAAGGCGAGCGTTCTAACCAATCATCTACCGTGTCTTATTTATCTGTGTATCCCTGATTTTGCTTATCATTTAACTAATTCATTAAATATTATTTAGTGCGTTTACTTAATTTCGCATTTCATTTAATATTTATTTACGGGTGTATTTTAAAACCTGCTTTATTGCCACCGGACTTCCTGTTACTTCTTTTAAATTTAATTTGTAATTATGCTTTGTTCAAATTCATCTTCCTACACAATTATTCTTTACACTGGACAATGTATTCAGCATTCGCAAGAATGTCTACAGAAACCAAGTCTCAGGAACCAGCTTGTGCTCAGTCAAAACAAAACCGAAGCCAGATAAGCAAAGAATCGAATCAAGGTTAAGATCCAAAGGGTGAGGCAGGCAGACAGTCAGAGGGCTAAGGTGGATGAGTTTACAAATGGAGTGGCAAGGGAGGCAAGTGGAAGAGGTGGAACGTGGAGGATAGGATTTGTGGAGAAGGAGTGTTTTCAGGTTTGTATGAAACCATGCACTGTGAGAGAAGCAAGAGGAAGAGCTGGAATCAGGATGAGAGAACTGGAAGACCAGTGTTTTCAGAACCTCACCTCTTGCCATCTCTCCACAGGTCTTTCACTCAAAACTGAAAACACTCCTCTTTCACAAATACTATCCTGATTCATCCTCTTCCCCTTACCTCCCTCGCTGTCTCAACTCTAATAAGAAAACCCATATTAGCCATCTCACTGTCTGCCTGCCAGACCCCTCCGGATCCTGACCAGGAACTGATTCTCACCCTACCTGCCTATCGATTTTGTTTTGACTAAGCGCCTGTGTAGAATACAAGGGACGTTGCTCGTTACTGAAATAAAGAACTAACAAAGAAAAATAAGTGAAATTAAGACCAGGTGCCATAGACTCGATGGCTTCTATTAGTTGACATCCACTGCATTTCATTTATTAGGATAGATTAAATCAATTACATAATGCATTACATAATGTGACTGAAGGACTTCCTCAAGGTAACCGTCTCTGAGGAGGAGGTTCGAACCTGTACTCTACGTGCTACAAGGTGAGCGCTCTAACCAATCGGCAACCATTCCCCACGAGTAACCAACCTGGATGCTGATCTTTCGTCGCTCCACACTCTCCATCAGATGGTTCGTACACCAGGCGCTGAACTCCGGCAGAGTGATCTGCTTCAGTTCCTCAATCTGTCACAAGTACAGTTAGAAGATGCCTTAACAATAAAACCCATGAACCAAGAAGAATAAGACCAGTTCCTTAAACACCTCTTTTAAGTCTTTCATTCGCTCTATAAATACCGGTAACAGATAAATAGTTCCTTAATGAAACTATAAAAAGGCAGCAGAAGAACAGTCCCTGAATGTAACCCGCGGGGTAGCCATAGGTATGAAGTGCTAGCGACTTCATTTTCTTAGCCTCGGCATATGAGGACGGGTGTCCAGTCCTCTACCTCGCCCCCTCATCTTCCCACCAACAGTGTACAGTCAGTGTACTCATTATAGCGGAGTTGGCGAGGGGGCACAAGTGAAGCAGAAATCTTGACACAGATCTCTGCTATGGTGGGGATTTGAACCACCGACCTCTCAGTCGACACTACACCACTCTTATCACTATTCTATTAGAATAATCAAATCTCACAATTGTAATTGCAATTTATAACTTCTATCTAATGCACAAGGCATCAGCAATTGGCACTCCAAAATCAAGATGAAAAGGGTAACGTTCAATCTTTTTGGGTATAATTTATAACTGGTAAATCAAGCCGAAGATGGTGCTACATAATCTACCTCTCGCTGGATCCTATTGAAGAGGTAGCATCCGTCAACGATTTCTTCCCAATTCCTCTCGACTTCCTCGTCCAGGTTGACATCCTTGGACTGTTTGACTATGATCTGCGATTGTACCTGTGAGAAGAACATTTACCTGGTAACACCACATGAAATTGACCTTGTAACACCACATGGAATGCTGCCAGTCAAGTTCTACATTTGAGACACAACCTCCCAATGGTGACTTTCTCCAGATCTTTGTGGGACACAGTAGCCAAGTGATTAGAGAGTTCGTCATGTTATGCAGAGAGTATGGGTTCGATCCTCTTCCCCTGAGACTGTTACTGCGTACGGACCTTGAGCAAGTCCTTCACTCACAATTGCTAAGCTCCATCAATTGATGCTTCATCATTAGATAGTGGCACCTAATAAATGCATAATAATAACAATAATAACAATAATAATGATAATGCTGACAACAACAACAACAACAACAACAACAACAACAACAACAACAACAACAACAACAACAACAACAACAACAACAACAACAACAACAACGGTACATCGTTTCCTTTCCACCAGTTAACAAAATCTTTGTATAAGTTTCACTTATTATTATTTCTTATTATCAATATTTTCGAATTTATTAGGCACCACTATATTACAACAAAGCTGAAAACAGATCTTCTGGACATTGACCTAGTTACGGATTGGTTTTGGTGTGCCATCGGTTGATGCCTTGTGTATATTAGACACCGGCGCTATAGAAGTTACTAATTAATAATTAATAATGACTCACCAGTCTGTTGAACGACCCTGCGGAGCACCAACGATCCAGCTTCTTCAGTCGATCACTAAGGAAGCCTTCGATCTCACTGTCGAGACGCTTCATGCTGAAACACGGCAAAGCAAAGTCAGTCATTTAGTAATGGTAACTCCAGTCATTTAATCATAGTAGCTTCAATCATTCAGTAACGGTAACACTAGTCATTTAATAATGGTGACTTCAATCATTTAGTAACGGTAACTTCAGTCATTTAGTAGTGGTGACTTTAGTAATGGTGACTTCAGTCATTTAGTAATGGTAACTTCAGTCATTTAGTAGTGGTGACTTTAGTAATGGTGACTTCAGTCATTTAGTAACGGTAACTTCAGTCATTTAGTAATGGCACCTTAGATCATTTTGTAACAGTGACTTCAGTCATATAGTAACAATGACCTGTCATTTATAACTTAAGTTATTTAGTTATGGTAACGTTAGTCATTTACTAGAGGTAACTTCAGTCATTTAGTAACGATAACCTCAACCATTTAGTAAAGGTAACTTCTACTGAAAAATCCTCATAGCATAAGTCTTGATTCTCAAATGTCTCTGATGCTTGTTTTTGTCACAAATAGCGGTAGTTATTAAAGCTTCTGCTTTAAAAACCTTTCCTAGTTCACTGCTAAATAAAAGCAGATGCTTCATTGACTTGATTAAAAAGCAAGTTACATTTATGCTTCTGAGGAGTTTTTACAGACGAAAGTGTACTAAAAGTGACTGGGAAACCAATACAGCCTGTCGTTACAGTGTGTTACCTCTACCTGTTACCCTAACTTTTACCTGAACTTCGTCGACTGAGTGCCAATCGTGACAGAGTAACCAATGATGCCGTGGGTATCACGTGGAGAACAGGAGACGTCATAACCCAGCTGGCGTTTCGTCCTAAGGATATCGAAGAGCGGTGTAGCCATTCGCATCTACACATTGGAGATTCAAACACAAGCATAGGCTTCATGTTATGCTTTATATACTGGGGTGTAGTCGTAAGTGTGCTGGACTGTCAACTGAGAGGTCGGGGGTTCAAATCCCCACCATAGCAGAATTTTGTTTAGAGATTTCTGCACCCCCTAGTCAACTCAGCTATGATGAGTACACTGACTGTACACTGTCGGTGAGAAGATGAGACGGCGAGGGAGAGGACTGGCCACCTGCCCTCATATGCCGAGGCTAAGAAAATGAAGTCGTTAACACGTGATGCCCATGGCTGCCTCAGGGCTAGCTTAAGGGACTGATCTTCTTCTTCTTCTTCTTCTTCTTCTTCTTCCTCTTCCTCCTTCTCCTCCTCCTCCTCCTCCTCCTCCTCCTCCTCCTCCTCCTCCTCCTCCTCCTTCTTCTTCTTCTTCTTCTTCTTCTTCTTCTTCTTCTTCTTCTTCTTCTTCTTCTTCTTCTTCTTCTTCTTATACAATGTGCGTTTTTAAAGGAACAAAGGAAATTCAAACACAAGCACTGGTTTTTTAAGCTATGTTTGGTAAAGCATGTTCCTGTAAAGAAACAAAGACACAAGAATTGCCTTTATGTTGCTTTAAGCAGAGCTGAGCTTTTAAAGGAACTGAGAAAAAGGCACATAAGCATTAGCTTACTATCAGTTGTCAGTGAAACAGTGAATGTTCAAATGGTCAGATCAGGCGGCAAGAATAAAGGTCAACGGTCAGAGTTCACAGACCACAGAACAAGGGTCAGAATTGAGGGTCACTGAAAAAGGGTCAGACAAAAATCACAAAACACCGGTCCGAGTGTGTGGTTCACAAAACAGGGGTCAAGGGTCACAGTTTAGGTCACTGAACAAGGATTAGGTCAGAGCCGATGGTAAAAGAACAAGGGTCAGAGGCAAAGGTCAGAGAACAGGGGTTCAAGGTCACAGGGTGAAAGGTCAGAAGAAGACTACGTACAAGAAGGAGTTCCATCATTTGTTCTTGTCGTAGTGTGGCCGGTCCGTGCTGGTAATAGTTTGTGATGAAGCAATTATCGTCATCAGCATTCAGGTTCTTCGTCCGGTGGATCAGGGCGCCATCTGGCAGCTGCGTGACGAAGTAGCTCGACTGAAATAGATAAGGATTGCGTCGTGTAAATCGTCCGATCATATTTACGAATCTAAGACAGAGAAGAACGAGCAGGAGGAAGAGGAGGAGTAAGAGAAGGAGGAAGAAGAGGAGGAAGAAAGAGGAGCAGGAGGAGGAAGAGATGGAGGAAGAGGAGGAGGAAGAGGAGGAGGAGGAAGAAGAGGAGGAAGAAATAGGAGGAGGAAATGGAGGAGCAGGAGGAGGAGGAAGAGATGGAGGAAGAAGAGGAGGAGGAAGAGAAGGAGGAACAGGAGGAGGATGACAGGAAAAGCAAATAAGCATGCAATGTTTTCTGAACAGTCTCGCTTTAATTTATCTTAACTGACCTTCCCTTAAATAAGGAAGTAAATTCTTTATTTAGCCAACTGCTAACCGCATTTTGATGTACAAACTGCATAGTATAATTGCATTTCATCCTTACAACAAATGTCTTGGAGTTTTGTTGTCGAAGGTGGAACTGCTTGCCTCAGGTTCTTAGGGTTGACCTCTTCACTCTTCCTCCTGCCCAGTTCTGCAAGCGCCTCAAAACCTTTCTCTTTGTCAGTGAAGACACTGACTGGATTGGGAGTGCCTCTGACTTTTGAGTGGCACTATATAAGTTCTTCATTAAAACTAAAAATTACAACATCACTTAGTGATGGGCCTGTTACTTTACCTTACCTTATACTAACGTCTTAATTAACCTTACCATATATTAATTTACCTCATCATACTTAACCTTACCTTAAATTAACATCTTACTTCATATCATTTATTTATTTTATTTATATATTCCTGATATTTCTATAGCGCCTCTCGAAGTCAGCAACTACTCAGAGGCGCTCCCGACTACAGCATTTGATACTGTGCCGGAATTTTTACGCCGAAGCGCCACGAGCAATTGCTAGTGAAGGACTTGCCCAAGGTCCGTACGCAGCGGCTAGAGTGGGATTGGAACCTGCAACCCTCCGGTCACAAGGCGCCGAACTTACCACTGAGCCACCACGCCCCACTCTTACTTTACCTTACGTTACCTTAGAGCCCAGATTGACAGAGCCTATTACCGGTTTTCCCGACCAATTGGACGGTTCGTGGGGTTTACGGCAAGAACAGAAACACTTCCTTGCCTGGGTGGCGTTCACTGAGGAAGATGAGGCGCAGGTCGAGGGGCAGGATGGAGATGGTGGACGATCACAGGCACCAAGACGGCCCAACAGCCAACACTCGAGGTCCTTGGCTTCCTGTTCAAGACAAAAGACGATGACACACCATGCTTTGAGATTTGATTATTATTGTTACCATTATTATCATTGTTATTATTGTTATACTTGTTTTTGTTGTTATTGTTATTATTATTATTATTATTTTTATTATCAATATAATTATTATTATTATTAATTATTATTATTATGTAGTTTATTAGTTATTAAGTCTAGCTCTGTTCAGTCAGATTATTATTATTATTATTATTATTATTATTATTATTATTATTATTATTATTATTATTATTATCATTTTGCATTTATTAAACACCATTATCTAATGACTTGGCATCAATCGATGGCACTCACGGTCCCTAAACAGTAACCGTCTAAAAATAATAATAATAATAATAATAATAATAATACCTGAGCCGTATAGTTTCCCTGGACGAGCATTTCAACGCCCGTTTTGGAAAGGAATTCCTTGAGGAAGTCCTCTACATCCCTCGTGGAAATGCTCGGTAGGACTGACAATCTTTCCATCATCGTCCAATGGTTGTGAACCAACAAAGACAACCGTAGATCCCTACAACAACAACCAATGCAACACTTGTAACAGCACAAAGGCAACACGCGTAAATAACTGCGTAAACCAGCCAGTAATTTGTAAATTGATTAATCATATGAAAATAGGATGTGCTCGTTAGTGTAGTGGTTAGTGTGCTGGACTGTCAATCGAGAGGTTGGGGGTTCAAATCCCCAACAGGGCAAAAATTTGGTTATAGATTTCTGCTCCACCTTTGCTCCTTAGTCAACTCAGCTATAATGAGTACACTGACCGTACACTGTTGGTGGGAAGATGAGACAGTGAAGGAGAGGACTGGCCACCTGCCTTCATATGCCGAGGCCAAGAAAATGAAGTCGCTAACACTTCATAACCGTGGCTGCCTCAGGAATGGCTTACTGAGTGCTCTTCTTATTCTTTTGAAAATTTTAAGAAATAATTAATTAAGACCTAATTAATTATAAGCAACATCTGCAATTAATCAGTCATAGGTTAATTGTTAATTGGGGTTAATTGGGCCACTTTTGCCAGCCAGGAAACAGATGAATTCAAGACACTTTTCATTTTCTACATTAGCTAATATTCAAGTCCCTGAATTATCCTGTATACCTCGGGGCATAAAAGTAATAAAAATAATAATAAATAATAATAATAATAATAACAATTGAAAATAGTAAAGATAATAATTTACTAATTTTTTTATTCTCCAAACAATTTTTCAATTCCTCAAGGATCAAATGTACCTTGGGGCTAAATACATCAATATAACACTAAGAAGAAATTCCACAAAGACCACAAAACAAGAGATAAATTAACCAATTCTTTAACGAACAATGAACAGCAATGGTGGATCCTGAGGCTACAACGTACGCGTTAAGACGTGAGGCCTTGAGGGAATGGTTGTGATAGATCGTCCTCCACTCATCTGCGACCGATTCAAAGTCCTTCTCCGAGAACTTCAGATCGACGAAATGGTCCAGGACGATTCGGAAGAGTTGCTACAGTCAACAACAAAGCTCACCTAAGTGAAGGTAACGGTAAGAGAAGGCATAAGCAAAGGTAAGGAAGGTAAGTGATGGAATGTTAGGTAAGGAGAGGTTAGCTAAGGAAAGGTAAGGTAAGGGATGGTAAGGAAGGTAAGTGATGGAATGTCAGGTAAGGAAAGGTAAGGTAAGATACAAAAGGTAAATCAAGGAATGTGAGGTAACAAGATATACAAGGGACAATACAACACTTGATTCTACAACTTAAGAGCAGGCAAGGTAAGTCTAAGAAAGATAAGGAAGGACGGGAGAAACCAAGGTAACACAGGGTAAGTGAAGGTAATCTATGATCTGCCTGAGGAGACTGAAAAAACTCACCGCAATCTTTTCGCTAAATCCGCTCAACTTAATCACAATTCCACTCAGGTCCACTTTGATCGAGTAACTGAGAACAGACAACAACATCCCAACCATCACAATATTAAATATATACATGCATGCATACATATTATGTAACCTATATACATATATTATATCTGTTACATATTACACATATATAAATATCATATACATATGTATGTATATTATGTGTGTCTATATATAATGCATATATATATAATCAGGGCCGTAGTCGAGGGTATATGCGGGTATAGAGCGTGTAGTCATCTCTAGAGGCCGTATACTCGCCTAAAAAAAATTGTACTTACCTCTAATTGGTTTAGGAAAACTAACCATTAGCATGTACTCACCTCTAATATGTTTTGGAAAACTAACTGGTAGCGTGTAGTCACCTCTAATTTTCCACTACAGTCCTGTATATAATACATAATTTTTATGAGCACAGGTCTATAGTTCTGGGAGGCTCTAGTATATTGTATTGTATATTGGCATTTATAAAGCGCCTCTCGCGGTATATACCATTCTAGTGCTATGTGAGTGACTCACAGAACCCTGGTGAAAGTAGTTACTAAATGACAATGGTAAGAACCCATTCATACATAAACAGGTACGTTTGAAATTTGTTTAGATTTTTTCCAAAGATAATATATTCTGAGATAAAAATGCTGATTTCTTACTACCCTCCAATGTATCAAACACACAGTTCGCGTGTTAATTAATACACGTGTTAATTAATACACGTGTTAATTACCCGAGGTCGGCCTCGTGTGCGTCGTAGGCGACTTCGTCGAGACTTTTCTCCAGGAGTTTCACCAACAGATCAGTCATACAGATACTAAAACGACGGATAATTACGACCATTTAGCAGAGAATTGCAAAATAATCTTACATTTAATAAAACAATTGTAATTGGACAATTAGATAGTGTCGATCAAAGAGCAGAACAAATGGGAGAAATCTGCGATGGCCTGTATGATGTTAAATGTCATTAAGAGCTGGAATATTGCATTGGGTAGCATAACAATGCATAGTAAATGAGAAGTGTCACCACTGGTGGGCACACGCACACACGTGGAACCAACCAGCGAATTCCCATCAACAGATGTTCATGGTTTTTTATGAATCTCTCTTGAAGTGGAGCTATATAAATTTGCAGCTACCATTACCAACCATTACCCAGGTTGTGTCGATAATACTCCTCAACAGCAAGTTTTAATCATGAGTAACGACAGAATCACCGGTTGATTGCCTGCCTGATTGAGTTGCAAATTCCTCTTGTTTGATTAATTGAGCTGTTGATTGTTTATCTGACTACTTGATTGGTTGATTGATTCCTTGTTTGATTGTTTAATGACTGGTTGAGCAGTTGATTGCTCCTAGTTTCATTGCTTATTTGATTGGTTACTAATTGACTGATTCCTTGTTTGACTGATTAACTGCTTGATGGACTGATTACCCAATTGATTGTTAATTTGTTACAGACTGACCTTCTGGATATTGACCTGATTACGGATTGGTTTTGTGCCATCGGTTGACGCCTTGTGCATTAGACATTGGCGCAATAGAAGTTACTAATTATAATTGCAATTACCATAGCCGTCTAAACACTTTGATACAGCGCCCTTAGAGTACCTCACAAAAGTGTTGCCTGTCCTAGTGATTGGTTAATCAGTGTTTGACTGATTGATTGATTGATTGATTGATTGATTGATTGTAATAGATTACCTCTTGGCAGAACGGTTGATGCAGCAGCTCGTCAAGTAGGTGTATATATAGGCTGAAACAGACAACATCAGTTCCAAATCTAAATGGCTCCATCACCTTGACAATCACTGGCTCCCCACACCACAACCACATACTCCCACCTCCACAACCACTGGCTCCCACACCTCATGACCACAAACTCCCACATTACATAACCACTGACTCCCACATTTCCATAACCACTGACTCCCACATTTCCATAACCACCGATTTCCACATTTCCATAACCACTGACTCCCACATTTCCATAACCACTGGTTCCCACATTTCCATAACCACTGACTCCCACATTTCCATAACCACTGACTCCCACATTTCCATAACCACTGACTCCCACATTTCCATAACCACCGACTCCCACATTTCCATAACCACTGACTCCCACATTTCCATAACCACTGACTCCCACATTTCCATAACCACTGACTCCCACATTTCCATAACCACTGGCTCCCACATTTCCATAACCACTGACTCCCACATTTCCATAACCACCGACTCCCACATTTCCATAACCACTGACTCCCACATTTCCATAACCACTGACTCCCACATTTCCATAACCACTGACTCCCACATTTCCATAACCACTGGCTCCCACATTTCCATAACCACTGCCTCCCACATTTCCATAACCACCGACTCCCACATTTCCATAACCACTGACTCCCACATTTCCATAACCACTGACTCCCACATTTCCATAACCACTGACTCCCACATTTCCACAACCACTGACTCCCACATTTCCATAACCACTGACTCCCACATTTCCATAACCACTGACTCCCACATTTCCATAACCACTGACTCCCACATTTCCATAACCACTGACTCCCACATTTCCACAACCACTGACTCCCACATTTCCATAACCACTGACTCCCACATTTCCATAACCACTGACTCCCACATTTCCATAACCACCGACTCCCACATTTACATAACCACCGACTCCCACATTTCCATAACCACCGACTCCCACATTTCCATAACCACCGACTCCCACATTTCCATAACCACTGACTCCCACATTTCCATAACCACTGACTCCCACATTTCCATAACCACTGACTCCCACATTTCCATAACCACTGACTCCCACATTTCCATAACCACTGGCTCCCACATTTCCACAACCACTGACTCCCACATTTCCATAACCACTGACTCCCACATTTCTATAACCACTGACTCCACATTTCCATAACCACTGGCTCCCACACCTCCATAACTACTGGCTCCCACACTTCACATCCACTGGCTTCCCACACGATAACCAATGCTCCTCCTCGTCTTCCTTCTCCACCATGACCACCATGCAACCACTACCACCTCCTGCACCATAACCCAGCTAACATCTTCTAGGGAATGCCACTTACCACGAGGAACTTTGAACGCCTGGTCCTTCCTGTACCAGACTTTGCTGACGGGCGACTCTGAGATTAGAATAGGAAACTGAAAAACAGAGCAAAATGTTCGACTGACATAATACAACACAAAAAAATACAATACTATAAAATACAATGCAAATGGAACTGTATTTCAAATTGTTCTCCTTCCAAAGTTTAGAAAAGCACTCATGATCATATGACAGAACGTCAATGGCGCTGAGCAATTGTGAGTGAAGGACTTGCTCAAGGTCCCTACACAGTAACCGTCTCAGGAAAGGGATGGAACCCGTACTCTCTGCGTTACAAGGCGAGAACTCTACCCAATCAGCTACCCTGTGTCCCACAGAGTATGAGAAAACACATTTTGAATACACCGCATCTAAACATTTATGTAGAGCCTGTTTCAGAGTCTCTCAAAGGTGCGTTTTTCAAGCGCATCACGAAAAAGGAAGAAGTTTCTTCGAGCGTACCTCTGACTCCGGAACATCTGCTTCTTTCAGCGAGAAGTCAGTCGCTGAAAGTTACACACAAGCAAACCGATTAAGGTAATATAAACTAGAATTTATATAGCGCCACTCTGCAAACCTCGGCAACACAGACCACAGGATGCAACGGGTTGGAGAGAGGATAGGGTCGAATGTGGTAGGGTAGGGTATAGTACA
The DNA here is from genome assembly GCA_963556255.1 of Allolobophora icterica. NCBI lineage: Eukaryota > Metazoa > Annelida > Clitellata > Crassiclitellata > Lumbricidae > Allolobophora > Allolobophora icterica. The sequence goes on from OY744603.1 coordinate 99,864,778, forward strand.
ATGATGCCGGGTGGGATAGAACAGGGTAGGGTGGAGTAGGGTATGGTAACATGGTGTAGGGTAAGGTAGAATGTGGTAGGATGGAGTAGGTTAGGGCTGAATATGGTGAAGCAGAGTAAGTTATGGCAGAAAATGACATTGAAGAGTAGGATATGGTAGAAAATGGTATTGCAGGGTAGGGTATGGTATAAAATGGTATTTCAGAGTACGGTATGGTAGAAAATGGTACTTAAGAGTAGGTTAGGGTAGAAAATGATTTTGCAGAGCAGGGTAAGGTAGAAAATGGTATAGCAGAGTAGGGTAGGGCAGAATAGGCTCGATCTGTTAGACTGCTGTGCTTCAGTGCCTTTGGGATATGTCTAAAAGGTGCTAAATAAATGTTCAAATGTGCTAAATAAATGTTCAAAGGTGCTAAATAAATGTTCAAAGGTGCTAAATAAATGTTCAAAGGTGCTAAATAAATGTTCAAAGGTGCTAAATAAATGTTCAAAGGTGCTAAATAAATGTTCAAAGGTGAAGACACAACAGAAGATTTCACTAACCTATGTAGATGTTTGGAAGTGGCAACTGCAGCTCGCTGTTCAGTTCAGGAGCTGGAATTTTTTTCAGAAAAAATAACCACAACAAAAACTTTAAAAACAGAAGAATGCAAAAGAAAAACAACTGATAATAACTAGTGACTTCTATAGCACCAGTGTCTAATGCACACGGCATCGACAGATGGCGCTCCAAAGCCAAGTCATAATCAGGTCAACATCCAAAGGAAGGCAAGGTAACTCGAGATCATTTAGTTTGAGCAAATTAAGATTGAAATCGCCAACATCAGATTTTATGTTAAACAGAAGCATGTTATATATAGGACTGATCTTCTACGAGTTGACCTGATTACAGCTTGGTTTTGGTTGGCCACCGGTTGATAACTTTTGCATTAGACACCGGTGCACTAGAAATTACTTATTATTATTATTATTATTATTATTATTATTATTATTATTATTTTGTCCCAAGGTAAATATGATCCCTCGGGGACTTAGATATTAATTCGTTGGTATGTTATTTCTAGGAAATCAGGCCTCGTCCTCCGCTGAGTCATTGAATGTGCCACGGAATGCGATGGCATTATAACGTTGGATACAAATTATTATTATTATTATTATTATTTTGGTGTATCAATGCATGGAGGACAAAATCAGATCTAACTAAGACCTTCTCGAGTAATGTTGTCGTGGAGTTTATTACTGAATCAGTTAATGAATTTGCTAATGAGCTAGTTAATGAATTTGCTAACGAGCTAGTAAATGAGTCCGCTAATGAGCTACTTAATAAATCTGTTAATCAGTTAGTTAATGAATCTGTTAATCAATTAGGTAATGAGTTTGCTAATGTAAACTAACCTGTCCATCTCTGAATCCATTCACTGGGAATTTCTGCAAACAGGGGCAATAAAATTCTCAGAAAAGAGGATCCAGAAAAATTCATACATAGTACAGTAGCAATTTCAGATTATCCCTACTTTCCCTTAACCAAAGGAAACTTGAAATCACTTTCAGATTACCAGGAGGTAGGATGAAATCGACTTCAAGTTTTTACCCTTGAAGGTAGCTGTTAATAACAGCCAATATTTATCATTAAACTGTCATTACCTCTAGTGCATGCTATTCGATAAGTTATCTTTCTCTGTAGATCACACTTACATCAACTACTTATGAAACATGCAAATCTTACACATTAACTAAATGCTATGGTAACTGTTTGTATTATTTTTCAGATACCCATTACCCATAAATCTAATGCTTCACGTGTTTTATTCAACAAACTTATCACAAGTTGTAAGCATAACAATATATCATTTTAGCTAAATCAGAATCAGACAAGGGGGTAATGTGACCAGTGCAGGGGTAATATGATATCGGGTTCAGGCTACCCCCGGATAAAATGAAATCGATTACAGGTTCCTGAGAGGCAGCTTAAAGTCTTTACACCAGCTGTCGATGATAACCACACAACTACCACCTCCACCACCACCACCATGCAACACGTCCAACATGATGGCGGTAACTACAACCACAGTCACCCACCACCACCAATACTGCCACCCACTTGGTCATTACATGGTGGCAACAATAATACCAAAGGTAAAAATTATAATATAATTATTATTATTAATATTATAAAAATTATAATGTGGTTACCTTCGCAGCCATAGCGCGTCTTAAACCACTTGCACTCCTGGTCACAGACCGGATTGTCTTGGAACGACTTAGACAAAACCATCAGATTCATCTTGTCGGGAGTCAGTGCATTCGTACATTCACGAATTAGCTGAAAGAAGATCACAAAACATATGAAGGATTAACCCAATCTAATCTCAAGCCAAGGATTAAGCCACTCTAATCTCAGGCTTCTACAGCACCGTGTTCATAACACACTGATCATCAATCACTTTGTTTAAATAACACATTTACAGAATCATCAAACGTGTATCAATAATAATAATAATAATAATAATAATAATAATAATAACTAAGCCAATTCTCCATTTCATCTCAAATGGGTCCCCAGCAAAGGGATCCTCTTCGCCCATTACTGTTCTGCCTGCCCTTGCAGCCCATCCTCCGGTCCTTGCAGTCAACACTCCATCTGGGCTACCTGGATGACCTTTCATTAAGAGGTCACCATTCGACTGTGGCTCATGACATCGAACTACTCCATGACCTGGGCCTGGCAATGGTTCTCCATCTTAACCATAGCAAATGTGATCTATTCGTCATCACGACATACATGATGTAGCCTGGCGAGCCCTTCAGAGGGTCGAGATCCCAAGTTAGAAGGAGCCATCATGCTTGTTCTGCACAAATGACAAGAAACCAGATGGGGCCACAATGGGCGATGGGTAAATACCATGGTGATATACACCTGTGTGGCATCCTACATTGCTCACACAGCAAATGCAGCGGGGGCCGAGCCGGAGCAGGCTGCCATTTACTTACTTACTTATTTGTAAATCCGAGAAGTACTCAGAGCTACCCCAGTCCCACCTATTTCTGCCCATTGCCTTCAAGATGCTGCAAGGTCATTTGGCCACTTCTGGAGAGCCGTGAGAGGGCACCTTTCTTTTCCAGTGCCATTCCATTTGTATTGCTACAAAGCCAATCGCAGTCCGTGTACGTTCAATGACTTAGCAGAGGACGAGGCCTGATTTCTTGCGACTTAGATGTTAATATTGACATTTGTACCTTGGGGCATAAAAAAAAAAAAATAATAATAATAATAATAATAATAATAATAATAATAATAATAATAATAATAATGGCAAAACTAAGAAAGCCTGTTCTTTCTTAGATCAGCTTCCCACATACTTCTAATAATAAATAATAATAATAAATCATAAATAAGACTGGTTACCTGTTCGTTGTACTCCATCAACAGAGTGTCACCCGTCAGATAGTCTTCAGGTTGATACACCTGCATTGCAAGCGACAACTCCTGCACATAGTCCTGGGCATCCGTCTATATTTTAAAAAATAAAAGAAATAACTGAAAATTGGAGAGAAAAGAAAACAATGGGTCATTATTTCCAGAGTCAATCAAGAAAAACTCCGGGTTGTTTCACATCATTTGTTTGAATACTAATACATTGGAAAAGATGATTCCATTTTGAGTGCTGTTATAAAACATGCTAATCCACTTAAATAATAAGTATATTCTTTACTAGAAAAAACCTTCTGTTAACCGCACTTTGGTGTACATAGTTCATAAAATTAATTTAAGCAAAAAATATCCAAATGAAAAAGGATGGGCTGAGGAGTAGGTATTAGGCATAATTCTATAAATATCATGACATTTTTAGTTTTGCACAACTTTTGCCCATCCAAATGCGCTTTAAACCAGCACGAAACGTGCTGATTAAAAGCGCATTTGGATGGGCAAAAGTAATTGTGTCGTTATTATTAATATTGTGCATTTATTAAGTGCCACTATCTAATGAAGAAGCATCAATCGATGGCGCTGAGCAATTGTGAATGAATTACTTTATTTATTATTTATTTATTCCGGATATTTCTATAGCGCCTCTCGAATTCTACTACTACTCAGAGGCGCTCCTGACTACAGCATTTGATACTGTGCCAGAATTTTCACGCCGAAGCGCCACGAGCAATTGCGAGTGAAGGACTTGCCCAAGGTCCGTACGCAGCGGCTAGAGTGGGATTCGAACCTGCAACCCTCCGGTCACAAGGCGCCGAACTTACCACTGAGCCACCATGCCCCACAATTGCTCAGGGTCCCTACATAGTCACTGTCTCAGAGGAGGAGAATCAAACCTGTACTCTCCGTGTTACAAGACGAACGCTCTAACCAATTGGTTATCTCTTATATCATATCAGCTTACCATCTACTATCAAGAGGTTACCTGCTCGATCCATCGGAAGTGATTGTCTTCGATCGTCTTGATCTCGTCAAATATACGGCGCGATGGGCCGAGTGATCGCAGCATAGCAAGATACTCGAAGATCGTTGTCACGACCTAAGCATAGACAATGAAATCCTCATTACAGTTCTGAATAATTCATATGATGAGGAAGAAGAGGAGGGTGAGGAAGAGGAAAAGGACGAGGTGGAAGAGCAGGAGGAAGAGGAGGAGAAGGCAGAGGAAATAGAGGAGGTGGAAGAGGATAGGAGGAAGAGGAATTGGAGGAGGAGGTGGAGGAAGAGGAGGAAAAGAAGGAGGAGGAAGAGAAGGAGAAGGAAGAAGAGGAGGATGAGGAGGAGGAGGACGACGAATAGGAGGGGACAAAGAGGAGGAAGAAGAGGAGGAAGAGAAGGAGGATGAAGAGCAGGAGTAACAGGAGGAGGAGGAGGAGGAGGTGGAGGAAAAGGAGGTGGCACACAAGAAGCAGGACGAGAGGAAGAGAGTAGCAATAGTGCTAGTAGCTGTGTTTATGCTACGATGATATTTTGCATCAAAGGCCGTTTTAAGGAAATGTTCTGGCAAACAGTTAAGACTTGTTAAACCACGTTTCATTAAAGCACAAACTCTGGTATAACCATCATTGGAAACTGACCTCAAACAGGTGGTTGAGTCCATCATCCGACAGCGTGATCGAGACCTGGAAGCAGCAGCTGCAGCTGTTGTTCTGCGTTTCCGATTCCTCACATCCGGCCTCCAGGTCGTACTTCCAATGCCTGGAAGAAAAAGAAGAGCATTCCACCATAAGTAAAAGCAGAAGATAAACCTAAGTGCTAGCACCAGTCCCAAGCATGGAGAAAGGAGGAGGGCGACGCTGATCATCTTTGTTATGACACAGTGTCGTTACACAGCAATTAACCAACCTTATGCCATGGGAACATTGAGAACTGTTCAAAATAATTACACACCTCTTTTAAGTCTCATATTCGTCCTATAAGTAAAGGCAGAAGAGCGAGTTTTTATTATGCTCAGGATGATTGTCAACGCATTCGATAGGTGGAGCAAGCAATCACTTACAAATTCAGCAATGTATATAATGAGAACAGCAATCCCGTAAGATAACCCAAGAGGCAGCCACGGGTATGAAGTGTTAGCGACTTCACTTTCTCAGCCTCGACATACGAGGGCGGATGGCCAGTCCTCGCCCTTGCCGTTTCATTTTCTCACTGACAGTGCATGGTCAGTGCACTCATTACAGCTAGAGGGAGCAAATATCGGAACAAATATTTACCCTGACTGGGTTTGAACACTGAGTTGGTTAGGAGGGACAGGTGGAACAGATATCTACACAAATTTCTGCTCTGGTAGGGATGTGAACTCCCCACCTCTAAAAGTGACAGTCCAGCACGCTAACCACAACACTATCATACACATATGACTATGTCCAAGTAGTTTGTTGTCTGTATATAGAGCAAGTTGAAAAAGAGTTCACCAGTAAGTAAGTATTTATATAGATGGTTATTTATATAGAGCCAGCTGAAGAAATTGCTCACCTCTTGCTGAGGTAGGCTGCGATACTGCCCTTACCTTCGTGGCCCAACAGCCAACCGAGATAGGAGAGGGGCTTGGATCTGCAAACAAAGGCCATTGTTATAATTATAATTCTTATTTATTTCAATTATTTATCTATTTATTTGTCTTAACCCTATCATACATAATTTGGGAAGTCATCGTCGTCATCATCATCATCATCGTCGTCATCATCATCATCATCATCGTCATCATCACCGCAGGTTCACAGTTCACGTATATTTCGGTTCACGTATATTTCGAAAAACAATAACATTTTCTTATTATCATTAGCATTTTATTTGTATCATTATTTCAACTATTTCTGTAGTTATTATTATTATAATATTTATTACTAACTAGTGTATTTGCCCGTCATATTATGACGTCATATTATAGGCCCATATGTATCGTTGGTTATCGCCGTCGTCAAGACAACGGTTTATGTTTCACAATAGAACAGAACCCGTTTGTGACGTAGCATTTATCGTCGGACGGACACTATATGGATATTATATGTATAGATTAGTAACTTTTATACTAACACTGTCTACTATTTAAGGCATCAATTGATGGCACTCCAAAACCAAACCATAATCAAATCGATACCTACAAAGGTCAGTCTGCTGGTAAAATATCCTATAATCTTTAAATCCAAACTGCATCAGTTTCGATTCTAATTTTAAGACCTGATTAAATCTAGGACTTAATTAACTGACTGCAGTAATAACGATTGAAATTAAGTGAATGTGTGAAGGTGAATGTTGCGTACCTGTAATGAGGTTGCTCACTAGGTAGACACCAGCTCAGCGTCACTCGGTTCACCTTCTTGACGGGAACAACTGTGCACACGAAAACAAATCATTATTATTATTAATATTTTATTATTACTATAATTAATTTATTATTATTTTATTATGCAATTATTAAGCACAATTATCTAATGACTAAGCAACAATCGATGGCACTGAGCAATTGTGAGCGAAGGACTTGCTCAAGGTTCCACACAGTAACCGTATTGGGGGAGGAGGATCTAACCCACACTCCGCACGTTACAAAGTGTAAAGTATGGTAACATATAGTATGGCAAAGTTAGGTAACAAGATATGGTAATTATAAGGTATGACAGAATAAGGTGACTTGATTAGACAGTGTGGTACGATAACAAAAAGCAGGGCGTTATAAGCTATGGTGACCTACTTTACCTTAGGGTGGTCTTTTCCTCATCGCAGATTTCTTCGCTCCACTGTACAAGATTCAATCGTTCATTCATTCATTCATTCATTCATTCATTCTTTAAGAGGACTTGTATAGCGCCCCTCTATGTTATCTACTTAGAGGTGCTCCAAGCCCAACTCTGGCGTTAAAGAACAGTTTCCAGATGGTCATGACCTGGTTGTCCCACAGATCTGAACTTATGCGACCCGGCATATAAGTTATGCTGTTGTCTAAATATGTGCTTTGACCTACTTAAATGTGATGACCTAACTAATTGCTGAATATAAATCTGGTTCTTTCGAAAGAATGTGGGACCATCTGGTTACTAATGGGCACTCTAATATATTGGGTCCAACCTTATCGCAGTTGTGATTGAAAATTTATATAGAGGGCCATTTGAGGAGAAAAAAATCGAAGGTGAGATTACAATGATGATCATGATGATGATGATGATCGAATAGAGAATGGTTTTCAAGCGCTAACGATAACGAGCCAAATAAGACAGAAAAGTTCATGTCACAGGTTACAAGAACCAGATGTTTTCCTTCACGGTGGACAGATTCTGTGTGAGCTTACTTTTGTATAGCCTGTTGAAGGACGACATTTCATAGGGCGGCTGAAAAAATCACAACACCACATAAAATTGAATTGAGAAGAAGAGAAGAGCAGTTCCTTAAGCTAACCCTGAGTCAGCTATCATTATGGGTATGAAGTGTTAGCGACTTCATTTTCTTAGCCTCGGCATATATGAGGGCGGTTGGTCAGTCCTCTCCCTCGCCGTCTCATCTTCCCACCGACAGTGTATGGTCAGTGTACTCATTATAACTGAGTTGGCTAGAGGGTGCAGATGGAACAGAAATATTGAAACAAATTTCTACCCTGACTGGGTTTGAACCCTGACCTGTCGATTAACCGTCCAGCATGCTAACCACTATACCATCAAGCACCCCCAATAAATTAGGATTCTTCAGCTGGCAAATAAATGTTTTGACCTACTTAAATGTTTTAGCCTACTGAAATGTTACAATATAAGTACATGTTTTGACCTACTTAAATGTGTTGACCTGTTCTGGCCTAAATCCATATCTTGACCTATTTAATCATTCTGACCTAATTTAAAATAAAGAAGAACATAGTGCAAGATCAGACTCACATTCAGGTGAATAAAACTCGGTTTTGGATCAGAACTAAGGAATAGGAAAAAACAAAGGATTTAATGCGTGAGTTAATAAAGAATGAATGAATGAAAGAATAAGAATAAACACAAGAATGAATGAATCTATGTGTGATTTACTGAAGTAATGAATGATAATGATAATTATAATCTTCGTTTAATAATTCAAACTGACAAGTACACAGCAAGATTACATGACATGGTAGTAACAGACAATAACAAGTTTAACAGGAGTCGGATTTAACTGTACGGCAGCCATACAAGGCGCCCTTCTGTACTACTTCTCATTTTACAATCACCACCTAGGGAATGAAGGCTGAGTTAACCTTGTGGGCTAGCGGGTATCGAACCCGCATCCTTCTGATCTTCATGCCAGCGTATTACCATTCAGCCATGCAAAACGGATGAATGAACGAATGAATGACTGCATGAATGACTTAATTAGTAAAACGAATGAATTGGGGAATGAATGCATGGATGAACGAACGAATGAATTAATAAAAAAACTTACGAGGACGGGATCACGGAGAAGATGTTGCGAACCCACTTTTCCAAAACGTCAAGAGGCTCTGGAAAATGACGATGGCAAGAAAGATGAAAGCAACAATGTTAAGCAACAAAATATTGTAACATAAGGTACGGTAACACGGGAGTTAACAAGAAGGTAACATAACACGGAATAGTAAGATAAAGGTAAGGTAACAAAAATATAGTAACATAAGATATGGTAACATCGTAAGGTAACAAAAGGTAACATAACACGTAACAGTAATATAAAAGGTAATGTAACAAAATAGTGTAACATAACATAACAAGGTACGGTAACATGGGAGGTAACAAGAAGGTAACATAACACGGAATAGTAAGATAAAGTTAAGGTAAAAAATATAGTAACATAAGATATGGTAGCACGGTAAGGTAACAAATGTAACGTAACAATGGTATGTTAACATAAGGTATGGTAAGAATATAACGAATGCAACATACCTCTGGCCTGAACTGCAAGCGTCATATTCTGCGCGACGTAATATCTCTTGCGGAATGCCTGCAGACGTGCATGGACATCGATTCCAGCTGCCTTCGGTTTCGTCCGCAGAGTCTCAGCGTTGCCTGTTGACGAAAAAAGACAACAGATGACAGCACAGTCCAACGTTCAAACGACACGTTACATAATGCAGCAGATGTTAATATCCCTTAATTAGGTCAAACATGTATCTAGGTCAAAACACGTAATTAGGTCAACATGCTTAAGTAGGTCAATGAACGGGATGGGGAACCAATATGATTTGCAATGGGGAGAAAAGAACGAGGGCAATGAATCAATATGAAATAAGAAAAAAATACATTATAAATTAATATTGTAATAATAATAATAATAATATAAAAATATAATATAATAATAAAAATAATAATATCCAGTGTTTCAATGCAGTCGTTTTTTATAGCACCTTTTCCACCGAAAAACCATCAGCAAAGAACAGCCATTTCTCAAACAAAGCTGACCTAACTCTGCGATCCTAATGGGTAAAATGTACCTAAGGGAAACTAATAATAATAATAACATCCCAGAAAACTGCTATCCCTCACTTTTGATATCCTGAGGGATTACATCGGGGAAAAATAATAATAATAATAATAATAATAATAATAATAATAATAATAATAATAATAAAATTTGAAATAGCGTCATTTACCCCACACAAATTTTGACATCGGGTGAGTGCTTCTGGCGATATTTCCTAAGAGTTGTTCGACACGATTCTTATCACTCGGGAGACCAATCTCAAACTCTGCACAAGAAACACAGAACAATCGCATTATGCAGGACATATATCATGAATATTCATAACACAAGATGACATTTACGATGAATATTCATGATATGCAATGACAATAACCAATAATCATCTCCAGTTTGTCAGTTCAAATTGATAATAAACGAATATATATATATATATATATATATATATATATACATATATATATATATATATATATATATTCATGCTATGAATTAGCAATTAAAATAAGTATTCACATGAATTAACATTTACGATGAATATTCATGATATTCAATTATATTTACCATGAATATTTTCATGATATGAATTAACATTTATGCTTAATATTCATGATATGGAATATGGAATACCATGATTATTCATTATGTGATTTAACAATAGATTAGACTCCTAACGATGTGAATAATTATTGTTTGCAACACGAATATTGGTTCATCCTACGAGTTATACTAGCAGCATTAATAATCACGATATGAAATATTATCAGCAAAAATGAACGTTCAAGACAGCAACATGAATATTCATGACAGAAATTCTAATTAGGAACATGAATATTCATGTGAATTATTATTAGCAAAATGAACATTCTAGACATGGATTACTAGCAGCATGATCAATATTCATCAAATACACAGCCACTGAATATTCATTAGACATAAGTTACCGCTGTCCACAGCTTCTGTTTCCCGGTCGATTGCGTCCTTCCTCAACAGCGGTTCAACAAAGAAGTGAGCAAATCGATCGAGAGCTCCTTCAAAATGCTTCTGCTCCACATCCAGACTAAAGATTGTCTGAAAAACACACAAATCTACTAACAAGAAGTCGTTACTGAAAAATTTCGGAACAAGGGTCGAATCCTTGAAATTCAGTTTCAAATACCTTATGTCATGGTAGCCAATTGGTTAGAGTGCTGCTTTGTAACACGGAGAGTACGGGTTCGATCCTCCTCCCCTTAGACAGTTACTGTGTAGGGACCTTGAGCAAGTCCTTCACTCACAATTGCTCAGCGCCATCGATTGATGCTTCGTCATCAGATAGTGGTGCTTAATAAATGCAGTATGATATGACTTAAACTAATCTATCAGCTAACATTTTTACTGACAACCTTTAAACCACAAAAAAATAAAGCTAATAATTGGATATTACAAATAGAAAATAATTGAAATCAGATGAGAATTGCAATTAACAGCAAAATCATGAGCAACAAATAAATGAGAAATGTCGTGGAATTTATTGTTTTTAATGTGAAATGCGAAATAAATGAAAGGTAACAATCTGAGAAATCAATCAATCAATAACTCACTCACTCACTCAATCAATCTCTCGCTCGCTCACTCAATCAATCAATCATTGAGTCACTCACTCACTCACTCAATCAATCAATAAATCAATCGCTCACTAGCTCAATCACTCACACAATAACTCACTCGCTCACTCAATCAATCAATAAATCAATAGCTCACTAACTCACTCAAATCACTCACGCAATCAATCAATCAATCAACAGACAGACACACGTACGTGTTCGCATTCAGTGTACGCGTCATTCGATCCCCCGCGTGCCCCGAGATAACCGTCCATGCCACTCTCCTTCGGGTACTTCTTGCTCCCCATGAAGACCACTGTCGAGCAGATCAATCAAGCAATGTTTCCATCAAACAACTAATCATAAGCAATGAATCAATGAACCAAAAAATCAACCAAGCACAACCAATCATTCAATCAATCGTGTATTCGCAATCAATTGATCTACCAACCAATCAATCAATCAAGAACAATCAATCAATCAATCAATCACAATTAACCAGAAGGCCAGCCGACTGACCAATCGATAACTGCAATTGGAACTTTGTTTATACCTTAAACAACAGAAACTAATCCGTGGCGCCCTCTTCTGGTTACCTTAACTTACAGTGGGACTGGAATAGATTACACTGGATTACACTGGATTAAATTACATTGGATTAGATTAGATTACACTGGATTAGATTATATTACACTGGATTACATTGGATTAGATTAGATTACACTGTATTACATAGGATTAGATTACACTGGATTACATTGGATTAAATTACATTGGATTAGATTAGATTACACTGGATTAGATTATATTACACTGGATTACATTGGATAAGATTAGATTACACTGTATTACATAGGATTAGATTACACTCGATTACATTGGATTAAATTACATTGGATTAGATTAGATTACACTGGATTAGATTATATTACACTGGATTACATTGGATTAGATTAGATTACACTGTATTACATAGGATTAGATTACACTCGATTACATTGGATTAAATTACATTGGATTAGATTAGATTACACTGGATTAGATTATATTACACTGGATTACATTGCATTAGATTAGATTACACTGTATTACATAGGATTAGATTACACTGGATTACATTGGATTAAATTACATTGGATTAGATTAGATTACACTGGATTAGATTATATTACACTGGATTACATTGGATTAGATTAGATTACACTGTATTACATAGGATTAGATTACACTGGATTACATTGGATTAAATTACATTGGATTAGATTAGATTACACTGGATTAGATTATATTACACTGGATTACATTGGATTAGATTAGATTACACTGTATTACATAGGATTAGATTACACTCGATTACATTGGATTAAATTACATTGGATTAGATTAGATTACACTGGATTAGATTATATTACACTGGATTACATTGCATTAGATTAGATTACACTGTATTACATAGGATTAGATTACACTCGATTACATTGGATTAAATTACATTGGATTAGATTAGATTACACTGGATTAGATTATATTACACTGGATTACATTGGATTAGATTAGATTACACTGTATTACATAGGATTAGATTACACTGGATTACATTTAATTAAATTACATTGGATTAGATTAGATTACACTGGATTAGATTATATTACACTGGATTACATTGGATTAGATTAGATGACACTGGATTACATTGGATTAGATTACACTGGATTACAATATATTAGATTAGATAACACTGGATTACATTGGATTACACTGGATTACATTGGATTAGAGTAGATTACACCGGATTACATTGGATTAGAGTAGTTTACACTGGATTATGGTAGATGTATGTATGTATGTATGAGAGCACTTGTACAGCACCCTTTTATGTAACTCACAGGGACAAGATTAGATTAGATTAGATTGGATTAGATTGGATTATGGTGGATTACATTCGAAGGTAAGTGTAAGAAGAGATCAGACTCACTATGTTCCAAAAAGTGCGCCAATCCAGGAACATCTTCCGGGTCGGAGAAGCTGCCAACTCCGACGCAAAGACTAACAGCCGACTACAATTACAATATTTACAACAATGGTTATCAATAGAGTTACGATAACAACTATGATAATAATTACACACGGCTACAAATTACGACAACCATCGTCATAACAACTATGATGATTATGATTGTAATTACAATTTAATATAGTGATCATAATTATAATTAGAGTTACAATAATGACTATGAATAATGATAACATTTATAATAATGATTACACATATCAACTGCAATATATTATAACAATTATGCTAATTATTACGAGAATAATTACAAATTATAACAATTATACAAAAGATTACAATGAAAATGACTAAGAAATACTAATTATGATAATAATCACAAATATGACAACAATCACAAATTATAACAATTATAACTATGATCACAATTACAATAACGACTTTAAAATTTATAATAACAGTCATTATAACTATTATAATAATGACAACAACTATAAATTATGATAATAATTTTATGATTACCGTAACAATATTATCATGATATTGATCATTACTACAGTACTAATTACAATAACAATTACTATTAATTAGAAGTTCATACCGCTTTGTTTATATCGGTGTTCTTCCCACTGCTTTTCGATCTACCAAAGTTTTTCCCAGATGAAGCGCTCGTGCCCGAGTTTCCGCTTTCACTTCCACTTCCGCTTTCGCTTTCACTTTCGCTTTCGCTTTCACCCGATGCTGTGCCGATGCTGCTGCCGTCGTTGGTGTTGTTGACGTCGCACAACACGTCAGGCTTGTCGCAGTCGTTGACGAACCCGTTGACCAGTGGCTTGTCGCCGTTGTCCGAAACTTCGTCTACAGGAAGTGGATCCGATACAAGCAGTGCCTTCAGACCGTTCTCCAGGCGAATGACTCTAAGAAATACAGACAAAACCCATAAACAGACGAAACACACATACAGACGAAAAAACAAATAAACAGACGAAACCCATAAACAGACGAAACCCATAAACAGATGAAACACATATACAGACGAAACACATAAACAGACGAAACACATATACAGACGAAAAAACACATAAACAGACGAAACCCATAAACAGACGAAACCCATACACAGATGAAACACATAAACAGACGAAACCCATAAACAGACGAAACCCATATACAGACAAAACCCATAAACAGACGAAACCCATAAACAGATGAAACACATATACAGACGAAACCCATAAACAGACGAAACACATAAACAGACGAAACACATATACAGACGAAAAAACACATAAACAGACGAAACCCATAAACAGACGAAACCCATAAACAGACGAAACCCATAAACAGATGAAACACATAAACAGACGAAACACATATACAGACGAAAAAACACATAAACAGACAAAACCCATAAACAGACGAAACCCATAAACAGACGAAACCCATAAACAGATGAAACACATAAACAGACGAAACACATATACAGACGAAAAAACACATAAACAGACGAAACCCATAAACAGACGAAACCCATAAACAGACGAAACCCATAAACAGATGAAACACATAAACAGACGAAACACATATACAGACGAAAAAACACATAAACAGACAAAACCCATAAACAGACGAAACCCATAAACAGACGAAACCCATAAACAGATGAAACACATAAACAGACGAAACACATATACAGACGAAAAAACACATAAACAGACGAAACCCATAAACAGACGAAACCCATAAACAGACGAAACCCATAAACAGATGAAACACATAAACAGACGAAACACATATACAGACGAAAAAACACATAAACAGACGAAACCCATAAACAGACGAAACCCATAAACAGACGAAACCCATAAACAGACGAAACACATATACAGACGAAACCCATAAACAGATGAAACACATATACAGACAAAACCCATAAACAGACGAAAAACAAATAAACAGACAAAACCCATAAACAGATGAAACCCATATACAGACGAAACACATAAACAGAGTAAATGTGAGTATTCGCTCTTCATTATTGAATCAACCCCCCCTTCAGTCCATGCCACCTGGTGGTCCTGCCATATTTTCCGCTGCCTTAAAACTTGCCTTTATTCCCAGCAACTTTCGCACTGGGAGTGCCTCTGATTGGTGGGCACTAGGTGGTAGGGGGACTTTATAAGTTTTGAAATACAATACAACAGTTGACGATTGGTTAGAGCTCTCTCCATGCAACACGGAGAGTATGGGTTCGATCCTCCTCACCTGATGCGGTTACTGTGTATGGACCCTGAGCAAGTCCTTCACTCACAATTGCTCAGCGCCATCGACTGATGATTGGTCATTATATAGTGATGCTTAATAAATGCATAATAATAATAATTACTAATAATACTATTATTAAAATAATAAACACAGCAAATCTTCTTAAACATGCATCATTATAATGCGAATTCCATTATTTGCATAATGATTGAATCACGAATCCCAAAGCATTTCAGATTGCTTCACAACGACATGACTTCATTACGAGTACAGTACTTGTAATCAATTAATTAATAACTTCTGTGTCACAGTAAGAAAATCAACATAAAAATTTATTCCACTTTGCAATTTCTATATTTATTTTCTACTTTCCAATTACTTTTGTACACTTAGGGGATACTACCCAACTCAGTTTGAGTACACTGGCCATATACTGTAGGTGGGAAGATGAGAGGGCGAGGAAGAGGACTGCCTATCTGCCCTCGAATACCGAGGCTAAGATAATTAAGTCGCTAACACTTATACTTACGGCTGCCTTAGGGCTAGCTTAAGGGACCGAGCTTCTTCTGGCAAATGTTTACAGTCCTAACCCTAGCCCTGAAGTTTAAAATTCAGCTTCCATTTGCAGGTATAGCTTTTTAGTCACACAAATACATAGGCTACACTGACCCTAACCCTAAGCCCTAACCGACCTTCACGACGTTTACCCTGACCCTAACCGACCCTTACGATGCAAACACACCCACCCACCCACGTAGTACATAGGCACCCCGATTGTAAATGTTTGCCCTTCTTTTTAGTCTATTTAGATACCAATCAAGCTATGTTAAATAGGCTGCCATACAGCAAAGAATTTTCAACGAATTTCGAGCGATCTATCTGAGCTTAAAACTTGGATTTTAAAGTGTTACAGGCCACATGAAACGTTCTCTAGCAAAATGGCGTCAGTTACCGGTATTTTCTCGTGTCATTGGGCGATTGAACCGGGTGCACGTCCTCCATTTTCACCGAAAATGACAGAAAACGCCCGGATGTCTTCTGCAAATTCCCTATAAAAGCGAAGTTCGGAAATATATCTGTACAGTTTCCGAATACCAATCTGGAGACGACTTTACACACGTTTCGGGCGAATACCTATCCGGATAAAATAGGTCGCACAATCAATCGGGAAAATCTACTAAACATCAAATTTTGGATGGATTATAATACTAAAACTATCGGTTTAATTAAATTTTATGTTACAGTTAGTGTCCAGGATGTCACGATATAAAGGGATTTCACGTGGATAATCGCCGCCATGGCGATTGACGTTTAATTATTTTTGGAAGTAAGTATGTAAATAAGAAAGTGGAAAGTATAACCACAGAATAGATAAAGCTACACTTTATTTATTCTGTGGTATAACTATTAATACATCAGCAAGTAAGTCAGTTAGTCACTGAGTCAGTCATTCAAATCTAATCTAATCAATTGACTTCTGTTGCGTCGTTATCATAATGTCCAATTCGGCAGTCGATGATAGCTAACAGTTAAATCGCAATTAAGATACAGCATAAGAAATAAGAAATCCTTCATCATTCGCTCACTGTACAACTATAAAAACTGGGTTAATGCTGATTGTAGTACCTGTTCTGATATCTAAACTGGCTCTTTTTGTATACCATTGTAATGCTCATGTTCCTTAGATCATAACTTTAGTTATAGATAGGCCTATGTATGTAAATAAGACATTATCGAATTGTTTATATTACTGTATATGTAGGCCTATGTAAATAAGACATTATAGAATTGTTTATAATACTGCTTGTGTTTAAACTGTCTTACAGTGTTACTGATATTGTGATCTTTTTGTATGTATTGTTGTAAAGTATGAGCGTTTGTCTTGTACTAATAAAAGATTACTTACTTATTACTTACTTACTTACTTACTTACTTACTTACTTACTTACTTACTTACTTACTTACTTACTTACTTACTTACTTACTTATAATGGATTATAAATATTAATAGCTGAAAAAGCTGGGGGACCGTAGAGTAATGGATAGGCCTAACACACTGGCGTGAAGAGAAGTAGGTACCAAGATCGAACCCCGTAGGCCCCGTAAGGTTTATTCAGCCTAGGTGGCGGCGGTGGTTGAATGAATAGCCCTGGTGGCTGCCGTTATAACGCCCTTGTGGCTGCCGTTTAAACAGTTATATTCGACTTCTGTAAAACTGTTATCATGATGATTGTGCTTCTACTGTAGGCCTATGTATGCAAGGCGCCCTGTGTCGCTGCCGTTTCTACTATGTATGTTCACTCAGTGGCGTAGCTAGGATATTTTGCGCCCGGGGACGAACTATGAATTTGGCGCCCCCTCCCCCCCCCCCACCCCGTTTTACTATTTCACATTTTCCACATAATCGAATGGCAATTTTAATTTTTTTTAATGAAATAAAATATGAAAATACAGACAGTACATGCATGTTTCCCCTTAGTGCTCAATGGGGCGCCAAAATCATACCTAAGAACTGATTTGTAAGTAATGAGGATATAATTGGATATATTTGGGGCGCTAAAATTAAATCTTATGCATTCATTTGTGATAAATTAGTTAAAACTGCATCAAAATTAGGCCTAAGAGTAAATTATTTATCTTAACCCTCATTTTGGCGCCCCCTTCCCATGGCGCCCGGGGACACATGTCCCCCTGCCCCCCCCCTAGCTACGCCACTGTGTTCACTGTAGTCTGTATAGCGCAGTGCGGTTAGCAGGCGCTTAAATAAGGAAAAGATAATTATTATTATTATTATTACGGACCTCATAACTAGTCAAACGACGTTGCGTAAGGACTGAACATTAATTACAGAAATCTGAGCAACCGTAACAGAAACGTTAAATTTTGGATTAAAAAAACTTTAATGTCTCCGAGTGCTTGCTGTCGTCAACTTTGTAAGCCATACAGCCGTAAGAAGTCGTTTAACATAAGATTATGATCACTTTTAAGAGTTGTATTTCGACACCTTTAAACTTTTTCTCAGACGTTATAGGGTAGCTGCTCGCCAAATCCGCACTTCAGTTTGATCGAGGCTCGCCTGTTTAACTGTTACGGCCTTTTTGCTGACAATAAAGGTTCTTTTCAGTGGCTGTTACGGCTTTTATGGTCGTTGAAAAGACCGTAAATGCACGAACTTAAGAGATTTGTCCTTTACTTTAAAAAGGGAAAAAACTTGAAATAAATGAAGAAAACTAAACAGGTGTCAACGCCTGAGCCACCTGTCGGACAACAAAATTGTCTTCGAATGATTTGTCCTTTAATGACGACGTGAACCAAAAGCCTCTGGCAGATACTATGCTAACGACTTATCGACCTGCAATAAAAAGACTGAATTGAAATACGATAGCTTTTCATTAAATACGTGAAAGGTCACAGCAGCCGCAAGATGTCGTTAAACCAATGGTTCTTAGACTTTTTGAAGCTATGGATCGGCAACATTTTTATGTTGTTTTTCTCAGACCACTAATGGCAAGCGCGGGATCGCAACCTGGGGATGCGTCCATAAAGTCTGGGGGGATTCGTGGCTTTTGCTTCTAAAGTTTGAAATATTATACATTTTCGCGACTAAGTTGAAACATTATCAATTTTTAAGGACTGTTTCACGGACCGGTGACCGTAGCTCAGCGGACTGTCGCCTCTCCACGGACCACAGTTTAAGAACCAGTGCGTTAAAAAACGCAAACTCATGATAAAATAGTAGCTGAGAATTAGACACCTTTGAAAAGTTTTTAAACGGTGCAATATATTCATAACATCTGCATTTTATTGCTTATAATTTTAAATTTGGAAATTTCCCTTGGTTAGGTAAGGTGTGCGTCAACGGCCCTGGCACCCGCAAGATGTCGTTAAAAAACAGAAACTAATAATAAATCGTAGCTGCGATTTGTATTGTCAGAGGATTTGTATAACGACGGACAATTCTACTCCATCCGCTTCTGTTTCTTGTCTCTTTCAATAACCGGTCGAATGATAATCCAGACCACGACTTTATTTCATCAATCCATCCTATTTTCCTAGAGCTCTTGATCCAGGAACTGTGCCTTGGATAAGTTCCTTCTGCAGGGGCACTATACAAATCTTCTGAATGGATGAATGATCAATCCGAATATAGATTCTTTGTCCTTTCCTCTCCAGCAGTCTCCGTCATCCACGTTTGACTTCCCCTTACCTGTACATTTTTCTCGGACAAAATCTCATCCATTCGTTTTACATTACAATCTCTTCTAGATACACACTCCCACTCTTATACACGTCAACAGCCTTTTCAGAGATGTAGTTAGAGTTTATAATACTAATATATTAGGCATTGTTTAGACACCTTTAAATCGATCTCTCCGACCTTATATATATTTCAGGTTCTACATATTTGTTGCGCGCGTCAAAATCCGCAGATTATGAGGAGTTGTTAAACATAAGAAATCATAACTTTAAAGGGTATTGTATTTTGGTACCTTTAATTTTTTTAATCTCCGACGCTATATAGTATACCTGGTAGTCAACTCCCAACTGTTAACTGTATGCTCTTTTCGGTGGCCATGAAGTCTCTTTTCAGCTGCAATAAAGGTTCTGTTCAGTGACCACGAAGGTTCTTTTCAGCTGTTCATTAAGGTTCTTTTCAGCTACCATTAAGGTTCTTTTCAGCTGCCTCTATTTTTCTATAGCTACCGTATAAGGCCTCGACACTGCTTAATTTTTTCAATGAATTAATCTTGTGAGATCCTTTACCACCGCTGCCCGTTTGAATGGATGTGACATGAGATATATTTGCCTGCTATAGTACAGTAAAACATTTCTTGTAGACATCAATGGCCTTTTCAAAGATGCCGATAACATAAAGTTTAAGATACTAATATATATCTATTTTTGTTTAGACACCTTTAAATCGTTTCTCAAACTATATATATTTGTAAATACGTTTAACTTTTATGTATCTGGACGATTTCTATACACTCACCAGAAATCATTAAACATAAGATATTAGTACTTTGAGTGCTAAGACACCATGACATTGTTATCTCCGACGCTATATCGGGCTCGCCAGACTCTCTGCGTACTGTAGGTTTCTCTGTTTGACCGCTACACCTCTTTTGCTGACAAAAAAGGTTCTCTTCAGCTGCTACTAATGTTGTTTTCAGCTGCCATTAAGGTACTTTTCACCTGCTATTAAGGTTCTTTTCAGCTGCTATTAAATTTGTTTTCAGCTGCCATTAAGTTTCAGTTATGGTCACCGAAAAGCGTCGTAAACGCCTAAACTATAGACATAAAATTATATCCTTAACTTTTAGAAGAAAAAACCTGATATGAAATGAATAAAACTAAACAGGTGTCAACGCCTGAGCCACCTGCTGGACAACAACATTTCCTACGACTGACTTGTCCTTTACTAACATCATGAACCAAGTACCTTCTGAAAGATACGCATACTAACCAATGATCGACCTGCAATAAAAAGCTGAACTGCAATACAATAACATTTCATTAAAGACGTCTACGGCCACAGCAGCTGCAAGATGTCGCAAACAACGCAAATTCATACTTAAATACTAGTTGAAATTGAACACCTTTAAAAAGTGATGAAGCGACACAATATATTTATAACACCAAACGCTGAGGTAAATGTTGCCCAAGTAACTTTCTTTTGTAGACAGTTTTCACTTTTCCGAAACAAATGCCCGAAATAATCATGAAAGCTTGCTCTGCTTGATCAACCTGTGTAGACTCCCTCCCCTCTCCAGCAGTCTCCAATATCCATTCGCTTGTCTTCCCTTCCGTACATGATACCACGAGGTCCTTCGTTTAAAATGCGTTGATTCTTTCCTCCTCGTCCTTCGTTATGGTCAAGCTCTCACAACCAGACATTGCCACCGGCCGCACAAGGACCTTCATGAGTTGTACCTCTATTGCAAGCAAAATTTTGTTACTTTTCCATACGTATTTCATTGTTGCCCCAATGCATTTTCCCTTGGCTAATCTTGACCTAAAATATTTACTACACTTGGTATCCTCGCTTAAAAGAGAGCCAAGATAGGGGAATGTATCGACCTGCTCCAATCGGTTGCCTTGTACCCTGATATCACATATGTGTTGCCATTTATTACGATAGTCTTGGTTTTCTCCACATTTATCAAAAGTCTCTGTTCGTTCCAAACGATTCTCCATCTCCTGCAGCTCGGCTTCTGAGCCTGCCATGGCAACAGTTTTTTATGTAATAGTATAGATAAAAAAAACCTTTTAAAAGGCATTACATGTCTCTATATAGGGCCTAAGCGTGTAGCCGTAAACCAAATTATACTAAGTATACATGCAAATAGGGAGAACAGTTCAATATCATTAGGAATTTACACACCTCTTTTAGTGTTTTAAGAACCTTATAAGTATTAGCTGAAGCGGACTCGCTGAAGTGGACTTTACTGTGATATGGAAACGCTAATGAAAAGCGAAGCAAATTATTATTATTATTCCACAGTTTAACGTCGTCTTATGACACCAAAGGCCGTTGACGACAATTTAGAAATACAGTTTACAGAAAACGATAAACTTATAGTGTCCGAAAGACACCATTTAAAGGTGTCAAACATAAGCTTACAATATCAATAATGTCACATCATTTAAATCAATATATCTAATGTTATTTATAAAACACATAGCTCTAAACTGTTTTGATACAAATTAAACAGTACTTCCCAACTATTGTCACTCGCAAGAAATATTTAAACAACTTCAGATGCACAGTACATATAATTATAATTATTACATTATATTCTTATTTTTATCTTTGAAATGTTTAATTGATTATTTCTTATTCCTCAGTTCAATATCTGCCACTACAATCATATCATGTATGAAATAGTAATAAATTTCACAGACATCATGCACATTAAATGAAACATATGGTTATACCAAGTTCCTTTTTTAAACAAATTGTACAGGTATCTAACACATTCAACTATAAGTTTTATTAATTAACAAAGCATATATGAGCATAATTGTCTCAAGTTTGATTTCAATGCATTCAAGTTACAATTACATGTATATTTCCTTTATTGCAACACAATAATACAGCACTATATAATATAATATTGATTTTACTCCAATACATAAACCAAATCAAACCATATGCGACATCCAAGAACCAAATGTTGGATGGTTGTAATATAGATACTCATTAATCAATGTGTTATATATGTAATTTACTAGCATCACACTCTCATTATATACTTGCAATTGAAAAGAAACGGTTATATAGGTTCTCAAATAACCAATATGTAATGGATATAACTAAGGTTAATACACAAGAGCATCATTACAAGCGAAGCAAATATGTCAAACTTTTTGATTAGTTAAGATAAAGACTCCTTTAAAAAGGTATTACGTTTCCTATATTAGACTGTCTCGACACGATGCTAAAAAACTTTATGGTAACTACCAAAGGTAAGGTGAAAGTCAACGACCCTGGCAGCCGTAGGATGCGTTAAACATTGGGAATTGTACTGCCGGTATACTTTGGTAGGGCCAGTCCCCAGCTTGGATGAAACAGGAAAACGACGTTAAAATTTTGTCATAGCACATTTTTGTTTAACAGCAAACTAACTATTATCGTATACATACAACTCCACCACTGTCGTTTAAGTTTGGTGCCAGTCCCAAGTATAGGCAAATGAGGAGGGCGACCAAACTGATCTCTGTATTGACTCAGCATCGCTAAAGAGTAACTAGCCATAATATGAAGACTATATGGTCGATTCAAATCCGTGGCTGCCGCAAGATGTCGTTTGAACACTGGATTATTAGAAATTGTCCTTTATTAGATATTCTAATACTACTATTGCGTAGGCAGTAGTTAAATTCGGCCTATTTATTGGCCACATAGTGTTAGGTGTAAGATTTGCGAACATTTGAAGGTTTGCATTATCTGGATGAGCAATTTGATCACTAAAACTAGTTCAGGTTTTCGACACCTTTATATTAATTACCACAAACGATATAATAATAGCATCCAAATTCGTTTTTGTTTGTTACATGTTTGGCGCTGCTCGCGCATTAGTTATTGTAATCGTAAACTAAGCATTTCTGAATCTGTACTCTAAAGCTAAGCGCAGGTCACGATTTTATTCACGAGCGTATTCTTGTTCGAGAGCATAAGTTGGAGTGGATTTCATCGTGCCACGTGTTACGTTGCTTTAGAAGTCGTTTGGTCTCTGTGTACGAAACCTCGACATTCATAGATCAGTCTCGAACTGATGAGAGTTCGGCAGATTTTCGATAATGATCTCCTGGCACCCGATTTCTGGCATGTAAGACTTCTTAATAAATTTATTTTGCATTTGGTTTCATTTGCTAAGTGTTGAATATGTTCTTTCCAGGCCAATTTGGAATCAAAATCAAAAATTAATCAAAGAAATGTAACTTAATCCACAATTTGAATAGTTCTATCATCAATTTTGATATTAGGCATAAGGTAGAATACTTAATTCGCTACACTTTTTCTTGTGAATATCATTATGACAGTTTTTTTCTTCATATATATAAAACTCCATTTATTGCCCCACTTACTGATTGCATTGATTTGCTTCTGTAGCTTATTAAATATAAAAATGAGATTTCTTCCTGATCTCCATACAACACTTTCACCTGCATATAATGAACGATGTGTTAGGCATTCGCTCAAGGCACTGGTTTTGTCAACATTCGTATTGTAGGCCCCCTATTTGGAGATTTGTATAACGCAGCTCACAACTGAGGCCACTCAGCAGCGCTCCCAGTGCGAAAGCTCCGAGAGAAGAAAAGGTTTTTAGCATGGAAAGAGATGTGGGAAGAGATCCGGAAAGTTAGGTTACCCGTAGAGAGGAAGGAAGGGCATTCCACAACATTTGTCATCAACAGAAGCTGGCTCGCAGAATTCCATAAAACAGCTCTAAGACAGTGGATTATTCGTAGCCATTAGCTAGTAGTGGAAAAACTTTCACATATAAGCCTATGTTTTTAGAGATAAACATTATTTTTAAATCATTTAGTCTGTGTAATTGGGTCTAGTCATGAGTCCTCCCAATGTCCAACAGGCTACAACAATTGATTAATATTCAATACCACACCTCGCTCTCGAATATATATATATTCGATTCTGCCCATTTTGACGGTGTCTAGCTCCAGTAACTAAACAGGACCTCAATAAAATACAACATAAAAATAAATATCGGAAAGACAAAAATTATGAGGATAAGTGGAGGAGAGGAGGAGATAGCAATGAAAATAACAATAGATGGAGTGGAGGTGGAACAGGTCAAGAGCTTCTGCTGCTTGGGAAGTGCAACAGATGCAAGATGCCATGGTGATATTAAACGAAGGATAGTGTTGGGAAAAGATGCGTTCACGAAAAGAGGAGAATTGATGAGAGGAGGACTGAGAAAAGACCTAAAGAAGAGACTTGTCAAGGCACTGGTATGGAGTGTGGTACTGTATGGGTCGGAGACGTGGACCATCAGGAAAGAGGATATCAAGAGATTGGAGGCCTTTGAGATGTGGATATGGAGAAGGATGGAAAAGGTGAGCTGGACGGAGCGAATGACAAATGAAGAGGTGTTGCAAAGAGTAGAAGAAAAAGATCACTGATGACCACGTTAAGAGAAAGACAAAAGAACTGTATAGGACACATATTAAGAGGAGACTCCCTCTTGAGAGAAATCATAGAGGGGAGATTGGAAGGAATGAGAAGGAGAGGAAGACCGCGACAGATGATGCTGGGATGGATGATGACCGAAGGATACAGCAGACTGAAGAGAAGGGCACAGCGAAGAGAGGAATGGCGTCATTGGAAGTTGAAACCTGCGGAAGGGCAGAGATCTTAAAGAAGAGAGCTCCAATAAACAGTTACAATTTAGTTACATCATCCAAGTTTTTCGTTGCGGTAAAACAAATGCAAGGTAGAGCCAGATTTCTAAAGCCATCTCTCAAATATATATATTCAGGTAGACCAATTTTATAGGTGTGTAATTCCAACGACCATTTTAATAATTAAGTTTGTAAAAAGAGAACCTAATTACAGTCTGTTAACGACTTCCAGAGTCGAACGAAGGCCGTTGACGTCGACAGAAATTATTTTGAACAGTTCTTACCGTTCGTGTGCATAATCATATGCATTAGCGCGATAATTGTTGAAAATAAATAATTTATGTCCAAGTTAAAATCGTTTCACAGGGTCTAATCACAACCACCATTTTAGTAGAAATTCGGTAAGCCAATTTTAAATTGCAACGCATGACGTAATTCTATAGCCTATTTATATACGGAAATGAGTTGAAACACGCGATGATCAGAGCCATCTGTTATATATACCATCAGCAAAACTCTTCTTAAAGGTGTTGAATTCCAGCCACCATTTTAATAGCTAAATAGGTAAGAAGAGGATCCAATAACCGACTCTTTACGCCTTCCAGAGTCTGTCTGTCTGTCTGCGTGTCTGCCTGTCTGCCTGTTCCTAACACAGTAGAGCTTATTAGAGAAGCACTAGAGGACATGGAGGAAAGGCTCAAGGTTGAAGGCGGACCGAATAGGGTTATACGGTTCGCAGATGACCAGGCGATGATCGGGGGATGTCAGAGAGGCAGTCAGACAATGATGGATCGATTAAGCACCATATCAATTGAATACGAAATGAAAATAAACATCAAAAGACGAAGGTAATGACGACAAATAAAGAAGAAGTGACAGAATCAACATCGGTGGAGAGGAAATAGAAGAAGTTAAAGAATTCTCTTACCTAGGGAGCATGATCACGACAGATGCCAAATGCCATAAGGAAATTACATGTAGAAGAAGAATAGCACTGAGTAAACAGGTATCCACAAAACGGAAAGAGATATATGGGAGGAAAATGAACAAAAATCTGGTGGAAAGAATAGTAAAGACGCTGGTGTGGAGTGTGGTGTTCCACGGATCGGCGACATGGACCATGAGGAAAGCGGACATCAAGAAACTGGAGGCGTTCGAGATGTGGATTCGGAGAAGAAGAATTGTGCAGGTTAGCTGGACGGAACATAAATAAAAGGACGACGATGGATTGGAGAAGAAAGATCCTTAATACATACAATAAGAGAGAGACAAAGGAAATGGATCGGTCACACGCTGAGAGGAGACTCAGTCCTAAGTAGGCCTATGGTCACTGAGGGAAAACTGAAGGAAAAGAGGACAAGAGGAAGACCAAGACAGCTGACATTGGATTGGATGATGAAGGTGGGATACAGCAGACTGGAAGAAGAGGCTCAACATCGAGAGAAGTGAAGATGTCACACGTATGACGGCAGAGAACCAGAGGAGGAGAGGAGGAGGAAGAGGAGGAGGAGGAGGAGGAGGAGGACGACGACGACGACGACGACGACGACGACGACGAGGAGGAGGAGGAGGAGGAGGAGGTGGTAAACTATTTATAAATTCGAATGCATGTCTTCATTCAATGGCCTATTTCCGCAGAGGAGGAAGGAACGCTATCAGGTGCTGATCAAGTACTACTATAATAACGTTTTTTAACGACGCCGTCATATCGAAGATGATTGACGTCATTCACAATAACATATGTACAGGTACATAATATATCACGTTTGGGGTCCAAGACGGGTTAAGCTGACGGCCGGCTGCCAACCAAGAAAACCCCTGTAGGGGAAAGTGGTGGTAGGATTTTCCCATGCACGGTCAGCGGAGTTGGGTTTTCTCCCTCCCCCGTCTTGGTTACATTTGTGGGGCTTGTTATTTACATAGGATAGTTCTCAGCACTTTGCATGAATATTGTTCCGTGTTTTATTTACACTAAACGTTTATGTGAGTGTCATCTTTTAAATATATACCGTGGTAGGAACCCGTTTTAAAGGTGTCTAATTCCAAGCCACAGTTTAATTGGTGATAGTAGTTCCTAGTGTTTAACGACACGTTTTAGCTTCCAAGGCCGTTCACTTCGCCCTCCTCCTTTATTCAGACTGGGGACTGGCACTATCTGGCATTATTGGCACTAGACTTTCCGCACTACTTGCGCTATAAAAATAAACACGTTGACCGTTCGCAGTCGATCGGAAGATCAGACGGCAAAAGTTTTAATTCTAATTGCAAATCTATATAGCTCCACTCAAAGAGAGACTCGTCAGAGGAGGTGGAGCGATCAGCCGCTTTCATATTGTTATTATTGTTATTTTCATTATTGTTGTTGTTGTTGTTGTTATTATTATTTTTTTTTGCCCCGAGGTATACAGGATCCCTCATGAACTTCAACATTATTTATTATTATTATTATTATTATTATTATTATTATTATTATTATTATTATTATTATTATTATTATTATCATCATCATCATCATCATCATCATCATCATCATCATCATCATCATCATCATCATCATCATCATCATCATCATCATCATCATCATCATCATCATCATCATCATCATCATCATCATCATCATCATCATCATCATCATCATCATTATTATTATTATTATAATTTTCTGCCCTGAGGTACTTCATTCCCCCAAGGTCTTAGAAATTAAAAGTGTTATGTTTCTGGAACGGCTACACCTCATCCGTGTCGGTTAGAGCTTTGGCAAAGGAACTGCTGAATGCCACAGCGTTAAAGCGTTGAATTGTTAGTGAGAGACGCTGAAACAGAAAGCTAGTCTCTCGGGGTTCGCCAGTAGCTTGGGTGAGGTGACGGCCTAAGTCCGAAATAAAACCAAGGCCCTTGTTGTTAATTGGGCCTAACGTTTCCATAGCCAGCGTGATGAAGACGTGCGACTTGAGCAGGGCGTTGTATTTCTGATTCTTAATGTTTTGAAGTTAGACTCGCATTTAACGAAAAGGATGGTGCGATTTCCTCAGACACCTTTAAAACGTTGTCAACCAATCTTATATTTAAGATCGGACATGTTTAGCCATTAATGATCTCGCGATAGGCTTCTGAAACGGGTACACGTCATCCGTGTCGGGTAGAGCTTTGGCAAAGGAACCGCTGAACGCCACAGCATTAAAGCGTTGAATTGTTAGTGAGAGACGCTGAAACAGAAGCTAGGTGTGCGTGCGTGCGTGCGTGTGTGTGTTTGTGTGTTTGTTTGTGTGTGTGTGAGTGGTCCTCTAATCTAAAATGCTCTGTGAAGTTAAAAGCCTCTTTCTCCCGCAGCCTCCATTACGACTCTGGCCTCTGATTGGCGTTACATAAATGCATTAAGCCATCGCTGCAATTATCGCTCACAAGCTAAAAATCCTCTATAAAGAAGAACGATGGCGAAAATCATTTTCGTTTCGGCAAAAATATCGTTTTACCTAAATATATTCACTCGAGGCTAATCAAGAAATCTGTGTATTTAAGGTGTACGGACTATCGCTCATAGGACGATCGCTCATAGGACGATCGCTCATAGGACGATCGCTCATAGGGACGATCGCTCATAGGGACGATCGCTCATAGGACGATCGCTCATAGGACGATCGCTCATACGGACGATCGCTCATAGGGACTATCGCTCATAGGGACGATCGCTCATAGGGACTATCGCTCATAGGACTATCGCTCATACGGACCATACATACATATAAGCATAAAAGTAGGGACCTCGAACAATTAACTTCCAATTAACTAGTAGATAGTTTTGAAGTATAGGCACATCAAAGTAGGGACATTTCAGAAATATTTGTGAACTCATTTGAAATATTTGATAAGTTTTATAATTGGTAGCCAATTGGAAGTTTATTTAATAATTGCTAGCTAATTGGAAGTTTATTACTCGCGTCCTACTTTGATGCGCATATATATTAGAAATAATGAAGTAAATATCAAACGAACATTCAATAACTGTTCCACAATAGCAATACTATACGTACAATAACACCAAACGGTGAGAGTACACATCAACGCACTTCAAATAAGAAGCATTTTTCCGTATGGTATAAAAAGGCCACGAAATTAAATGGATCCATAAACTGTGGTCTCAGTGTATTATCGATAACTGTACTTTTCTATGGTCATATGAGCGATCGTCCTATGAGCGATAGTCCCTATGAGCGATCGTCCGTATGAGCGATAGTCCGTATGAGCGATCGTCCGTATGAGCGATCGTCCTATGAGCGATCGTCCTATGAGCGATCGTCCTATGAGCGATAGTCCTATGAGCGATCGTCCTATGAGCGATCGTCCCTATGAGCGATCGTCCCTATGAGCGATCGTCCTATGAGCGATCGTCCTATGAGCGATCGTCCTATGAGCGATTGTCCTAGAACCGTATTTAAATAATTGTGACTCGACACCAGGAGTAATGTAAGGTTAAGGTTTTCGACACGAGACATCGCTGAAAACAAAATTAGTTACAAGTACACCCTTTAGACGGATTCTTCTGACGTTATATATATAAAAACTGCACAAAATGTATATAAAAATTGTTATAATGTCAACGGCCTTTGATGCCATAAAATGTCCTTTTTAATCCCAACTCCGCCACTGTCCGTTCTCTAGTAGTACCAGTCCCATGCAAGGATAAAGGAGGAGGTGAAGCCAATTGCCTTTGTTATGATTGTCGTTAAACAGAAGCCAATCAAGCATAAATTCGTTTGTAAGATGCCTTTCCTTTAAATTTCAAGGAACGTAAGGGGGAGGGGTAGAGTAATGGTAACACTCATGGCCAGGAGAGCAATAGGTTCGCGGATCGATTCCCGTAACCCCCTCTAGGGCGGCGCCTTGAATGGCTGCCAAACCGTGTGTTTAATTAAGATATTGATTGTACTTTCATGTTTCAGTGTCATCTTACTGCGTCTGTCGGTTTGAAATAATAAAGAATATTTATTATATTATATTTATTATATTATATTATATTATATTATATTATATTATATTATATTATATTATATTATATTATATTATATTATATTATATTATATTATATTATATTATACTATATTATATTATATTATATTATATTATATTATATTATATTATTATTATTACCAAGAACATATTGCACAACTATAAGGCTGGAAAGATGGTCAGCGTCACCCTCCTCCTTTATCGAGGCATTGGACTGGCGCTACAAGAGTACGAGCAGTGACGGAGTCGAACCCAGTAGTTAAGCGACATTTATGTCATCAAAGACCGTAAGCTGTCGTTTAACGATGTAAAATTATAACCAATTGCAGTTGATATTAGACACCTTTAAAAAGTTTTCCATAAAATTTATATTTACTTGTCAACTGCAGTAAAGTAACAACTTTAACCTGGGTTATATGGCGTGAAAAAATTACACTAATTATTGAAAAAGAACCGATACAATATTATCAAACAGTTTAAAAAGTGTATTTCTAATCAGTGATAGCTGCTATTAAATAATTATTTACCTATCGACGTTAACGAGATAAAGGGTCATAATCATAGCAAGTGCAGTTGATATTATACACCTTTTAAATAGGCCTACTATTCATTCTGTTATTTCTATATCTTTTTAATTGTGACATATATTCCCCTTACACTATTTATTTTCAATCCTTGAAGTTGGCAGAAGCCGTGCAGCCAAAAACATCAGCGAAAAAGCCGTGTGCGATAATACACAGGCAGAAGAGATACGTAGCCTACCAGCTGCATGCATGATATTTGTACTAACGTATGTGACCAGCGTGAGTCGCATCCGTGGACAAATGTCATAGATACATACATGGACAATTCCAGTGATCCTCTGTGATGCTTCCGTCATTCAGTTTGCGGGTAGAGTAGGGCGAAGGAGTGTCATTGGTCGTCAGAACGAATCCCTCATCGATTTTGGACAATACTTTGCTCGTGAATACGCTGGTTCCCTACTCTCACCTCTCAAGTGGAGCTTTAGAGATTTGGAATTTACGATTACGATTACTTACTTGGTAGATGTTATCTCCGACGAACATCGCACGATTCGCATGATTGCGTTTGCATGCAGTTACTCGGTCAACGTCTAGTGAATTTTGCTTAGGGGAAGAGTGGAATCGGCGTCACTGTTATCCGGGTTTGATTTTGGTGCTGTGCGCTTAGGGAGATGTTTGGGAAAATGTTGATATTTCTGGCTCTGAGTGAGAGCGTCATACAATTTAGAGGAAACAGGAGCGCATTCACAACTGGTAATGTAAATTTCACGCTTTTTTTATAACGACTAGCTATGGCATCATGTTGCTTAATTATCATGGACCTCTTGAATGAATAGATTTATATATATGGTGTCTGATAGAAAGGATTTAAGGGTGTCGATGCAATATTAAACCGGTAGGCATATATAGGCTGGTATACATGTAAATGTTCTTCTACAGCGACCTATTACAGACTCGACACTACTTAATTTTTTCAATGAATTAATCTGAGGGGATCCTTCACCACCGCTGCCCGTTTGAATGGGTGTTACTCTTTGAGATATATTCATAGGCGTAGACTGTGGGGGAGGCAGCCGGGGCACGTGCCCCTCCCCCAATAATTGAGATGGACTGTAAATCCAATGCAACAAGTGTAGAATTAATAGCCAAATCCCCCCCCCATATTTTGGACAAGTTTACGCCAGTGGATATATTTACTTGTTATGTCCTTCTTTTTGTCCTTAAGTCTTCTGTGCGGCAGGCAAAGCTGGAAATTGTCGAGCTGTTTGTATGATTGTTCTATTGTTCTATTGGCTATTATTTTGTGGCCTTTTTAACGAATTTGCACGCGCATGTTGTCCTTAAGTTCCCGAACTAATCTGCTAACTTATTTATTTATTGCAGCTCTATTTCCAGCCCTTTCTAGTCCATGGGCTGCGTAGGCCTAATGTTACAATGTATCTATGGTCAAAGTGCTAATTTTATTTCCGGCAGCAGAGTACCGTCTGTGGCTCGTGTTTATCAGTAATGCGGCTCTGCAATGTGACTGTTTCTTGGTTACTTAGGAGACCCTCTGACTCCGGAGTGAAACACTCATTGCGTCCTCCTTTGTCGACTTTTCCGGTTTTCTGGCACGTGGCAACCCTAGTAACGCTACAGTAAAAAGTGTACGAAATTTTTTCTTGTAGATGTCAACGGCCTTTAAAAAATGTCATTTATCGAAAGTTTATAATACTAGTATATTAGGCTTTCTTTAAACACCTTTAAATCGTGTTGTGAGACTCTATATATTCGTCAACCGGTTTATATTTTGTCTCGGTTTGCTACATCACCTCAACGTCGTAATCCTTACAATAAAGACTGAACTGAAATACAAAAACTTTCATTTAAAGACGTTAACAGCTGCAGTAGCTCCAAGATGTCGTTAAACAACAGAAAACCATTATAAATTCTAGTTGAGAATTAGACACCTTTAAAAAGGTGGAAAACATGCAATACATTTATTACACCTGCGTTTCAGTTGTTTCTATGAATATAGAGGAGCTCACTTGGTAAGGTCAACCGCCCTGACAACGGCAAGATGGCCTTAAACAACGCAAATTCATTATAAAAATAGCAGTAGTGAATTAGACACCTTTAAGAAGCTTTTAAACGACACTATATAGTTATGGTACCGGGTAAAATTTCTTGTATGGGAAACGTATCTCATATGGTAAGATAAGATAGTCAACGGCCATGGCAGCCGCAAGATGTCGCTAGAGAACAGAAACTAATAATAAATCGCAGTTCAGATTTTGCATTGTCTTAAAACGTCCTCAATCAGAGGATTTGCCGAACGACGAACAATTCTACTCATCCACCTCTGTTTCTTGTCTCTTTCAATAACCGGGCGAATGATAATCCAGTCCACGACTTTATGTTTTCAATCCATCCCATTTTGTACTTGAGCTCTTGATCCAGAAACTGTGCCTTGGATAATCTCCTTCTCCAGACAATCTCCACTCTTCCGAAGCATATACCTGAATATGAAAGCTTCCTCCGGTTGAAGGGGCGCTATACAAATCTACCGAATGGATGAATGATCAATCTGAATATAGACTCCTTTGTCCTTTCCTCTCCAACTGTCTCCATCATCCACGTTTGTCTTCCCCTCACGTGTGCATTTTTCTCGGACAAAATCTCATCCCTTTGTTTCACATTACAATCTCTTCTAGATACTAACTCACTCTTGCCTAGTCCAGCCGCACAGACGTCAACAGCCTTTTCGGAGATGTCTTTAAAGAAAGTTTATAATACTAATGTATTACGTATTGTTTAGACACCTTTAAATCGGGCTCTCACAATTTATATAAAAGTCAACTGGTTCAAGTTCTGTATTGTTTTGCTGTTTAGACGATAATCCCTGCGATCGTAAGAAGTCGTTAAACATAAGCTATCATTACTTTAAAGGGTATTGTACTTCGACACATTTATTTTTAAATATCTCCGACGCCATATAGGGTACCTGTGAGTAAACTCTTCACGGCTAACTCTATGCTCTTTTCGGTGGCCATGAAGTCTCTTTTCAGCTGCCATTATGGTTTGGTGACCACTACGGATCTTATGGTCACTGCAAAGAGCCGTAAACACCTAAACTATAGACTGTATATGTTCTTTACTTAACAGGTGTCGACGCCTATGCCGCCATCTGCCGGACAACAAAATTTTCTTCGAATGACTTGTTCTTTCCTAACATCAGTGGACCAAGTACCCTCTTAAAGATACGCATGCTTACCAATGATCGACCTGTAATAAAAAAGAATTACCTGTAATAAAAAGAATTACTCTTAATTATTCATTCATTCATTATATAGCGCGTCTTCAAGAGTCCGACTCAGAATCGCTGCCATCCCAGCCAAGGCTAAAGAGGGTAGACGTAAGCAACTGGTAGAAGGCATGTAGGTCATTTCGGGGAATGAGCGTAGGATGTGCGGGACCCGATTCCAGGTAGCAAAGGCCAACAATCGAGAAAACTCGACGCTGTCTGACCGCAGAGCGGGTCCGCCGGACCAAGAGCTCTTCCCGAGTCGCAGAGCAGAAGGCTCGGCGAGAGGCCGAGTCTGATATATCGGGCAACAGCGTTCAGACAAGTAGGACCAGTGAGACATTGCCAGACAAGTTTTTCCTATCCTAAAGGAAATGCGCCCCGAGTCAATGTAAGACGTCACGCATGTAGACAGATACCGAGGCATATTTTGGAATATACCGATGAGCACGGATAACCGCAGCATCATGGTGAGATAAGGACAGTAGTACAACACGCAACTGCCGGAGCTGATAATAACAGCTCCGCATGACCAAGTTAACGTGTTGTGAGCAGGGCTGTAGTGGTAAAATTTGAGGTGAGTATACGCTACCGGTGACCAGCGGCGTAAAAAAAATTTGAAGACCTTTTTTTTAGGAAAAATTTCAGACTTTTTACGATTTTGTCTCTGAAAAAGTTGATGACCTTTTTTTTTTTTTTTTTTTTTTTTAGTCATTCGCCCTAAAAACCTTCAAAAACCTCTCTTTTTTGAAAAATTTTCGTTCCCAGAGGTAAGTATACGCTGTATACCCGCGTATACCCTCGTCTACAGCCATGAGTATACGCTCTCAAATTTCTCTAGAGGTAAGTATACGCTGTATACCCGCGTATACGCTCGACTACAGCCCTGGTTGTGAGAGATCTTGCTCTCGATCAAGTATCACACCCAGATCCCTGACAGTACGCGAAAAGGTGACATGAGCGAAGGTCAGGGCCAACAGGTGCAGGTCGACCCCCGTCAACTGCCTGCGACCACCAAGCTAAATAAACTGAGTTTTGGACGGGTTCAAAACCAATCGGTTTGAGGTCATCCAACCAAAAAGGGTGTCAGTAGCATGGCACATCAGTCCAACAGAAGCTACTGCATCAACCGCATGGCAGTTGATATATATGTTTGTATGTCATCATCATAAAGCTAGTGCAGGAGCCATAAAAGACGTCAAAGGCAACGGCAGCCGCAAGATGTCGTTAAACAACGCAAATTCATAATAAAATATCAGTTGAAAATTAGAAACCTTTAAAAAGCTTGTAAACGCCGCAATATATCTCTTAGACCAGCGTTAGTAATTCAATGCAATGAAATTCATTGGTAACGTTAAGCGGACGTCAACGGCTCTGTCTGCCGCAACTTGCGACCCGCAGGATGTTGTTAATTAAACAACGTAAACTCATAAAAAATAACAGTTGAGATTCATTCTTTGTTCAAGTGTCCTCAATCCTATGATTTGCCGCACCACGGACAATTCTACTTCATGCACTTCTGTTTCTTGTCTCCTGCAATAACCGGTCTAATGATAGTCCAGTCAATGACTTTGTGCCATCGATCCATCCAACTTTAGGTCTTCCTTGAGGCTCGAGCTCTTGATCCATGAACTGTGCCTTGGATAATCTCCGGCTCCAGACAATCTCCACTCTTCTGCTACACGTGCTCAAAATATGAAAGCTTCCTCTGCTTGAAGGGGCTCTAAATGAATGAATGAATTATCAATCCGCATAGAGGCTCTATTCATCTCCATCACCCATTCGTTTGTTTTCCTCTCAGTCCACAATACCATGAGGATCTACTACAGATCCTTCGTTTCAAATTCGTTGATTCCTATACCTCTTCATCCTTCGTTATGGTCCAGCGTTCACAACCAGACATTGCCACCGGCCACACAAGGACCGTCATTAGTCGCATCTCTGTTGCAAGCAAGACGTTGTAACACTCCCATACCTGTTTCAGTGTTGCCACAAATGCATTATCCCTTTGCTAATCTGGATCAAATATCTTTAGAATACTCGACATCCTCGCTTACAGGAGAGCCAAGATATTGGAATGCGTCGATCTGCTCAAATCGGTTGCCTTGTACCCTGATGTCAAATGTGGTACCACTTATTACCATAGTCTTGGTTTGCCCACATTAACAGAAGTCCCTACTCGTTCCAAACCATTCACTGTCTCCTGCAGCTCAGCATCTGAGCCTGCCAACAGTGTTTTAAATAATAGTCTAGAATTCAGATACCTTTGAAAAGGCATTACATCATGTTTTATATGTCACTATATA